>CM054063.1:78202457-78857513 GCA_028641055.1 Alopecurus myosuroides
TCAAGATGCCACACTATGAATCCTGAATATACAAGAATGTATATCCCAGGTTATCTATTTTTCCTAACAATAGACTAAGTGCACAAGCCACCATATTCAAAGGTCAGCATCTCCTGGTCTAACTTACAAAACCTTCCATACTACCTAGTAAGCACTTTATTATAATCTTTTTCACAGCAGCAGGCAGTGAGCACTCATACAAGCAAGCAAAACAAAAAAAGGAGCTAAAGTAAATCTAATTTTCCTTGGAGGAAAAATCATAAAACTATACCAAACAAGCAGACATGCTAAGCAATCAATTGAAACTCAAGAGACATTCCCAGGCAACCAATTGAAAGACGAATTTCATGGACTCTTAGTTAACCTAGGAAAACTCGGATAACTAAAACAACAAAAACTTTTCGAGAACAGCTAGCTACCATAGTACAACTTAAATGGACTCATTCATTCCACAAGAAATTAAATTAAGATAAATATCATCCATCCAATTCCCAGCACACATGGAAAACTGCTCGAGAACACCTAGGTAAGCATATGCATATGTGAACACATCTATAACTGACTCGTTCCTTGCACAACAAAAAAAAGATAATATCATCGATCTAATTCCCAGCACACACGTGAACATGCAACGATGTCGCCTATCGGGGGGGCGAATAGGCGATTAAAACTTTTCCGGTTAAGGCTTGCTAAAAGAGGAAATAAACTAGGTGTTACCTAAATATTCTAGGCTAAACTAAGTGTACCAACCACTTATGCTAAGCAAGACAAGTAACAAGGTGATAGCAAGATATATAACTTCAAGCGCGAAGGCTATCACAATGTAAATTGCATAAGTAAAGAGCTCGGGTATAGAAATAATCGAGGCACACTGAGACGATGATGTATTCCCGAGTTCCTCCTTGTTAAGGGAGTACGTCTCGTTGGAGGGGTGTGAGCTCGCAACAAAGGTCTACTCAACTCCACAAAGGCCTCACCCTATTCTCCGATGAACCCCGCCACAAAGGCCTAGTTCACCTTCTACCATTGGAAACCCGAGGTACGCATCCACAACTAAATTGGAGGCTATTGGTGTCACCACAATCTTGGGGCACACATCCACACCTCAATTGGAGCCTCCCAATAACACCACAAGTCGTCTAGGGTCCAATACCCAAGAGTAACAAGCTCACACACTTTCACTTCCACGAATCCTCGTGGAGAGAGCAAACCGATGCAACCGATGCAAATGGCAAGAGAACAAGTGCTCAAATCCTTAACTCTCAAATTCCAACAAAGCAACAAATGCTTATGGTGGAATAAGAGAGGAAGAACAATGGAGGAGAAAAACCAAGAACTCCAAGATCAAGATCTACTAGGTTTCCCTCCTTAAGAAGGAAGATGGATTGGTGGAAATGTAGATCTAGATCTCCTCTCTCTTTTCCCTCAAAGATATGCAAGAATCATGGGAGTAATTGAGAGAAGGGCAAGCTTTCCAACGTCAACAATGGAGGAGAGAGAGGAAAAAATACGTGCTTGGAAGACCTAGCTCTTTGGGGAAGAAAGGGGGCCTTTTATAGGTCCCCACGAAAAAGGGCCGTTGCAGGAAAAATTACACCGGAGACTCTGGTGTATCTCCGGTGAGTTTCCGGTGTGAGTTGAGTGGGTGACACCAGACTCGCAAACACAGGTTCCTACACAGAAAAAGATCCACACCGGAGACTCCGGCCTGAAGACCGGAGACTCGGGCCTGAACCGGAGACTCCGGACAATCTCCAGACCCTATACATTGGGCGACACCATTGGACCAACCCCTGGGGGTGTTTTAGGTCCGGAGACTACGGACTGAACACCGGAGACTCAGGATATTCGGAGTTTTCGGCCCTATGTCCGGAGATTCCGTACAGACGAAAACAACAGAAACACCAATACTAAAACGTTCATAACTTTTGCGTCCGGACTCCATTTTCGATGAACTTTGGCTCGTTGATTTCGCAAAAAAAAAAACTCTACAGGATCATGAAGAGAAACATCACTTCCCAACAATGGAAATTAAAAATATATGTAGAAAGGTTTAACCACAACCGGTAAAACCTCCATCACCGAAACAAACATAACTTTTTCGAATGAACTCCGAAGGAGGTGAATACAATTGGGTTGGAAAGATAACATCAAGGAGTATCCAAAAAATGAATGGAGAAGTTACCACACATGGAAGGTGTAGAAAAATTCTCAAAGCTGAACCGGATATTTTCATCACCGAAAACGCAACAAGTTTTTCTTATGAAATCTGTTTTCGAGAAACCAAGGCTTGTCATGAAGATCACGACAACAACCAAAACCCAAACGAGATAAAAGAAAAATAAGAAGCAAGAAAGATGATATGCCAAGTATGCAAAGGTTTGTTCTCTCCATAACGATTCATCAAGTTACTCACTTGAGAGCCTCTCTTGATAGTACGACTATCTATCCTATAACCCGGTCACCCAAAGACACGAGACCGGTAAAATAGAAAACCTATCAATATTATACATTTTCCTTGAGAATTACACTTGAGAGAGATGATGACGATCTTGACTCTCTCAAATTGGATCTTCTTTCTTGAACGTGCTTGCTAACACAAGCCCCGCTTGATGAAGACTTGCAAGTTGCTCCCCCATACACCTTTATGGGAGAGACCCTTCTAGGAAAATCTTCACAAGGCCACAATCTCCAAAAGGGTGGCAAGCATCAAGGATAGGATTTATTCGATATGCCTCACTTGAGATTCCACGTCAAGCTTGACGACGAACATGCTTGACGACAACATAGACCATTGGCTATATGAAATCTTCCTTTTGGTTCATGCCCATGGAAATATACCTAACCACACATAGAGATTCCACACACACATAGAATGGGTTAGTTCACAAAGCTATATGATCAAATTCTTACCATACCACGGGATACACAATCCCACTTGGTACATCTTGTAGCTTTGTGTGTTGATCACTTGCTTGATCAACCTTGTATATTTGCTTCTCACTTCAAATGATGATGTCTTGAAGATAATAATGAAAGATCACCTAATTACTTTTCTTCAATACACACTAGCAATAAGCTCAACTCAAGCCATGACCATTCTTCATATAAATCCTTGAATATAACAATGGCCATCAAGGAAGCTAATAGAGTTCAACACATGAACTCCATTATTTCCTATGGACAAGATCTTCAAGGATAAATCAATGCAAACATCAGTCCATAAGGATTGTCATTAATTAACAAAACCACATATGGGGGCACACCACAACCAAGCTACCTCAAATACTGATGCATGTACCAATTTGAAGAATGTTGTTGATGCAGCTCATAGAATCGGGATCTCTTCATCCTATCTAAGAGAGAGACAGAGAGAGAGAGAGAGAGAGAGAGAGAGGGGTACATACCTGAGGGTTTCGCTAGCGAGTGGCCAAGAACAGCGACGACGATGTCGACGAGATAGAGTTGCTTAGTGGTGGAATCCAAGATGGTCCTAAAGGCGGCGGTCGACGAGACAGGTCCTCCTTCTATAGCCACCGCTCGCTGTACCTCTCTTCTCTCCCCTCTCCCTTGCTCGCCGCCTCTGGCCTTCGCTTTGCATGCTACCGCCTCTCTCTTCGCTGGTTTGGGGCTAAAACGCGAGGGTTCGCTCGCGTATTCGACCGTAGAAGAAACGGGCAGGGTTCGGGGAAACATGGGGAATCACCGGGATAATACCGGCCCAAAACCTCTAGAAACAAATGCATATATGCAGGGTATTCGGGATTGGGCCGGAATTATCCCAACAAATCCCTGAAAAAACACTACAAACAAACAGGACCTTAGGTATTAAGTTGGAAGCACCAGATAACTGCATTAAACAATGTGTGTAATGTAAGAAATGATTATACACGCGGGCACTCAAACCGTTGTTTTCTCCCTACTAGCAACAACACATCCTCCCCCGTCACGTTTCTGTCACTCGAGCATAGGCGAAAAGGAGGCATGAACCCACTATCTAGCATAAATACTCCCTCTTGGAGTCACTAGCAACTACTTGGCCAGAGAAACCACTAGCAATGGAAAGCATGCAAGATCAAAAATAACATATGCAATAAAGACTATAATCAACTTGGCATAAGTTCAATATTCATTGGGTCCAAGCAAACACAACATATAGAATTACATAAGATCAATATCGATCATGATAGGAAGCTCACGAGATCTAAACATGGAGGCATATGAGGAGAAGACAACCATCTAGCTACTACTATGGACCCGTAGTCCAAGGATGAACTACTCACGCATCACTCCGGAGGCAGGCATGGTGATGAAGAGGCCTCTAGTGATGTTTCCTCTCTGGAATGGTGCCGGGAGACAGCTCCAGAAACCCCCTGATCTAGGGTTGACGACGACGACGGTGGCAGAACTTTTCGGGGATATTTGATCAGGTGCCTAGGGTTTTCCATCCAGGGGGAATCAATAGGCGAAAGGGCAAAGTGTAACATCCCAAGTATGAAAATACCCCTAGAATGCTTTGTCCTTTGTTTTATTTCAAGCAATGCATCATGTCATCATGTTTACTTATTGTTTGCATTTGTTTTCCATCTGTTTTATCCTGTTTTCACAACTCAAATTCAAACCTTTTTCAAACATGGTTTCATACTTGCTCTGTTACAACCTTTGGAACCAAAATAACAAATAAAAACAACCCTTTTATTCCTTGTTTTCACTTATTAAAGTGTTGCTTTAAATCCAACCAATAAATCAATCAATATTTCTCAACTCACCTTTTAAATTCCCAAACCAAATTCTCAAATCAGTACCTTTTGGGAACCATAAAAATCACCAAACATTTCTTCCCTCTAAATCATTCTAAAACCCTAGGGGTAACCCTATTTTTATTCATGTTTTATTAAAATTTTATTAAACTCAAAATCCCTCTATTTTGAATTCAAACACAAACCATAATTTTAAATTTCAATTTTTGAAATCCAAGTTTACAATGTGGTTTCTAATTGTTTAAAAAGCTTAACTTAATTTTTCTATAATTTTTTCTCAAATAAATCCTTAACAGATTTTCTTCCAAAAGCAAAAGTACAAAAAAAAATAAAAACAGAAAAGAATAAAACAGAAAAACGAGCGGCACCTAACTAACCCTATCCAGGCCCAGCCCGTTTTCTTCCCGGCGCGCAGCAACCCAACCCATCAACCCCACTTACCGTTTCGATGCTGCGCGGAGATTCGTGCGCGAGCTCTCCGTCTTCGTCCTCCCGTACGGCGCCCATCGGAGGCATCCACGGCGACCGCGCGCGACCACGGCGGCCACCGCAGCGCCTCCAGGCTATAAAAGGGAGCCCTAGCCCCCCTAGGTGTGCCCTAAGCTCTAGGGTTCCTCACAGCGCCGTCAAATCGCCTCCTCCTCGAACTGTCCCCCTCTCTGCAACTACCCGCCGGCGAGCCTCTGAAGATCTTCATGGCGCCGCCGCGTCCAGCTCCCAACTAGCCACCTCTGCCTTGCAATCGCGTCGCCGTCACCTCCTCTTCCCCTTGGACACCTTCAAGCTCCACGGTGAGCAACAGATCGAGGACGCGATCCCGTTCTTTCTTTCCGGCCACCGTGGCCCGTTTTCTGAATCCGACCACCGCGTCGCCGTTGCAGGCCACCTCCGCCACCACCGTCTCCTGGAACAGCACCGCCACCTCGCCCTCGACGCGTTGAGCACCAGAGCGCGCACGGGGAAGCATCACATCGACGGCGCCGTCCACATCGTTTCCGCGGCCACCGTCGTCACCCCGGCGTCATCAGTTCGTCATCGCCGCCCTCTGCTCCCCTGCAATCACGGTGAGCGTCCACCGTCGCCTTCCCTCTCTCCCCCTGTTGTTTCCGCGCGCGTCCAGCATCACAGCAGCCCCGCAGCACGAGCACAACGTCGTTGATCGCCGCCGTTGAGTTCTGTCGGGCGAGCACGCGCGCGTTTTTCAGTTTCGTCAGTGTAACACGTTTCTGAAGCTTATCCTCCCTGCGTGTTGTTTACTGACAACAAACGCGAAACAGCCCAGTGGTTCAGTCGAGCGCGCGCGAGGGAGAGGTGCTGGGTTCGAACCCCAGCACCCGCAAAATCCCACCTTTTTTTTCTCCCGAGTGCTGACAGGGAGGGCCCCCTGTCAGTCACTCATGTGGCCACGTAGGCACAGCAGCACTCGGGCCCCCCTGGCAGTGGCTGGGTGTGTGTCTCTGTGCGTATAAAAAGATTAAAACGATTTCTGTTTTTGTTTTCTAATTATTTAAAATAGCAGATTAAGGAATAAACTTTAAAATACAATATCTTTTGTTTTATAAACCCAACAAATACAAACTTTATATGAAACTTGATCTAAATTTCATAATCTTTCCAAATTTGCAATTTGTGTTCTGTTTTGAATATTCAAAATTCATTTAAATTTCAAATTTGAATAATTCAAATGCAATTTGAAATAATTCATAACTAATTCATACTGTTTTCAAATAATACAAATAAAATATGTTTTTCACCCCATTTTGAATGCTCTATTCAAATATAAATTTTGTTTTCTGGTTTGAACAATTTAAATTGCCTAAACTATTTAAATCTTGTTTAATTCAATTAAAAATTGTTTAATATTGTTTAATTCATAACTAATTAATCCAAAGTCCAATTTCGAATTGTGAAACATGTAATCCAACTAAAATTTGATAAACTTTTCAAATATAAAATCTGTAATTTGTTTTGCACACTTTAACTTGATGATAACAACATCTACTTGTGTGCCATGTTTAAGTAACAAAATTCCAACTTTGATAAATGCCTTTCTAAATTGTTAACTATTATTCCAATTGCATCTAATGTTGTTATCTTATTGTTCCTCATCATGCATGCATCATACTAATTCAACCACCCCTAATGCTTAGTGATAGAACAATTAATTCAACCCCAAGCATGGGCTTCCATATGCACCCTTTTGCATATGGAATCCATTTAAACTTGTGTTTCATGTCAAGCAAGTTATTTTGTTGCATCTATTAAACATGACATGCATCATCCAATGTTTGTGCACTTATGCCATGTATTGATTGCCCGTCTTCCTTCGTTGTTGTTTTGCTTCTTCTCGGTTAGACGACGACGTTGGTACCGACGAGCCTTACGACACCACTACTCAGGACCTAGCCCAGTACGAGGCTGAGCTGCCAGGCAAGTTATCACTCACATGAATCATCGAGTTCCTTTCCACACTTGTTGTCGATACTATCTTTTTGTCTACTATTGCTAGCCCTATGTATCGTTGCTTGTTCTCCGAACCCATCACATGATACCTTGAGCCATGATATTGCCACCACCTCCATACCTACAGCCATTGCTTGTGCCTGTTATTATCTAGCATGCTTAGGGTTGCTTTTACTCGAGTCTGTTGTCGGTTACTACTGTTACTATCTTATTATCTTGTACCGGGGCTCGTTATTAATCAATCAATCCTGTTAATTGCTAATGGTAATAATAATTTGATGATAAGGCACCGGCAGGAGGCCCATGAGTGGTTTTGGAGCCTGCTAGTGTCGACCCTAATAGGAAAAGGGTCTTGTCTACTGATCCATGATGAGCGCACTACCCGCATTTGGGAAGCGAGTATGGGCGCCCCCCTCAACTTGACCTGATTCGCATCTCGTCCAAATCGCCTCATTTAGTTCGTGTTTTCCATTTGCCGCATGCATGTTTTTGCGAGCCCAGCGCAGGGTGGAACTTTCGTAGTCGGCATATAGGGGGACACGTTCTTAGAGTGCTATGAGGGTCCATTTTCTTCTGGGCTCGATTAGCCGTGCGCCCAAGGTGCTTTGGGCTTGATGCGAGGAATGGTTGGTTGTGTAGAGTACCCCGCTTGGTGGAAGTGCATTTCCATCTGGCGGGTTATTCTTGAGTGTACGGCCAAATTGGTGCAACCCTGCAGGGATAATCTTCTCGAGAAGCCGTGTTTTCCGCGGTTATGGATTACTTGGTGAAAGTACTGGCTAACAAGTACTCAGGACAACTTCAACATAATGATCAATCATGTTTCACCCAATGATTAATAATCTGACTAGTAATAGCTTATTCACACAAATAACTTGATTCCTTTTAATCCAACTGTGTGAGTTATCCTCGGATTGCTTCTTTGGATAAGGGGCGAGATCCAGGATGGGTTTGGTTGAATTTATCTTCCAGTTGGCTACAATCCTCGATCTTATCTTTTCTGTTAGCCGGAACTTGTAGTTATATTCTGTAGTTGGTTAGAGCAGCCAGCAGCAACTTTTATATCACCCTTTTCTTCCGTTGATCCCAAGCATCTATGCTTGTGTTGACGGGTAACTCCTTGATGAACTGTGAGTCTTGCTTGCCAGTACTTGGATGTACTGACCCCGTTGGGGCTGTGGTTTACGCAGAGTACTACTACGACTACGATGCTGCCCAGGATGGCTACTTTGTGGAGTTCGACGACGCTGCAGACGAGTAGTTAGCTGGACCAGGGCAGGATCCAGACCTTCGTGGATGGGCTTCGCTTTTCTTTATTTTCTCCGGCTTCTTAAGCCATGGATTTGTCTGTACTCAGACCCCTTTGATTGCTTCCGCTGTTGTAATGGATGATATGTTGGGACATGTGTCCTCTGGATGACTGTATTCGATATTTTCTGCCTTAGTGAAGGCCAGTTGCCCTTATTTCATTCTTTTGTGTCTTAGAGACATTCTGTGTTATCATTCGTACCAAACTGTTGACGTACCGTGCGTGTTTGATTATGAAGTACGTCGACAGTAGTGCCTTTAGGTTCCTAGCGGATAGTTTACTTCGACGGTGGAAGCAGGGCTTGTGTTGTCGCGCATAAGCGCAGGCCTACCAGGAAGCTGGGACGTGGGAGCGGTTATGCCCCATAATCCAAGCACCTGACTTCCAGTTCGTGCGGAGAGTATCCTCTAGAAACCCAGGGTGCGACAAATGGTATCAGAGCCTGTCTGCCTGTAGGATCCCTTTTTACTGGTCGCAGTTGAGTCTAGAAACTATTTTGTAGCTATATAGGAAAAATGAAACGTGAGAGTAGGAATTCTGCCATTTTTCTTCTTTCCCCACCCACCCACCCTTTTCTGGTAAGGAAGTGTAACGTTGTTTTCTGTTCTCACCTAAACTTTCAAGTTAGGATTTCACGTGTTTTGGGTTCTCTGTAGTACCTCAGGATTTTTGGTCTCGTTTTCCCGATGTTGCTTCGATATCATGTTCTTTTCAACATCCTTTTCGTCCATTGAACCTTGTTGTTGCTTTCCACATCCTTTTTCATCTACCGGAGTCTAATCAAAACCTTCCAAATAATCTGCAGATGGGTCTCAACTACTATCCGCAGGTGGTTCGCATGACTCGCTGTGAGAGCACCGCCGGTTTTCCGGAGTTGCTGAGAGACATGGTTACCTTTCTGGGGTTCCATTGGGCACCAGAGTACCAGGTCTACGAGCACCAGCGAGAGTGTGACCAGACTTGCTACCGGGCTATCGTCTACATTCTGTCGGATGATGGCAGGAGCATTGCACACCAGTACGAGGCAGTAGGGTCCACAGTGGATATGGCAGTGCAGCAGGCAGCGTACGTGAGTGTCACCGTTCTCCGTGCTGACTACTGGGGGTTTGATAAGTCCAGTTTTCGTCACATCCCCCGTGGTTACATCACGGCAGCAGGAGCTCACTTCACTATCCACCGCGACATGGATACCTACGAGACTGATAGCTCCAGGCTCCAGGTCACTGCCCAGTTCGCTAGTCACAGTGATGCCGTTGCTTCCGCACTTTCTCAGGAGTTAGCCTCAGTCAGGGAGCAGCTCCGCCTTGCTCTCACTCGTCTGGCGACGTACACCACAGACTTTGTTGGAGACGAGCGCTTCGCACGTGTCGTTCAGCCAGCTGGTCTTCCGTTGCCAGATGCTGGAGGTTACGAGCCGATCAGAGGTCCACTTCTCGATCTCGGAGCTGGTTACACAGGGATTCCCCGCTATGGAGCACAGGGATACGACGCTTCCTACTTCACGACACCGAGAGTTGCTCTCAGAGCAGTTCCTATCTACATGGATCGTCGTGATACCTACTTCCGTGGGATTCCTCCTCACCGTATCTCTCATCGTACTACTCACCGCCGTCCTGCGTGATGAGCATGGGAGTACCGTTGTATCCATTACTAGCTGTGTCTAGTTTATCCTTTCGTTTTCGAACCATGTGTTGGTCTGTTGGATATTCTGATGTATTTGAACATGTGATGATGTACCTGTTGGTTATCTATTCATGCGTCGGAATAATCTGTCTTTCGGTTACCAAGTCTATCCTTTTCTGTTGTTGTGCTAAAATGAATTTCTGTTCAGGATGCCTCCAACCAGGAACAACCCGCCACCCGCCACCACCAATGGGGGAGCTGTTGGCTCAGATGACCCAAGTGGTGACACAGATGGCCCAGATCCAGGCTAACCAGCAACACAACCAGAATGCTCCAAGGGTCACCATCAAGGACTTCCTCAGCTTGGGCCCAAAAGCTTTCGTGGCAACACGTGAGCCCCTGGATGCTGATGACTGGATCCGTGACGTAGCAAGAGCTCTGGAGATAGCTCATGTTGCTGAAGAGGATAAGGTCAAGTACGCCACCTACCTACTGAAGGGTCAGGCAGCTACTTGGTGGGAGAACTACCAGGCCATGAGGGCTGGCTTTCCTATCAACTGGGGATGTTTCAGAGATGCCTTCCTGAAGCACCACATCCCGGATGGTCTCATGGAAAAGATGCGTGAGGAATTCTGCTCTCTCAGACAGGGCAAGCTGGACGTTCTCGGCTACCAGAACGAGTTCAATCGTCTCGCTCGGTACGCTGGTGACGAAGTGTCCACCGAAGCCAAGAAGATGGCAAGGTTCCGCCGAGGTTTTAACCCGGAACTGAAGTACGCTCTCACAAACATCAAGTGCAAGGACTTCGTCGAGCTTGTGAACACCGCGCTCAATGAGGAGAATGGGCGCAAGGCGTTCGAAGAGTCCCGCAAGCACTCGCGTGAGGGTGGTTCCTCCTCCAACATGACCACCCCTCCGCAGAAGCGCCGCATCTGGGTGCCAAATGGTGCTGTCACTCGGGCTCCAAATGCCCAAGCTTCTCCAGGCTTTGGTCCCCGCCCACCCAACCCATCTCAGATGCAGGGTCAGAGGTTTCCAATGGGGCAGCCAAGGCCGGGTGTAACGCCCGGGGTTTTCTTCTCCCAACTAGATTTTGCCTGCTTGTTTGCCTGTCGTCATGTCATCGCATCTGCATCATTGCGCATTTTAACATTGGTAAAATAATTACAATTGCATAAAATATTGTTTTCTAAGTTCCTGAAATTAATTTGTGCCTCAAAAAAACTATTTGTATTAGCACTCCAAATATCTTTTCTTTTCTAAAAAATTAATAAAACATCAAAAAAAAAATGTTTTGTGGGGGGGAAGGCAGCCGAACTGGGCCTAGCTAAGGCCCAGCAGGCCACCAACCCAACCCCAAACCCTAGACCTAACACAGACTCACGCACGCACGCACCTAGCACACACCTAACGCACACCGACCGCACCCACACAGCACAACACGCACACCACACACAACACCCACGCACGCACGCAACACACACGACCACGCACGCGAGACGGGAGGGGATCGATCGATCCCCTCGACTCCATCGTCTCCAACCCCAAGCGCTCCCTTCCCCGCTCACCGGCCAGGAGGCCAAGCTCCGCCGCCCCTCCCTCTGCTCCTCACCGGCCCGAGCTCCCTCCGCCTCTCTTCCCGACGCCCTCTCTCCCTCGTCTCCTCCCTCCCCGTCTGCCTCCTCTCGCACGCCCCCGTCTCCCATCTCCGGCCGCCCTCCTCCGGCGCCACCCTCCGGCCGGCGAGCCACCTCGCCGAGCGCCGCCCGCTCCCTGCCCCCCTGTCCCTCCCGAGCTCGCAGCTCCACCGCCTCCACCCACCTCCCGCCGGCCGGCCGTCGTTCGCCTCCTCCCGCGGCCCCTCCGTCCGGCCCCAACCCTCCTCCGAGCTCGTCCCCCACCGGCGCCGCTGCTGCTACCTCCCTGCGCAGATGGCGCCGCCACCGCCATCTCCGTCCTCCTTTCCGGCCACGGACCGGAGCACCACCACCCCGAACCTCTGCTGCCCGCCATGTGTTCGGCAGAAGTCCCGCAAGAAGAGTGGTGCCTCCCGGGTATCCGTATGTGCATGAGTTACAGTTGTTGTGGCCGAGGCCTTCGCGCCCGTGTCGTGGATGACCGTGACGCCGCCAAGCTCGACCCCGACCCGTACCTCGACGACAAGGCCTTCATCGAAAAGTTCCACAACGACGGGGTGGACATCTTCCATTGTCGTGTCCGTTTCGTCGTTGCTTGCTTGTGACGGCCGCCTTCGTGCGCGCCATGAAGACCGGGACCGCCAAGATCCACTACACGGATGTGACGAGTACCCCGACCACGACCACGACTACTTCCTCGACGAACCCTGAACGACTACATCGCCTTCGTCGTGTTCGCTTGCGTTGGCCGCCTTCGTGCGTGTCCGGGAGATGATGTCGTGAACCCCGAAGACCGGAGAGCCGCCAAGTTCGCCATCGACCTCGAAGACAAGGATATAGCGGTTCTCCCACGACTACTACGCCTACTTCGGCTACGGAACGGGAACGACGACGTGAACGACTACTTCCGCTACTACATCGACATCGGAACGCCTACACCCCCGACGTCGACTACTTCCTCTACCCGAAGACGTCGACTACGCCTACTTCGACTACCTCGACGACGACGCGAGAACGTCTACTTTCCATTCTTCCTCGCCGCCTTCTATCCCCCTCTTTGTCGTCTTCTTCTTCTTCATCCCGAAGACACCGGCGCCGAACCCGAAGATCTTCTTCCCACACGTGTGCACCCTAAAACCCCTATACCCATGCCCTATTTTCTATAACATATCAACTATATTTAAAATGTCATCGCATCATGTTTGCATTGCATTTTGTGGGTGCGGGTAATAGTAATGTCACCTAATAATTAAATATGGAATGTGTTGGGGTATTTAATTCAATTGTTGCCCTATTCCATTTAATATTGCTAACTCACTTATTTACTGCTTTCCATGCTAAACAACATTTAATATTGACGGTTAGCTAAACAACTTGAACCAATTCCTATTTCTCCGGACTCCGGTTCCGATTAAATTTCTTAAGTTGTTTCCCTGTTGCATCTTGCCATGTCATGCATATAAAATAGGATCATGCTGGATCTTTTGCCGTAGTAGTAATTGTTGCATCCGGTGTTTGTTCGAGGTTCATTGCTTCTTCCCGGATAGGACGTTGAGATGATGTGAGCAACGACAAGTTCTGCTACCTTGCGGGATCTCAGGCAAGTATACTCACTTGCATGCCACATGGCTGCCTTTCATCACTTGTTACCGATTCTTTCCTTTGATTCTTTTCTGCTAGCCTTAGTAGTAGTTTTTTCTGTTACGAACCTATCACATGAATCCTTTAAACCTGATATTGCCTCACCTCCACTCCTATAACCTTTGCTTGAGCCTGTGTCTTACTATCTTGCTTAGGGTTGCTTTTGCTCGAGCTCGCTGTCGGTTACTTCTTTTACCATCGTTCTATTACTATTGTTATCGTTTCGGGGGCTCGAATGTTAATCAATCAATCCTGATAATGCTAATGTTAATAATAATCTTGACGATAAGGCACCGGCGGGAGGCCCACGGGTGGTTTTGAGGCCCGCTAGTGTCGACCCCCTAATTAGGAAAAGGGTCTTGTCTACTGATCCATGATGAGCGCACTACCCGCATTTGGGGAGTATGGGCTCCCCCTCAGTTTGACTCGATTCGCATCTCGTCCAAATCGCCGTACTAGTTCGGGCTTTCCATTTGGTGCATGCATGATCTTGCGAGCCCTTGGTACCCGGGTGGAACTTTCGTAGTCGGCATTTAGGGCGGCGTGGTCTTCAAGTGCTATGAGGGTCCCCTTTTCTTCGTGGGGCTCGATTAGCCGCGCACGCACAGCACGCGGTGCTTTGGGCTTGATGCGAAGAAGGGTTGGATTGTGTTGAGTGCCCCGCTTGGTGGGAGGCATCCCATCTGGCGGGATATTCATGAGTGCGGTTGCTATGGTGCACCCCTGCAGGGTAAATCTTCTCGAGAAGCCGTGTTTTCCGCGGTTATGGATTACTTGGTGAAAGTACTGGCTAACAAGTACTCAGGACAACTTAAACCTAATGATCAACCATGTTACGCCAATGACTAATAATTTGGCTAGTAATAGGTTATTCACACAATAACTTGACTCATCTTTAATACCACGGTGTGAGTTATCCTCGGATTGCTTCTTCGGATAAGGGGCGAGATCCAGGATGGGTTTGTTTGAAGTTATCTTTCAGTTGGTTACTATCACTCGATCTTATCTCCTTTCTGATAGTTGGAAGTAATAGAATCTCTGTAGTTGGTTAGTGCAGCCTGTTGTCGCTTATTTGCAATAACCCCTTCTTCTCCGTTGATCCTAAAGTATTTGTATCTTGTGATGATTGGCTACGCCGGTATTCTTGTGAGTATGGGCTTTGTCCCCCTTGCCAGTACTTAACCGTACTGACCCACGAATCTCTTTCGTGGCTGCAAATTCCAAATTGCAGTCAACAGGTTTGAAGTCTGACGACGTTAGCTTGGGAATCCCTCCGGCTTGGCCTGGGCAGGGATTGGACGCCTTCGGTTATCTTCAGGACTCTTAGTCCAATTTGGATCTTGTCCGTAGACGGACGTTTGTTTCTTCCGCTGTTATTTGGATCTTTGTATTGTATCAGTTGTAACCCCGGCTCTTGTGAGTCATCTTGTACCTATCTGTTGCTGTTGTAATTGTGGATTATTCGTGAACTGTTGTAATGTTATCATCAATGGCAACCTGGAATCGGTTATTATGCGGATTTGGCGGGAATGCTGAAATCTGCATAGTGCCCGATCTCGGGGCGTCACAAATGGTATCAGAGCCTTGGTTCCGATTCCCGATATTGTTTCGATACGAATGGTTATCGAAGCAACGGGTCCGCAAAGCCTGTAGGTTAACCTCCCTAACGGTCGTTGTTTCTAGAGTGTCAAAAACTATTTCTGCTAAACTATTTTGGAAAAAACATCACAATAGGATTCTTGTTTTCTCCTTATCTCTATTCTACTTCTCCTTCTATCTCATTTGTTTTGGAGTCTACTCTCCTACTCAATCTTTCAAAGTGTTAGGATCCTACGTGGGTGGACGTTTTCTGAGCTTTTAACCTAATAGGTTCGATCATCGGAAGATTCCTGGTGGAAGAACATCGTCATCAGCCCGAGCAAGAATCTCTTGTTAGTGGTGTCGAGGAGATCACCTGGAAGCGCGAAGACTCGTTATTCGGACTTCTTCTCCCTCCCGTGTTCGTGGTTGGATTGCGAGGGCGCAATCCCCTTGTTAGTGGTGTCGGCTGTAACGCCCGGGGTTTTCTTCTCCCAACTAGATTTTGCCTGCTTGTTTGCCTGTCGTCATGTCATCGCATCTGCATCATTGCGCATTTTAACATTGGTAAAATAATTACAATTGCATAAAATATTGTTTTCTAAGTTCCTGAAATTAATTTGTGCCTCAAAAAAACTATTTGTATTAGCACTCCAAATATCTTTTCTTTTCTAAAAAATTAATAAAACATCAAAAAAAAAATGTTTTGTGGGGGGGAAGGCAGCCGAACTGGGCCTAGCTAAGGCCCAGCAGGCCACCAACCCAACCCCAAACCCTAGACCTAACACAGACTCACGCACGCACGCACCTAGCACACACCTAACGCACACCGACCGCACCCACACAGCACAACACGCACACCACACACAACACCCACGCACGCACGCAACACACACGACCACGCACGCGAGACGGGAGGGGATCGATCGATCCCCTCGACTCCATCGTCTCCAACCCCAAGCGCTCCCTTCCCCGCTCACCGGCCAGGAGGCCAAGCTCCGCCGCCCCTCCCTCTGCTCCTCACCGGCCCGAGCTCCCTCCGCCTCTCTTCCCGACGCCCTCTCTCCCTCGTCTCCTCCCTCCCCGTCTGCCTCCTCTCGCACGCCCCCGTCTCCCATCTCCGGCCGCCCTCCTCCGGCGCCACCCTCCGGCCGGCGAGCCACCTCGCCGAGCGCCGCCCGCTCCCTGCCCCCCTGTCCCTCCCGAGCTCGCAGCTCCACCGCCTCCACCCACCTCCCGCCGGCCGGCCGTCGTTCGCCTCCTCCCGCGGCCCCTCCGTCCGGCCCCAACCCTCCTCCGAGCTCGTCCCCCACCGGCGCCGCTGCTGCTACCTCCCTGCGCAGATGGCGCCGCCACCGCCATCTCCGTCCTCCTTTCCGGCCACGGACCGGAGCACCACCACCCCGAACCTCTGCTGCCCGCCATGTGTTCGGCAGAAGTCCCGCAAGAAGAGTGGTGCCTCCCGGGTATCCGTATGTGCATGAGTTACAGTTGTTGTGGCCGAGGCCTTCGCGCCCGTGTCGTGGATGACCGTGACGCCGCCAAGCTCGACCCCGACCCGTACCTCGACGACAAGGCCTTCATCGAAAAGTTCCACAACGACGGGGTGGACATCTTCCATTGTCGTGTCCGTTTCGTCGTTGCTTGCTTGTGACGGCCGCCTTCGTGCGCGCCATGAAGACCGGGACCGCCAAGATCCACTACACGGATGTGACGAGTACCCCGACCACGACCACGACTACTTCCTCGACGAACCCTGAACGACTACATCGCCTTCGTCGTGTTCGCTTGCGTTGGCCGCCTTCGTGCGTGTCCGGGAGATGATGTCGTGAACCCCGAAGACCGGAGAGCCGCCAAGTTCGCCATCGACCTCGAAGACAAGGATATAGCGGTTCTCCCACGACTACTACGCCTACTTCGGCTACGGAACGGGAACGACGACGTGAACGACTACTTCCGCTACTACATCGACATCGGAACGCCTACACCCCCGACGTCGACTACTTCCTCTACCCGAAGACGTCGACTACGCCTACTTCGACTACCTCGACGACGACGCGAGAACGTCTACTTTCCATTCTTCCTCGCCGCCTTCTATCCCCCTCTTTGTCGTCTTCTTCTTCTTCATCCCGAAGACACCGGCGCCGAACCCGAAGATCTTCTTCCCACACGTGTGCACCCTAAAACCCCTATACCCATGCCCTATTTTCTATAACATATCAACTATATTTAAAATGTCATCGCATCATGTTTGCATTGCATTTTGTGGGTGCGGGTAATAGTAATGTCACCTAATAATTAAATATGGAATGTGTTGGGGTATTTAATTCAATTGTTGCCCTATTCCATTTAATATTGCTAACTCACTTATTTACTGCTTTCCATGCTAAACAACATTTAATATTGACGGTTAGCTAAACAACTTGAACCAATTCCTATTTCTCCGGACTCCGGTTCCGATTAAATTTCTTAAGTTGTTTCCCTGTTGCATCTTGCCATGTCATGCATATAAAATAGGATCATGCTGGATCTTTTGCCGTAGTAGTAATTGTTGCATCCGGTGTTTGTTCGAGGTTCATTGCTTCTTCCCGGATAGGACGTTGAGATGATGTGAGCAACGACAAGTTCTGCTACCTTGCGGGATCTCAGGCAAGTATACTCACTTGCATGCCACATGGCTGCCTTTCATCACTTGTTACCGATTCTTTCCTTTGATTCTTTTCTGCTAGCCTTAGTAGTAGTTTTTTCTGTTACGAACCTATCACATGAATCCTTTAAACCTGATATTGCCTCACCTCCACTCCTATAACCTTTGCTTGAGCCTGTGTCTTACTATCTTGCTTAGGGTTGCTTTTGCTCGAGCTCGCTGTCGGTTACTTCTTTTACCATCGTTCTATTACTATTGTTATCGTTTCGGGGGCTCGAATGTTAATCAATCAATCCTGATAATGCTAATGTTAATAATAATCTTGACGATAAGGCACCGGCGGGAGGCCCACGGGTGGTTTTGAGGCCCGCTAGTGTCGACCCCCTAATTAGGAAAAGGGTCTTGTCTACTGATCCATGATGAGCGCACTACCCGCATTTGGGGAGTATGGGCTCCCCCTCAGTTTGACTCGATTCGCATCTCGTCCAAATCGCCGTACTAGTTCGGGCTTTCCATTTGGTGCATGCATGATCTTGCGAGCCCTTGGTACCCGGGTGGAACTTTCGTAGTCGGCATTTAGGGCGGCGTGGTCTTCAAGTGCTATGAGGGTCCCCTTTTCTTCGTGGGGCTCGATTAGCCGCGCACGCACAGCACGCGGTGCTTTGGGCTTGATGCGAAGAAGGGTTGGATTGTGTTGAGTGCCCCGCTTGGTGGGAGGCATCCCATCTGGCGGGATATTCATGAGTGCGGTTGCTATGGTGCACCCCTGCAGGGTAAATCTTCTCGAGAAGCCGTGTTTTCCGCGGTTATGGATTACTTGGTGAAAGTACTGGCTAACAAGTACTCAGGACAACTTAAACCTAATGATCAACCATGTTACGCCAATGACTAATAATTTGGCTAGTAATAGGTTATTCACACAATAACTTGACTCATCTTTAATACCACGGTGTGAGTTATCCTCGGATTGCTTCTTCGGATAAGGGGCGAGATCCAGGATGGGTTTGTTTGAAGTTATCTTTCAGTTGGTTACTATCACTCGATCTTATCTCCTTTCTGATAGTTGGAAGTAATAGAATCTCTGTAGTTGGTTAGTGCAGCCTGTTGTCGCTTATTTGCAATAACCCCTTCTTCTCCGTTGATCCTAAAGTATTTGTATCTTGTGATGATTGGCTACGCCGGTATTCTTGTGAGTATGGGCTTTGTCCCCCTTGCCAGTACTTAACCGTACTGACCCACGAATCTCTTTCGTGGCTGCAAATTCCAAATTGCAGTCAACAGGTTTGAAGTCTGACGACGTTAGCTTGGGAATCCCTCCGGCTTGGCCTGGGCAGGGATTGGACGCCTTCGGTTATCTTCAGGACTCTTAGTCCAATTTGGATCTTGTCCGTAGACGGACGTTTGTTTCTTCCGCTGTTATTTGGATCTTTGTATTGTATCAGTTGTAACCCCGGCTCTTGTGAGTCATCTTGTACCTATCTGTTGCTGTTGTAATTGTGGATTATTCGTGAACTGTTGTAATGTTATCATCAATGGCAACCTGGAATCGGTTATTATGCGGATTTGGCGGGAATGCTGAAATCTGCATAGTGCCCGATCTCGGGGCGTCACACCGGGTCCTTCTCGCATCGTCACTTGCTACAAGTGCAAGGAGACTGGACATTATGCTGACAAGTGCACTCAGAAGCAGCTACCCCTACCTCCTCGCCCCAACACCAACCAGGCTATGGTTCGTGCTCCTCCGGCTAAAGCCTTCAACTCCAACAATAGGCCTGTCGGGAGGAACGCGAGGGTGAACCATATCAAGGCCGACAAAGCCGAAGAGGCTGCTGACGTCGTTCTCGGTATATTACCCGTAAACTCTATTCCAGCTAAAGTGTTGTTTGATACTGGAGCATCGCATTCATTTGTGTCAAAGATTTTTGCAAAAGCATACAACCTAGTTCTGGTTCCGCTAAGCAATCAAATGACTGTTCACTCTCCGGGACCGCAAATGTTGACTTCCAAGATAAGCATGGACAATGAGATCCTAATTGGAGGTCGTGTATTCCTTGCTTCACTCATGTTGCTGGGAAATTCTGACATTGATGTCATTCTGGGTATGGATTGGTTGAAGACCCACAAAGCTAAAATTGACTGTGCTCAAAAGTCAATAACTCTCTCCCACACTTCAGGCCAGATAGTCTATTCTCCATATGGATCAACTTCTGCTCAGCTGTTCAGCCTTGATGCCAAACCCCTTCCGGCAATTGAAAATGTTCCGGTAGTTTGTGAATTCCCTGACGTCTTTCCAGAAGAGTTGCCAGGGATGCCTCCGGACAGAGCAGTTGAGTTCGTGATCGAGCTTGAGCCAGGTACTGCTCCAATCTCTAAGCATCCATATAAGATAGCTCCTCCTGAACTGAAATTGTTGAAGGAGCAAATCGATATGTATATGGACAAAGGTTTCATTCAGCCTAGTTCCTCCGCTTGGGGTTGCCCAACTCTGTTTGTTGCCAAGAAGGATCAAACAAAAAGACTCGTGGTTGACTATCGTCCTCTCAACGAGAAAACCATCAAGAACAAGTATCCACTTCCTCGTATCGATGATCTTTTTGATCAACTTGCTGGAGCCTCAATATTCTCAAAGTTGGACTTGAGGATGGGTTACCATCAGATAAAGATCAGAAAGGAAGATATTCCTAAGACAGCTTTCACCACTAGGTACGGTCTATATGAATACACCGTCATGTCCTTTGGTCTCACCAATGCACCGGCAACCTTCTCAAGACTCATGAATTCTGTCTTCCATGAATACCTAGACAAGTTCGTTGTGGTATATCTTGATGACATTCTAGTCTACTCAAAATCCGAGGAAGAGCATGGAGAACACCTTCGTCTCACTCTCATGAAACTTCGCGAGCATCGTCTGTATGCCAAGTTTTCCAAATGTGAGTTCTGGATTCCAGAAGTTGCATATCTTGGTCATATCATCTCTGCCAAAGGCATTGCCATTGACCCGGAAAAGGTTAAGGCAATTGTTGACTGGAAACCCCCTAAGACGGTGAAACAAGTTAGAAGCTTTCTTGGCTTGGCTAGCTATTGCCGTCGTTTCGTCCAAAACTTTTCCAAGATTGCTAAACCTCTCACTGATCTCACAAAGAAGGACAAAAAGTTCGTTTGGACTCCACAATGTGATGAGAGTTTCAACCTCCTGAAGACTAAACTCACTTCCACACCTGTTCTAGTTGGCCCCGACACCACCAAACCTTTCCAGATATTCTGTGATGCATCTCTCCAAGGCCTAGGAGCAGTTCTTATGCAAGAACGTCAAGTTGTGGCTTATGCTTCACGTCAGTTGAACCCACATGAGCAAAACTATCCCACTCATGATCTTGAACTTGCAGCAGTTGTGTTTGCCCTCAAGAAATGGAGACAATACTTGTTGGGTAACAAAACTGAAATCTTTTCCGATCATAAGAGTCTGAAATACATCTTCACTCAGCCAGATCTGAACCTCAGGCAAAGGAGATGGATTGAGAAGATTAAAGACTTTGATCTCACCATTTCTTACACTCCAGGCAAGGCTAATGTTATGGCCGATGCTCTCAGTCGCAAATCCTATTGCAATAATCTCATGATCATGGAAAGCCAACCTCCACTTCATGAAGAATTCCAGAAGCTGAACCTTGGTCTTGTTCCTGAAGGATACCTTGCTAGCTTGACAGCCAGTCCAACTCTCGAGGACAAGATTCGTTCTGAACAACTTCGTGATAATGAAATCAAGAAGATTGTGGATCACATCAAGGAGGGCAATGATAAGTTCAAGTCCTTCTCAATTGATGACAAAGGAACTGTGTTCTTCGAAGGACGCATTGCAGTTCCCCAGATTCAAAGTCTCAAGGATATCATTCTCAAGGAGGCTCATGAAACTCCTCTATCCATTCACCCTGGAAGTACAAAGATGTACCAGGATCTCAAGACTCTGTATTGGTGGCCTGGCATGAAACGTGAAATTGCTCAATACGTTTCTGAATGCGACGTTTGTCAACGTGTTAAGGCAGTCCATCAGAAGACAGCAGGTCTACTCCAACCTCTGAAAATTCCTGAGTGGAAGTGGGACATGATTGAAATGGACTTCGTTACTGGGTTTCCAAAGTCCAGAAAGGGCAACGATGCAATCTTCGTTGTTATTGATCGTCTCACTAAGGTTGCTCACTTCTATGCTGTAAAGGAAACTATCTCAGCTAGCCAGTTAGCAGAGCTCTACACAGCAAAGGTTGTTCCCCTTCATGGTGTTCCATTGGAAATAAGCTCAGACCGTGGAAGTATCTTCACTTCTCATTTCTGGAAAAGCTTTCAAGAAGCATTGGGCACTAAACTTCTGTTCAGCACAGCTTATCACCCTCAGTCTCAGGGGCAAGTCGAAAGAGTCAATCAGATTCTCGAGGATATGCTCAGAGCATGTGGTCTCTCCTTTGGCATGAAATGGGAGGATTGCCTTCCATATGCTGAATTCTCCTACAACAACAGCTACCAGGCAAGCCTAGGCATGGCACCATTTGAGGCACTGTATGGTCGCAGATGCAGGAGTCCAATCAATTGGTCTGGAGCTGGTGAACGTTCACTTTTAGGCCCTGACATTGTTAAGGAAGCCGAGGAGAAAGTTCGTATCATTCGTGACAATCTCAGGATTGCTCAGTCTCGTCAGAAGAGCTATTATGATAGCAAGCACAGGGATATGGTCTATGCACCTGGTGATAAGGCATATCTCCGTGTAACTCCCCTCAGAGGCACTCATCGTTTTGGTGTGAAAGGAAAGCTTGCACCAAGATACATTGGCCCTTTCAACATCCTCTCAAGACGTGCAGAGAATGCTTATCGTCTTGAACTTCCAGAAAAACTTTCCAAAGTGCACGATGTGTTCCACGTGTCACAGCTCAAGAAGTGTTTCAAAGATCCAGATCGTGCAGTTGATCATGATTCCATTGAGCTGCAAGATGATCTATCTTATGAGGAGCACCCTATTCGTATTCTCGATGAGACCGAGCGTAAGACTCGCAACAAGAGCACCAAGTTCTTGAAAGTCCAATGGTCGCATCATTCTGATAAAGAGGCAACGTGGGAGACCGAAGAGGATCTTCGCAAGAAGTATCCGGACCTGTTCATTTCTCAGTAGGGAATCTCGGGGCGCGATTCCTTCAAGGGGGGGCGTTTTGTAACATCCCAAGTATGAAAATACCCCTAGAATGCTTTGTCCTTTGTTTTATTTCAAGCAATGCATCATGTCATCATGTTTACTTATTGTTTGCATTTGTTTTCCATCTGTTTTATCCTGTTTTCACAACTCAAATTCAAACCTTTTTCAAACATGGTTTCATACTTGCTCTGTTACAACCTTTGGAACCAAAATAACAAATAAAAACAACCCTTTTATTCCTTGTTTTCACTTATTAAAGTGTTGCTTTAAATCCAACCAATAAATCAATCAATATTTCTCAACTCACCTTTTAAATTCCCAAACCAAATTCTCAAATCAGTACCTTTTGGGAACCATAAAAATCACCAAACATTTCTTCCCTCTAAATCATTCTAAAACCCTAGGGGTAACCCTATTTTTATTCATGTTTTATTAAAATTTTATTAAACTCAAAATCCCTCTATTTTGAATTCAAACACAAACCATAATTTTAAATTTCAATTTTTGAAATCCAAGTTTACAATGTGGTTTCTAATTGTTTAAAAAGCTTAACTTAATTTTTCTATAATTTTTTCTCAAATAAATCCTTAACAGATTTTCTTCCAAAAGCAAAAGTACAAAAAAAAATAAAAACAGAAAAGAATAAAACAGAAAAACGAGCGGCACCTAACTAACCCTATCCAGGCCCAGCCCGTTTTCTTCCCGGCGCGCAGCAACCCAACCCATCAACCCCACTTACCGTTTCGATGCTGCGCGGAGATTCGTGCGCGAGCTCTCCGTCTTCGTCCTCCCGTACGGCGCCCATCGGAGGCATCCACGGCGACCGCGCGCGACCACGGCGGCCACCGCAGCGCCTCCAGGCTATAAAAGGGAGCCCTAGCCCCCCTAGGTGTGCCCTAAGCTCTAGGGTTCCTCACAGCGCCGTCAAATCGCCTCCTCCTCGAACTGTCCCCCTCTCTGCAACTACCCGCCGGCGAGCCTCTGAAGATCTTCATGGCGCCGCCGCGTCCAGCTCCCAACTAGCCACCTCTGCCTTGCAATCGCGTCGCCGTCACCTCCTCTTCCCCTTGGACACCTTCAAGCTCCACGGTGAGCAACAGATCGAGGACGCGATCCCGTTCTTTCTTTCCGGCCACCGTGGCCCGTTTTCTGAATCCGACCACCGCGTCGCCGTTGCAGGCCACCTCCGCCACCACCGTCTCCTGGAACAGCACCGCCACCTCGCCCTCGACGCGTTGAGCACCAGAGCGCGCACGGGGAAGCATCACATCGACGGCGCCGTCCACATCGTTTCCGCGGCCACCGTCGTCACCCCGGCGTCATCAGTTCGTCATCGCCGCCCTCTGCTCCCCTGCAATCACGGTGAGCGTCCACCGTCGCCTTCCCTCTCTCCCCCTGTTGTTTCCGCGCGCGTCCAGCATCACAGCAGCCCCGCAGCACGAGCACAACGTCGTTGATCGCCGCCGTTGAGTTCTGTCGGGCGAGCACGCGCGCGTTTTTCAGTTTCGTCAGTGTAACACGTTTCTGAAGCTTATCCTCCCTGCGTGTTGTTTACTGACAACAAACGCGAAACAGCCCAGTGGTTCAGTCGAGCGCGCGCGAGGGAGAGGTGCTGGGTTCGAACCCCAGCACCCGCAAAATCCCACCTTTTTTTTCTCCCGAGTGCTGACAGGGAGGGCCCCCTGTCAGTCACTCATGTGGCCACGTAGGCACAGCAGCACTCGGGCCCCCCTGGCAGTGGCTGGGTGTGTGTCTCTGTGCGTATAAAAAGATTAAAACGATTTCTGTTTTTGTTTTCTAATTATTTAAAATAGCAGATTAAGGAATAAACTTTAAAATACAATATCTTTTGTTTTATAAACCCAACAAATACAAACTTTATATGAAACTTGATCTAAATTTCATAATCTTTCCAAATTTGCAATTTGTGTTCTGTTTTGAATATTCAAAATTCATTTAAATTTCAAATTTGAATAATTCAAATGCAATTTGAAATAATTCATAACTAATTCATACTGTTTTCAAATAATACAAATAAAATATGTTTTTCACCCCATTTTGAATGCTCTATTCAAATATAAATTTTGTTTTCTGGTTTGAACAATTTAAATTGCCTAAACTATTTAAATCTTGTTTAATTCAATTAAAAATTGTTTAATATTGTTTAATTCATAACTAATTAATCCAAAGTCCAATTTCGAATTGTGAAACATGTAATCCAACTAAAATTTGATAAACTTTTCAAATATAAAATCTGTAATTTGTTTTGCACACTTTAACTTGATGATAACAACATCTACTTGTGTGCCATGTTTAAGTAACAAAATTCCAACTTTGATAAATGCCTTTCTAAATTGTTAACTATTATTCCAATTGCATCTAATGTTGTTATCTTATTGTTCCTCATCATGCATGCATCATACTAATTCAACCACCCCTAATGCTTAGTGATAGAACAATTAATTCAACCCCAAGCATGGGCTTCCATATGCACCCTTTTGCATATGGAATCCATTTAAACTTGTGTTTCATGTCAAGCAAGTTATTTTGTTGCATCTATTAAACATGACATGCATCATCCAATGTTTGTGCACTTATGCCATGTATTGATTGCCCGTCTTCCTTCGTTGTTGTTTTGCTTCTTCTCGGTTAGACGACGACGTTGGTACCGACGAGCCTTACGACACCACTACTCAGGACCTAGCCCAGTACGAGGCTGAGCTGCCAGGCAAGTTATCACTCACATGAATCATCGAGTTCCTTTCCACACTTGTTGTCGATACTATCTTTTTGTCTACTATTGCTAGCCCTATGTATCGTTGCTTGTTCTCCGAACCCATCACATGATACCTTGAGCCATGATATTGCCACCACCTCCATACCTACAGCCATTGCTTGTGCCTGTTATTATCTAGCATGCTTAGGGTTGCTTTTACTCGAGTCTGTTGTCGGTTACTACTGTTACTATCTTATTATCTTGTACCGGGGCTCGTTATTAATCAATCAATCCTGTTAATTGCTAATGGTAATAATAATTTGATGATAAGGCACCGGCAGGAGGCCCATGAGTGGTTTTGGAGCCTGCTAGTGTCGACCCTAATAGGAAAAGGGTCTTGTCTACTGATCCATGATGAGCGCACTACCCGCATTTGGGAAGCGAGTATGGGCGCCCCCCTCAACTTGACCTGATTCGCATCTCGTCCAAATCGCCTCATTTAGTTCGTGTTTTCCATTTGCCGCATGCATGTTTTTGCGAGCCCAGCGCAGGGTGGAACTTTCGTAGTCGGCATATAGGGGGACACGTTCTTAGAGTGCTATGAGGGTCCATTTTCTTCTGGGCTCGATTAGCCGTGCGCCCAAGGTGCTTTGGGCTTGATGCGAGGAATGGTTGGTTGTGTAGAGTACCCCGCTTGGTGGAAGTGCATTTCCATCTGGCGGGTTATTCTTGAGTGTACGGCCAAATTGGTGCAACCCTGCAGGGATAATCTTCTCGAGAAGCCGTGTTTTCCGCGGTTATGGATTACTTGGTGAAAGTACTGGCTAACAAGTACTCAGGACAACTTCAACATAATGATCAATCATGTTTCACCCAATGATTAATAATCTGACTAGTAATAGCTTATTCACACAAATAACTTGATTCCTTTTAATCCAACTGTGTGAGTTATCCTCGGATTGCTTCTTTGGATAAGGGGCGAGATCCAGGATGGGTTTGGTTGAATTTATCTTCCAGTTGGTTACAATCCTCGATCTTATCTTTTCTGTTAGCCGGAACTTGTAGTTATATTCTGTAGTTGGTTAGAGCAGCCAGCAGCAACTTTTATATCACCCTTTTCTTCCGTTGATCCCAAGCATCTATGCTTGTGTTGACGGGTAACTCCTTGATGAACTGTGAGTCTTGCTTGCCAGTACTTGGATGTACTGACCCCGTTGGGGCTGTGGTTTACGCAGAGTACTACTACGACTACGATGCTGCCCAGGATGGCTACTTTGTGGAGTTCGACGACGCTGCAGACGAGTAGTTAGCTGGACCAGGGCAGGATCCAGACCTTCGTGGATGGGCTTCGCTTTTCTTTATTTTCTCCGGCTTCTTAAGCCATGGATTTGTCTGTACTCAGACCCCTTTGATTGCTTCCGCTGTTGTAATGGATGATATGTTGGGACATGTGTCCTCTGGATGACTGTATTCGATATTTTCTGCCTTAGTGAAGGCCAGTTGCCCTTATTTCATTCTTTTGTGTCTTAGAGACATTCTGTGTTATCATTCGTACCAAACTGTTGACGTACCGTGCGTGTTTGATTATGAAGTACGTCGACAGTAGTGCCTTTAGGTTCCTAGCGGATAGTTTACTTCGACGGTGGAAGCAGGGCTTGTGTTGTCGCGCATAAGCGCAGGCCTACCAGGAAGCTGGGACGTGGGAGCGGTTATGCCCCATAATCCAAGCACCTGACTTCCAGTTCGTGCGGAGAGTATCCTCTAGAAACCCAGGGTGCGACACAAAGGCGGTGGAGGCCTAGGGGACCCACACCCATAGTTGGCGTGGCCAAGGGGGAGGGCGCGCCACCCCATGGTGTGGCCCCCTGGTGCCCGTCTTCGACTCTCCTTCGGTCTTTTGGATGCTTCCGGGGAAAATAGGCACTTCGGGCTTTGTGGGGTCCAATTCCGAGAATGTTTCCAGAACAACTTTTCAGAAACCAAAAACAGGAGAAAACAGGGAACTCACACTTGGCATCTTGTTAATAGGTTATTAGTCTCGGAAATCGAGTAAAAATTCTATAAATAAGGGAGAAAACAAGTAGCAATTGGCAAAATATGATCATCGAGCATCATAAATTATAGATACGTTGGAGACGTATCAAGCATCCCCAAGCTTAGTTCCTACTCGTCCTCGGGTAGGTAAACGATAAAACATAATAATTTCTGACGTGACATGCTACTATCAACTTAATCATTATAATGTAAAAGCATATGTATGTTGAGATCATAAAACTTCAAACACAAACATGATAACTCATCCTCGGGTAGGTAAACGATAAAACATAATAATTTCTGACGTGACATGCTACTATCAACTTGATCGTTATAGTGTAAAATCATATGTATGTTGAGATCATAAAACTTCAAACACAAACATGATAATAGAACTTTAATAATAAAGCATAGCAATCACTTTGCATCCTGAAGAGTATCTTAAATAAACACTACAAGAGATTTGATATACTGTGACGAAACTGCTCATGACAAAGGTTTGTAACGTCACGTAATATGGTAAATGTGTGACGTTATGCACCTAGCATCGCAGAATCTCCCAAATACGTGACAGACACATAATCACCGTCACTCATTACCACATTATGTGACGGTGTTGGTAGTTTACGTGACGAACATGGTTGGGTCACGAAAAAGGTCAATTGGTGGCGCTAGTGTTTTGTCATGTATTATATGTACTCATGGTGGGATCCAAGTTTGTGATACCCATGCAAGAAAAATAGATAAGTGAAAATAGAATATATAAAATGTAAATCATTTTTCCAGAAATTTATGCGGGAGCACGTCAATTTATTTCACCAATCTTTCAAAGATGGATAAATACACCCGACTCAGTCAAAAATAGGATAACAGGAAGTCGAACCCGCGATCTTTGGTGCCAGGCCGCTAGGCTTTACCACCAGGCCTGCAAGTTTTCATGTTGAAATCAACGCGTAGTGCTATTTGATATAAAATATTACTTAAATAACTAATCATAGCATGCCGGCAACTCCGGAGTATGAGAGGAACAGGTTGGCAAGGGTTGCGAGGATTACGGCAAAAGGGGCAGCGCCTCTTTTGCACATTCAAAAAATAGCCAGTCAACTGGTATACGGTGACAGTGGCCATAACAAACAAAGGCGCAAAGGTGAGGATGATGGCAGTGGCTCTGAATATGAGCCAAGTGATAATGAGGAGGCTGATGATGCCTATGTGGTTTCTGGGGAAGAAGAGGAGCATGAGCCAACTGTACTTATGTCAAAGGCAAGAATACTATATATTAGTGTCATACACAATTAATTAATAACTCCTTTCGAATTGTTCCATCAATGTAAGAGTAATATTTTCCCAACTTGTTTATACCAGGAAATGCAAGCTTCTACAAATCCACGAGGGAGAAAGCGTGCTCGGTCCAAACCTGCTATACCTAGTACCTCAAGAGAACCAAGATCATCAAAATCTAAACCTAACCAGACAGAACAGACCCATCGAATGGCAGTGAAACTTCACCTCTCCAAGCTTCCAAGGATAGCAACTCACCTCTGGCAAATACAGAGATGCAACATTCTCAAGATGTAACAAACAGCTCTCGCCAAATTTCTAACATGGTTACAGTACATGGCCAAGGTAAATGCAACACCATCTCTTAACATTGTCTGCACTGAAGTTTCCACTTTAAAACAATAAAGTTCCACCTTTTCTACTACCTTGTGATGTAGGTGCTTTAGTATGCTCCACTCGTCCAACAAACCCAGAAACCTCAAAGAGAGGTAAACATAGACCAACCATGGGGCATGGACTACAGGATTACGCTAAAAGGAACGGAGGGAGGAAGTTGAAGATTGATTTCTCAGTCGGTAGAGTGAGACCTCTTGACCCTTTCCAAGCAGCCAAGCTTACTTCTCAATGTGGTATACACGTCCGTAGTCACATGCATGTCGCTACACATTGGAAAGATTACAGCGAAGAAGGCCTAGACCATCATATTCCTAAGGCTATTGGACATGTTGCGGTGAGATTTTCCTTCATTCTTTTCATTCTCATTCTCACTTGTTGTGCTGATATGTAATGATGCATCTTATCATTCATTGCTTTCAGAAACATTTTGAAATGGATCCAAAAGAAGAGCTGCCTAGAAGTGTATGCACAAATATACTCGAGAAAAGTATTCGACAACAACGGTACAGGTTGAAGAAGGATTATTTCAATGGTCGTACTGTGGAACAAGCATTAGCCAATAAGCCACCAAATGTGAAGCCGGAAAACTGGGAAACCCTTGTCAACAAATGGTCAGATCCCAAAAACAAGGTTTGTAGCAAAATATGACACCAGAAACATCTATAATTAATCTAAAGTTTACCTTCCTTGTGATTTTCCTTTTGTTATGACTTTGATACGAGCAAGAGAATGCTACTGATTACTCATATTGTTTTGATTCATATAGAAACTTTATGAAAAGAACAAGGATAATCGAGAAGCTGTCAAGCGTCAACAAACTACAGGCTCTAGGTCTTATGCTTCCCATTTCCACCAACTTGTAAGTATTCTACCTAACTCAATGTTGTCCCATGTCGAATGCAACAGGACTTCATGTATGGAATACTAATTATTTCGGACATCTTGTAGAAAAAAGACAAGTATAACAATGAGGACCCTAGTCCAATCGAGTTCTTTAAAGAGACTCATACGAATAGAAAGACTGGAAGTATGAGCACGGCTGCACTTAATGCTTATGTGAGATTCTTTCTCTTTTCTCGATGACTTGAATACTTGTTGGTCTTGCCTGATTGATCTGCTGTTGGCTGCTTGCTATACTACTTCCATGATATTGTGCTTTGGTGACCTGTTTATATGTTTCTTACCATTCTTTTTCTGAATTAGATTATAATGAACAGATATTGTTTCCATGATATAGTGGGTTTCATGGTCTGCTTATATGCATACTTAATATCTGAAATACATGTATCTTAGCTCTCTACTTATTTTATGGCTCTGGCCTTTCATGTATCTCTAACTTAAGGAAGAATTCTCTCTTGTGCAGACTGACATGCAAAATAAAAGAAGTGAATCACAAACGGGAAATGAGCAGCCAGTATCCGATATGCAGATTGTGTCTCGCGTTCTAAAGGCGCACAACTCCTCAAGAACCTTTCTTTCCACTATGGGCTTCCAATCAAGATCTGGGAGGTCTAGGACCTCTGCTTCCACAAAACGTGTCCGAGAGCTAGAAGAAAAAGTTGAACAACAGGAGAGAGATGCAATGGAGGCACGTGAGATGTATCAGCAGCAATTAACCGAAAGAGTTAAAGTGCAAGAGTCTGCACTTGAAGAGATGCAAAAGAAGCAACAACAAGAACTCGAAGCTTTGAAGAAGAGCCAGGAAGAAAAGATGAAATCCTATGAAAAGAAGCAAGAGGAAACAGACAACCTTATCAGTTTCCTCTTACGAAAACATGCAGCTCAAAACTAAGCAACATGCATGATGTCTAGATCGTACCTGTTCATGATATCTAGAACGTACCTAGTTAGCTCGTTTTTGATATGTTAGTTTAATATTACAACATATTTATTGTCATTTGCTTCAAATGTACGAGATGATATTTGGTTGTGAATTAAATACAGATTGTGATTTCGCAGCCGAGTATATATTGTTGTATGTGTTGAAATTGAATTTTAATTTAGATTTTATAATAAATTAAATCTAGAAATTATTACCCAAAATAATTTGAAATAAAATTAAATAAAAATAATGAATATTACACTACGAAAATAATACATGAAAATATGAAAAAATAATTGGGTTTAATTAAATATAATTTGCAAAATTATTCTGAAAATAAATATTAATTTTCTAAATTGTAAAAATAAAAAAATTCCATAAATATTAAAATAATTTTGAATTTAGAAAATATATTCAGTGACGCCATTTTTGTGCCTTCTGATAGTCTCCTAGGTGATGATGCTAGTGATGGTGAACCATTTGCACCGTCACTGAAGGTCCCATATTCAGTGACAATCGTTCGCGCGCCGCGTCACTAGGAGAAATCTGTGACAGTGATTCTGTGACGATGCTCGTGACGCTCAAAGTACTTCACGACGAGGTTTTCCATGACGTTTTGGGATATTGCATGACGATAGGAGCTCGTCACAATATACCAGATCTCTTGTAGTGAAAGGATCATGGACAATAATGCAAAGAAAGATAAATGTTTGTTTCAGGTATAGAGAAAGCATGTAAAAGTGGTATTTCGCTAGTCCTTAAGAGTGGGACAAAACATAAATGCCAGGACACCTTCAAAGTTCATGAGGAAGACTAGAACAAATAATTTAAGAACAAATAATATCACATTATGAAGCAATTATTGATGTTTATGGGACAAATGCACATAGAACTAAGAATGGAAAAAAATGATCTCTCAATTGTGCATAAAGTTAGAAGATGGAGACTCGACATAAAAGTAAAACAAAAGCCCTTCCATCTTTCACAAACCCATCCATCTTGACACTCCTCCCATCCATCTTTCACAAACCCTAACAGAATCACTCATGTGCTAGATTTTTTTTATTAAACATAGATATTAAAATTTTGACACTCCTCCCATCCATCTTTGACAAACCCTAACAGAATCCTCGGGTGCCTGCCAACACTCACATACCGTGGAGGAGTGTCTATATTTTAGGAGAGGTGTATGTAAATGTCAACGAAGGGTAAACAGACAATACAGTACGTCACAAGCCAACTGGTTTCACAAGGGAGGCTCCCATTGTGAGGGACGCAACTGGTGTAAAAGTTCATCCCTCTTTCTCTTTTGTTTACACAATTATGCTTTGACTGATAAATCAGGGGCAAAAATAGTGAAGAGAATTTGTTTGTATTAATTTTGGGCTGGCCACCCCGCTGCCAGCTCTTCTATCATTTTCATAAGCGGATGAAGCCACAAGTCCAGGGTGTGAAATCCAATCAACAAGTGAGATAAAGATTCTCTATTGACGTCCTCATGAGCAAAAACAACAACACAAAACATGAGTGATTTTGAAAGTTTTAAAGGTAACACATGAGAAATTTACATGGAGTGGCGGTGAAATACCACATGTAGGTAGGTATGGTGGACACAATGCGAAAACTTTTGTTTTAGGGAGTTGGATGCACGAGTAGAATTCCATACTCGGTACAGGTGGAGGCTAGAAAAAGACTGGGAGCGACAAATCAAGAGAGCATAAGAGCCATAATCAGGCATAGCGACATAAGCATCATTAATTAACGCATAAGAGGAATCACAAGTTCAAAAACTAAGTGGTCATGGAGGCTATTTGTGACTGGTTCATAGTCATAAACATGGTGTGAGCATGCTGTCGCACCCAAGGTTTCTAGAGGATACTCAACGCACGAACTGGAAGTCAGGTGCTTGGATTATGGGGCCTACTTGCTCCCACATTCCAGATCGCTGGCAGGCCATCGCTTATGCGTGACTACCAAGCCCTGCTCCCATCGTCGAAGTAAACTATCCGCCAGGAACCGAAGGCACTACTGTCGACGTACTTCATATCAAGCACGCACGGTACGTCAACAGTTTGGTACGAATGATAGCACAGAATGTCTCTAAGACACAAAAGAAGGAAATAAGTTGCAAATGGCCTTCACTAAGGCAGAGATAGCAAAACACTCATCCAGAGGACACATGTCCCAACATGTCATTCATTACATCAGCGGAAGCAATCAAAGGGGTCTGAGTACAGACAAATCCATGGCTTAAGAAGCCGGCAAAAATAAAGAAAACGAATCCCATCCACGTAGGTCCTGGATCCTGCCCGAGGTCCAGCTAGCTACTCGTCTGCAGCGTCGTCAAACTCCACGAAGTAGCCGTCCTGGGAAGCATCGTAGTCGTAGTCGTACTCTGCGTAAACCACAGCCCCAACGGGGTCAGTACATTTGATGTACTGGCAAGCAAGACTCACACTTCATCAAAGAGTTACCCGTCAACACAAGCATTGAACTTGGGATCAACGGAAGAAGATAGGTATTAAAAGCTGCAGCGGGCTGCTCTAACCAACTACAGAAGATACTACTAGATCCGGCTAACAGAAAAGATGAGATCGAGGAATTGTAACCAACTGAAAGATAACTTCAACCAAACCCATCCTGGATCTCGCCCCTTATCCGAAGAAGCAATCCGAGGATAAACTCACACAGTTGTTATAAGGTGAATCAAGTTATTGTGTGAATAACCTATTACTAGTCAAGTTATTAATCATTGGGTGAAACATGATTAATCATTAGTTGAAGTTGTCCTGAGTACTTGTTAGCCAGTACTTTCACCAAGTAGTCCATAACCGCGGAAAACACGGCTTCTCGAGAAGATTATCCCTGCAGGGTTGCACCATAGTAACCGTACACGCAAGAATACCTCGCCAGATGGGATGCCTCCCACCAAGCGTGGCACTCAACACAATCCAACCGTTCTTCGCATCAAGCCCAAAGCACCTTGGCGCACGGCTAATCGAGCCCAGAAGAAAATGGACCCTCATAGCACTCTAAGAACGTGTCCTCCTATATGCCGACTACGAAAGTTCCACCCGGGATCCAAGGGCTCGCAAGATCATGCATGCAGCAAATGGAAAACCCGAACTAAATGAGGCGATTTGGACGAGATGCGAATCTGGTCGAACTGAGGGGGGCGCCCATACTCGCTTCCCACATGCGGGTAGTGCGCTCATCATGGATCGGTAGACAAGACCCTTTTCCTATTAGGGTCGACACTAGCGGGCCTCAAAACCTCTTAGGGCCTCCCGCCGGTGCCTTATCATCATATTATTAATAGTATAATATTAATAGGATAGATTGATTAACATTCGAGCCCCCGGTACGTTAACAATAATAATAGCACGATAGTAAAAGAAGTAACCGACAACGAGCTCGAGCAAAAGCAACCCTAAGCATGCTAGATAGGAACAGGCTCAAACAAAGGTTGTAGGTATGGAGGTGAGGCAATATCATGGCTCAAGGTAGCATGTGATGGGTTCGGAGATCAAGCATCGATTCATAGGGCTAGCAGAAATAGACAAAAGGATAGTATCGACAACAAGTGTGGAAAGGAACTCGATGATTCATGTGAGTGATAACTTGCCTGGCAGCTCAGTCTCGTACTGGGCTAGGTCCTGAGTAGTGGTGTCGTAAGGCTCGTCGGTACCAACGTCGTCGTCTAATCGAGAAGAAGCAAAAACAACAACGAAGGAAGACGGGCAATCAATACATGGCATAGGTGCGCAAACATGGGATGATGCATGTCATGTTTAATAGATGCATCAAAGTAAACTAGTAGAAGTGATAACACAAGATTAAATGGACCCATATGCAAGGATTGCATATGGAAAGCCCATGCATTATGGTTGAATTAGTTGTTCTACAACTAGACATCATGTGCAATTGAGTTAGCATGATGCATGCATGATGAAAACAAGAATGTAACAATTTAGATGCAATTAGAATGATAGTTAACCAATTAAGAAAACATTTATTAAGTTTGGAAAATTAGTTACTTAATGGTGTTGAACAAGTAGTTGTTGTTTTCATCAAGTTAAAGTGTTCAAAACAAATAACAAAGTTGATAATTGAAAAGGTTATCAAATTTTAGTTGGATTACATGTTTCACATTTTGAAATTGGACTTTGGATTATTTAATTAGGAATTAAACAATATTAAACAAGTTTTAATTGAATTAAACAAGAATTAAATGGTTTAGGCAATTTTAATTATTCAAAACAGAAAACAAAAATTATATTTGAATAGCTTAGTTAAAATGGTATGGAAAAGATATTTTATTTGCATTTATTGGATTAATAAATAATTAGTTATGGAATTTACAAATTAACATTTGAATTGTTTAAGTTTGAATTTTAAATGCATTTGAAGTTCCCAAAACAGAACACAAATTGGATATTTGGAAAGTTTAGGAAATTTGGAACAGAAAACATATAAAGTTTTTATTTATTAGACTTATGGTTTAAAAGATATTGAATTTTGAAGTTATTGTTCTATTCTGCTATTTTAAAAAGGAAATAGAAATTAACAGATTTGTTTTTAAATTGTTTGTTACCGTGCAGGTCTTATACCCACACGCTGCCAGGTAGGGCCCGTGGCCAGCGTGGCGGGAGCGCGCCCGCGTGGCAGTGGGAGTCACTGTCGCGTGGGGCCAGGCGCGCTACGAAATTGGCGAAAAAAGGCTGCGGCCGCGGGGGATCGATCCCGCGAGCTCGCGAGGCAAACGAACTGACTGAACCACTGCGGTGTTGCGCGCTCGTTGTCAGTAAACACAACGCAGATAGGATAACGTTACAGTGTGCGCAAAGCCTGAATTTTTATCTGACGAAACTGAAGTGCGTTTGCTTGCTCGACAGACAGAGACCTCGCCGGCGGCGATTGGCACGGCGTGCTCGCGAATTGGAAACGCTGGATGCGTGCAGGGAAGCAGTGGCACGCACGGTAAGCAACAGAGGGAGAGGAGAAGGTGCACGGTGGCTCACCGTGAGTTGGGGTCGACGGTGACGTCCTGATGACGGAGGCGGCGTCGGAGGGGAAGAGGACGGCGGCGAGACCCTGGTGGCTTCCTGCGGCTGCTACGGTGTCCAACACGACGTGGAGAAGATGGCGAATCGATTCCAGGGAGCAGACAACTCCGGGCGGCTCTGCAACGAGGAGGAGATCCTCGGGTTCAGACAACGTTGACACGGTGGCCGGAAAAAGGAGCGAGGACCGCGGCGGCGAATTAGAGGCTTACCAGCGACGATCTGGTGTCCAGCAGCGAGAGAAGAGGGAGGCGGACTGATGGCAGGTGGTGGGTAGCTAGGTGGTTGCTCTACGCGGCGGCGCCATGTCGATTTTCAGAGGATCGCCGGCGGGATGAAAAGACAGAGAGGTGGGGACGTCGAGGAGGGAGGATACGATTGGAGGCGCTGGCGAGGTGGAGGCGGAACCCTAGGTGCTAGGGCACCTGCCAGGTGCCTAGGGCTAGCTTTTATAGGCCGCGGTGCTCTCCTGGCCGCCGGAGTCGCTCGGGGTCGCGGTGGCACCGGTCGATGGCCGCCGTACGGGGTGAAGAAAGGAGATTAGAAGCGCGGCGCGAATCTTGGCGCGCAGCGAAACGGTAAGTGGCCTAGGCGGGCCGGGCTGCTCTCTGCTAGCTGTTAGGTGGGCTGGGTTGCGGTAGATAGGTTAGCTGCCTCCTTTTTTATTTCTCTGTTTCTATTTTTTTTGTAGTTTGCTTTTGTAAGAAAACTGTTAAGGTTTTATTTAAGGAAAATTCCAGAAAAAATTTAGTTAAGCTTTTTAGGTAATTAGAAACCACATTGCAACTTTGGATTTCAAAATTTGAGTTTTAAAATGATAGTTTGTATTGGAAACCAAAATAGAGGGATTTTAGTATTAATAAACCATTAGTAAAAACATGCATTTGAATAGGGTTACCCCTAGGGTTTGTTAGAATGAATTAAAGAGGACAATTGTTTGGTGAGTTTTATAGTTTCAAAAGGTACTGAATTTTAAGGGTTGGTTTGAATTGGAAAATGATTTAGGAGTTAATGATTTAATTAATTGATTGGAATGTTGGTTTGATTAAAGCAACCATTTGAGAAGTGATCATTAACTGAATTATTTGGAAAACAATGAAAGGTTTTTGTTTTGCAATTCTTTGTTTGAAAGATTGTAACAGACAAGTGTGAAAACAAGGTTTAATTCATTATGAAAACAATGCAACAGAAATAACATGAGTATGATGCCATGATGCATTGCATAAATTAAACAAAAGTAAAACAACTAGGGTGTTTTCATACTTGGATGTTACAAAACGCCCCCCCTTGAAGGAATCGCGCCCCGAGATTCCTTACGGAGAAGTGAAAAGGTTCGGATACTTCTTGCGAAGATCCTCTTCGGTCTCCCATGTTGCCTCTTTATCAGAATGATGCGACCATTGCACTTTCAAGAACTTGGTGCTCTTGTTGCGAGTCTTACGAACGGTCTCATCGAGAATTCGAGTAGGGTGCTCCTCATAGGAGAGATCATCTTGCAGTTCAATATCATCATGATCAACTGCACGATCAGGATCCTTGAAGCACTTCTTGAGCTGTGACACGTGGAACACATCGTGCACTTTTGATAGTTTTTCTGGAAGCTCGAGACGATAGGCATTTTCTGCACGTCTTGACAGGATGTTGAAAGGACCAATGTATCTTGGTGCCAACTTTCCTTTGACACCAAAACGATGAGTGCCTCTGAAGGGAGTTACACGGAGATATGCTTTGTCACCAGGAGCATAGATCATGTCCTTGTGCTTGCTGTCATAGTAACTCTTCTGACGAGACTGAGCAATCTTGAGATTGTCACGAATGATGCGAACTTTCTCTTCGGCCTCTTTCACAATGTCAGGACCTAAGAGTGAACGTTCACCAACTCCAGACCAATTGATTGGACTCCTGCATCTGCGGCCATACAATGCCTCAAATGGTGCCATGCCTAGGCTTGCCTGGTAGCTGTTGTTGTAGGAGAATTCAGCATATGGAAGACAATCCTCCCATTTCATGCCAAAAGAGAGACCACATGCTCTAAGCATATCCTCGAGAATCTGATTGACTCTTTCGACTTGCCCTTGAGACTGAGGGTGGTAAGCTGTGCTGAACAGAAGTTTAGTGCCCAATGCATCTTGGAAACTCTTCCAGAAATGAGAAGTGAATATGCTTCCACGATCAGAGCTTATTTCCAATGGAACACCATGAAGAGGAACAATCTTTGTTGTGTAGAGTTATGCTAACTGGCTAGCTGAGATAGTCTCTTTGACAGCAAAGAAGTGAGCAACCTTGGTGAGACGATCAATGACAACGAAGATTGCATCGTTGCCCTTCTTGGACTTTGGGAACCCAGTAACGAAGTCCATTTCAATCATGTCCCACTTCCACTCGGGGATTTTGAGAGGTTGGAGAAGACCGGCTGTTTTCTGATGAACTGCCTTAACACGTTGACAAACGTCGCATTCAGAAACGTATTGAGCAATTTCACGTTTCATGCCAGGCCACCAATAGAGTGTCTTGAGATCCTGGTACATCTTTGTACTTCCAGGGTGGATGGAGAGAGGAGTTTCATGAGCCTCCTTGAGAATGATATCTTTGAGACTTTGAATCTGAGGAACTGCAATGCGTCCTTCGAAGAACACAGCTCCTTTGTCATCAATAGAGAAGGACTTGAACTTATCACTGCCCTCTTTGATTTGCTCTACCATCTTCTTGATTTCAGCATCACGAAACTGTTCAGAACGAATCTTGTCCTCGAGAGTTGGACTGGCTGTCAAGCTAGCAAGATAGCCTTGAGGAACAAGACCAAGGTTCAGCTTCTGGAATTCTTCATGAAGTGGAGGTTGGCTGTCCATGATCATGAGATTGTTGCAATAGGATTTGCGACTGAGAGCATCGGCCATAACATTAGCCTTGCCTGGAGTGTAAGAAATGGTGAGATTGAAGTCTTTGATCTTTTCAATCCATCTCCTTTGCCTGAGGTTTAGATCTGGTTGAGTGAAGATGTATTTCAGACTCTTGTGATCGGAAAAGATTTCAGTGCGGTTACCCAACAAGTATTGTCTCCATTTCTTGAGGGCAAACACCACTGCTGCGAGTTCAAGATCATGAGTGGGATAGTTTTGCTCATGTGGGTTCAACTGACGTGAAGCATAGGCCACAACTTGACGTTCTTGCATAAGAACTGCAACTAGGCCTTGGAGAGAAGCATCACAGAATATTTGGAAGGGTTTGGTGGTATCTGGGCCAACTAGAACTGGAGTAGAAGTGAGTTTAGCTTTGAGGAGATTGAAACTTTCATCACACTTTGGAGACCAAACGAACTTCTTGTCCTTCTTGGTGAGATCAGTGAGAGGTTTTGCAATTTTGGAGAAGTTTTCGACGAAACGACGGCAATAGCTAGCCAAGCCAAGAAAGCTTCTGACTTGCTTCACCGTCCTAGGAGGTTTCCAATCAACAATTTCCTTAACCTTATCTGGGTCAATAGCTATGCCCTTGGCAGAGATGATGTGACCAAGGTAGGCAACTTCTGAAATCCAGAACTCATATTTGGAGTATTTGGCATAAAGACGATGCTCGCGGAGTTTCATGAGAGTGAGACGAAGGTGTTCTTCATGCTCTTCCTCGGATTTTGAGTAGACAAGGATATCATCAAGATATACCACAACAAATTTGTCGAGGTATTCGTGGAAGACAGAATTCATGAGTCGAGAGAAAGTCGCCGGTGCATTGGTTAGACCAAAGGACATTACGGTGTATTCATACAGACCGTAGCGAGTGGTGAAGGCTGTCTTTGGAATATCTTCCTTTCTGATCTTTATTTGATGGTAACCCATCCTCAAGTCCAACTTTGAGAATACTGAGGCTCCAGCAAGCTGATCAAAAAGATCATCGATACGAGGAATTGGGTATTTGTTCTTGATGGTTTTCTCGTTAAGAGGACGATAGTCCACAACAAGCCTCTTAGTTTGATCTTTCTTGGCAACAAACAGAGTTGGGCATCCCCAAGCGGAGGAACTGGGTTGAATATATCCTTTCTCCATGTACATATCAATCTGCTCCTTCAACAACTTCAGTTCAGGAGGAGCTATTTTGTACGGATGCTTAGAGATTGGAGCAGTACCTGGCTCAAGCTCGATGACGAACTCGACTGCTCTGTCCGGAGGCATCCCTGGCAATTCTTCTGGAAAGACGTCAGGGAATTCACAAACCACCGGAACATTCTCGAGTAGAGGAAGAGTTTTAGCCTCAAGTGTGTAAAGCTGAGTGAAAGTTGATCCATATGGAGAATAGATTATCTGGCCATCAGGGTGGAAGAGAGTTATTGACTTTTGAGCACAGTCAATTTTGGCTTTGTTGGTCTTCAACCAATCCATACCAAGGATGACATCAATGTCAGAATTTCCCAGCAACGTGAGTGAAGCAAGGAATATGCGACCTCCAATCAGAATTTGGTTGTTCAAGCTTATCTTAGAAGTCAACATTTGAGGCCCCGGAGAGTGAACGGTGATTTGATTGCTTAGCGGAACCAGATTTAGGTTGTACTTTGAGGCAAAGATTTTAGACACAAATGAATGCGATGCTCCGGTATCAAACAACACTTTAGCTGGGATAGAGTTTACGGGTAATGTACCGAGAACAACGTCGGCAGATTCCTCAGCAGTGTCAACCTTGACGTGGTTCACCCTTGCGTTCCTCCCGCCAGGCCTGTTGTTGGAGTTGAAGGCCTTCTGCGGAGGAGCGCGGACCATCGCCTGGTTGGTGTTGGGGCGAGGTGGTGGTGGAGGGAGCTGCTTCTGAGGACACTTATCAGCATAGTGCCCAGTGTCCTTGCACTTGTAGCACGTGATGACACGAGTAGGTCCTGGCCTTGGCTGCCCCACTGGACCCCTCTGACTCTGCATCTGAGCTGGGTTGGGTGGGCGGGGAGCAAAGCCTGGAGAAGCTTGGGCATGAGGAGCCCGAGTGACGGCACCATTTGGCACCCAGATGCGGCGCTTCTGCAGAGGGGTGGTCATGTTGGAGGAGGAACCACCCTCACGCGAGTGCTTGCGCGAATCCTCGAACATCTTGCGCCCATTCTCCTCATTGAGCGCGGTGTTCACGAGCTCGACGAAGTCCTTGCACTTGATGTTGGTGAGAGCGTACTTCAGTTCCAGGTTAAAACCTCGGCGGAACCTTGCCATCTTCTTGGTCTCAGTGGACACCTCGTCTCCAGCATACCTAGCGAGGCGACTGAACTCGTTCTGGTAGCCGATGACGTCGAGCTTGCCCTGCTTCAGAGAGCAGAACTCTTCCCGCATCCTCTCCATGAGACCATCGGGGATGTGGTACTTCAGGAAAGCCTCCTTGAAGCAACCCCAAGTGATAGGATAGCCAGCTCTCATGGCCTGGTAGTTCTCCCACCACGAGGCTGCCTGGCCCTTCAGTAGGTAGGCAGCATAGTTCACCTTGTCCTCTTCCGCAACATGAGCAATCTCCAGGGCTCTTGCTACGTCACGGATCCAGTCGTCAGCATCCAGAGGCTCGCGTGTTGCCACGAAAGCCTTAGGACCCACGCTGAGGAAGTCCTTGATGTTGACCCTTGGAGCATTCTGGTGGTGGTTGTTCTGGTGGTTTTGAACCTGGACCATCTGAGCCATGACCTGAGTCATCTGAGTCAAGAGCTCAGCGATCGGCGGTGGCTCAGGCGTGTTCCTTGTTGGAGGCATCCTGAATTGAAATTTATTTTAGCACAACAACAACAAAAATTGGTAGACTTAGCAACCGAAAGAGCGATTATTCCGACGCATGAATAGACAACCAACAGGTTTATCATAGGTTCGAATACATCAGAATCTCACACCATAAATGGTTCGAAAACGAAAGGATAGACTAGACGCAGCTAGTAATGGATACAATGATACTCCCATGCTCATCACGCAGGACGGCGTCTAGGAGTACGGCGAGTGGTACGACGAGTAGAACGACGAAAGGTACGGCGAGGAGGAGTCTGCACACGAAAGTAGGTATCACGACGATCCCTGTAGATAGGAACTGCTATGAGAGGGACCCTCGGTGTGGTGAAGTAGCGAGCGTCCTCTCCTTGTGCTCCAAAGAGAGGTATCCCAGTGTATCCAGCTCCTAAGTTGAGGAGTGGACCTCGGATCGGCTCGTAACCTCCAGCATCTGGCAGAGTGTGTCCAACTGGCTGCTGGAAACGCGCAAAGCGCTCGTCTCCAACGAAGTCTGTGGTGTACGTCGCCAGACGCGTCAGAGCAAGGTGAAGCTGGTCCCTGACTGCAGCCAACTCTCGGGCTAGGGTGATAGCAACAGCATCACTGTGCCTCAGGAACTGTGCTGTGACGTGCATCCTGGAGCTATCATCCTCGTCAGGCTCCAAGTTGTTGTAGAGGGTGAAGTGAGTTCCTCCCGACGTGATGTAGCCACGGGGGATGTGACGGTAGATGGAACCATCAAATCCCCAGTAGTCAGCACGCAGGACTGTGAGACCCACATACGCTGCCTGCTGCACTGCCAGGTCCACTGTGGAACCTACGGCCTCGTACTGGTGGACTATCCTCCTGCCATCATCCGACAGAATGTAGACGATGGCTCGGTAGAACGTCTGATCGAACTCGCGCTCGTGCTCGTAGACCTGGTAATCTGGTGCCCAACGGAACCCCAGATATGTAACCATGTCCCTCAGCGTCTCCGGATAACCGGTGGTGTCCTCACAGCGGGTCATCCGCACCACGTGCGGGAAGTAGCTGAGACCCATCTGCAGATTATTTTGGGAAGGTGATTAGACTCCGGTAGAAACAAAGGAAGTGGAAACAACAAGAAGATTCAATGGACGATAGGTTCTTGAGAGAAAGCATGATATTGAAGCAACATCGGGAAAACGGGACCAAAAACCTGAGGTACTACGGAGAACCCAGAACACGTGAAATCCTAAATTGAAAGCTTAGGTGAGAAGGGAAAAACCAACGTTACACTTCCTTACCAGAAAAGGGGGTGGGAGGGAGGGGAAAGAAGAAAAAGAACAGAGTTCCTACTCTCACGTTTCATTTTTCCTGTATAGCTACAAAATAGTTTTTCTAGACTCAAACTGCGACCAGTAAAAGGGATCCTACGGTCAGACAGGCTCTGATACCATTTGTCGCACCCAAGGTTTCTAGAGGATACTCAACGCACGAACTGGAAGTCAGGTGCTTGGATTATGGGGCCTACTTGCTCCCACATTCCAGATCGCTGGCAGGCCATCGCTTATGCGTGACTACCAAGCCCTGCTCCCATCGTCGAAGTAAACTATCCGCCAGGAACCGAAGGCACTACTGTCGACGTACTTCATATCAAGCACGCACGGTACGTCAACAGTTTGGTACGAATGATAGCACAGAATGTCTCTAAGACAAAAAAGAAGGAAATAAGTTGCAAATGGCCTTCACTAAGGCAGAGATAGCAAAACACTCATCCAGACGACACATGTCCCAACATGTCATTCATTACATCAGCGGAAGCAATCAAAGGGGTCTGAGTACAGACAAATCCATGGCTTAAGAAGCCGGCAAAAATAAAGAAAACGAAGCCCATCCACGTAGGTCCTGGATCCTGCCCGAGGTCCAGCTAGCTACTCGTCTGCAGCGTCGTCAAACTCCACGAAGTAGCCGTCCTGGGAAGCATCGTAGTCGTAGTCGTACTCTGCGTAAACCACAGCCCCAACGGGGTCAGTACATTTGATGTACTGGCAAGCAAGACTCACACTTCATCAAAGAGTTACCCGTCAACACAAGCATTGAACTTGGGATCAACGGAAGAAGATAGGTATTAAAAGCTGCAGCGGGCTGCTCTAACCAACTACAGAAGATACTACTAGATCCGGCTAACAGAAAAGATGAGATCGAGGAATTGTAACCAACTGAAAGATAACTTCAACCAAACCCATCCTGGATCTCGCCCCTTATCCGAAGAAGCAATCCGAGGATAAACTCACACAGTTGTTATAAGGTGAATCAAGTTATTGTGTGAATAACCTATTACTAGTCAAGTTATTAATCATTGGGTGAAACATGATTAATCATTAGTTGAAGTTGTCCTGAGTACTTGTTAGCCAGTACTTTCACCAAGTAGTCCATAACCGCGGAAAACACGGCTTCTCGAGAAGATTATCCCTGCAGGGTTGCACCATAATAACCGTACACGCAAGAATACCTCGCCAGATGGGATGCCTCCCACCAAGCGTGGCACTCAACACAATCCAACCGTTCTTCGCATCAAGCCCAAAGCACCTTGGCGCACGGCTAATCGAGCCCAGAAGAAAATGGACCCTCATAGCACTCTAAGAACGTGTCCTCCTATATGCCGACTACGAAAGTTCCACCCGGGATCCAAGGGCTCGCAAGATCATGCATGCAGCAAATGGAAAACCCGAACTAAATGAGGCGATTTGGACGAGATGCGAATCTGGTCGAACTGAGGGGGGCGCCCATACTCGCTTCCCACATGCGGGTAGTGCGCTCATCATGGATCGGTAGACAAGACCCTTTTCCTATTAGGGTCGACACTAGCGGGCCTCAAAACCTCTTAGGGCCTCCCGCCGGTGCCTTGTCATCATATTATTAATAGTATAATATTAATAGGATAGATTGATTAACATTCGAGCCCCCGGTACGTTAACAATAATAATAGCACGATAGTAAAAGAAGTAACCGACAACGAGCTCGAGCAAAAGCAACCCTAAGCATGCTAGATAGGAACAGGCTCAAACAAAGGCTGTAGGTATGGAGGTGAGGCAATATCATGGCTCAAGGTAGCATGTGATGGGTTCGGAGATCAAGCACCGATTCATAGGGCTAGCAGAAATAGACAAAAGGATAGTATCGACAACAAGTGTGGAAAGGAACTCGATGATTCATGTGAGTGATAACTTGCCTGGCAGCTCAGTCTCGTACTGGGCTAGGTCCTGAGTAGTGGTGTCGTAAGGCTCGTCGGTACCAATGTCGTCGTCTAATCGAGAAGAAGCAAAAACAACAACGAAGGAAGACGGGCAATCAATACATGGCATAGGTGCGCAAACATGGGATGATGCATGTCATGTTTAATAGATGCATCAAAGTAAACTAGTAGAAGTGATAACACAAGATTAAATGGACCCATATGCAAGGATTGCATATGGAAAGCCCATGCATTATGGTTGAATTAGTTGTTCTACAACTAGACATCATGTGCAATTGAGTTAGCATGATGCATGCATGATGAAAACAAGAATGTAACAATTTAGATGCAATTAGAATGATAGTTAACCAATTAAGAAAACATTTATTAAGTTTGGAAAATTGGTTACTTAATGGTGTTGAACAAGTAGTTGTTGTTTTCATCAAGTTAAAGTGTTCAAAACAAATAACAAAGTTGATAATTGAAAAGGTTATCAAATTTTAGTTGGATTACATGTTTCACATTTTGAAATTGGACTTTGGATTATTTAATTAGGAATTAAACAATATTAAACAAGTTTTAATTGAATTAAACAAGAATTAAATGGTTTAGGCAATTTTAATTATTCAAAACAGAAAACAAAAATTATATTTGAATAGCTTAGTTAAAATGGTATGGAAAACATATTTTATTTGCATTTATTGGATTAATAAATAATTAGTTATGGAATTTACAAATTAACATTTGAATTGTTTAAGTTTGAATTTTAAATGCATTTAAAGTTTCCAAAACAGAACACAAATTGGATATTTGGAAAGTTTAGGAAATTTGGAACAGAAAACATATAAAGTTTTTATTTATTAGACTTATGGTTTAAAAGATATTGAATTTTGAAGTTATTGTTCTATTCTGCTATTTTAAAAAGGAAATAGAAATTAACAGATTTGTTTTTAAATTGTTTGTTACCGTGCAGGTCTTATACCCACACGCTGCCAGGTAGGGCCCGTGGCCAGCGTGGCGGGAGCGCGCCCGCGTGGCAGTGGGAGACACTGTCGCGTGGGGCCAGGCGCGCTACGAAATTGGCGAAAAAAGGTTGCGGCCGCGGGGGATCGATCCCGCGAGCTCGCGAGGCAAACGAACTGACTGAACCACTGCGGTGTTGCGCGCTCGTTGTCAGTAAACACAACGCAGATAGGATAACGTTACAGTGTGCGCAAAGCCTGAATTTTTATCTGACGAAACTGAAGTGCGTTTGCTTGCTCGACAGACAAAGACCTCGCTGGATGCGTGCAGGGAAGCAGTGGCACGCACGGTAAGCAACAGAGGGAGAGGAGAAGGTGCACGGTGGCTCACCGTGAGTTGGGGTCGACGGTGACGTCCTGATGACGGAGGCGGCGTCGGAGGGGAAGAGGACGGCGGCGAGACCCTGGTGGCTTCCTGCGGCTGCTACGGTGTCCAACACGACGTGGAGAAGATGGCGAATCGATTCCAGGGAGCAGACAGCTCCGGGCGGCTCTGCAACGAGGAGGAGATCCTCGGGTTCAGAAAACGTTGACACGGTGGCCGGAAAAAGGAGCGAGGACCGCGGCGGCGAATTAGAGGCTTACCAGCGACGATCTGGTGTCCAGCAGCGAGAGAAGAGGGAGGCGGACTGATGGCAGGTGGTGGGTAGCTAGGTGGTTGCTCTACGCGGCGGCGCCATGTCGATTTTCAGAGGATCGCCGGCGGGATGAAAAGACAGAGAGGTGGGGACGTCGAGGAGGGAGGATACGATTGGCGGCGCTGGCGAGGTGGAGGCGGAACCCTAGGTGCTAGGGCACCTGCCAGGTGCCTAGGGCTAGCTTTTATAGGCCGCGGTGCTCTCCTGGCTGCCGGAGTCGCTCGGGGTCGCAGTGGCACCGGTCGATGGCCGCCGTACGGGGTGAAGAAAGGAGATTAGAAGCGCGGCGCGAATCTTGGCGCGCAGCGAAACGGTAAGTGGCCTAGGCGGGCCGGGCTGCGCTCTGCTAGCTGTTAGGTGGGCTGGGTTGCGGTAGATAGGTTAGCTGCCTCCTTTTTTATTTCTCTGTTTCTATTTTTTTGTAGTTTTCTTTTGTAAGAAAACTGTTAAGGTTTTATTTAAGGAAAATTCCAGAAAAAATTTAGTTAAGCTTTTTAGGTAATTAGAAACCACATTGCAACTTTGGATTTCAAAATTTGAGTTTTAAAATGATAGTTTGTATTGGAAACCAAAATAGAGGGATTTTAGTATTAATAAACCATTAGTAAAAACATGCATTTGAATAGGGTTACCCCTAGGGTTTGTTAGAATGAATTAAAGAGGACAATTGTTTGGTGAGTTTTATAGTTTCAAAAGGTACTGAATTTTAAGGGTTGGTTTGAATTGGAAAATGATTTAGGAGTTAATGATTTAATTAATTGATTGGAATGTTGGTTTGATTAAAGCAACCATTTGAGAAGTGATCATTAACTGAATTATTTGGAAAACAATGAAAGGTTTTTGTTTTGCAATTCTTTGTTTGAAAGATTGTAACAGACAAGTGTGAAAACAAGGTTTAATTCATTATGAAAACAATGCAACAGAAATAACATGAGTATGATGCCATGGTGCATTGCATAAATTAAACAAAAGTAAAACAACTAGGGTGTTTTCATACTTGGATGTTACACATGCGCCAAGTCAACCAAATAAAACATTCGAAAGAGAATACCATATATTGATGCTTTACTATGACAAGAACAACTCATGAATCTTTCAAGACATATTAAACACTCTAAGCTATTTAAGGCTATTCATGATACTCAATAACCACAAGGCTTTAAAACTAAAACAACATTTAGCATGGCATGAAAAAGTTGTAGCCACAGTCTATACAAGCTTCTACTTGCACTGTTTCAAATTCTACATCAACCAGCAGTTTTTTTTTCCAAAAAGCACCATAAAAGATATGTTTTAACAAAAATAATCTTTATGATACAGAAAGAAAACATGAGAGTACTCATATAACAATACTAAAACTAACAGCTCTGATAAGAGATGCATGCAAAATAGGAGCTAAATAAATGCAGCAGCCAAACAAGATTAAGAATACAACGTATTCTCATGAAAAAGCGGAGCGTGTCACTCTCCAATAAAAGAATGATGGGTTCCAACCAAGTTTATTGCAAAAATAAAAATAAAATGAAATAAAAAATAAAATACGGTCCAAGTAAAGCACATAAGGTGTGACCGAATAAAAATATAGTTTCACTAGAAGTGACCTGATAATTGTTGATGTAGAAGAGGTTTCCTTGGGCATCCTCAAGCTTAGACGCTTGAGTCTTCTTGGAATTTGCTGGGATGTACCACCGGGGAATTGCCAATATTAGTCTCTTCACTCTTCTTGATCACATCATATCACCCTCTTCTCTTGACCCTTCAAAACTTCCTTCACGCCAAATTTCTCACAATCTTCATTAGCAACGTTAGTGCATTCGAAATAATAAATTCACATGGTTGAGGTTCAACACAATCCTAACACTCGAAAACACATTAGCTACTGCCACAACTTCTTTTAAAACTCTTTTTCTCAAAAGAACACCAAAATAAAGAGGTTAAGACGCAAATGCAATTATTGGCAGATATCTGTCAAAACAGGACAGCAGGTAAAGATGATTTTTTTTAAATCTTATGTTGCTCGAATAAAAAAAGTGGTCAACTAAGAAAAGTTGGGTATAGAGCCCAGGATTACGCACAAAAAAGCTTAGGTCATTTTGAATTTTCAGAAATCTATTTCCTGCACAGAAATCCGAAATATAGTATCAAATTTCCACTAGAGGCTTTACTTGGCTCAACAAAAACACCAAAGAAAAGATACAGCGGGGTTTCTAAGGAAATTGAAAACACCCAGGTGCAAAGCACACAAAAGAAAACAAAGGAAAACTCATTGAAAGCAGAGAAATAAAACGGGTTGTCTCCCGGTGGCGCTTTTCTTTAACGCCTTTCATCTAGGAATAGAAAGCAACTCAAGTATTTTCAAGTGAAGAATCAACATCTATAACTTCCTCTATATCATTATTTGCAGCAATAGGAACTCTAGGTGTTTTTGAAGATTCAACATGCAGGTCACTCTTAGTTTCATTAATCGTTTTAGCAATTTTCAGCACATATTGAGATTTGGGTTTAGTTATCTTGGGAGAATACATGAATCTTTGATCCTTTCCCACAAAGGCTTTCTCCTTTTTGAATTTAAGAGATGAAAACGTTGATCTTAAAGTTCCCATAGCATCCTCTAGTTTACCAATCCTAAAATTTTGATTATCATGAGTGTTGGTAGCTTCTAGAGGAGTGATTCTTTTATCAATAGTAATTATTGATTCATTAACTTTGCTAGCATTATCAAGGAAAATTGGTAAGTTCATTTCCAAAGAGTTTAGTTTATCAATAACATCCTCCAAAGTGATTACAGTTTTAACAGTTGTAATGGGGGGGTGCTCCTACTAAACTTTCAATCAAATTGCAAGCTTCCAAGGCAGGAGTTCCTAGAAAATTTCCACCTGTAAGAGTATCTAACACATGTCTATACCATCCAGTAATACCAACTTAAAAATTCCTCAGGAGTATCAAGGTAGAGTATTTTTTTGTGTGCACCTATTATGAGCATCATTTATTCTATACCAAGTATCTTTTAAACTCTCACCCCCTGTTGCCTAAAAGAACGAACCTCAACTTCAGGAATACTCATTCTAGTGAAATAAAAGCAAGCAAATAAATAACAGCTATAAAGTAAACAGTTTTTTTGTGTGTTTTTAATATAGATAAGAAAAACAAGATAATAAACAAAATAAAGAGGTTGAGAGTAAGAGACTCCCCTTGCCAGAAAACTTCTTTCTCCCCGGCAACAACGCCAGAAAAAGTCCTTGATGGTGCACATCGTGAACTCGTTGGGAGACCCCAAGAGGAGGGTGTAATGAGTACAGAGGTAGGATTTTCCCCCTTAGTTAAGAACCAAGGTTATCAATCCAATAGGAGAAAGAGGAACTTTGGAATGTTGATGCCACTGACGCTGGTGATGGAGCTTCACCGGTGTCAGCAACAACGTGGAACCTGCACACAACACAACCAAAATACTGTGTCCCAACGGTACAGTGAGGTTGTCAATCTCACCGGTCTTGCTGAAAACAAAAATTAGACGTATAGTGTGGTAAATGGTGTATGCTTGCAGTAAGTAAAGAAAGCAGGAAATTGTTGTGGTTTGTTTAATGGTGTAAGAAAATGGACCGGCGTTCATAGGTTCACTAGTGGTGTCTCTCCATAAAAGATAACATGTTGGGTGAACAAATTGAGCTGGGAAATTGAAAAATAAAGGTTGCACCGCAGTGCACATTATAACATGGTGACTACTATGATATTTAGTGCGGGCATTACAACAAAATACATAGACCGAAATCCATCTGCATCTATGACTAACAATACACCCTCAGGTTATCATCCGAACCCCCTTAGGTATTAAGTTGCAAGCAACAGATAACTGCATTAAACAATGTGTGTAATGTAAGCAATGATTGCACACGCGGGCACTCACACCGCCGTTTTCTCCCTAGTGGCAACAGCACATCCTCCCCTGTCACATTTCTGTCACTCGAGCACAGGCGAAAAGGAGGCATGAACCCACTATCTAGCATAAATACTCCCTCTTGGAGTCACTAGCAACTACTTGGCCAGGGCAACCACTGGCAACGGAAAACATGCAAGATCACAAATAACATATGCAATAAAGACAGTGATCAACTTGGCATAAGTTCAATATTCATCGGATCCCAACAAACACAGCATATAGAATTACATAAGATCAATATCGATCATGATAGGCAGCTCACGAGATCTAAACATGGAGGAATATAAGGAGAAGATAACCATCTAGCTACTGCTATGGACCCGTAGGCCAAGGATGAACTACTCACGCATCACTCCGTAGGCAGCCATAGTGATGAAGAGGCCTCCGTTGATGATTTCCTCTCCGGCAGGGTGCCGGGAGACAGCTCCAGAACCCCCTGGTATAGGGTTGACGACGGCGGCGGCTGCGGAATTTTTCAGGGATATTTTATCAGGTGCCTAGGGTTTTCCATCCCGGGGGAATAGATAGGCGAAAGGGCAAAGGTGGTGGAGGCCTGGGGGCCCCACACCCAAAGCTGACGCGGCCAGGGGGAAGGGTGCACCACCCCATGGTGTGCCCCTGGTGCCCGTCTTCGGCTCTCCTTCGGTCTTCTGGATGCTTCCGGTGAAATAGGCACTTCGGGCTTTGTGGGGTCCAATTCCGAGAATGTTTCTAGAACAACTTTTCGGAAACCACAAACAGCAGAAAACAGGGAACTGGCACTTGGCATCTTGTTAATAGGTTAGTCTCGGAAAACGAGTAAAAATGCTATAAATAAGGGAGAAAACAAATAGCAATTGGCATAATATGATCATGTAGCATCAAAATTATAGATACGTTGGAGACGTATCAGTAACACCCGAGGAAAACTCACACATCTTGAAATAGTAATCTCGTTATTGCCCAGGTTAATAAATATCATTAGTTGTAAGTTGTCTGACTCTTGTTAGCCAGCACTTTATCCAAGATCGCCACATAAGTGCGAACGATACGCCTTTTTGAAAAGATTTAACTCTGTAGGGATTCACTACTGTAGACACACGCACGGAACTATTGCAAGACTATCGAAACAACATTTCACCTTACCACAAACAAGTCCAGGGAGCCACCTAGCTTTGTTGGAACCTCATCGAGAGTTTGTCCGATGCTTCGACGCGGACCCAGCCATTTGCGACTACATGCAAGACGGGTCAAAACTGACCGGAACTGCCATTTCGCACGTACCGCAAGTGTCGGATATATACTAAATAGGGGTATATCAGATGGTAGTCATAAGTGTCGGATTACCAGGGTGGCTCAAGTGGTAGTGGGCTATGGTCCATTGGGCGGCCCAGTAACCTGACGCACAGAAGCCGGATTCTAGAAGGACCCAGATCACGGCCCACGTGATTTGGCTTGGAGGAGAAGACGGATTCCTTACCTTCCAAGTAATAGTTACCGTAGTCTTCTTGGTTTCCTATTCTGTAAGCCCTAACCCGGCTATTATATAAAGCCGGACGGGAGATGAGATAAACACAGAAGAAGCTATAGGCTAACTCGCGGGGAAGTTGATCCTCTGTGAATAGCTAGATCTAAACCTCACATTGTAATTCTATACACAGGCTTTAGCCCTGATTAGTGAGATTGCAGGAGTAGGAATGTCGTACTGTCGCGACGTACCGAACCTGGGTAAATCCTGTGTTAACTGTCCACCACGCGATCCCGTTACCCCACATCTCTACTGTAGTCTCATGGCACCCCCGTCTATGAAAACTACTACGATGTCTCGACAGTTGGCGCCCACCGTGGGGCAAACGACGTCAGGCGTGAAGTTCCGATCTGGGATACTCGGCGGAATCGGAAGATCAATCACTATCGGAAGCTTGGAGTTCGATGACGACGTCGGGCGTTTCCTCGACAACGGATCATACATACCGACGCAAAATCACCTGGTAAGTGCCTGCGTGTTACCGATCGGATCTTCTAACATCTTTATCGGACTAACCGTAGAAGCAATGGGGTTTTGCGATGGAAGCAAATATTTCCCAGCCGCCCTATACCCAGTCGAAGATGACTATGATACCGGATTCTGCTCAGATCGCTGACAAAAAAGTGATACACACTTTATCGGCATGGTGCAGTCCGAAGTCGCTGAAAACACGGATGACGGAAATCCCGTGCAAGAGGCAGATAACAACATACCCATCACAGAGACGGAAGATCCGACACCCGTCACAGAGGAGGAAGATCCGACATCCGTCAACCTGACGATGAACACGGAAGCCGAGTCCGTACTAGCCGCCATTGAGGCGAGATTAGAGTCGGAAACCGGATCGGATAATGGCAAAACCAGCTGAAACCGCGGATGCCGACAGCCAGGAAAGCCCAAAAACTCCTCTGCCAGAAGAAGAGAGAGAAGACGGAGAAACTTCTCCGATATTTCCCAATGTCAAGGAATTGACAGAAGATGAGCTTGTCAAAAAACCTCCCTCTTCCAAGTAAAAGCACCGTGCCGCTAAGAAACTCCAATCCAAAATCCGGAAGAAAAAATCAGCCGATCTAGCTGATGAAAACCTGGAAATAGGAGATGCTAGCGGAACAAAGCCCGCGGAGAAGAAATCCAAGGAAATCCTTGCTCTGCCAATGACAGAAGAGGAAGAACAGGAGCTGTTACAAACTCCAGTGGGACAAAACGAACCCCCTGAGATGCTGGAAGCCAGGAGACGAGCTTTCCAACGGCAACAACAACATCTACTCAGGTCTCGTGAACACCTCCAAAAAACCTAGGATGACATCAAGGTCATGAAGGAAGAAATAGATGAGTACGAGAGAAAGAATAGATCTGCCTTAAAACCTACAAGGTTACCCGGAATTATAAGACCGGAAGTACTGCCGCCAAAAGAAAGGTTCCATAACCCATCTTGGCAAAAGCAGGTAAACGACAAAGATGCCAGAGGCGAACCAATATACAAAACCGCAGCAGAAAACGCGGAAGCAGCGTTTGCTATCCTCAACAATGACATGTACTCCAACGGTGAAAACTTCAAGGGGTGTATGCTTTCCTAGGAAAAGCATTGCAACAACAGCAGCGGGGCCAAGAGCGATCAGGGAGGCTGCACGATAACTCCGCCTTATGCAAAACAGCTACTTGCGCCGCTGGAGCACCTGGACCGGAGGAACCTGGAGATTCAGACAATTCAAAGGATAAAAAAGATGATCCGAGAAAATACAAGAAAAACCCCGACAATAGGGACGAAGCGTCTACAACCGGATCCCATCTCCCGAAAGACGGACATAAACCCCGCGATCGGGAAGAAAAATACAGGAATGACGGCAAAGCAATGCCACCTCCGAGAAACCCAGCTGAGAAAGCCGGAAGATATGATGTACCTCACAGACGTGAGAGATCTCGGACACCTCCTAAGAATAAGGAAAGGCATAGAAGTAGAACTCCGCCTAATCCCAAAGGACGTGATCTAGGAAGAAATAGAAACGATCCCAGAAAAGTGCGTCCGCGTAACAATGGAAAAGAAAGGAGTAGATCCCCTTCTGTCCATTCAGCCGGAAGATATTCCGCACACATTGATAGAGCGGAAAAGTATGATCTATACTTTGGACCTAAGTGTTTCACTGACAGGATCCGAAGGATAACCCTGCATTCTGTCTTTGCCAAGGTCGGTCCAACGTACCAGAAATACACCGGCAGCACAAACCCGGATACCTGGCTCTCAGACTACTATATAGCCGTCCAGATCAACAATGGGACAGACCTGGAAGCTGTTAAGTTTCTTCCCCTAATGTTACTGGACGGAGCCAGAGATTGGATCAATGGATTACCATCAAGAACTGTCGACAGCTGAGATGATATGGCTCGAGTATTCACTCAGCACTTCCGGGGAACGTACAAACGCCCGAACAGCATCAACCAGCTGAACCGTTGCACCCAATTTGAGGATGAACCATACGTGGATTTCATCTCCAGGTGGACGACAATGAAGAATAGTTTCTCTGGAGAAACTGACGTACAAGCAATGCATGCTTTCGTCAATGGCCTAAAACCCAGACTTGTACCGTTCATGGTTGGTTCAAAACAGCACAAAGATCTCGGATCTATGCTTACAACCGCCAACGAACACGCTACAGCCGAAGACGACATCAGAGCAAGAGGAGGCAATATCGAATCACTGATACTTGCCAAGAAAAATCCTTGTTCTGACAAAAAAGGAACTTCAGAAACAACGACCAAACCCAAAGAGGTCAACATAGCCTTTGGAAGTGAAAAAGGGAATAAGTGGAAAGGACGCAGTCCATATCCAATCAACTACACTCCAGAAGAGTGGGAAAGGATTAAGTCGGAACCCTGTGTCCACCATTCACAATTTGGGAAACCCACCCATACAAACGCGCAATGCCGGCCGAACAAGCACATGAAAGGCAGTGCAGGATCCGGAAATAAGGGGAAGGGGTCCAAAAGGAAACCCGCCAAACAAAAGCCAGAAGCTGACAAAGAAGACAGTGAATCGGACACTGATAAAAAAATCCAGGAACAACAGCGAAAGGGCGAACCCAAATTTCCGAGAGTTGATGGAGAAGCAAGGCTAACATTCTTAGCAACTCCGTCAGCAAAGGTGGCCAAAAGAACGCTTCGAGAAATAAACGCGGTTGTTCCGGCAACCCCGAAATTCTTGAAGTACTCCAACACACCAATTACCTGGGATCAGTCTGATCATCCCGAGAATATCTATGAACCCGGCACACAAGCTCTTGTTGTAATCCCTATTGTCCAGAACACTAGGCTGAAAAGAGTGCTGATGGATGGAGGATCCAGCATTAACATAATGTACCTGGATACACTGAAGCATCTGAAGATTTCCGAGTCCCAGCTCAATTACAGCAACATACGCTTCCATGGCATTGTTCCTGGCAGACAAGCACGATCCCTAGGAGAAATTTCCCTAGATGTCACTTTCGGAGATAAAGATCACTTCCGTGAGGAAAAAGTATCCTTCGAAGTAGTGTCGTTCGAAAGCGTGTATCACGCAATACTCGGACGTCCAGCTTTCGCCAAATTCATGCCAAGATCATGTTATATCTATAACAAGCTGAAGATGCCAGGACCCAAAGGAGGAGTAATCACCATAGCTGGTGACTTCAAGCTGGCAAACGAGCTGGAGAAAGAAAACGCCCTTTGCGCTCAGAGAGTCATAGCAAAGGAAGAACTGAAGGAGCTGGCCAAGGAGGTATCGCCGAGAGAAATGCCGGCAGGAAAAGAAACCCGGAAGCCAGCAGACAGCTTCAAGGCGTCCGAGAATACAAGACAGGTAATCCTAGATCCCAAAGATCCGACAAAATTCGTCGTCGTAGGGACTGGGATGACCAACAAATAGGAAGGCGAGCTCATCAAGTTCCTTCGTGAGAACTAGGATATTTTTGCCTGCTGTCCAGCTGACATGCCAGGTGTACCCAGGGAACTTGCTGAGCACCAACTCAAGGTAATTCCGGGATCAAAACCCGTCAAACAAGGTCTCCGTCGATTTGACGGAAGAAGACGGAAGGCTATTGGCAAGGAAATTATCCGGCTTTTAGCAGAAGATTTCATCCATGAAGTAATCCACACTGAATGGTCTACAAATCCGGTATTAGTACCGAAGAAAGACACTACTGCTCTTAGAATGTGTATAGATTACACAGGCTTGAACAAATTGTGTCCGAAAGATAGGTTCGCGTTACCGCGAATCGATCAAATAATAGATGCCACTGCAGGCTCTGAGCTTTTATGCTTTTTGGATGCATACTCCGGGTACCACCAAATACGCATGAAAAAGGAAGATCAAATTAAGACCTCTTTCATAACCCCATACGGGACATACTATTATGTAACCATGCCATTTGGCCTGAAGAACGCAGGTGCAACCTACCAGCGTTGCATGCAACGTTGTTTGCATAGCCAGATTGGCAAAAATGTCCATGTTTACGTGGACGATATTGCTGTCGTAACCAAGGAAAAAGATACACTACTTGAGGATTTGCGAGAAACTTTTGAAAACTTGCGCACTTACAAGATGAAGTTAAATCCATCTAAGTGCGTATTCGGGGTTGCCTCAGGAAAACTTCTGGGTTTCATCGTTTCTCACAGAGGAATAGAAGTTAACCCGGAAAAGATCAAAGCCATCTTGAACATCTCGAGACCTACGTATGTAAAAGATGTCCAAAGATTGACGGGTTCCGCCGCCGCCATCAGCAGATTTATTAGTCGGCTGGGGGATAAAGCCTTACCACTCTACAAGTTGCTGAAGAAATCCGACAAATTCAAATGGATAGTGAAGGCCTTGGAGCATCCAGCAGTTATGTCCCTTCTATACTTACTTCAATCTCTATGTAAACATCTTTTGAGATCATGAAATAAAGTTGTCGGAATTCTGATATCCATGTTTTTACAAGTTCATTACAGTACAAAGCATGATTCCACCTTATCTATTTCCCAATGATCTTACAAAATACTCAATGTTAACCCGAATTGTGCCTGCGTGCTCGGCGTTTAAAAACTGAATGATTTCAGCCTGCTAACGGCTGAAGGAAACTCGGATTGTGCCTGCGTGCCCAAGTTTCAAAAAATTCCTTACCCTTCTCTAAGAATTATCTGATTGATCATGTGTTGGGTCACTGAAGCTAGTTCGTAAAAATGCCTTTAGTATGATCCATGTTTCCGAGTTTAAACTGATTGGTTATACCCAGTTACTCAGCATGATGCTTCATAATGCGATTGAGCCATTTTTAAAATACTAAGGACAGTTAAAACGCATACGCTAGAGAACTTAGAAGATAAAGGAATAGTCAAACCCGAAAACTTTGCAAGGAATTTCATAATTCAAAGCTGCAAAAGGCGGAGTTCTTGTTTCGACAAAAGGAATAGAAGCATTACAATATGACTTACATTGTAAAAATAATGCTCCAATTGTACAAATCCACCATCCAGGTCAAGTGCAGTCCTTCAAGCATCCGAGTCTTCTTCGCTGCTGTCATCCTCTGGGGCTGCAGGAACCTCTTCTTCTGGATAGGTGATGGAAATGTTGACCATAGAGGCAATCTTGGTGGCGTGACCTTTGATTTCATCAAAGATAGTGGTTCGTTGATTTTCTGTATATCCTTGAGGGATACCGGATGCCACGCGCCAAGATTTCGCACTAGGGTAATGCAGACGCATAGGCCGAGAGCCATACGCGCACCACCTCGTGCAGCGGAGCGTAGGATGGATTCCTTGGACTCTGCCACCTCCATGATGGCACCCGGAAGTTTGTATACCTCCGAGAATTCCATAGTACTTGTGGGAAGGAACTTGCTAATCAACTTCATTCCTACATTTCTGATTGCATTCCATACTTCCCCAAAAGCTCGGATTTTCTCAATCCGAGAAATCCCTGGAAAATTTCCTGTTTTTTCGAAAAAAGCAACCAAAAAAGGTTAGGCGAAAAAATGCAGAAAGAAAATAAGACATGGAGAAATCGGTAAAAGGAACTAACTTGCCAAGAACCTTGTCAATTTCGGTGCCTTCTTTCATGTGCGGGAATAACATACTTTCCAAATCATCCATAATAGACTTATCTTCCGCCGCCTGCAAAGAAGCCTTGGATTGAGCAATCCCAAGGGCCAGATTACTAGCTTCCAGGTCTTTTTGAGCCTTCATAAGCTCCTTACGAAGGTTCGAGTTTTCCTCACGGAGCCGAGAGGCACTGATGGCGTCCTCAAATAATTCTTTAGCTTTAGCTAAAGCAGCTGAAGGACAAGAAAAGTATTATGAGTTTAGAAAAAATTCGGGAAAAAATTTCCGGATAAAAACTGCAGAGAATAAATACATGTTGTTTCCGATAGCTGTAGCTGAGATAACGCCAGCTCGTTGTTTTTTAACTCAATAATAGATTGAAGGGTTCTAACTTCTTCATTCTTGATGTTAAGCTTGTTAAAAACTTCTAAGTTTATGGCATCGGCAGAATGCTGAAACACGGAAATGAAAGCCAAATGCTTAAGTATGAACAAGCATAGTAAGAAGCATTAAGAAGAAATCAGGCTTTCAACTTATTTCTTGAAGCTAGAAGTATTACCTGGCTCATTTCTCGCAAGTTTGCCAAGGTCTCGTTGAATTCTTTTGCATAGTCAGAGAAAAGAATCCCAACGTGATGAAGGCCATCTTGTATGACCTGACAAGGTGAAAATATGAAATCATTGCGAACAATTAATCCGCCTTGTGGCCAAGGGCGAATCAGAGGGGCAGGAGCGAAGAATTTCTTAGCCTACGGACGAATATATCCAAGGTCGTCGAATGGTTCCTCCTTTATCCGGATATTGCTGTCCAAGTTGGAGATGGGTTCGTTTCCAACAGATGACCGGAGATCTCCACCCATCGGTGTTTCCGCTCTTCCCCTCACGCCCATGGTTGCAGAAGAAGATTCTCATTTGATAGCAGCTTTATGTTTCTTCAACTTCTTTGTCTTCAGAGGAGTTGGGGCAAGGATGAAAGGTGAATATCCGAGAAATAAATATCTCGAAGAACCAAAGGAGAACGGTAACTAGGAAAGCTCCAGTAAAATACCTGGATGTGACGACGGTAATTCCGTCAACGGTTACCGTTTTCCCGAAAGTCACCTGCCTTTTGCGTTTCCGATCATTATAAAAGCTAGCATGTAATTCGCTAAGCTCGGTGTCGGAAGCAAGATCAGCTCCTCCAAGTTCGTCGAACTAGGAAATAATTAATAATATGTTGAAAGTTGTAGAAAGAGGTTAATTTGAGGAAAACCCGGAAGCAAGGAAAGTATAAATACCTTAGGGGCCAGATTCTCGACGTGATAAATCGCCAGACTTTCTTCATATTGATCGCTGGTAGCGACTAGTTGGTTAAGCCGCTTTATAAAATCATTCTTGGTATAGGCCTTATCTGTTCCCCTCATACTATCTTCTGGCCCTTTGTATTCTCAAAGGAGCCGGGAACGAAAGGAGAGAGGTTGAATACGGCGTCCAAACCAACATAAAACGGTATCCTTCCCAGTTAAAGAAGGCTGAGAGGAAGTGAGCTTGGCGATACTTCGTTTAATCTTCATCAGGTTTTCCGGCAATGTTTGTATTGCTTCAACTGTCCAACTCTCTTGAGGAATGGCGGCGGAATTAACAAATGGAGGAACCCCGTTTTCCTTACCAGGGAATGGGATGTCCTGATGGTAAAAGAAAGAACCCAGCCAAGATTGGGCAGGTTCCGGGATTTTTACCTTCGGATACCAGTCTTCTCTAAATTTACGAAGGGTGAAAGATATAGTTCCACAGATAGGAGAAATATCTTCTGTGATGTTTTGTTTTACCTCAAAACAATATTGCCAAAATTCTAGACTAGGAGCTATTCCGAGGTACCCTTCAAAAAGGGCTTGGAAACTAGCTAGATAGAGGATGGAGTTTGGAGAAAGATTATGTGGCTGAACGCCGTAATAGTTGAGGACGTCTAATAAAAAGGCGGAAGGCGGTAAACCCATACCTCTCGTGATGTGAGAGGTAAGGAGGACGCGTTCTCCGCCTTTTGGTTTGGGCTCGAGTTCACCATCCGAGTTCTGCCATTTACCTTTAACTATTAATCCCTCCCTTGGCATTCGTCGAAGGAGGAGGAGAGGAGTATTACTCGGACTCCAGTTGCTGACGAATTCCGTTTCTTCGTTAGCTCCGGCAGCGGTGTGCTCGTCGCCATGGAATGTGATCTTTTCCTTCGCCGTCTCGGGATCGAACGGAGGGGAAGGCGCGGAGATCGAGCCCGCAAGGTTCGCGGCGGCGGAAAGATGTAACATCCAAGTATGAAAAACTCCCTAGTTGTTTTGTTTCTTGTTTAATTTAAAGCAATGCATCATGTCATCATCCTCATTGCATTTGTTTCTTTTTGTTTTGCATCTGTTCTTAATTGTTTTCTTAATGAAACTCAAACAATTTCAAATGGTTATTTCATACTTGCTATGTTACAACCTTTTAAATAAAGATTTTAAATAAAAACAACCAAATTGTTTCCATTTAATTCCATAATGCTCACTTATTAAATTGATGGTTTTAATCAAACAATTAAATTCCAAATCACATTTAAAATCCAAACCAAATGCATCAAACAGAACCACTTTGAATTTATGAATATTATCTAAACCAATCAACTACGTTAATCAAATTAACCATAGGGTTCACCCTATTAAAACTTTGTTTTCAATAATGTTTACTTAATATTAAAAATTCATTCAAATTTGGTTTAAATCCCAAACAGCAAGCAAATTTGAAAACTTTGGAAAATAAAAGTTAGCAATTAGTTGCTAAGTTAAAAACTAAGCTAACCATATTTTTTCCAAATTTTTACTAACCAAAAACCTATCCTTTTCTTCCATTTTGTTTTCTGTAAAAAAAAAAAAAAACAGAAAAAGAAAATTTTAAAAAGGAAAACGGAGCCAGGGGCAGTGGGCTGCGCGCAGCCCACTTCCTTTCCTCGCGCGCAGCCAGACCACCTGGCCCGATACCTGTTCGCTGCCGCCCCCGTCGTCATGTTCCTGTACGGCAGCATCTCCGCCGTGCCACGTCGCTGTACGGCGCCCACCGACGGCCGGGAGGCGATCCCGAGGCCTATAAGACCCCTAGGACAGCGCGCCGCAAGCCCTAATCCCTAGGTACCTGTTCCCCCTCGAGCCGCCGCCAATTTCACCTCTCTGCCACCGTCCTCCTCGCCGCTGCAACCCGCCTGCGTTTTCTTCTCTGAATCCATGCACGCCGCCGCCAATCCACCGCGCCACCTACCTATCTAGTTGCAGGAAACGAACCACCTCGTCACCCTCTCCAGTTTGGCCACCGGAGCACCCACGGAGAGCCACCACAGCTGCGCCGCCGTCCTCGTCCACGCCGTTGTCGCCGCCGTCGAGTTTCGTCACCGGGCCTCTACATCGTCTATGAACGGTGGTGAGCGCCACCGTCCTCTCCTCCTTTTCCTCTCTGTGGCATCCGCGCATCTGCACACGCATCCTGCACCACAGCAGCATCCACGATCGCATCCACCACGTTGATCGCCGCCGGCGACTGCATCTCTGTCAGCTAGGTTCAGTCTGCGCGCGCGTTTTGGATTCAGTTAACGCAGATCTGAATCATATCCTCTCTGCATCGCGTTTACTGACAAGCACACGTTCGTACCGCAGTGGTAGCACTGCTCTGTTCCTTGCGCGCGGTCGCTGGTTCGATCCCTCGCGGCCGCAGGTTTAATCCAAACATTTTTTGCAACCGTGGCTGACAGGCATGCCCCACCAGTCAGTGACCCCCGCTGCCACGCACGCGCGCGCATGCCGCGCTGGCCCCCAGGCCCACGGGCAGTGGCTAGGGCTAGTGGGCAGTGCGGTAACAAATGTTTTAAACTTTTCTGATTTGAAAACTAATCCTTTTTAATTGCAGTTTGGCCCTCAATTTTAAATTGTTAATAACTTTTAAAATATAACTCCAAATAATAAACTCTAAATATGTGTGTTGTTCTAAATTTAATTATCTATCCAACTAGTCCATTTGTGTACTGTTTTGAAATTTCCAAATGCATTTAAATTTCAAATTCAAACAATTCAAATGCGATTTTCTAAATTCCATAACTTTCTCATCTTTTGTAACATCCCAAGTCTGAAAAATAGCCTTTAGAATGTTGCTCTCTGTTAAATTATGTTTTGCATCATGGCATCATGTTCATTGCATTTGTTTTGTTTGTTTTGTTTCATCCTTGTGATGTTACAATTTCCAAAATGTTATTTCAAATAGAAACAACCAAATTGTTTTCTTTCATTTCAAAATGCTCACTTGTTAAGTTAATGGTTTTAACTCAATTATTCATTTTCCAGACACAATTAAAAATTCAAATCAAAGCACCAAATCAGAACCATTTTGAATTTATGTTGTTTCCAAAAACAAATCAATTCAAATTGCCTTTTTACAATAGGGGTTACCCTATTTAAATAATTGGTTTTATTAATGTTTATTAATATTAACCATTTCACTCAAATTTGGTTCAAATTTCAAAAGGCAATCAAATGTTTAAATTTTTGAAAATGAAAGTTGCCAAATGGTGGCATTTGGCCTAAGGAGTTTCCCTAAATTTTTCTCAAATTTTTCACTACCCAAAACCCCAACTTTTCCTCCATTTTCTCTTTCAGCAAAACAAAAATAATAAAAAGCAAAACCTTGCGCGCGCAGCAGATAACAGAACCAGCCCAACCTAATCTACCGCGCGCGCCAGGCCCAGCCCACCCTAGCGCAACTTAACGCTTGGAGAAGCGTGCGCTGCTTCTGTCTCCTGTACGGCGCCATCCGAGCGGTGCCACGGCGGCCGTACGGCGACACCGACGACGATCCGAGCTCGTGGCGCCCTATAAAACACGCCCTAGCCCGCAGACCTAACCCTAGACCCCCCTAGGCTCCTATTCCCTCTCCGCCGCCGTCAATCGCCTCCTCCCCGTCGAGTTCCCCTCCTCTGTCACCTCGCCGGAGAACGGAGCTCTGAACCTCCCGATGTCGCCACCTCCTTAGCCACCCTCTCCACTCGCTGTTCACGGGAATCAGAAGGCCACTGATCTCTCTACGGTTTGGACACGGGAGCTCAGCGGGAGATCGACCGTGCCTTCCCCGCCGTCCACGACAACGCCGCCGTCGAGCTCGCTGTTCTTCTCTGCAACTCGACGAATCCCGGTGAGCTACCCGTTCTTCTTCCCTCTCGTCCCCTCTGTTGCACCACCACTGCATCGTGCACGTTCTGCACCCTTCCACGCACACATCCCCTCGCAAGAGAGCACGGCCACGTTCAGTTCCCGCCGGCGAACTCTATTCCGTCAGTCGAGCAAGGAAGCGATCGTTCGTCAGTTAACTTCAGTTAAACTGGCGAATGAACGATAACCTCCCCGCGTCCGTAACTCTGTCTAATGACTGAACGATAGCGCACTGGTAGTGCTACTCTGAATCTCCCTCGAGATGCACGGGTCGAGCCCCGAAAGCGCCCAACTTTTTTTGGCCATTTCGCTTCCGCGCAGAGGCCCACTGTCATGGACTCCTTCTGCCACGCGCGCGCCACGCTGGCCAAGGGTCCACTGGTCAGTGGCGTAGGGTAGGGTACAGCTAGGTACCAAACCTATCTGCGCAATTTCTGTAATTCGAAAATGCATTTAAATAACAGAATTAATACCAAAACTTCAAACCTTAATATCTTTTAATCCATAATTCCAATAAATAAAACTTGTATATGATTATTGCTCCAAATTTAATAATCTTTCCAAATAATCAATTTGTTCACTGTTTTGACAAATACAAATGCATTTAAAATTCAAACTTAAACATTTCAAATGCTAATTTATAAAATCCATAACTAATTATTTATTAATCCAATAAATGCAAATAAAATATGTTTTCAATACCATTTTAAATAACCTATTCAAACATAATTTTTGTTTTCTGTTTTGAATAATTAAAATTGCCTAAACCATTTAAATCTTGTTTAACGCAATTAAAAATTGTTTAATATTGTTTAATTCATAATTAAATAATCCCAAGTCCAATTTCAAAATGTGAAACATGTAATCCAACTAAAATTTGATAACCTTTTCAAATATCAACTTTGTTATTTGTTTTCAACACTTTAACTTGATGATAACAACCACTACTTGTTTAACACCATTAAGTAACAAAATCTTCCAAACTTAACAAATGTTTTCTTAAATTGTTAACTACCATTCCAATTGCACTTAATATTGTTATCTTATTTGTTCTTCATCATGCATGCATCATGTTTAACTACTTACACTTGTTAAACAAATGTAGCTCATTGCTTCAATCTAAACAATTTGCATCCATATGCCATTCACATTGCATATGGGTCCAATTAAATTGTGTTCTCTTGTCAAGTAGGTTACTTTGATGCATCTATTAACATGACATGCATCATCCCATGTTTGTGCACCTATGCCATGTATTGATTGTTCGTCTCTTTCGATTGTGTGTTTGCTTCTTCTCGCTTTAGACGACGACGTTGATACCGACGAGACGTACGGTACCCCTTCTAAGGATTTTCAGCTCAGTACCAGGCTACTGGGTTTGCAGGCAAGTTATCACTCACATGAACCATCGAGTTCTCTTCCACACTTGTTGTCGATACTGTCCTTTTTTTCTACTTCTGCTAGCCCTATGAATCGATGCTTGATCTCCGAACCCATCACATGCTACCTTGAGCCATGATATTGCCTCACCTCCATGCCTAAAGCCTTTGTTTGAGCCTGTTCTTATCTAGCATGCTTAGGTTGCTTCTGCTCGAGCCTGTTGTCGGTTACTCCTTTTACTATCGTGCTATTATTGTTGTTACCGTTTCGGGGGCTCGAATGTTAATCAATCAATCCTGAGAATGCTACTATTAATAATAATTTGATGATAAGGCACCGGCGGGAGGCCCTAAGAGGTTTTGAGGCCCACTAGTGTCGACCCTAATAGGAAAAGGGTCTTGTCTACTGATCCATGATGAGCGCACTACCCGCATTTGGGAAGTGAGTATGGGCGCCCCCCTCAGTTTGACCCGATTCGCATCTCGTCCAAATCGCCTCATTTAGTTCGGGTTTTCCATTTGCTGCATGCATGATCTTGCGAGCCCTTGGTACCCGGGTGGAACTTTCGTAGTCGGCATATAGGGGGACACGGTCTTAGAGTGCTATGAGGGTCCATTTTCTTCTGGGCCCGAGTAGCCGTGCGCCCAAGGTGCTTTGGGCTTGATGCGAAGAAGGGTTGGATTGTGTTGAGTGCCCCGCTTGGTGGGAGGCATCCCATCTGGCGGGATATTCATGAGTGTACGGCTAAATTGGTGCAACCCTGCAGGGATAATCTTCTCGAGAAGCCGTGTTTTCCGCGGTTATGGATTACTTGGTGAAAGTACTGGCTAACAAGTACTCAGGACAACTTCAACATAATGATCAATCATGTTTCACCCAATGATTAATAACTTGACTAGTAATAGGTTATTCACACAATAACTTGACTCATCTTTATTACAACGGTGTGAGTTATCCTCGGATTGCTTCTTCGGATAAGGGGCGAGATCCAGGATGGGTTTGGTTGCAGTTATCTTTCAGTTGGATACAATTCCTCGATCTTATCTTATCTGTTAGCCGGAACTTGTAGTTATCTTCTGTAGTTGGTTAGAGCAGCCCGCTGCAGCTTTTATAATACCTATTCCTTCCGTTGATCCCAAGCATCAATGCTTGTGTTGACGGGTAACTCTTTGATGAAGTGTGAGTCTTGCTTGCCAGTACATCAAATGTACTGACCCCGTTGGGGCTGTGGTTTACGCAGACTACGGCTACGACTACGATGCTTCCCCGGATGGCTACTTCGTGGAGTTTGACGAGACTGCAGACGAGTAGATAGCTGGACCTCGGGCAGGATCCAGGACTACGTGGACGGGCTTCGTTTTCTTTATTCTCTCCGGCTTCTTAAGCCTTTGGATTTGTCTGTACTCAGACCCCTTTGATTGCTTCCGCTGATGTAATGAATGATATGTTGGGACATGTGTCCTCTGTATGAGTGTTTTGCTATCTCTGCCTTAGTGAAGGCTATTTGCAAACTTATTTCATTCTTTTGTGTCTTAGAGACAGTTTGTGCTATCATTTCGTTCAAAGCTGTTGACGTACCGTGCGTGCTTGAATATGAAGTACGTCGACAGTAGTGCCTTAGGTTCCTAGCGGATAGTTTACTTCGACGATGGAAGCAGGGCTTGTGTTGTCGCGCATAAGCGCAGGCCTACCAGGAAGCTGGGACGTGGGAGCAGGTATGCCCCATAATCCAAGCACCTGCTATCCAGTTCGTGCGATGAGTATCCTCTAGAAACCAGGGTGCGACAAATGGTATCAGAGCCTGTCTGCCTGTAGGATCCCTTTTTACTCGTCGCAGTTGAGTCTAGAAAACTATGTTGTAGCTATATAGGAAAAATGAAACGTGAGAGTAGGAATTCTGTTCTTTTTCTTCTTTTCCCCACCCTCCCTCCCTTTTCTGGTAAGGAAGTGCAACGTTGATTTTCCCTTCTCATCTAAACTTTCAAGTTAGGATTTCACGTGTTTTGGGTTCTCCGTAGTACCTCAGGATTTTTTGTTCTCGTTTTCCCCGATGTTGCTTCAATATCCTGTTCTTTTAAAGAACCCTTCGTCCGTTGAAATCTTGTTGTTGTTTCTACTTCATTTCTTCTATGGCGTCAAGTTAACTTCCCAAATATCAAATCTATCTGTCCATAGAGGTTCTTGTTGTTGTTGTTGTTTTCATTCCTCAAGCACCACATTCCAAATAGTCTATTCTCCATAGGGATCAAGTTCTGTTAAAATCAAAGTTTTTTCGTTCATCTGCTAAACTCTATTCCAGCTGAAGTGTTGTTTGATACCGGAGCATCACATTCTTTGTGTAAAAATCTTTGCCTCAACAAACAACCTAGTTGTGGTTCCACTAAGCAATCAAATCACCGTTCACTCTCCGGAATCTCAAGTGTTGACTCCAACATAAGTAAGAACAATCCAATTCTAATGGGAGGCCACATATTCCTCGTTACTCTCATGTTGCTGATTCTGACATTGATATCATTCTTGGTGTTCAATTGATGTCAATAACCCTGTTCAACATTTCTAGCCAGATAATCTATTCTCCAAATAAACCAAGTTCTATTCAGCTATACACCATCCATACAAAACCTATACCTATACTAATATTGTTCCGGTGGTTTCCAAATTCCCTGACGTCTATCCAATGTGCACGATGTGTTTCACGTGTCACAGCTCAAGTGGATCTTCCCAAGAAGTTTCCGGACCTTTTTTTTCTCAGTAGGAATCTCGGGGCGCGATTCCTTCAAGGGGGGGCGTTTTGTAACATCCCAAGTCTGAAAAATAGCCTTTAGAATGTTGCTCTCTGTTAAATTATGTTTTGCATCATGGCATCATGTTCATTGCATTTGTTTTGTTTGTTTTGTTTCATCCTTGTGATGTTACAATTTCCAAAATGTTATTTCAAATAGAAACAACCAAATTGTTTTCTTTCATTTCAAAATGCTCACTTGTTAAGTTAATGGTTTTAACTCAATTATTCATTTTCCAGACACAATTAAAAATTCAAATCAAAGCACCAAATCAGAACCATTTTGAATTTATGTTGTTTCCAAAAACAAATCAATTCAAATTGCCTTTTTACAATAGGGGTTACCCTATTTAAATAATTGGTTTTATTAATGTTTATTAATATTAACCATTTCACTCAAATTTGGTTCAAATTTCAAAAGGCAATCAAATGTTTAAATTTTTGAAAATGAAAGTTGCCAAATGGTGGCATTTGTCCTAAGGAGTTTCCCTAAATTTTTCTCAAATTTTTCACTACCCAAAACCCCAACTTTTCCTCCATTTTCTCTTTCAGCAAAAAAAATAATAATAAAAAGCAAAACCTTGCGCGCGCAGCAGATAACAGAACCAGCCCAACCTAATCTACCGTGCGCGCCAGGCCCAGCCCACCCTAGCGCAACTTAACGCTTGGAGAAGCGTGCGCTGCTTCTGTCTCCTGTACGGCGCCATCCGAGCGGTGCCACGGCGGCCGTACGGCGACACCGACGACGATCCGAGCTCGTGGCGCCCTATAAAACACGCCCTAGCCCGCAGACCTAACCCTAGACCCCCCTAGGCTCCTATTCCCTCTCCGCCGCCGTCAATCGCCTCCTCCCCGTCGAGTTCCCCTCCTCTGTCACCTCGCCGGAGAACGGAGCTCTGAACCTCCCGATGTCGCCACCTCCTTAGCCACCCTCTCCACTCGCTGTTCACGGGAATCAGAAGGCCACTGATCTCTCTACGGTTTGGACACGGGAGCTCAGCGGGAGATCGACCGTGCCTTCCCCGCCGTCCACGACAACGCCGCCGTCGAGCTCGCTGTTCTTCTCTGCAACTCGACGAATCCCGGTGAGCTACCCGTTCTTCTTCCCTCTCGTCCCCTCTGTTGCACCACCACTGCATCGTGCACGTTCTGCACCCTTCCACGCACACATCCCCTCGCAAGCGAGCACGGCCACGTTCAGTTCCCACCGGCGAACTCTATTCCGTCAGTCGAGCAAGGAAGCGATCGTTCGTCAGTTAACTTCAGTTAAACTGGCGAATGAACGATAACCTCCCCGCGTCCGTAACTCTGTCAAATGACTGAACGATAGCGCACTGGTAGTGCTACTCTGAATCTCCCTCGAGGTGCACGGGTCGAGCCCCGAAAGCGCCCAACTTTTTTTGGCCATTTCGCTTCCGCGCAGAGGCCCACTGTCATGGACTCCTTCTGCCACGCGCGCGCCACGCTGGCCAAGGGTCCACTGCTCAGTGGCGTAGGGTAGGGTACAGCTAGGTACCAAACCTATCTGCGCAATTTCTGTAATTCCAAAATGCATTTAAATAACAGAATTAATACCAAAACTTCAAACCTTAATATCTTTTAATCCATAATTCCAATAAATAAAACTTGTATATGATTATTGCTCCAAATTTAATAATCTTTCCAAATAATCAATTTGTTCACTGTTTTGACAAATACAAATGCATTTAAAATTCAAACTTAAACATTTCAAATGCTAATTTATAAAATCCATAACTAATTATTTATTAATCCAATAAATGCAAATAAAATATGTTTTCAATACCATTTTAAATAACCTATTCAAACATAATTTTTGTTTTCTGTTTTGAATAATTAAAATTGCCTAAACCATTTAAATCTTGTTTAACGCAATTAAAAATTGTGTAATATTGTTTAATTCATAATTAAATAATCCCAAGTCTAATTTCAAAATGTGAAACATGTAATCCAACTAAAATTTGATAACCTTTTCAAATATCAACTTTGTTATTTGTTTTGAACACTTTAACTTGATGATAACAACCACTACTTGTTTAACACCATTAAGTAACAAAATCTTCCAAACTTAACAAATGTTTTCTTAAATTGTTAACTACCATTCCAATTGCACTTAATATTGTTATCTTATTTGTTCTTCATCATGCATGCATCATGTTTAACTACTTACACTTGTTAAACAAATGTAGCTCATTGCTTCAATCTAAACAATTTGCATCCATATGCCATTCACATTGCATATGGGTCCAATTAAATTGTGTTCTCTTGTCAAGTAGGTTACTTTGATGCATCTATTAACATGACATGCATCATCCCATGTTTGTGCACCTATGCCATGTATTGATTGTTCGTCTCTTTCGATTGTGTGTTTGCTTCTTCTCGCTTTAGACGACGATGTTGATACCGACGAGACGTACGGTACCCCTTCTAAGGATTTTCAGCTCAGTACCAGGCTACTGGGTTTGCAGGCAAGTTATCACTCACATGAACCATCGAGTTCTCTTCCACACTTGTTGTCGATACTGTCCTTTTTGTCTACTTCTGCTAGCCCTATGAATCGATGCTTGATCTCCGAACCCATCACATGCTACCTTGAGCCATGATATTGCCTCACCTCCATGCCTACAGCCTTTGTTTGAGCCTGTTCTTATCTAGCATGCTTAGGTTGGTTCTGCTCGAGCCTGTTGTCGGTTACTCCTTTTACTATCGTGCTATTATTGTTGTTACCGTTTCGGGGGCTCGAATTTTAATCAATCAATCCTGAGAATGCTACTATTAATAATAATTTGATGATAAGGCACCGGCGGGAGGCCCTAAGAGGTTTTGAGGCCCGCTAGTGTCGACCCTAATAGGAAAAGGGTCTTGTCTACTGATCCATGATGAGCGCACTACCCGCATTTGGGAAGCGAGTATGGGCGCCCCCCTCAGTTTGACCCGATTCGCATCTCGTCCAAATCGCCTCATTTAGTTCGGGTTTTCCATTTGCTGCATGCATGATCTTGCGAGCCCTTGGTACCCGGGTGGAACTTTCGTAGTCGGCATATAGGGGGACACGGTCTTAGAGTGCTATGAGGGTCCATTTTCTTCTGGGCCCGAGTAGCCGTGCGCCCAAGGTGCTTTGGGCTTGATGCGAAGAAGGGTTGGATTGTGTTGAGTGCCCCGCTTGGTGGGAGGCATCCCATCTGGCGGGATATTCATGAGTGTACGGCTAAATTGGTGCAACCCTGCAGGGATAATCTTCTCGAGAAGCCGTGTTTTCCGCGGTTATGGATTACTTGGTGAAAGTACTGGCTAACAAGTACTCAGGACAACTTCAACATAATGATCAATCATGTTTCACCCAATGATTAATAACTTGACTAGTAATAGGTTATTCACACAATAACTTGACTCATCTTTATTACAACGGTGTGAGTTATCCTCGGATTGCTTCTTCGGATAAGGGGCGAGATCCAGGATGGGTTTGGTTGCAGTTATCTTTCAGTTGGATACAATTCCTCGATCTTATCTTATCTGTTAGCCGGAACTTGTAGTTATCTTCTGTAGTTGGTTAGAGCAGCCCGCTGCAGCTTTTATAATACCTATTCCTTCCGTTGATCCCAAGCATCAATGCTTGTGTTGACGGGTAACTCTTTGATGAAGTGTGAGTCTTGCTTGCCAGTACATCAAATGTACTGACCCCGTTGGGGCTGTGGTTTACGCAGACTACGGCTACGACTACGATGCTTCCCCGGATGGCTACTTCGTGGAGTTTGACGAGACTGCAGACGAGTAGATAGCTGGACCTCGGGCAGGATCCAGGACTACGTGGACGGGCTTCGTTTTCTTTATTCTCTCCGGCTTCTTAAGCCTTTGGATTTGTCTGTACTCAGACCCCTTTGATTGCTTCCGCTGATGTAATGAATGATATGTTGGGACATGTGTCCTCTGTATGAGTGTTTTGCTATCTCTGCCTTAGTGAAGGCTATTTGCAAACTTATTTCATTCTTTTGTGTCTTAGAGACAGTTTGTGCTATCATTTCGTTCAAAGTTGTTGACGTACCGTGCGTGCTTGAATATGAAGTACGTCGACAGTAGTGCCTTAGGTTCCTAGCGGATAGTTTACTTCGACGATGGAAGCAGGGCTTGTGTTGTCGCGCATAAGCGCAGGCCTACCAGGAAGCTGGGACGTGGGAGCAGGTATGCCCCATAATCCAAGCACCTGCTATCCAGTTCGTGCGATGAGTATCCTCTAGAAACCAGGGTGCGACAAATGGTATCAGAGCCTGTCTGCCTGTAGGATCCCTTTTTACTCGTCGCAGTTGAGTCTAGAAAACTATGTTGTAGCTATATAGGAAAAATGAAACGTGAGAGTAGGAATTCTGTTCTTTTTCTTCTTTTCCCCACCCTCCCTCCCTTTTCTGGTAAGGAAGTGCAACGTTGATTTTCCCTTCTCATCTAAACTTTCAAGTTAGGATTTCACGTGTTTTGGGTTCTCCGTAGTACCTCAGGATTTTTTGTTCTCGTTTTCCCCGATGTTGCTTCAATATCCTGTTCTTTTAAAGAACCCTTCGTCCGTTGAAATCTTGTTGTTGTTTCTACTTCATTTCTTCTATGGCGTCAAGTTAACTTCCCAAATATCAAATCTATCTGTCCATAGAGGTTCTTGTTGTTGTTGTTGTTTTCATTCCTCAAGCACCACATTCCAAATAGTCTATTCTCCATAGGGATCAAGTTCTGTTAAAATCAAAGTTTTTTCGTTCATCTGCTAAACTCTATTCCAGCTGAAGTGTTGTTTGATACCGGAGCATCACATTCTTTGTGTAAAAATCTTTGCCTCAACAAACAACCTAGTTGTGGTTCCACTAAGCAATCAAATCACCGTTCACTCTCCGGAATCTCAAGTGTTGACTCCAACATAAGTAAGAACAATCCAATTCTAATGGGAGGCCACATATTCCTCGTTACTCTCATGTTGCTGATTCTGACATTGATATCATTCTTGGTGTTCAATTGATGTCAATAACCCTGTTCAACATTTCTAGCCAGATAATCTATTCTCCAAATAAACCAAGTTCTATTCAGCTATACACCATCCATACAAAACCTATACCTATACTAATATTGTTCCGGTGGTTTCCAAATTCCCTGACGTCTATCCAATGTGCACGATGTGTTTCACGTGTCACAGCTCAAGTGGATCTTCCCAAGAAGTTTCCGGACCTTTTTTTTTCTCAGTAGGAATCTCGGGGCGCGATTCCTTCAAGGGGGGGGCGTTTTGTAACATCCCAAGTCTGAAAAATAGCCTTTAGAATGTTGCTCTCTGTTAAATTATGTTTTGCATCATGGCATCATGTTCATTGCATTTGTTTTGTTTGTTTTGTTTCATCCTTGTGATGTTACAATTTCCAAAATGTTATTTCAAATAGAAACAACCAAATTGTTTTCTTTCATTTCAAAATGCTCACTTGTTAAGTTAATGGTTTTAACTCAATTATTCATTTTCCAGACACAATTAAAAATTCAAATCAAAGCACCAAATCAGAACCATTTTGAATTTATGTTGTTTCCAAAAACAAATCAATTCAAATTGCCTTTTTACAATAGGGGTTACCCTATTTAAATAATTGGTTTTATTAATGTTTATTAATATTAACCATTTCACTCAAATTTGGTTCAAATTTCAAAAGGCAATCAAATGTTTAAATTTTTGAAAATGAAAGTTGCCAAATGGTGGCATTTGTCCTAAGGAGTTTCCCTAAATTTTTCTCAAATTTTTCACTACCCAAAACCCCAACTTTTCCTCCATTTTCTCTTTCAGCAAAAAAAATAATAATAAAAAGCAAAACCTTGCGCGCGCAGCAGATAACAGAACCAGCCCAACCTAATCTACCGTGCGCGCCAGGCCCAGCCCACCCTAGCGCAACTTAACGCTTGGAGAAGCGTGCGCTGCTTCTGTCTCCTGTACGGCGCCATCCGAGCGGTGCCACGGCGGCCGTACGGCGACACCGACGACGATCCGAGCTCGTGGCGCCCTATAAAACACGCCCTAGCCCGCAGACCTAACCCTAGACCCCCCTAGGCTCCTATTCCCTCTCCGCCGCCGTCAATCGCCTCCTCCCCGTCGAGTTCCCCTCCTCTGTCACCTCGCCGGAGAACGGAGCTCTGAACCTCCCGATGTCGCCACCTCCTTAGCCACCCTCTCCACTCGCTGTTCACGGGAATCAGAAGGCCACTGATCTCTCTACGGTTTGGACACGGGAGCTCAGCGGGAGATCGACCGTGCCTTCCCCGCCGTCCACGACAACGCCGCCGTCGAGCTCGCTGTTCTTCTCTGCAACTCGACGAATCCCGGTGAGCTACCCGTTCTTCTTCCCTCTCGTCCCCTCTGTTGCACCACCACTGCATCGTGCACGTTCTGCACCCTTCCACGCACACATCCCCTCGCAAGCGAGCACGGCCACGTTCAGTTCCCACCGGCGAACTCTATTCCGTCAGTCGAGCAAGGAAGCGATCGTTCGTCAGTTAACTTCAGTTAAACTGGCGAATGAACGATAACCTCCCCGCGTCCGTAACTCTGTCAAATGACTGAACGATAGCGCACTGGTAGTGCTACTCTGAATCTCCCTCGAGGTGCACGGGTCGAGCCCCGAAAGCGCCCAACTTTTTTTGGCCATTTCGCTTCCGCGCAGAGGCCCACTGTCATGGACTCCTTCTGCCACGCGCGCGCCACGCTGGCCAAGGGTCCACTGCTCAGTGGCGTAGGGTAGGGTACAGCTAGGTACCAAACCTATCTGCGCAATTTCTGTAATTCCAAAATGCATTTAAATAACAGAATTAATACCAAAACTTCAAACCTTAATATCTTTTAATCCATAATTCCAATAAATAAAACTTGTATATGATTATTGCTCCAAATTTAATAATCTTTCCAAATAATCAATTTGTTCACTGTTTTGACAAATACAAATGCATTTAAAATTCAAACTTAAACATTTCAAATGCTAATTTATAAAATCCATAACTAATTATTTATTAATCCAATAAATGCAAATAAAATATGTTTTCAATACCATTTTAAATAACCTATTCAAACATAATTTTTGTTTTCTGTTTTGAATAATTAAAATTGCCTAAACCATTTAAATCTTGTTTAACGCAATTAAAAATTGTGTAATATTGTTTAATTCATAATTAAATAATCCCAAGTCTAATTTCAAAATGTGAAACATGTAATCCAACTAAAATTTGATAACCTTTTCAAATATCAACTTTGTTATTTGTTTTGAACACTTTAACTTGATGATAACAACCACTACTTGTTTAACACCATTAAGTAACAAAATCTTCCAAACTTAACAAATGTTTTCTTAAATTGTTAACTACCATTCCAATTGCACTTAATATTGTTATCTTATTTGTTCTTCATCATGCATGCATCATGTTTAACTACTTACACTTGTTAAACAAATGTAGCTCATTGCTTCAATCTAAACAATTTGCATCCATATGCCATTCACATTGCATATGGGTCCAATTAAATTGTGTTCTCTTGTCAAGTAGGTTACTTTGATGCATCTATTAACATGACATGCATCATCCCATGTTTGTGCACCTATGCCATGTATTGATTGTTCGTCTCTTTCGATTGTGTGTTTGCTTCTTCTCGCTTTAGACGACGATGTTGATACCGACGAGACGTACGGTACCCCTTCTAAGGATTTTCAGCTCAGTACCAGGCTACTGGGTTTGCAGGCAAGTTATCACTCACATGAACCATCGAGTTCTCTTCCACACTTGTTGTCGATAATGTCCTTTTTGTCTACTTCTGCTAGCCCTATGAATCGATGCTTGATCTCCGAACCCATCACATGCTACCTTGAGCCATGATATTGCCTCACCTCCATGCCTACAGCCTTTGTTTGAGCCTGTTCTTATCTAGCATGCTTAGGTTGGTTCTGCTCGAGCCTGTTGTCGGTTACTCCTTTTACTATCGTGCTATTATTGTTGTTACCGTTTCGGGGGCTCGAATTTTAATCAATCAATCCTGAGAATGCTACTATTAATAATAATTTGATGATAAGGCACCGGCGGGAGGCCCTAAGAGGTTTTGAGGCCCGCTAGTGTCGACCCTAATAGGAAAAGGGTCTTGTCTACTGATCCATGATGAGCGCACTACCCGCATTTGGGAAGCGAGTATGGGCGCCCCCCTCAGTTTGACCCGATTCGCATCTCGTCCAAATCGCCTCATTTAGTTCGGGTTTTCCATTTGCTGCATGCATGATCTTGCGAGCCCTTGGTACCCGGGTGGAACTTTCGTAGTCGGCATATAGGGGGACACGGTCTTAGAGTGCTATGAGGGTCCATTTTCTTCTGGGCCCGAGTAGCCGTGCGCCCAAGGTGCTTTGGGCTTGATGCGAAGAAGGGTTGGATTGTGTTGAGTGCCCCGCTTGGTGGGAGGCATCCCATCTGGCGGGATATTCATGAGTGTACGGCTAAATTGGTGCAACCCTGCAGGGATAATCTTCTCGAGAAGCCGTGTTTTCCGCGGTTATGGATTACTTGGTGAAAGTACTGGCTAACAAGTACTCAGGACAACTTCAACATAATGATCAATCATGTTTCACCCACTGATTAATAACTTGACTAGTAATAGGTTATTCACACAATAACTTGACTCATCTTTATTACAACGGTGTGAGTTATCCTCGGATTGCTTCTTCGGATAAGGGGCGAGATCCAGGATGGGTTTGGTTGCAGTTATCTTTCAGTTGGATACAATTCCTCGATCTTATCTTATCTGTTAGCCGGAACTTGTAGTTATCTTCTGTAGTTGGTTAGAGCAGCCCGCTGCAGCTTTTATAATACCTATTCCTTCCGTTGATCCCAAGCATCAATGCTTGTGTTGACGGGTAACTCTTTGATGAAGTGTGAGTCTTGCTTGCCAGTACATCAAATGTACTGACCCCGTTGGGGCTGTGGTTTACGCAGACTACGGCTACGACTATGATGCTTCCCCGGATGGCTACTTCGTGGAGTTTGACGAGACTGCAGACGAGTAGATAGCTGGACCTCGGGCAGGATCCAGGACTACGTGGACGGGCTTCGTTTTCTTTATTCTCTCCGGCTTCTTAAGCCTTTGGATTTGTCTGTACTCAGACCCCTTTGATTGCTTCCGCTGATGTAATGAATGATATGTTGGGACATGTGTCCTCTGTATGAGTGTTTTGCTATCTCTGCCTTAGTGAAGGCTATTTGCAAACTTATTTCATTCTTTTGTGTCTTAGAGACAGTTTGTGCTATCATTTCGTTCAAAGCTGTTGACGTACCGTGCGTGCTTGAATATGAAGTACGTCGACAGTAGTGCCTTAGGTTCCTAGCGGATAGTTTACTTCGACGATGGAAGCAGGGCTTGTGTTGTCGCGCATAAGCGCAGGCCTACCAGGAAGCTGGGACGTGGGAGCAGGTATGCCCCATAATCCAAGCACCTGCTATCAAGTTCGTGCGATGAGTATCCTCTAGAAACCAGGGTGCGACATCTTTAATCCAAATAATGCAAATAAAATATGTTTTCCATACCATTTCAAACCATCTTTCCAAATATAAATTTTGTTTCATGTTTTGAATAATTAAAATTGCCTAAATAATTTAAACCTTGTTTAATTCATTTAATTTTGCTAAATTCATAACTTGCTCAAATTAAATAATTCTTGAACATGTAAAATATGTTTTCAAACCAGAAAACCATAACCTTTTCAAATATTAACTTTGTCTTCTGTTTTGAACAATTTAACTTGATGAAAACAACAACTATTTGTGTAACATCATTAAGTAACCAAAATTTCCAAACTTAATAAATAAATTCTTAACTTGTTAATTATCATTCCAATTGCATCTAATGTTGTTACCTTATTGTTTTCATCATGCATGCATCATGCTAATTCACTTACACCTGATAATTAATTGTAGATCATTTGTTTCCACTTCAATTCATGGACTCTTTCCATATGCAATCCAATTGCATATGGGTCCATTTAAACTGTGTTATCTTGTCAAGTAGTTTATTCTGATGCATCAATTAAATTGGCATGCATCATCCCATGTTTGTGCACCTATGCCATGTATTGATTGCCCGTCTTCTTTCGTTGTTTGTTTTTTCTTCTTCTCGATTAGATGACGACGTTGAGACAAACGAGCTTTACGACACCACTACCCAGGACTTAGCCCAGTACCAGGCTGCTGAGCTTCCAGGCAAGTTATCACTCACATGAACCATCGAGTTCCTTTCCACACTTGTTACAGATACTATCCATTGTCTACTTTTGCTAGCCATATGTATCGTTGCTTGTTCTCCGAACCCATCACATGATATCCTGAACCCTGATATTGCCTCACATCCATACCTACAGCCCTTGCTTGTTGCCTTAGTCCTACTAGCATGCTTAGAGTTGCTTGTTCTCGAGTCTGTTGTCGGTTACTTCTGTTATCGTACTTACTTATGTTCTTGGGCTCGGGTTAAATCAATCAACCTATTAATGCTATGGATAATGATAATAACTTGATGATAAGGCACCGGCAGGAGGCCCAAGAGTGGTTTTGAGGCCTGCTAGTGTCGACCCCTAATTAGGAAAAGAGTCTTGTCTACTGATCCATGATGAGCGCACTACCCGCATGTGGGAAGCGAGTATGGGCGCCCCCCTCAACTTGACTCGATTCGCATCTCGTCCAAATCGCCTCATTTAGTTCGTGTGTTCTATTTGCCGCATGCATGTTTTTGCGAGCCCAGCGCAGGGTGGAACTTTCGTAGTCGGCATATAGGGGGACACGTTCTTAGAGTGCTATGAGGGTTCCTTTTCTTCGGGGTTCGAGTAGCCGTGCGCCCAAGGTGCTTTGGGCTTGATGCGAAGAACAGTTGGGTTGTGTTGAGTGTCTCGCTTGGTGGGTTTGATTCCCATCTGGCGGGATATTCTTACTTGTACGGCCAAATTGGTGCATCCCTGCAGGGTTAAATCTTCTCGAGAAGCCGTGTTTTCCGCGGTTATGGTTGAGTTGGTGAAAGTACTGGCTAACAAGTACTCAGAACAACTTTAACTTAACTAATGTTATTCACCCAACTAATACTAATCTTGACTAGTAATAGCGTTATTGACACAATAACTTGAATCACCCTTAATCCAACTGTGTGAGTTATCCTCGGATTGCTTCTTCGGATAAGGGGCGAGATCCAGGATGGGTTTGATTGAATTTATCTTTCAGTTGGTTACAATACTCGATCTTATCTTCTATCTGTTAGCCGGAACTTGTAGTATCTCTGTAGTTGGTTAGAGCAGCCCGCTGCAGCTTTTATATCACCCATCTCTTCCGTTGATCCCAAGCATCCGTGCTTGTGTTGACGGGTAACTCTTTGGTGAAGTGTGAGTCTTGCTTGCCAGTACTTAAATGTACTGACCCCGTTGGGGCTGTGGTTTACGCAGACTACGACTACGACTACGAGGATCCCCAGGATGGCTACTTCGTGGAGTTCGACGAGACTCCAGACGAGTAGATAGAGGACCCGGGCAGGATCCGAAGACTACGTGGATGGGCTTCGCTTTCTTTTATTTCTCGGTTTCTTAAGCCTATTTGGATTTTGCCTGTACTCAGACGGTTGATTGCTTCCGCTGTGATGTAATGTATGCTATGTTGGGACAAGTGTCCTCTAGATGATTGTATTTGCTATTCTCTGCCTTAGTGAAGGCCAGTTGCAACTTTATTTCAATCTTTTGTGTCTTAGAGATGTGTTGTGGTATCATTCGGTTTAACGTTGTTGACGTACCATGCGTGATTGATATGAAGTACGTCGAAAGTAGTACCTTTGATCTCTAGTGGATAGTTTACATCGACGATGGAATAGCAGAGCTTGTGTTGTCGCGCATAAGCGCATGCCTACTCGGAAGCGAGGATGTGGGAGCAGATAGGCCCCATAATCCAAGCATCTGCTATCCAGTTCGGCCCGATGAGTATCCCCTAGAAGTCAGGGTGCGACAAATGGTATCGGAGCCTGTCAGCCCGTAGGATCCCGTTTACTGGTCGAAGTTTGAGTCTAGAAACTATTTTGTAGCTATATAGGAAAAATGAAACGTGAGAGTAGGAATTATGTTCTTTTTCTTCTTTTCCCCACCCTCCCACCCTTTTTCTGGTAAGGAAGTGCAACGTTGATTTTTTTCCCTTCTCATCTAAACTTTCAAGTTAGGATTTCACGTGTTCTGGGTTCTTCCGTAGTACCTTAGGAGTTTTGGTCGCGAGTTTCCCCGATGTTGCTTCAATATCATGTTCTTCCAAAGAACCTTTCGTCCATTGAATCTTGTTGTGGTTTTCCACTTCAACTCTTCTACCGGCGTCTAATCACAAGGTGTACTCCAATGCTCATCACTGAGTACCGATGTATCCATTCCTAGCTGTGTCTAGTTATCCTTTCGTTTTCGAACCATTTATGGTGTTGGATATTCTGATGTATTTGAACATGTGAGGATGTACCTGTTGGTTATCTATTCATGCGTCGGAATAATCTCTCTTTCGGTTGCTAAGTTTATCCCTTCCTATTGTTTTGCTAAAATGCATTTCCATTCAGGATGCCTCCAACTAGGAACAACATGCCTGATCCACCGCCAATTGGGGAACTGTTAACTCAGATGACCCAAGTGATGACTGAGATGGCATAGTTCCAGGCCAATCAGCAAGTCCACCAAGCTAATCAGCGAGTTGGCATCAAGGAGTTCCTCAATCTGGGCCCTAGAGCGTTCGTGGCCACACGCGAGCCTCTGGATGCTGATGACTAGATCCGTGAGGTCGCCAGGGCTCTGGAGATTGCTCATGTAGCTGAAGAGGACAAAGTCAAGTATGCTTCCTACCTACTGATGGGTCAGGCAGCTTCGTGGTGGGAAAACTACCAGGCTATGAGAGCTGGCATTCCTATCACCTGGGGCTGTTTCAAGGACGCATTCCTAAAGCACCACATTCCAGATGGTCTCATGGAAAAGATGCGTGAAGAGTTTTTCTCTCTCAAGCAAGGCAAGCTGGACGTCATCGGCTATCAGACCGAGTTCAATCGTCTCGCTCGATACGCTGGAGACGAAGTGTCCACGGAAGCTAAGAAGATGGCAAGGTTCTGCAGAGGTTTTAACCCGGAACTCAAGTACGCTCTCACCAACGTCAGGACCAAGGACTTCGAGGAGCTCGTGAACACCGCGCTCAATGAATAGAATGGGCGCAAGGCGTTCGAAGAGTCTCGCAAGCACTCGCGTGAGGGTGGTTCCTCCTCCAACATGACCACCCCTCCGCAGAAGCGCCGCATCTGGGTGCCAAATGGTGCTGTCACTAGGGCTCCATACGCCCAAGCTTCTCCAGGCTTCGCTCCCCGCCCACCCAACCCAGCTCAGATGCATGGGCAGAGGGTTCCAATGGGGCAGCCAAGGCCAGGTCCTCCTCGTGTCGTCACTTGCTTCAAGTGCAAGGAGACGGGACACTACGCTGATAAGTGCACGCAGAGGCAGCTACCTCCTCCACCACCTCGCCCCAACATCAACCAGGCAATGGTGCGCGCACCTCCGCATAAGGCCTTCAACTCCAACAACATGCCTGTGGGGAGGACCGCAAGGGTGAACCACGTCAAGGTTGACAAAGCTGAGGAAACTGCCGACGTCGTTCTCGGTACATTACCCGTAAACTCTTATCCAGCTAAAGTGTTGTTTGATACCGGAGCATCGCATTCTTTCGTATCAAAAATCTTTGCCACAACATACAAACTAATTGTGGTTCCACTAAGCAATCAAATCACTGTTCACTCTCCGGGATCTCAAATGTTGACTTCCAAGATAAGTATGGATAACCAAATCCTAATTGGAGGTCGCATATTCCTTGCTTCACTCATGTTGCTGGGAAATTCTGACATTGATGTCATTCTGGGCATGGATTGGTTGAAGGCCAATAAAGCAAAAATTGACTGTGCTCAAAAGTCAATAACTCTCTCCCACCCTTCTGGCCAGATAATCTATTCTCCACATGAACCAAGTTCCACTCAGCTTTACACACTCGATGCTAAACATCTACCTCTACTCGAGAATGTTCCGGTGGTTTGTGAATTCCCTGACGTCTTTCCAGAAGAATTGCCAGGAATGCCTCCGGACAGAGTAGTTGAGTTCGTGATCGAGCTTGAACCAGGTACTGCTCCAATCTCTAAGCATCCATACAAGATAGCTCCTCCTGAACTGAAGTTGTTGAAGGAGCAAATCGATATGTACATGGAGAAAAATTATATTCAGCCTAGTTCCTCCGCTTGGGGTTGCCCAACTCTGTTTGTTGCCAAGAAGGACCAAACTAAGAGACTCGTTGTGGACTATCGTCCTCTTAACGAGAAAACCATCGAAAACAAGTACCCAATTCCTCGTATCGATGATCTTTTTTATCAACTTGCTGGAGCCTCAATATTCTCAAAGTTGGACTTGAGGATGGGTTACCATCAAATAAAGATCAGAAAGGAAGATATTCCAAAGACAGCCTTCACCACTCGCTACGGTCTATATGAATACACCGTCATGTCCTTTGGTCTCACCAATGCACCGGCGACCTTCTCTCGACTCATGAATTCTGTCTTCCATGAATACCTCGACAAGTTCGTTGTGGTATATCTTGATGATATCCTTGTCTACTCAAAATCTGAGGAAGAGTATGAAGAACATCTTCGTCTCACTCTCATGAAACTCCGCGAGCATCGTCTCTATGCCAAATACTCCAAATGTGAGTTCTGGATTTCAGAAGTTGCCTACCTTGGTCATATCATCTCTGCCAAGGGCATAGCCATTGATCCAGAAAAGGTTAAGGCAATTGTTGACTGGAAACCTCCTAGAACGGTGAAGCAAGTCAGAAGTTTTCTTGGCTTGGCTAGCTATTGCCGTCGTTTCGTCCAAAACTTCTCCAAGATTGCAAAACCTCTCACTGATCTCACCAAGAAGGACAAGAAGTTCGTTTGGTCTCCACAGTGTGAGGAAAGTTCCAATCTCCTCAAAACTAAACTCACTTCTACTCCAGTTTTGGTTGGCCCAGATCCTACCAAACCTTTCTAGATATTATGTGATGCATCTCTCCAAGGCCTAGGAGCAGTTCTTATGCAAGAACGTCAAGTTGTGGCCTATGCTTCACGTCAGTTGAACCCACATGAGCAAAACTATCCCACTCATGATCTTGAACTTGCAGCAGTTGTGTTTGCCCTCAAGAAATGGAGACAATACTTGTTGGGTAACCACACTGAAATCTTTTCTGATCATAAGAGTCTGAAATACATCTTCACTCAACCAGATCTAAACCTCAGGCAAAGGAGATGGATTGAAAAGATCAAAGACTTCGATCTTACCATTTCTTTCACTCCAGGCAAGGCTAATGTTATGGCCGATGCTCTCAGTCGCAAATCCTATTGCAATAATATCATGATCATGGAAAGCCAACCTCCTCTTCATGAAGAATTTCAGAAGCTGAACCTTGGTCTTGTTCCTCAATGCTATCTTGCAAACTTGACAGCCAGTCCAACTCTCGAGGACAAGATTCGTTCTGAACAATTTCGTGATGCTGAAATCAAGAAGATGATAAATTCAAGTCCTTCTCAATTGATGACAAGGGAGCTGTGTTCTTCAAAGGACGCATTGCAGTTCCTAAAATGCAAAGTCTCAAAGATATCATTCTCAAGGAGGCTCATGAAACTCCTCTCTCCATCCACCCTGGAAGTACAAAGATGTACCAGGATCTCAAGACACTCTATTGGTGGCCTAGCATGAAACGTGAAATTGCTCAATACGTTTCTGAATGCGACGTTTGTCAACGTGTCAAGGCAGTTCATCAGAAAACAGTCGGTCTTCTCCAACCTCTGAAAATCCCCGAGTGGAAGTGGGACATGATTGAAATGGACTTCGTTACTGGTTTTCCAAAGTCCAAGAAGGGCAACGATGCAATCTTCGTTGTCATTGATCGTCTCACTAAGGTAGCTCACTTCTTTGCTGTCAAAGAGACAATATCAGCTAGCCAGTTAGCAGAGCTCTACACAACAAAGATTGTTCCTCTTCATGGTGTTCCATTGGAAATAAGCTCAGACCGTGGAAGCATATTCCCTTCTCATTTCTGGAAGAGTTTCCAAGATGCATTGGGCACCAAACTTCTCTTCAGCACAGCTTATCATCCTCAGTCTCAAGGGCAAGTCGAAAGAGTCAATCAGATTCTCGAAGATATGCTTAGAGCATGTGGTCTCTCCTTTGGCATGAAATGGGAGGATTGTCTTCCATATGCTGAATTCTCCTACAACAACAGTTTCCAGGCAAGCCTAGGCATGGCACCATTTGAAGCACTCTATGGCCGCAGATGCAGGAGTCCAATCAATTGGTCTGGAGCTGGTGAGCGTTCACTCTTAGGTCCTGACATTGTTAAAGAGGCCGAAGAGAAAGTTCGCATCATTCATGACAATCTCAAGATTGCTCAGTCTCGTCAGAAGAGTTACTATGACAGCAAGCACCGGGACATGATCTATGCACCTGGTGACAAAGCATATCTCCGTGTAACTCCCTTCAGAGGCACTCATCGTTTTGGTGTGAAAGGAAAGCTGGCACCAAGATACATTGGTCCTTTCAACATTCTCTCAAGGCGTGCAGAAAATGCTTATCGTCTTGAACTTCCAGAAAAACTATCCAAGGTGCACGATGTGTTTCACGTGTCACAGCTCAAGAAGTGCTTCAAGGATCCAGATCGTGCAGTTGATCATGATTCTATCGAACTGCAAGATGATCTCTCTTATGAGGAGCACCATGTTCGTATTCTCGATGAGACCGTTCGTAAGACTCGCAACAAGAGCACCAAGTTCTTGAAAGTGCAATGGTCGCATCATTCCGATAAAGAGGCAACGTGGGAGACCGAAGAGGATCTTCGCAAGAAGTATCCGGACCTTTTCTCTTCTGAGTAAGGAATCTCGAGGCGCGATTCCTTCAAGGGGGGGCGTTTTGTAACATCCAAGTATGAAAAACTCCCTAGTTGTTTTGTTTCTTGTTTAATTTAAAGCAATGCATCATGTCATCATCCTCATTGCATTTGTTTCTTTTTGTTTTGCATCTGTTCTTAATTGTTTTCTTAATGAAACTCAAACAATTTCAAATGGTTATTTCATACTTGCTATGTTACAAACTTTTAAATAAAGAGTTTAAATAAAAACAACCAAATTGTTTCCATTTAATTCCATAATGCTCACTTATTAAATTGATGGTTTTAATCAAACAATTAAATTCCAAATCACATTTAAAATCCAAACCAAATGCATCAAACAGAACCACTTTGAATTTATGAATATTATCTAAACCAATCAACTACTTTAATCAAATTAACCATAGGGTTCACCCTATTAAAACTTTGTTTTCAATAATGTTTACTTAATATTAAAAATTCATTCGAATTTGGTTTAAATCCCAAACAGCAAGCAAATTTGAAAACTTTGGAAAATAAAAGTTAGCAATTAGTTGCTAAGTTAAAAACTAAGCTAACCATATTTTTTTCCAAATTTTTACTAACCAAAAACCTATCCTTTTCTTCCATTTTGTTTTCTGTAAAAAAAAAAAATTAACAGAAAAAGAAAATTTTAAAAAGGAAAACGGAGCCAGGGGCAGTGGGCTGCGCGCAGCCCACTTCCTTTCCTCGCGCGCAGCCAGCCCACCTGGCCCGATACCTGTTCGCTGCCGCCCCCGTCGTCATGTTCCTGTACGGCAGCATCTCTGCCGTGCCACGTCGCTGTACGGCGCCCACCGACGGCCAGGAGGCGATCCCGAGGCCTATAAGACCCCTAGGACAGCGCGCAGCAAGCCCTAATCCCTAGGTACCTGTTCCCCCTCGAGCCGCCGCCAATTTCACCTCTCTGCCACCGTCCTCCTCGCCGCTGCAACCCGTCGGCGTTTTCTTCTCTGAATCCATGCACGCCGCCGCCAATCCACCGCGCCACCTACCTATCTAGTTGCAGGAAACGAACCACCTCGTCACCCTCTCCATTTTGGACACCGGAGCACCCACGGAGAGCCACCACAGCCGCGCCGCCGTCCTCGTCCACGCCGCTGTCGCCGCCGTCGAGTTTCGTCACCTAGCCTCTGCATCGTCTACGAACGGTGGTGAGCGCCACCGTCCTCTCCTCCTTTTCCTCTCTGTGGCATCCGCGCATCTGCACACGCATCCTGCACCACAGCAGCATCCACGATCGCATCCACCACGTTGATCGCCGCCGGCGACTGCATCTCTGTCAGCTAGGTTCAGTCTGCGCGCGCGTTTTGGATTCAGTTAACGCAGATGTCGTGGGATAATCACGGCAGATGTTACCAGGGGTAACTGATCTTGGGGCAAGTCGACACAGGCGTTTGGGAGAGGGTTTAGCTCGAGGGAAAACATGGTGCAATTCGATCTGATAGCCGACAATCGAAGTCGCCGGATCTCTATTCTCGATATGATAACTTGATTAGGGATTACACTGGATGCTCGATACCAAGCGATATATGCTAGGGTTTCTTAGATCTCTGCTTAAAACTATACCTGGGGGTCGGTTTATAAAGCACCCGTACCCCCTAACTTATTCGGCAAGGCACACCCCGGATCCTACCCGGACCCGGCGCACTAACCCTAACTTTCCTTTACAATAACCTACAATCCGGGTCATGAGGCCTACAAGCTTGGGCCTCCACAAGCTTCCTTATTCTTAACCGGATCCTGCACACCGTCCTTTGGGCCGGGTTATTCCTCAGAGCTTGGCATACCAGGTTATCATCCCCCTGTCAGTAGTCCCCAGAATAGCCAGGGCTTCACAGATCTCCCTGAAGCGCTTGCTATTCCCTGCAAAGATATCGACCATACGGGCACATGAAGACCGGGTTAAGACGTTTTGATATTTAGCTAGGCCTCGCTCCTTGGCGGCCATGTGATAACCTAAGTTTTTCCCTCCAAACACCTTGGTTCGAACTTCTGGGTCCAAACCATAATGGCAATGCCAAGATCCTATGCTCGATAACCAACCCCGCCATCACGGGACGAATCCCCTTCTTTCTTTATCCGGATGCTTTGCTCAATACTTGATGCACATCTCGCAGAATCTTTAAATAAATAGCCGTTTACCCCCACAATTCCCGGCTTCCACACACCGAACCGGGCCTATCCATTTGCACTATAAAAAAGCCCCTTGGGAGTGACCCGAACCCTAACGGCTCATTTCCTCCACTCCATTCCTTTCTCCCTCTAAGCTCTCTTTCTTCCTGAGCGCCACCACGGACCTTCCGCGCACGTCACTGGAACCCATCGCCCGGAGGCTACGCTCCGCCAGCGTTCACCCCGCGCCGCCGCCAAGATCCGCCGGCGAATCCTCATCCGGCCCACCAAGAACTGCAAAGGGACACCAGGCCTGCGCCATCTGCCTCCGCAAGGCCTCCCTCAGATCTCCTCCGGTAAACCTTCTGCACCCATCAATTTTCCCTCGCAACCTTTGATTTTTTCCTCAGATTAGATCCAGATCGGTCCGCCTCAGATTTCTTGACTAGGCCGAATTAGGCTATCCATAGTCTCTTCTAGCTCGCGCAAAGGACAAAGCGCATACTCCAACCCACTCTCCTACTGCCCACAATCATTACCCTTGCCACAAATTTGAAAATGGAACTTCCAATCTAGGCTCGAACTACTCGAAATTTCCGCCTTTGCATCAATCACCCGGCTGGACCACTTCTTTTTAGTTCCTTTTATTCACGTTTGGCGCTTAAGCCACTGTCCGCTATATTCAAAAAGTTTCTTCACCGTTTAGATCCCATAATTTTCACCATAATACTTGATACCCGGAACTTTCGAACTTAGCTCTGCAGTCTAACACCCGGATCTCATACCATACCTCAATATTATCCGGCTTATACTTGGTCGTTTCGCAACTTCCATGTCTTAATCTTCTTCTTATTTTGTACTTTGCAGGTCAACCACATGGCACCCAAGAAACAGGGGAAAACCCCGACCAAGGCCAAAGCCACCAGCACCATTTCCGCCAACTGGGGGCGATCTATGGTCACGAGGGCCAAGTTAGAAGAGCTGGTGGAGCTGGGAGTTCTTCCTCCTCAAGAAAATATCCAATGGAGGGTACCGGGTAAGGAGACCCGGCCCACCCCCACCAAAGATGAGGTAATCTGCTTCGTGGAACATGTGACCCGGGGTTTTCGGCCGCCGGGTCATCCCTTTTTCCGTGATATTCTTAATCACTATGGCCTTCGCGTCTTTGACATTGGGCCCAATTCCGTGCTCAATATTACCCATTTTATCGTCCTCTCTGAATCCTACTTGTGCACTCCGCCAAGTCTAGCTCTTTTTATCGAGCTTTATCAATGCAAACCATGCCGCGAAAGCGGTGATGGGGCGCTTCTTGCTTGCGGCGGGGTCTCGATCCAGCGCCGCAAGAACTCTCTGATGCCATCCCTCACCCTTAATTCTCATGTCAAGCATTGGCAGCTCTCTTATTTCTACTGCCAGGACACTTCCCCACCCGGCCAAAAGAAACTGCCGGGTTATTCTGATGGTCTTCTAGATATTTCTGATAAGTTTAGTGCCTTCGCCCCTGACCCGGACAGGGAGGCAATTCAACCCCTTCTTGCCAAAATCACCACTCTTACAGCCCATGGCCTCATCGGTCTCAACCTAGTGAAGACCTGGGTCGATTTTAGGATCCAGCCCAATTCCATCCGCACGAAGCTGATGTGCGAGTATTCAGGAGAACCTTCCGATCCGCTCCGATACTCCGATAACATCTTCGCACCTGGTGACACTCATAAAACCATCAAGGGTTTTCTGACGGAAAAACTCGAAGTGATCCGGAACATATCCGGGTTAGAGCCCTTCACGCTTGAAAACCCGGCCCCCGAGGTAAAAACCCAACTCTGGCGTCTCTACTTTCGTTCTTTCCACTTGATACAGTTGATAACCCGTGCATTAACGCCTTTCAGGCTGACGACGACTTTTGGAGAACCAATGCCTCTCCTAGCTCTGAAGGTCCAGAGGAGCAAGAGACTGTTCAATCGGACGAAGGTACTCTTTGACTTTTATTTGATTCCTTTGAACTCACCATAACCCCTTCACTTTCAACCATAACTTTGTCGATATTCAGAACAAGAGGACGATGAGGAGGAAGACTCGGATGGCAAAGTAGAATCTGCCAGCGACGAGGATGAACCGGAATCGGCAACCAAAGTCGGATCCAAAAGAAAAGCTCCAGAGGCCACTTCCAAGGTTTCATATCCCCTCCTCGCATTCAATTCACATTACCTTAATGATATGCCTGAGTTATCTTGACGTTATTCTACTGGCCATTCTTGAAGGAGTCGCCCATGATCAAGCGTAGGTCAACTCGGAATAACCCGGGTGACGACGCCATTAACCCGGGTATTTCTTCAACTCCCACTCGGCGAGCTGGTAATTACTCTATCTTTTCTCGACCCGCACATTCCCCTTGAACCATTCTTATATGACATCTAACCTGACAATTTTCAGCCTCTCCCGAGTCTGATGACGGGTTTCCTTGCGATTTCGCGGTGAACACCGGGTAAGGTCCCCTTCCAGATGCTCTTCCACACTTCATCACCCTTTCCTGACTGCCTATTTAACTGCTTCTTGATAACATTTATAGGGCCACGGTCGTTGTTAGCGACCAAGAGGGCATGGAAGACGAGGGCCCGGATCAGGGGAGCCCGGCTGATAAGACTACAGCCGTGTCTGGTGGTGAAAAACAAACATCGCCGACTAAGCCGGACACCCAGGAAACCGAGTATCCAATTGCTTCCCATGCAAGCAAGAAGAAAAAGGCTGCCACCTTGGATGCAGAAGGAGTATCAGACTCCACCGCTCAAATGACCCGGGTTCCGCCTCCTTCTAAGAAGAAGACCTCTTCCCGGAATTTCCAAGGCTCCGGGTCTTCTAACACGGATAAAGATACTTTTGAACAATTGATGAACACGCTCCTCACCATGAAGGCTTCGGAGAGCGAGACTTTAGAGCGCATGGCTGCAGGACACCAGGTAAGAGCGCTTGTTATCTCATATTGCATATCCAGTCCCCAAGTTCCGAGTATGACTTGCAAAAGTTATGCTTGGTACTTCACGCCATTCTTGTCTTGTCATAACATTCAACTGGTTCTTGCGTTCTTTCCTAATTACAGGCACAGATAACCCGGTCTGATGAAGCTTTACTGAAGACCGAACAACTTCTTCTTGCCGAGATAAAACGACGGGAAATCCTCGAGGATGACATGAAAACTTTGAAGAAGGATGTTTCCAAATATAAGAAGAAGTGCCTCACCGCTCAGACTGACTTGAAGAATTTATCGGATCAAATCACCGATACTTACCAGATCTTACTTAGTAAGTTTTCGTCTGCCGACTAATTTCATGCTTTTTGTTATGCACCACTCTGGATTACTGACACCTTTTTGCTTCTGTTTCAACTGTAGGTGCCAACCTTGCACCTCCAGAGGAAGATACTGTTGCCAAGGCTAGGACCCTGAAGACTGTGCTCCGGACTTTCTTTGCCGGCACAAAATTTATACTGGATGCCATACATTGGCCCACGGAAGCCTATCCGGGTGAAGAGAATCTCGTGCAAGCCTGCTCCACTGTGCCTGGCTGGATTGAACTCTGGAAGCGTTCGTCCTGCCGCATTGGAATAACCCGGGCAATGACCTTGGCCAAAGCTTATTTTCCGAAGCTTGACCCGGCGAAGATAATATCCGGGTTTCCTGAGTTCAAGGCGGATGGCGCCAAATTTACACCTAAGGACTTCAAGACCATTCAATCAGCAGTGCGCCGCTCTGCTACCACCTTAGCCGATAGCTTGGACCTGAATACGCTAATGACTGCATATGACGCTGATGGCAAAGTTATCACAGAGGAAGCACCCCCGCCCTTTGACCTCTTGGAGAAGTGGGCTGATCACTCGGCCAAGAAGAAGGAGGCAGCTGCGAAGAGGGAGGCCGAGTTAAAATCAGGGCCGTCCGCCTCTACACCGTCCGTCCCTCCACCTATCTGCCCTGGTGCGGTGAGTCCGGGTGGCTCTGCCAGGAAAGCTAAGCAGCAAGTCCAGGAGCAAGACCCGGAAGATCGCACTCAGGAAGCCGATTAGGGTAATGATGCCATAATACCTTAGTCACATGGGGCCTTTTCGTTTGAACTATTTATTCTGTTAATGGTGCGCTTGTGCACTTCTGATACCGATGCAACAACTTGTAATGTACTTCTATTCGGTGATATATTTCTGCGGCTTTCCCTGCCTTTTGATAGTCGTGCTATTTTGTCTGTTCTTTTGAACTTGTTCTTGATACCCCGCTTTCTTTTTAGCTCCCTTCGTAAGACTCGGTTTTTCCGAGACCAGGGGCTTTTGATAAGTGAAACTTTCTTGAAGTCCCCAAGACTCGGATGGTAGGGCCGTTCGAACTTTGGTATCCAAGTAGTTTGTTTCTGCTTCGAAGTCCCCCAGTCCCCATGACCCAAAGTACGAGTCATGGGGGCGTGGCCTTTCTGAGAGGACAAATTATTTTTTACCAAGTCGAAACCCTAAGGCCATCCCGTGTAAGTACTGAAGTTATGCTTGATAGTCATTGAGTTTCCGGCTATAAGCCTTGTACTCTGCATAAACTTGTGGTTTAGATGACCCTTTTGACTATCTTATACTGTAAGCCGGCTTTCGCGTGGATACCATGTTGTTACATCTATACGAAAACAGGGTCAGGCAAGTCCCATTGGGCTTCATGGCTGATTGTAATCATAAGCGAACAAATCATGCCACTTTTAGTGCGAGTCACATCGAGCTTAAGTAAGAAAAGTCAAGAAAAGTTGGCTTCTTTGCCCAGTCATAAGATTGCAGGCGTACTCGTTTGCGAGTAATCGGCCCTTACAACTTGTAGCCATCTATGCCGGGTCATTCGGGTTAGTGGCTGGTTATCTGAGCAACCAGCCCCCAAGACCTACATGCAGTCGATGCTTTTGATGATATTGAATTATCGATGTCGCATGGATACTACTTACTTGCAATCAGGGCGAAATGACATAGGACTTGATAATCATCTCTTTATTGATACTAGAAATTTCGGGTTAGCAGGCCGCCTCATTAAAAACCTTCCAGTCCCCTTAGGTACCCTGGGTAGGAAAAGAGCGCGTCTGAAACCTGCCGCCCGTTACATTGTTTAGTTCTTCATAGGCACCGGTCCTGATCCGGCTTGACCAATGCACATTCTCCATATGTTAGATCTTTTCCTGATGAGTACCGGGTTTGCTAACCAACCCGGGTGGGATGTTTCCATGACTTGGCTGGTTGTGAACGGCCGTGTAGCTTCTTCCTTCACAGCGGATTGCTTGGGGGAGTCATCCTCGATTAAGGCCACCATTTTAGCATCTTGCATTACCTTGGATTTTGCTTTTTCGCCTTCATTGCTTGACCTTTTTGATGTAGTTCTGTCTTCCGGGTCTGTTTGAGACCGATAGTGTTTGAGTTCTTCCTTTCTGCAGGCCTGCTCGGCCATTGCTGCATCTCCTTCGTCGCACTCAGCTGCTATGTCTCGATTTCCATGTATGGTAATGGTCTTCTTGGGACCCGGGATTTTCAGTTGCAGATACACGTAGCATGGCCTAGCCATGAACTTGGCATAAGCCGGTCTTCCGAACAATGCGTGATAAGGGCTTCGCAATTTGACTACCTCAAAGGTGAGCCACTCAACTCGATAGTTATCCTTTGATTCCCCGAAAGCTACCTCCAATGCGACCTTTCCCTCGGGACACGCTGAGTGACCCGGCACTATCCCGTGAAAAACTGTTGAGCTTTTTTGCAGCTGAGACTCCTTGAGGCCCATGCGTAGGAAGGTTTCCCAATACAGTATGTTGATGCTGCTTCCACCATCCATCAGAACCTTTTTCAGCTCATATCCATTGACCTGCGGTGCGACTACTAGTGCTAGGACTCCCGGGTGTTCCACCCTGTCCGGGTGATCCCTTCTGCTCCAAGTTATTTCTTGCTCTGACCATCTCAAGTATCTCGGGACAGCTGATGAAACTGAGTTGACCGCCTGCTTTAATATCTTTTTATCCTTGTTAGAGCCCCCTGTGGTATGCACGTGATATTGGCCCAATTGTTTGGGGTTAGCCTGAAAACCTCCAGCTCCCCCTTGGTTTGTGCCCTGGTTTCCAGCTGCCGGGTTACCAGCTGGGGGTGGGCCATTGCCAGGGTTTCCACCCGGGCCTGGCCCTCCTCCCCGACCTGTACCTCGCATAGCCCTGTTCACTTCTTCGTTCTTCCATCTTTGCAAGTCGGCGCACTGCTCCAAGGAGTGGTTAGCCGGCCTACCGTTCCTGCTGTGTTTTGGGCACGCCATTCTGAAGATGTCCCAGCTGTTATTCGGCCTGGGCGGCCCTTGGTAGTTTCCTCCGTTGTGATTTCCGGTATTGAAATTTCCTTCTGCCCTGGGTCTTGAAGACCCGGCTTCTGTATTGGCGACAAACTCGGAACCCCCCTCAAACGGGCGCTTGTTCTGGCTATTTCCATTGTTGCCCGGTGTTGATCCATTGCCGGTTTTTCCGCTATTACTTGTACTTACCTTCGCTTTTTTATCATCAGCCTCCTCCTCTGTAGTGTCCGTTGCGGCGTGCTTATTGCATGCATCCATCAGTTCCCCCATTGTAACTTCTGAAGCGTTTCGACTAGATTTCATGCGAGTTAACTTTTGTACTAGAGGGACATACTTGCATGTTTTTGCCATAGCCTGTAGCGCATCTTTGGGCTGAATATCTGTGGATGAGTGGAGTATCTCCATAACCCGTCGCACCCAACTACGCGCCGACTCTCCCTTCTTCTGAACGCATCGTTCTAAGTCGTCAATGGTGAACAACTTTCTGCACGTTCCATGAAAATGCTTGACAAATGCGGTCTTCAATTCTTCCCAGGACTTAATCGATCTTTCCGGCAGATTGGCGAACCATAACTTTGCCGCTCCTTCTGACATCATCAAGTACATGAACTTGGCTTGGAGATTCTCGGACGCGTTGCGAATTGACATTGCCATCTCATAGCTGCTTAACCACGTTTCTGGATCCATAGTCGGCTCATAATTCACCACTTTTCCCGGCTCTTTGAATTTTTCCGGGTAAGGTTCAGCTCTGATGTCATCCGAAAGGCATTTTGGCCCTGCGAGGACAATTGAAGCTGGCCTTATTCTGGAAACATGTGATCCGGACGGCGGTACAGCGGGGAGTGGTGCCACTGGCAATCCGCGCACCACAGACCCGGCTCCGGCTCTCCGGGCCCTGGAGCTATCCACAACAGCCTGGGCTGCTGATACCGCGGGTGCTGCCTGGGCACGAGGTGGGGGCTGCATCTGTGGTTGCTCTTCCCTCCGTCGTGCCGAACTTGTTTGGATATTGCCCTGTTGCTGACTGGCGTACGGCGTCCGATGCATTCCGCTTCTATGATCCGGATAATTTGCTTGCTGTGCTACCGCGGTGTGTAGCAGATCGATCGCTCGCCGGGTTCCTTCTGCATGAGGCGAATCTCCTACAGGAATCTGGTTCAATGCGAGCGTTGCTGCGTACACGTTGTCCATGGGATTGTTGTAATGACCTGCTGGTGTGCGGAACCGTGATGGTGGTGGTGGTGGTGGTGGCAGGGTATTGCCGGCTGTCACCCCAGTCTAGGGCAAGGGTAACCCGGCTGGTACATTTGCTGGTTGTGCTCCTGCCGCCGGTTGCGGTGCGGTCCCTTGGTTCACCGGCGGGATCGGCTGATCTTGAGGTGTGATGAACAGCGCAGCCGGGTTTATAACTCCTCCCAATGCTGGTAACCTTGTTTGGTGCCTTTGATGTACTCTGGTCGTTTCCTCTCGGAGCCGGGTTTCTAAATCATCCAACTCGCGCTGCCGCGCGGCCATCCCTTGTTTTTCTGCTTCTACTTGCCTTCTTTGCTGCTCCAATGCACGGCGAGCCACGTCCAGGTCTCTTACACGCTCTGCCGCGTTTTCTGGGGTAATAACTGTAGCCAGGACTGTAGGGTCCAAGATCAAATTATTATCGAACAGAGCCGGGTGACGCGGATTTGAGGGGCCCGCCCCTGGTGTTCGGTTTGCTTGGAACCCAAACATATTGGCGTGTCTCTCCTCGTCTGCTGGGCGACTGGTAACCGAGGCCGATTCTCCGTCAACCCGGACTAAGACCGGATTAACCGTACCTTGCTGCTGGGCCACTGCCTGAGCCGCCCCGACTGGTGCCGTGGTTGCGTTCTCTTGGTTGAGGTTGGTCGCGGGAACCACGTAAACTGCAACTCGGCGCATGATATCCGGCGTAAATTCGCGTTGTTCTTCCTCGCCGTTCTCCTCCTTGTACCGGTCCTCCAGCAAGTCCTTGATAGATTCAGTATCATCCTTTCCATCGCTCGGGCCGCACGGGGTCCATGCCGATTCCTCCGACTGTTCCCACTGCATAATGGGCTCCTTTGCCTGGTAGGTTGTTCCGACTGACTCTTCCCTATCTGGCTGGGCGTACGTAGCCTCCCCTGATGCAGATTCAGATTCAAAATTGTCAGGAACCGAGCCAGAGGTACATACCATGCCGATGAAGACGCTGATTCGGCCGATCGTCACGACAGATCCGGATTCAAGGTGATCTGACTCCGGCCCCCAGCCGGAATCGTCCACCATCTTCTTTCCTTCGTGGTCGTCGTAGATCTCGCCGACGACGAGGTTCCCCATGTTCTTCCGAGCTTCTCCCGTGATGTAAACACCTTTGGACGCAGGCCCCACGGTGGGCGCCAACTGTCGTGGGATAATCACGGCAGATGTTACCAGGGGTAACCTGATCTTGGGGCAAGTCGACACAGGCGTTTGGGAGAGGGTTTAGCTCGAGGGAAAACATGGTGCAATTCGATCTGATAGCCGGCAATCGAAGTCGCCGGATCTCTATTCTCGATATGATAACTTGATTAGGGATTACACTGGATGCTCGATACCAAGCGATATATGCTAGGGTTTCTTAGATCTCTGCTTAAAACTATACCTGGGGGTCGGTTTATAAAGCACCCGTACCCCCTAACTTATTCGGCAAGGCACACCCCGGATCCTACCCGGACCCGGCGCACTAACCCTAACTTTCCTTTACAATAACCTACAATCCGGGTCATGAGGCCTACAAGCTTGGGCCTCCACAAGCTTCCTTATTCTTAACCGGATCCTGCACACCGTCCTTTGGGCCGGGTTATTCCTCAGAGCTTGGCATACCAGGTTATCATCCCCCTGTCAGCAGATCTGAATCATATCCTCTCTGCATCGCGTTTACTGACAAGCACACGTTCGTACCGCAGTGGTAGCACTGCTCTGTTCCTTGCGCGCGGTCGCTGGTTCGATCCCTCGCGGCCGCAGGTTTAATCCAAACATTTTTTGCAACCGTGGCTGACAGGCATGCCCCACCAGTCAGTGACCCCCGCTGCCACGCACGCGCGCGCATGCCACGCTGGCCCCCAGGCCCACGGGAAGTGGCTAGGGCTAGTGGGCAGTGCGGTAACAAATGTTTTAAACTTTTCTGATTTGAAAACTAATCCTTTTTAATTGCAGTTTGGCCCTCAATTTTAAATTGTTAATAACTTTTAAAATATAACTCCAAATAATAAACTCTAAATATGTGTGTTGTTCTAAATTTAATTATCTATCCAACTAATCCATTTTTGTACTGTTTTGAAATTTCCAAATGCATTTAAATTTCAAATTCAAACAATTCAAATGCAATTTTCTAAATTCCATAACTATTTCATCTTTAATCCAAATAATGCAAATAAAATATGTTTTCCATACCATTTCAAACCATCTTTCCAAATATAAATTTTGTTTCATGTTTTGAATAATTAAAATTGCCTAAATAATTTAAACCTTGTTTAATTCATTTAATTTTGCTAAATTCATAACTTGCTCAAATCAAATAATTCTTGAACATGTAAAATATGTTTTCAAACCAGAAAAACATAACCTTTTCAAATATTAACTTTTTCTTCTGTTTTGAACAATTTAACTTGATGAAATACAACTATTTGTGTAACATCATTAAGTAACCAAAATTTGCAAACTTAATAAATAAATTCTTAACTTGTTAATTATCATTCCAGTTGCATCTAATGTTGTTACCTTATTGTTTTCATCATGCATGCATCATGCTAATTCACTTACACCTGATAATTAATTGTAGATCATTTGTTTCCACTTTAATTCATGGACTCTTTCCATATGCAATCCAATTGCATATGGGTCCATTTAAACTGTGTTATCTTGTCAAGTAGTTTATTCTGATGCATCAATTAAATTGACATGCATCATCCCATGTTTGTGCACCTATGCCATGTATTGATTGCCCGTCTTATTTCGTTGTTTGTTTTTGCTTCTTCTCGATTAGACGACGACATTGAGACAGACGAGCTTTACGACACCACTACCCAGGACTTAGCCCAGTACCAGGCTGCTGAGCTTCCAGGCAAGTTATCACTCACATGAACCATCGAGTTCCTTTCCACACTTGTTACAGATACTATCCATTGTCTACTTTTGCTATCCCTATGTATCGTTGCTTGTTCTCCGAACCCATCACATGATATCCTGAACCCTGATATTGCCTCACCTCCATACCTACAGCCCTTGCTTGTTGCCTTAGTCCTACTAGCATGCTTAGAGTTGCTTGTTCTCGAGTCTGTTGTCGGTTACTTCTGTTATCGTACTTACTTATGTTCTTGGGCTCGGGTTAAATCAATCAACCTGTTAATGCTATGGATAATGATAATAACTTGATGATAAGGCACCGGCAGGAGGCCCATGAGTGGTTTTGAGGCCTGCTAGTGTCGACCCCTAATTAGGAAAAGAGTCTTGTCTACTGATCCATGATGAGCGCACTACCCGCATGTGGGAAGCGAGTATGGGCGCCCCCCTCAACTTGACTCGATTCGCATCTCGTCCAAATCGCCTCATTTAGTTCGTGTGTTCTATTTGCCGCATGCATGTTTTTGCGAGCCCAGCGTAGGGTGGAACTTTCGTAGTCGGCATATAGGGGGGCACGTTCTTAGAGTGCTATGAGGGTCCCTTTTCTTCGGGGTTCGAGTAGCCGTGCGCCCAAGGTGCTTTGGGCTTGATCCGAAGAACAGTTGGGTTGTGTTGAGTGTATCGCTTGGTGGGTTTGATTCCCATCTGGCGGGATATTCTTACGTGTACGGTCAAATTGGTGCATCCCTGCAGGGTTAAATCTTATCGAGAAGCCGTGTTTTCCGCGGTTATGGTTGACTTGGTGAAAGTACTGGCTAACAAGTACTCAGAACAACTTTAACTTAACTAATGTTATTCACCCAAATAATACTAATCTTGACTAGTAATAGCGTTATTGACACAATAACTTGAATCACCCTTAATCCAACTGTGTGAGTTATCCTCGGATTGCTTCTTCGGATAAGGGCGAGATCCAGGATGGGTTTGATTGAATTTATCTTTCAGTTGGTTACAATACTCGATCTTATCTTCTATCTGTTAGCCGGAACTTGTAGTATCTCTGTAGTTGGTTAGAGCAGCCCGCTGCAGCTTTTATATCACCCATATCTTCCGTTGATCCCAAGCATCCGTGCTTGTGTTGACGGGTAACTCTTTGGTGAAGTGTGACTCTTGCTTGCCAGTACTTAAATGTACTGACCCTGTTGGGGCTGTGGTTTACGCAGACTACGACTACGACTACGAGGATCCCCAGGATGGCTACTTCGTGGAGTTCGACGAGACTGCAGACGAGTAGATAGCGGACCCGGGCAGGATCCGAAGACTACGTGGATGGGCTTCGCTTTCTTTTATTTCTCGGCTTCTTAAGCCTATTTAGATTTTGTCTGTACTCAGACGGTTGATTGCTTCCGCTGTGATGTAATGTATGCTATGTTGGGACAAGTGTCCTCTGGATGATTGTATTTGCTATTCTCTGCCTTAGTGAAGGCCAGTTGCAACTTTATTTGAATCTTTTGTGTCTTAGAGATGTGTTGTGGTATCATTCCGTTTAACGCTGTTGACGTACCATGCGTGATTGATATGAAGTACGTCGACAGTAGTACCTTTGATCTCTAGTGGATAGTTTACATCGACGATGGAATAGCAGAGCTTGTGTTGTCGCGCATAAGCGCAGGCCTACTCGGAAGCGAAAATGTGGGAGCAGATAGGCACCATAATCCAAGCATCTGCTATCCAGTTCGGCCCGATGAGTATCCCCTAGAAGTCAGGGTGCGACAAAAGATTTCCTCCGTCTACCGTGGAATCCGCGGTATTTTCTGGCTCGCCGCCGGCGCGCGTCGGGGAGCCTAGCTCTGGATCTAGGTCGTTGATGATTTCCTCGATGGTGTGCGCGGCAGAGCGAGCGGGAGAAGACGGTGCCCAAGCTCTCTCGCTCTCCACGCCATTACTGTGCCCAAGCTCTCGAGTGAAGAACCTTCCCGAACGCACACCGCGCCCAGAGCATCACCGGAGACGAACTGCGCCGCCACCTAATGGCATCCTCACCGTCTTCTCCCGCTCGCTCTGCCTAACTTTGGGTTTGATTATCCAGTTGTTCAATATGCAGATGATACAGTTATTGTTATGCCTGCCTACCCTGTCCAAATCCTTGCAATGAAGGAAAATTTGGATTCTTATGCTAGGTCCACTGGTTTGCATATAAATTATCACAAATATATTATGATTCCTATGAATATATCCAGTTCTGCTGCTATTAGCCTAGCTACTCTTCTTGGATGTGACATTGGGTCCATGCCTTTCACATACCTTGGCCTTCCACTTGGTACTACTAGACCTTCTGTTCAAGATTCCATGCCTTTGGTGGATAGAGTGGAGAGAAGTCTTACTGCTAATTACATGATGATGTCATATAGTGGGAGAGTTTCTTTCATAAATTCTCCGCTCACTTCTGTGGTTGCCCACACCATGTGTGTCCCTAAAATTCCCAAGAAGATTCGTGATCATATAGACAATATTAGAAGACATTGTCTTTGACAAAAAATCTGAGTCTCGAGACAACTGTAATCCTCTCATTGCCTAGGATAGAGTTTGTCGGCCTAAGAAGAAATGGGGTATGGGAGTACTAAATTTGAAAGTCCAAAATGAGGCCTTTCTTCTCAAGTTTTTGGATAAATTCTACAATAGAAAGGACACCTCTTGGGTCAATTTGATTTGGAGTACTCACTATCAGGATACGATCCCTCATGCCTTGGATACTTGTGGCTCATTTTGGTGGAAGGACATTCTCAAGCTCGCACCAACATTTAGAGGGATCTCGATCGGTTCTATTGTCTCAAGGAATTCAGTCCTCTTTTGGTAGGATAATTGGGCAGAAGGAATATTGGTTGATTTATTCCCTAGATATTTTTACTTTTGTATTACTAAAGATAGCTCGGCTCAAACTTTGCTCTGCCTTTATCTACTCAGGCTTTGGGAGAACTGAGACAAATCCAGCTAGCTTCATCACATATTGTGATTGACATTGGATCATTTGATCACTTATATTTGGGGTGCTTCTTATTCCTCCAACAAGTTCTATGATTTCTTTTTTAGATTTGCAGCTTAATGTGGCCTTTACTTGGCTTTAGAAAGCTAGCTGTATTCCTAAACTGGCTGCTCCTATTTGACAGATGGAACACCATGAATATGTTAATAAGAAGGCACTTTCACATTAATAGTGGATACACTTGTAGCATGTGTAGTTCTGTTTATGAGGAGACAATTGAACATCTTTTCTTTCATTGGTCTTTAATTAAGCATTGTTGGAATATGATGGCCATGCCTATCTCCAATAACACCCAGCTTGATCGATTTCATCTTATCTTATTTTCAAAGCAGCACTGGCGGAAGGCTATGTTTATGGAAGTTTTAATTACAGCTGCTTGGAGTATATAGAAAGAAAGAAACGGTTATTACTTCTAGGGGATTACACCTTCTGTCTCTTCTTGGGTGACGAGATTTAAACAAGATTTTCTCCTCCTAGTGAATAGATCCAAAGAGGATAAACAAGACTTAATTATGCTTTTGGTGGATTCTTTGTAATTTGTAGTGATGTTCCCCCGTCTCTTTCCTCCCTTCTTTCCCCCTGAAATGTAAATAGTCTTGTCTCTTTGTACCGAATCATTCCTTTATTAATATAAGAGGCGCTAGGAGCCTTTCTACTGTCATAAAAGCTAAAAAGGATTTTAAGTAACCAATTTATTACCTTACCAAAAATAGATGTATTTCTGAAAATAACAGCAAAAGGAGGTGATAATTGGTGCGTGCTAAGGTTTGACCTTGGGTCTGTCAAGTAGATGATCATGATTCAAACAAATAGGCTACACTTGCTTTGATGATCGACTTCGTGTCTGGCCTAAGAAGATGTGACGAACTGAATGTGAGAAAAATTCAGAGACAAAATAGAAGTGATATGCATCTGTTGCAAATTGAACTGGATCTCACGGATGCGGATCGGACAGAGAACCAATAGGCTACCTCGCCCTTGCTGTACAGTGACCGATCGGATCGATAAGAAGTAAAATAGCTTCCATGTTTACTGATGAAACTGAAATTCTTCAGTGCATAGAGCAACAAAAGCGGATTTAGACGATCGTGGCGGACGATCCCGACCTGGCGTGACCAGAACGGGGCTGCACGTGAGACTGCTGGGTGTGGAGGGTGGGTGTGTTTTGCGCGGGCATGTGGTGCGTGCCGGTGCATGTGGGTGTGATACGTCCATTTTTCATCATTGTTTTATATTGTTATTTTATGTTATTCCTCGATTATTTCATGTTATGATGCATCACTTATGTTATTTTATCTTATTTTGCATGTTTCATAATTTTTGGAGAATAAACACCGGGACCAGAAATTGATGAAAAAAGCACCATGGAGATACCCTATTTCGGAAGATCAGAATAAGAGGGGGGACACCGGAGATGCATTAGAAGTCCAGATGAGGGAGCCAGCCACCATGAGAGCTAGAGGGGGCCACCAGGGGCCCACACCATGGGCTGGCGGCGCCGCCAGGTGGTGTGCCCACCCTGGCCCACCTCTGGTCGACCCCTTTCGCGTACTTTACCAAGGGAACCCTAAGCCCCATACTATCATCAAAGAATTATTCCGCCACCGCCTCGGGGCGGAAAACACCAGAGAGAGAAAAGCTCTCCGGCAGGGAGGAATCTGTCGAGGAAATTCCTCTTCGGAGAGGGGAAATCATTGCCATCGTCACCGCCATCGCTCCGCGCATCATCAAGATCATCATCGTCATCATCATCACCACCAGCACCATCACCCTCATCATCCACCTTCATCCCGCTGTGACAATTAGGGGCCTCTAACGTTGTTTTACATTAGATCTCTCTCCCGGTCTGGATTACTTGTTAGTAGTTGATTGTTGTGATATTTATCGGTGTTAGGACTTTATGACCAGATTTTTTTATACACTATATCACCTCTGATCATTATCTATATGATGTTGTCGCACCCCGGTTTCTAGAGGATACTCAACGCACGAACTGGAAGTCAGGTGCTTGGATTATGGGGCATACCTGCTCCCACGTCCCAGCTTCCTGGTAGGCCTGCGCTTATGCGCGACAACACAAGCCCTGCTTCCACCGTCGAAGTAAACTATCCGCTAGGAACCTAAGGCACTACTGTCGACGTACTTCATCACAAGCACGCACTGTACGTCAACAGCTTTGAACAAAAGGAAATCACAGAATGTCTCTAAGACACAAAAAATGGAAATAAGTTGCAAATGGCCTTCACTAAGGCAGAGATAGCAAAACACTCATACAGAGGACACATGTCCCAACATATCATTCATTACATCAGCGGAAGCAAACAACGGTGTCTGAGTACAGACAAAACCAAAGGCTTAAGAAGCCGGAGAAAATAAAGAAGACGAAGCCCATCCACGTAGTTCCTGGATCCTGCCCGAGGTCCAGCTATCTACTCGTCTGCAGTCTCGTCAAACTCCACGAAGTAGCCATCCTGGTGATCATCGTAGTCGTAGTCGTCGTCTGCGTAAACCACAGCCCCAACGGGGTCAGTACATTTGATGTACTGGCAAGCAAGACTCACACTTCATCAAGGAGTTACTCGTCAACACAAGCTTTGATGCTTGGGATCAACGGAAGAAGATAGGTATTATAAAAGCTGCAGCGGGCTGCTCTAACCAACTACAGAATATACTACTAGTTGTGTCCGGCTAATAGAAAAGATAAGATCGAGGAGTTGTAACCAACAGAAAGATAACTTCAACCAAACCCATCCTGGATCTCGCCCCTTATCCGAAGAAGCAATCCTAGGATAACTCACACCGTAGTAATGAGGTGAATCAAGTTATTGTGTGAATAACCTATTACTAGTCAAGTTATTAATCATTGGGTGAAACATGATTGATCATTATGTTTAAGTTGTCCTGAGTACTTGTTAGCCAGTACTTTCACCAAGTAATCCATAACCGCGGAAAACACGGCTTCTCGAGAAGATTATCCCTGCAGGGTTGCACCAATTTAGCCGTACACTCATGAATATCCCGCCAGATGGGATGCCTCCCACCAAGCGGGGCACTCAACACAATCCAACCCTTCTTCGCATCAAGCCCAAAGCACCTTGGGCGCACGGCTACTCGGGCCCAGAAGAAAATGGACCCTCATAGCACTCTAAGACCGTGTCCCCCTATATGCCGACTACGAAAGTTCCACCCGGGTACCAAGGGCTCGCAAGATCATGCATGCAGCAAATGGAAAACCCGAACTAAATGAGGCGATTTGGACGAGATGCGAATCGGGTCAAACTGAGGGGGAGCCCATACTCCCCAAATGCGGGTAGTGCGCTCATCATGGATCAGTAGACAAGACCCTTTTCCTATTAGGGTCGACACTAGCGGGCCTCAAAACCTCTTAGGGCCTCCCGCCGGTGCCTTATCATCAAATTATTATTAATAGTAGCATTATCAGGATTGATTGATTAACATTCGAGCCCCCGGAACAATAATAAGAGTAAAAGAAGTAACCGACAACGAGCTCGAGCAAAAGCAACCCTAAGCATACTAGATAAGAACAGGCTCAATCAATGGCTGTAGGTATGGGAGTGAGGCAATATCATGGCTCAAGGTAGCATGTGATGGGTTCGGAGAACAAGCATCGATTCATAGGGCTAGCAGAAGTAGACAAAGGATAGTATCGACAACAAGTGTGGAAGAGAACTCGATGATTCATGTGAGTGATAACTTGCCTGCAAACCCAGTAGCCTGGTACTGAGCTGAAAATCCTTAGAAGGGGTACCGTACGTCTCGTCGGTCTCAACGTCGCCGTCTAAAGCGAGAAGAAGCAAACACACAATCGAAAGAGACGAACAATCAATACATGGCATAGGTGCACAAACATGGGATGATGCATGTCATGTTAATAGATGCATCAAAGTAACCTACTTGACAAGAGAACACAATTTAATTGGACCCATATGCAATGAGAATTGCATATGGATGCAAATGGTTTAGGTTGAAGCAATGATCTACATTTGATTAACAAGTGTAAGTAGTTAAACATGATGCATGCATGATGATAACAAGAAGTAAACAAGTTAGATGCAAATGGAAAAGGAATAAAACAAGTGTGGGATTTTATTTGTCATGTTAAGAATTTTTGGTTCCTTATTGATGTCACACAAGTATTTGTTGTTTTCAACAAGTTAAAGTGTTCGAAACAAAAGACAAAGTTGATATTTGAAAAGAGCATCAAATTTTAGTTGGATTACATGTTTCACATATTGAAATTGGACTTGGGATTAATTAATTATGAATTAAACAATATTAAACAATTTTTAATTGAATTAAACAAGATTTAAAATGTTTAGGCAATTTAAATTGTTCAAACCAGAAAACAAATTTTATATTTGAATAGGATATTCAAAATGGTGTGAAAAACATATTTTATTTGACTTATTTGGAAATAGTATGAATTACTTATGAATTATTACAAATTGCATTTGAATTATTCAAATTTGAATTTTAAATGCATTTTGAAAACTCAAAACAGAATACAAATAAGTTATTTGGCAAGATTAGGAAATTTGGATCAGAATTCATATATAACTTTTATTTATTGGAGTTTTATATTAAAAGTTATTAAAGTTTGTAGTTTAGGGATTAGTTCTGCCAATTAAAGAAATTAGAAAACAAAACAGAAAAGGTTTTAATTCTTTGGTTACAGCCACGGGGTCTAACCCCAGCCACTGACCCGTGGGACCGTGGCCAGCGTGGCGAAAGCGCGCACGCGTGGCAGCAAGGATGGATGACAGGTGGGGCCATTGGGGTGTGGGATGAATAATAGCCCAAAAAGGTGGCTTTGCGCCCGCCGGGACTCGAACCCGCGCGCTAGCGCTTCCGCGCAGAGGGCTGCGACCAGTGCGGCTGTGGTCAGTTTGGTGAAAGGTATAGCGCGCGTTGAATTTTGAGGCACTGCCTCGGGCTAGTATCCAGACCTGACGAACTAAACCTGACGTTCAGTTACCCGTTCGATAGAGACAGAGATGGCCGGCGACCGTCTGCCGCTGCTGCGCTGGGCGATGCCCTAGCGTGGGCTCGTGCGGGCCGGTTGGCGTGGCTTCTGAGTGCGGTGCTGGGTGCCCGTGCGCGCCAAGGAAGCATAGAGGAGGAGGATCAAAGGGCGAGCTCACCTGCAGCAGGCTGTTGTCGTTGAAGCCTGACGACGGAGGGGAAGGCGACGGTGGCCGGCGACGGCGCGGCCACCACAGTGCCTCCCAGCAAGCGGCGAAGGGGCGCGGCGGTAGAGGGATTAGCCGCGCTTCCATTCCCGCCCCTGCCAGTCGACGACGAGGGCGCGATCGGCGGCGCCACGGCTCGGCAAACGCGGCCACCCACTGCTGCTCGTGTGACTTTCAGAGGCAGAATGAACTAGCAGAGAAGGAGGGAGGTCAGAGGGTGGCGGCGGCGCGAGGAAGGAGGAAGGGTTTCTAGGGTTGAGGGCAGAGGGTCGCGTGGTGGTGCTTTAAGGGGGAGGAACACCTTGTACGGCATGGCATCCAGGGGATGGGGAGCGATCGGGTGGTTCAGAGGTGATCGTACTGCGTGACATCACCAGGAGGAGGAAGAAAGCGACAGGTTCCAAGGGTACTGGGCTTCAAGGAGGTGGGCTTGGGGTAGGAAAGAAAAGGAGATGGGCTGGCTGGTTATGGGCTGCTCCCTCTCCTGAGTTCCTTTTCTTTTTATGTTTTATATTTTTTTTTGCAGAAAACCGTTTTGGAAGAAATTGATAGGGTTTTTGATTAGGAAAAATTCCAGAAAATTTGGTTAATATATTTAGGTAAATAGAAACCATTTTCCAAGATTTGTTTGCAGAAAGGTGACATTTTAAAATAGTGTTGGCATTGAAACCCAATTTGAAAGAATTTTTCAATATTAAATAAACCTTGTTTAAAACAACATTTTTAATAGGTTTTCCCTAAGATTGATTTGATTGAAAAATAGTTGATTGACTTGATAATGTTTATAAATTGGTTATAACTCAACTTGGGTGCTGTTTGAATGAATTTGATTTGAAATTGGAATATTTTGTTGATTTAATATAGAAAACAACCACTTAATAGGGTGAACCCTATTATTAGTTGGATTAGAAACATTGGAATGGTTTGATATTTGATAATTTCCAAATGAGGTGTTGATGATGATTTTGCTTTGAATTTGAAAACCAATTTGGAATTAATTAATTGAAATAAAAGCACCATTTTATTAGTTGATCAACATGGAATAAAATGGAACAATTTGGTTGTTTTCACTTGTTATTTTTAGTCCAAAAGTTGTAACAGAACAAGTATGAAAACATTGTTTGAGTAAGGTTTGAATTTGAGTTGTGAAAACAGTGGAAACAAATGCAACAATTTAGAAACAAAAGCAAACAACATGGAAACAATATGATGACATGATGCAATACTTAAATAAACAAGAAATCAATCATTCTAAGGGGAGTTTTCATACTTGGGATGTTACAAACGCCCCCCTTGAAGGAATCGCGCCCCGAGATTCCTACTGAGAAAAGAGAAGGTCCGGATACTTCTTGGGAAGATCCTCTTGAGTTGTTGTAACACCTGGGGTGTTACCTGTTTGTTTTGCTTGCATCATATGCATCACATTGCATTGCACCATGTTTGCATCACACCTGAAAAATTCAAAAACAATTTAGACTTTCACCCCCCCTGCTCAAAATTTCCAATTTCAAGATTGCAAACCAAACCACTAAATTGTTTTTCAATAATTTGAAATTGTTCTAATCCACTTGCTTGTTAATAAAATCTTTCCTTTTATCAAACCTTATTTGGCAATCAACTAACAAATTAGAAATCAAATTAATTCTGAAGTTAATGTTAACATCCCTTTTATGTGCTGTTTTGCAAAATAACCAAATGTATTTATAAACTAAAAATAAAACCCTAAAACCCCAAAAATCCTTTTTTCCACCCTGTGAAAATAATGCTAACCCTTTTCTTTTATTTTTTCTGTTTTGAAAAAACTAACAAAAAACAATTCATGAAAGGAAACCCCCCCCTCCAAATTCTATTTCTTTCTCCCTCTTTTATCTTTTCCAAAATTTGTTCATATTGAAAAGCCAAACAGCAAAAAAAAAAAGAAGAGCATGGAAAAAAAAAAGGGGCAGCCCAATTCTTTTCTCTCTCTCTGGCCCACTCCTTTCTTTTCCTTCCAGCCCACCAGCCCATGTCGTTGTCTTCTTCGTACGGACGCCGGTGGGGAGAAGCGCATGTCGCTGTCCCGAGCTCCCCACCTCAACTGCCCCCTCCCTTTATCTATTCCCCCTCTTCCCCCTTGGAAACCCTAGCCTTCCCCCTCCTACGTCGCCGCCCTCCTTCTCCCTCCTCTGCTCACATCTGTTCCACCTTCTGAACCGGGACACCACCGTGAGCTCCACCTCTGTTCACCGCCACTTCCCCATCTCCACGGGCACCTCGAGGGTCCTCTGTCCGTGGGAATGGAATCCGCAACCATCTAGCTCCAAGTTTGCAGAAGGCGTCATCGACAGGTAACGCTCCAGATCGCCGCTTTCTTCCTCTGTTCGTCGTTCGTTCTCGGTTGTGTTGTTCGTCAGATTTTCCAACGCACAAGAGTTAGTACTTCTTGTTCGATCTGGCCGTGGTGCAACACCGAGCTGGAGGTGGCGTAGTGGTAGCCTCCCGCGCGCAGGCCGTGGAGACCCGGGATCGACCCCTCCCTGGCGCGCAGTTTTGCTGCTCTGTTCTGTTGCGATCTGACGGAGAGAACCTGCACTTGTTCTGTCGCAAGGCTTCAGTAACACCCTTGTTTACCTTTTCTCTTGTCCACCTAGTAGTCCATCACGACCGCGTCAGTACCGCAGTGGTTAAGCCCTCGCTGCGCAACCAAGGGGTTGTGGGTTCGATCCCCACCCCCTGCGAATAACAACCCACTTTTTGCTTTGTTTTCCTAGAGCCAGAACAAACTGCAGAATCACCCCCAAGTCCTTGTGATTTATTTCTAGGCCCTGTTAAATAAATTTAGACCCCTGAAATATTTTTTTCCAAGTCCCTAATAAGATAAAAATGGCAGATTTACCCCAAATCTTGTAAATTGCATAAGAAAATCATTTTAACTTCAAATTCAACATTTTTAATATGTTTTCAATACCAAATTAAATGTTCTATCCAAATATAAAATTTGTTTACTGTTTTGAATATTTTAAATTGGTAAAACATTTGAATTCTTATTTAAATCACTTAAACTTGCAAAAATCATAACTTGTTCATAAAAATTCCAAATTCCACAAACTAAATATGTTTTCCAATCAACTTTTCATGTACTTTCCAAATATAAATTTTGTTTGCTGTTTTGAATAATTTAAATTGCTGAAAACAACTGTTTCTTGTTTATTGCATTTAAAATTGCCAAAATAATAACTTGCTCAAAATAAAATAATTTTGAACATGCAAAATATGTTTTCAAACCATCAAAGTGTGAACTTTTCAAATGTGAGCTTGAATTTATGTTTTGAACAAATAAAACTTCAATTAAATTTAAACTTGTTTTAAATTCATTTAAAACTTGTTTAATTCATAATTAAATAATCCAAAGTCCAATTTCAAAATGTGAAACATGTAATCCAACTAAAATTTGATAACCGTTTCAAATATCAACTTTGTTGTTTGGTTTGAACACTTTAACTTGATGAAAACAACAATTGTTTGTGTGACATGTTTAAGTAACCAAATTTTCCAAACTTAATAAATAATTTCCAAACTTGTTTTCTTCCTTTTCCTTTGCATCTATCAATGTTATTTGTTGTTATCTTGTTATCATCATCATCCATGCATCATGCTAATCCACTTTCACCTATTGGTTAGTTGGAAAACAATTGTTTCAACCATAATTCCTGGGCTGTTCATATGCAACTCAAATTGCATATGGGTCCATTTAAATTGCTTATCTTGTCAACTAGTTTACCTTGATGCATCTTTAAACTTGTCATGCATCCATATCTTGATCATGCTGGATCTTTTGCCGTAGTAGTAATTGTTGCATCCGGTGTTTGTTCGAGGTTCGTTGCTTCTTCCCGGATAGGACGTTGAGATGATGTGAGCAACGACAAGTTCTGCTACCTTGCGGGATCTCAGGCAAGTATACTCACTTGCATGCCATATGGCTGCCTTTCATCACTTGTTACCGATTCTTTCCGTTGATTCTTTTCTGCTAGCCTTAGTGGTAGTTGTTTCTGTTGCGAACCCATCACATGAATCCCTTAACCTTGATATTGCCTCCCCTCCATACCTACAGCCTTTGTTTGTGCCTGTTCTTATCTAGCATGCTTAGAGTTGCTTCAGCTCGAGCCTGTTGTCGGTTACTTCTTTTGCTATCGTACTATTATTGTTGTTACCGTTCCGGGGGCTCGAAATGTTAACCAATCAATCCTGTTAATGCTACTGTTAATAATAATTTGATGATAAGGCACCGGCGGGAGGCCCTTTGAGGTTTTGAGGCCCGCTAGTGTCGACCCTAATAGGAAAAGGGTCTTGTCTATTGATCCATGATGAGCGCACTACCCGCATGTGGGAAGCGAGTATGGGCGCCCCCCTCAACTGACTCGATTCGCATCTCGTCCAAATCGCCGTACTAGTTCGGGTGTTCCATTTGCTGCATCATATGCAGGTACGAACCCTTGGCGCCAGGGTGGAACTTTTGTAGTCGGCATTTAGGGCGGCGTGGTCTTCCAGTGCTATGAGGGTCCTCCTTTTCTTCGGGGGGCTCGATTAGCCGCGCACGCACAGCACGCGGTGCTTTGGGCTTGATGCGAAGAAGGGTTGGTTGTGTAGAGTACCTCGCTTGGTGGGTTAGCTCCCCATCTGGCGGGTTATTCTTGCGTGTACGGTTACTATGGTGCACCCCTGCAGGGTAAATCTTCTCGAGAAGCCGTGTTTTCCGCGGTTATGGATTACTTGGTGAAAGTACTGGCTAACAAGTACTCAGGACAACTTAAACCTAATGAATAACAACCTTTCACCCAATGATTAACAACTTGACTAGTAATAGGCCTATTGACACAATAATCTGAACCATCATTAACTCAACTGTGTGAGTTATCCTCGGATTGCTTCTTCGGATAAGGGGCGAGATCCAGGATGGGTTTGTTTGGCAGTTATCTTTCAGTTGGTTACTATTACTCGATCTTATCCCCTTTCTGATAGTTGGAAGTAATAGAATCTCTGTAGTTGGTTAGTGCAGCCTGTTGTCGCTTATTTGCAATAACCCCTTCCTTTTCCGTTGATCCTAAAGTATTTGTATCTTGTGATGACTGGCTACGCCGGTAACTTGTGAGTATGGGTTTTATCCCCCTTGCCAGTACTTAACCGTACTGACCCACGAATCTCTTTCGTGGCTGCAAATTCCAACTTGCAGTCAACAGGTTTGAAGTCTGACGACGTTAGCTTGGGAATCCCCCGGCTTGGCCTGGGCAGGGATTGGACGCCTTCGGTTATCTTCAGGACTCTTAGTCCAATTTGGATCTTGTCCGTAGCCGGACGTTTGTTTCTTCCGCTGTTATTTGGATCTTTGTAATGTATCAGTTGTAACCCCGGCTCGTTTGAGTCATCTTGTATCTATCTGTTTCTGTTGTAATTGTGGAATATTCGTGAACTATTGTAATGTTATCATAAATGGCAACCTGGAATCGGTTATTATGTGGATTTTGGCGGGAATGCTGAAATCTGCATAGTGCCCGATCTCGGGGCGTCACAAATGGTATCAGAGCCTTGGTTCCGATTCCCGAGATTGTTTCGATACGAATGGTTATCGAAGCAACGGGTCCGCAAAGCCTGTAGGATAACCTCGCTAACGGTCGTTGTTTCTAGAGTGTCGAAAACTATTTCTGCTAAACTATTTTGGAAAACCTCTCAATAGGATTCTTGTTTTTCTCCTTATCCCTATTCTATTTCCCCTCCCAATCTTATTTGTTTTGGAGTCTCCCCTCTGATCTATCTTTCAAAGTGTTAGGATCCTACGTGGGTGGACGTTTCCTGAGCCTTTAACCTAATAGGTTCGATCATCGGAAGATTCCTGGTGGAAGAACATCGTCGTCACCCCGAGCAAGAATCCCTTGTTAGTGGTGTCGAGAAGCCCCTGTTAGTGGTGTCGAGGAGATCAACTGGAAGCACGAAGAATCGATAGTCGAACTTCTTTCCCCTCCCGGGTTAGCAGGTGGATTGCGAGGGCGCAATCCCTTGTTAGTGGTGTCGTCTGTAACACCTGGGGTGTTACCTGTTTGTTTTGCTTGCATCATATGCATCACATTGCATTGCACCATGTTTGCATCACACCTGAAAATTTCAAAAACAATTTAGACTTTCACCCCCCCTGCTCAAAATTTCCAATTTCAAGATTGCAAACCAAACCACTAAATTGTTTTTCAATAATTTGAAATTGTTCTAATCCACTTGCTTGTTAATAAAATCTTTCCTTTTATCAAACCTTATTTGGCAATCAACTAACAAATTAGAAATCAAATTAATTCTGAAGTTAATGTTAACATCCCTTTTATGTGCTGTTTTGCAAAATAACCAAATGTATTTATAAACTAAAAATAAAACCCTAAAACCCCAAAAATCCTTTTTTCCACCCTGTGAAAATAATGCTAACCCTTTTCTTTTATTTTTTATGTTTTGAAAAAACTAACAAAAAACAATTCATGAAAGGAAACCCCCCCCCCCTCCAAATTCTATTTCTTTCTCCCTCTTTTATCTTTTCCAAAATTTGTTCATATTGAAAAGCCAAACAGCAAAAAAAAAAAAGAAGAGCATGGAAAAAAAAAAAGGGGCAGCCCAATTCTTTTCTCTCTCTCTGGCCCACTCCTTTCTTTTCCTTCCAGCCCACCAGCCCATGTCGTTGTCTTCTTCGTACGGACGCCGGTGGGGAGAAGCGCATGTCGCTGTCCCGAGCTCCCCACCTCAACTGCCCCCTCCCTTTATCTATTCCCCCTCTTCCCCCTTGGAAACCCTAGCCTTCCCCCTCCTACGCCGCCGCCCTCCTTCTCCCTCCTCTGCTCACATCTGTTCCACCTTCTGAACCGGGACACCACCGTGAGCTCCACCTCTGTTCACCGCCACTTCCCCATCTCCACGGGCACCTCGAGGGTCCTCTGTCCGTGGGAATGGAATCCGCAACCATCTAGCTCCAAGTTTGCAGAAGGCGTCATCGACAGGTAACGCTCCAGATCGCCGCTTTCTTCCTCTGTTCGTCGTTCGTTCTCGGTTGTGTTGTTCGTCAGATTTTCCAACGCACAAGAGTTAGTACTTCTTGTTCGATCTGGTCGTGGTGCAACACCGAGCTGGAGGTGGCGTAGTGGTAGCCTCCCGCGCGCAGGCCGTGGAGACCCGGGATCGACCCCTCCCTGGCGCGCAGTTTTGCTGCTCTGTTCTGTTGCGATCTGACGGAGAGAACCTGCACTTGTTCTGTCGCAAGGCTTCAGTAACACCCTTGTTTACCTTTTCTCTTGTCCACCTAGTAGTCCATCACGACCGCGTCAGTACCGCAGTGGTTAAGCCCTCGCTGCGCAACCAGGGGGTTGTGGGTTCGATCCCCACCCCCTGCGAATAACAACCCACTTTTTGCTTTGTTTTCCTAGAGCCAGAACAAACTGCAGAATCACCCCCAAGTCCTTGTGATTTATTTCTAGGCCCTGTTAAATAAATTTAGACCCCTGAAATATTTTTTTTCCAAGTCCCTAATAAGATAAAAATGGCAGATTTACCCCAAATCTTGTAAATTGCATAAGAAAATCATTTTAACTTCAAATTCAACATTTTTAATATGTTTTCAATACCAAATTAAATGTTCTATCCAAATATAAAATTTGTTTACTGTTTTGAATATTTTAAATTGGTAAAACATTTGAATTCTTATTTAAATCACTTAAACTTGCAAAAATCATAACTTGTTCATAAAAATTCCAAATTCCACAAACTAAATATGTTTTCCAATCAACTTTTCATGTACTTTCCAAATATAAACTTTGTTTGCTGTTTTGAATAATTTAAATTGCTGAAAACAACTGTTTCTTGTTTATTGCATTTAAAATTGCCAAAATAATAACTTGCTCAAAATAAAATAATTTTGAACATGCAAAATATGTTTTCAAACCATCAAAGTGTGAACTTTTCAAATGTGAGCTTGAATTTATGTTTTTAACAAATAAAACTTCAATTAAATTTAAACTTGTTTTAAATTCATTTAAAACTTGTTTAATATTGTTTAATTCATAATTAAATAATCCAAAGTCCAATTTCAAAATGTGAAACATGTAATCCAACTAAAATTTGATAACCGTTTCAAATATCAACTTTGTTGTTTGGTTTGAACACTTTAACTTGATGAAAACAACAATTGTTTGTGTGACATGTTTAAGTAACCAAATTTTCCAAACTTAATAAATAATTTCCAAACTTGTTTTCTTCCTTTTCCTTTGCATCTATCAATGTTATTTGTTGTTATCTTGTTATCATCATCATCCATGCATCATGCTAATCCACTTTCACCTATTGGTTAGTTGGAAAACAATTGTTTCAACCATAATTCCTGGGCTGTTCATATGCAACTCAAATTGCATATGGGTCCATTTAAATTGCTTATCTTGTCAACTAGTTTACCTTGATGCATCTTTAAACTTGTCATGCATCCATATCTTGATCATGCTGGATCTTTTGCCGTAGTAGTAATTGTTGCATCCGGTGTTTGTTCGAGGTTCGTTGCTTCTTCCCGGATAGGACGTTGAGATGATGTGAGCAACGACAAGTTCTGCTACCTTGCGGGATCTCAGGCAAGTATACTCACTTGCATGCCATATGGCTGCCTTTCATCACTTGTTACCGATTCTTTCCGTTGATTCTTTTCTGCTAGCCTTAGTGGTAGTTGTTTCTGTTGCGAACCCATCACATGAATCCCTTAACCTTGATATTGCCTCCCCTCCATACCTACAGCCTTTGTTTGTGCCTGTTCTTATCTAGCATGCTTAGAGTTGCTTCAGCTCGAGCCTGTTGTCGGTTACTTCTTTTGCTATCGTACTATTATTGTTGTTACCGTTCCGGGGGCTCGAAATGTTAATCAATCAATCCTGTTAATGCTACTGTTAATAATAATTTGATGATAAGGCACCGGCGGGAGGCCCTTTGAGGTTTTGAGGCCCGCTAGTGTCGACCCTAATAGGAAAAGGGTCTTGTCTACTGATCCATGATGAGCGCACTACCCGCATGTGGGAAGCGAGTATGGGCGCCCCCCTCAACTGACTCGATTCGCATCTCGTCCAAATCGCCGTACTAGTTCGGGTGTTCCATTTGCTGCATCATATGCAGGTACGAACCCTTGGCGCCAGGGTGGAACTTTTGTAGTCGGCATTTAGGGCGGCGTGGTCTTCCAGTGCTATGAGGGTCCTCCTTTTCTTCGGGGGGCTCGATTAGCCGCGCACACACAGCACGCGGTGCTTTGGGCTTGATGCGAAGAAGGGTTGGTTGTGTAGAGTACCTCGCTTGGTGGGTTAGCTCCCCATCTGGCGGGTTATTCTTGCGTGTACGGTTACTATGGTGCACCCCTGCAGGGTAAATCTTCTCGAGAAGCCGTGTTTTCCGCGGTTATGGATTACTTGGTGAAAGTACTGGCTAACAAGTACTCAGGACAACTTAAACCTAATGAATAACAACCTTTCACCCAATGATTAACAACTTGACTAGTAATAGGCCTATTGACACAATAATCTGAACCATCATTAACTCAACTGTGTGAGTTATCCTCGGATTGCTTCTTCGGATAAGGGGCGAGATCCAGGATGGGTTTGTTTGGCAGTTATCTTTCAGTTGGTTACTATTACTCGATCTTATCCCCTTTCTGATAGTTGGAAGTAATAGAATCTCTGTAGTTGGTTAGTGCAGCCTGTTGTCGCTTATTTGCAATAACCCCTTCCTTTTCCGTTGATCCTAAAGTATTTGTATCTTGTGATGACTGGCTACGCCGGTAACTTGTGAGTATGGGTTTTATCCCCCTTGCCAGTACTTAACCGTACTGACCCACGAATCTCTTTCGTGGCTGCAAATTCCAACTTGCAGTCAACAGGTTTGAAGTCTGACGACGTTAGCTTGGGAATCCCCCGGCTTGGCCTGGGCAGGGATTGGACGCCTTCGGTTATCTTCAGGACTCTTAGTCCAATTTGGATCTTGTCCGTAGCCGGACGTTTGTTTCTTCCGCTGTTATTTGGATCTTTGTAATGTATCAGTTGTAACCCCGGCTCGTTTGAGTCATCTTGTATCTATCTGTTTCTGTTGTAATTGTGGAATATTCGTGAACTATTGTAATGTTATCATAAATGGCAACCTGGAATCGGTTATTATGTGGATTTTGGCGGGAATGCTGAAATCTGCATAGTGCCCGATCTCGGGGCGTCACAGTTGTGACACGTGAAACACATTGTGCACATTGGATAGACGTCAGGGAATTTGGAAACCACCGGAACAATATTAGTAGAGGTATAGGTTTTGTATGGAGAGTGTATAGCTGGATAGAATTTGATTCATTTGGAGAATAGACTATCTGTAATAAGGGTGGAACAGAGTTATTGACATCAATGGAAAACCAAGAATGATATCAATGTCAGAATCATCAACATGAGAGTAACGAGGAATATGTGGCCTCCCATTAGAATTGGATTGAGATTCCGGAGCGTGAACGGTGATTTGATTGCTTAGTGGAACCAGAAATAGGTTGTATGTTGTGGAAAAGATTGTTGACACAAAGGAATGTGATTCTCCGGTATCAAAGAACACTTTAGCTGGAATTGAGTTTAGTAGATGAACGCGGAAAACTTGATTAAAACAGAACTTGATCCATATGGATAATAGACTATTTGGAATGTGGTGTTTGAGGAATGAAAACACCAACAACAACAAGAACCTCTCTGGACAGATAGATTTGATATTTGGGAAGTTAACTTGACGTCGGTAGAAGAAATGAAGTAGAAAACAACAACAAGATTTCAACGGACGAAATGTTCTTTAGAAGAACAGGATAACGAAGCAACACCGGGGAAAACGAGAACAAAACCTGAGGTACTACGGAGAACCCAAAACACGTGAAATCCTAACTTGAAAGTTTGGATGAGAAGAGAAAATCAACGTTGCACTTCCTTACCAGAAAAGGGAGGGAGGGTGGGGAAAAGAAGAAAAAGAACAGAATTCCTACTCTCACGTTTCATTTTTCCTATATAGCTACAAAATAGTTTCTAGACTCAACTGCGACCAGTAAAAAGGGATCCTACGGGCAGACAGGCTCTGATACCATTTGTCGCACCCCGGTTTCTAGAGGATACTCAACGCACGAACTGGAAGTCAGGTGCTTGGATTATGGGGCATACCTGCTCCCACGTCCCAGCTTCCTGGTAGGCCTGCGCTTATGCGCGACAACACAAGCCCTGCTTCCACCGTCGAAGTAAACTATCCGCTAGGAACCTAAGGCACTACTGTCGACGTACTTCATCACAAGCACGCACTGTACGTCAACAGCTTTGAACAAAAGGAAATCACAGAATGTCTCTAAGACACAAAAAATGGAAATAAGTTGCAAATGGCCTTCACTAAGGCAGAGATAGCAAAACACTCATACAGAGGACACATGTCCCAACATATCATTCATTACATCAGCGGAAGCAAACAACGGTGTCTGAGTACAGACAAAACCAAAGGCTTAAGAAGCCGGAGAAAATAAAGAAGATGAAGCCCATCCACGTAGTTCCCGGATCCTGCCCGAGGTCCAGCTATCTACTCGTCTGCAGTCTCGTCAAACTCCACGAAGTAGCCATCCTGGTGATCATCGTAGTCGTAGTCGTCGTCTGCGTAAACCACAGCCCCAACGGGGTCAGTACATTTGATGTACTGGCAAGCAAGACTCACACTTCATCAAGGAGTTACTCTTCAACACAAGCTTTGATGCTTGGGATCAACGGAAGAAGATAGGTATTATAAAAGCTGCAGCGGGCTGCTCTAACCAACTACAGAATATACTACTAGTTGTGTCCGGCTAATAGAAAAGATAAGATCGAGGAGTTGTAACCAACAGAAAGATAACTTCAACCAAACCCATCCTGGATCTCGCCCCTTATCCGAAGAAGCAATCCTAGGATAACTCACACCGTAGTAATGAGGTGAATCAAGTTATTGTGTGAATAACCTATTACTAGTCAAGTTATTAATCATTGGGTGAAACATGATTGATCATTATGTTTAAGTTGTCCTGAGTACTTGTTAGCCAGTACTTTCACCAAGTAATCCATAACCGCGGAAAACACGGCTTCTCGAGAAGATTATCCCTGCAGGGTTGCACCAATTTAGCCGTACACTCATGAATATCCCGCCAGATGGGATGCCTCCCACCAAGCGGGGCACTCAACACAATCCAACCCTTCTTCGCATCAAGCCCAAAGCACCTTGGGCGCACGGCTACTCGGGCCCAGAAGAAAATGGACCCTCATAGCACTCTAAGACCGTGTCCCCCTATATGCCGACTACGAAAGTTCCACCCGGGTACCAAGGGCTCACAAGATCATGCATGCAGCAAATGGAAAACCCGAACTAAATGAGGCGATTTGGACGAGATGCGAATCGGGTCAAACTGAGGGGGAGCCCATACTCCCCAAATGCGGGTAGTGCGCTCATCATGGATCAGTAGACAAGACCCTTTTCCTATTAGGGTCGACACTAGCGGGCCTCAAAACCTCTTAGGGCCTCCCGCCGGTGCCTTATCATCAAATTATTATTAATAGTAGCATTATCAGGATTGATTGATTAACATTCGAGCCCCCGGAACAATAATAAGAGTAAAAGAAGTAACCGACAACGAGCTCGAGCAAAAGCAACCCTAAGCATACTAGATAAGAACAGGCTCAATGAATGGCTGTAGGTATGGGAGTGAGGCAATATCATGGCTCAAGGTAGCATGTGATGGGTTCGGAGAACAAGCATCGATTCATAGGGCTAGCAGAAGTAGACAAAGGATAGTATCGACAACAAGTGTGGAAGAGAACTCGATGATTCATGTGAGTGATAACTTGCCTGCAAACCCAGTAGCCTGGTACTGAGCTGAAAATCCTTAGAAGGGGTACCGTACGTCTCGTCGGTCTCAACGTCGCCTTCTAAAGCGAGAAGAAGCAAACACACAATCGAAAGAGACGAACAATCAATACATGGCATAGGTGCACAAACATGGGATGATGCATGTCATGTTAATAGATGCATCAAAGTAACCTACTTGACAAGAGAACACAATTTAATTGGACCCATATGCAATGAGAATTGCATATGGATGCAAATGGTTTAGGTTGAAGCAATGATCTACATTTGATTAACAAGTGTAAGTAGTTAAACATGATGCATGCATGATGATAACAAGAAGTAAACAAGTTAGATGCAAATGGAAAAGGAATAAAACAAGTGTGGGATTTTATTTGTCATGTTAAGAATTTTTGGTTCCTTATTGATGTCACACAAGTATTTGTTGTTTTCAACAAGTTAAAGTGTTCGAAACAAAAGACAAAGTTGATATTTGAAAAGAGCATCAAATTTTAGTTGGATTACATGTTTCACATATTGAAATTGGACTTGGGATTAATTAATTATGAATTAAACAATATTAAACAATTTTTAATTGAATTAAACAAGATTTAAAATGTTTAGGCAATTTAAATTGTTCAAACCAGAAAACAAATTTTATATTTGAATAGGATATTCAAAATGGTGTGAAAAACATATTTTATTTGACTTATTTGGAAATAGTATGAATTACTTATGAATTATTACAAATTGCATTTGAATTATTCAAATTTGAATTTTAAATGCATTTTGAAAACTCAAAACAGAATACAAATAAGTTATTTGGCAAGATTAGGAAATTTGGATCAGAATTCATATATAACTTTTATTTATTGGAGTTTTATATTAAAAGTTATTAAAGTTTGTAGTTTAGGGATTAGTTCTGCCAATTAAAGAAATTAGAAAACAAAACAGAAAAGGTTTTAATTCTTTGGTTACAGCCACGGGGTCTAACCCCAGCCACTGACCCGTGGGACCGTGGCCAGCGTGGCGAAAGCGCGCACGCGTGGCAGCAAGGATGGATGACAGGTGGGGCCATTGGGGTGTGGGATGAATAATAGCCCAAAAAAGGTGGCTTTGCGCCCGCCGGGACTCGAACCCGCGCGCTAGCGCTTCCGCGCAGAGGGCTGCGACCAGTGCGGCTGTGGTCAGTTTGGTGAAAGGTATAGCGCGCGTTGAATTTTGAGGCACTGCCTCGGGCTAGTATCCAGACCTGACGAACTGAACCTGACGTTCAGTTACCCGTTCGATAGAGACAGAGATGGCCGGCGACCGTCTGCCGCTGCTGCGCTGGGCGATGCCCTAGCGTGGGCTCGTGCGGGCCGGTTGGCGTGGCTTCTGAGTGCGGTGCTGGGTGCCCGTGCGCGCCAAGGAAGCATAGAGGAGGAGGATCAAAGGGCGAGCTCACCTGCAGCAGGCTGTTGTCGTTGAAGCCTGACGACGGAGGGGAAGGCGACGGTGGCCGGCGACGGCGCGGCCACCACAGTGCCTCCCAGCAAGCGGCGAAGGGGCGCGGCGGTAGAGGGATTAGCCGCGCTTCCATTCCCGCCCCTGCCAGTCGACGACGAGGGCGCGATCGGCGGCGCCACGGCTCGGCAAACGCGGCCACCCACTGCTGCTCGTGTGACTTTCAGAGGTAGAATGAACTAGCAGAGAAGGAGGGAGGTCAGAGGGTGGCGGCGGCGCGAGGAAGGAGGAAGGGTTTCTAGGGTTGAGGGCAGAGGGTCGCGTGGTGGTGCTTTAAGGGGGAGGAACACCTTGTACGGCATGGCATCCAGGGGATGGGGAGCGATCGGGTGGTTCAGAGGTGATCGTACTGCGTGACATCACCAGGAGGAGGAAGAAAGCGACAGGTTCCAAGGGTACTGGGCTTCAAGGAGGTGGGCTTGGGGTAGGAAAGAAAAGGAGATGGGCTGGCTGGTTATGGGCTGCTCCCTCTCCTGAGTTCCTTTTCTTTTTATGTTTTATATTTTTTTTTGCAGAAAACCGTTTTGGAAGAAATTGATAGGGTTTTTGATTAGGAAAAATTCCAGAAAATTTGGTTAATATATTTAGGTAAATAGAAACCATTTTCCAAGATTTGGTTGCAGAAAGGTGACATTTTAAAATAGTGTTGGCATTGAAACCCAATTTGAAAGAATTTTTCAATATTAAATAAACCTTGTTTAAAACAACATTTTTAATAGGTTTTCCCTAAGATTGATTTGATTGAAAAATAGTTGATTGACTTGATAATGTTTATAAATTGGTTATAACTCAACTTGGGTGCTGTTTGAATGAATTTGATTTGAAATTGGAATATTTTGTTAATTTAATATAGAAAACAACCACTTAATAGGGTGAACCCTATTATTAGTTGGATTAGAAACATTGGAATGGTTTGATATTTGATAATTTCCAAATGAGGTGTTGATGATGATTTTGCTTTGAATTTGAAAACCAATTTGGAATTAATTAATTGAAATAAAAGCACCATTTTATTAGTTGATCAACATGGAATAAAATGGAACAATTTGGTTGTTTTCACTTGTTATTTTTAGTCCAAAAGTTGTAACAGAACAAGTATGAAAACATTGTTTGAGTAAGGTTTGAATTTGAGTTGTGAAAACAGTGGAAACAAATGCAACAATTTAGAAACAAAAGCAAACAACATGGAAACAATATGATGACATGATGCAATACTTAAATAAACAAGAAATCAATCATTCTAAGGGGAGTTTTCATACTTGGGATGTTACAGATGTCCTCTGAGTAGTTCATTTAGTTCTTGAGAACATGGGAGAAGTCATGATGTTAGTAATGAAGTTATGTTGAAGTAATATCTCGTGGTTCGGTATTTAAGTTGTGCTGCTATTCTTCTAGTGGTGTCATGTGAACGTCGACTACATGATACTTCACCTTTATGTGCCTAGGAGGATGCATTGTGTATTTGGCTACTAATTGTGGGGTTGCTGAAGTGAAAGAAACCTAAACTCTCATTAGGAAACCAATGCACGGGGGAGCATAGAATCCTGAGTTTTAAGGGTGTGGTTAGACTTATCTTAATTACTTTCTTGTATTTGTGGATGCTTACGAGGGGTATGATCACGACTATGTATTAGTCCTAGTTGGGCGATGCATTAGCGTAGGTTCACCCACACAACACTTCGCAAACCAATGGATATAAATCAACCGTAACAAAGTGAAAGCACTTGACGAAATTCACATGTGTCCTCGAGAATGTTTGGTAGTCATAAGTAATACAACCGGCTTGTCCTTTGCGCTCAAAAGGATTGAGCCACTCGCTGCAATATTATTTACTTCACTTTATTTTCTCGCACTTTATTTATCTGCTATATTCAAAACAACCAAAAACATGTTTGCTAGTGTGAATCCTTTATCCAACCTGCTTGTCAACACCTTCTACTCCTCGTTGGGTTCGACACTCTTATTTATCAAAAGTACTACGATACACCCCCTATACTTGTGGGTCATCAAAACTATTTTTTTGGCGCCATTGCCGGGTAGTGAAGCGCTATTGGTAAGAGAAACTTTTACTGTGAGTGCTATTTTTATTTTTGTCTGCTTTTTTATTTCATTATGGAGAATACTTTTGGTTCTCTGTTTAGGGGTACTTCTACCGTTACTACTAGGGTAGCAGGTAACCCGTCATCTGCTGAATTAGATACTTATAAAATACCTATGAAAATTATTGGGCGTGTTATGGATAACTGGTATTACGGTGATGGAACTGTCCATCCCGGTGATCATTTGCTCTTTATACATGAATTATGCGAGTTATTCAGGTGTGCAGGTATTACAATGGATTAAGTTAAAAGAAAATTATTTTATTTATCGCTGAAAGGAAGAGTCACTGAATGGCTCAAGTTTCTGAAGAATGGTGAATCTATTGGATGGGAGGAAATTGTTCCTCTCTTTTTTTCTAAATTTTATCCTCCAAGTGAGATTCATAAAGACCGGAATCAAATCTATAATTTCTAGCCTCATGATGGAGAGAGTATTGCCCAAGCGTGGGGGAGAATGAAGTTATTAATGCTCAAATGTCTCGTTCATGAACTCCCGTGTAATATTGTTATCAATAATTTTTATGCAATGCTTTCTCTTCATGATAAAGATTTATTAGATGCTTCTTGTTCTGGATCATTCACATGTATGAAGGAAGAAGCTAAATGGGATCTTCTTGACCGTATTCAAGAAAACACTTAAGGATGGGAGGACGACAAAGGTAGAAAGTCAGGTATAAATTATGATTATGAATGCATTAAATATTTTATGGGAACCAATTATTTCTATGATGTTAGTGTTGTTTGTGGTCTTGATTCTCAAAACTTTCAAACCGTCTTAAAGCTTTTGCCTCCTATCTTGATATTCCTAAAAAGGATTATCACAAGTATCATGCACCTTATAAAGATATTGTTCCCGCTAGTAATGTAGAAGTGCATGTTGTTAATCCTGCTGTTCCCGAGCCTTATGTTGAAAAGTGCCCTTCCCTGCTAAGGTGAAAGAACACTCTATGGTGGCTAGTGTGGTTAATAAGAGTAATAAGAAATCTATTGAACCTGATGAACAAATATCTGTTGAACCTGTTGTAGCAATAGTAAAAGGTCTTGTTTGTGGAAATGTAGAGGATGAACATATTGTCTTCTATGAGGATGCTTCTAATATTGTTTCCCATCCTCATAGACCTAAGAAAACTAGTGTTCATGTGCTTTCCGTTAAGATTGGTGATAATTGCTATTATGGTTTGTGTGATATTGGTGCTAGTGCAATACCTTATGAGATTTATAGAGAAATGATGCATGAAATTGGTTCTTGTGAGCTTGAAGATATTCATGTGGTTATTCAGCTTACTAATAGAGAAATTGTTTTTCCGATTGGTATTGTTAGAGATGTGGAAGTTTTATGTGGTAAAACTAAATATCCCTCTGATTTTCTAGTACTTGGTAAGGCTGCTAGTAAGACTTGTCCTATTATTTTTGGTAGACCTTTGTTGAACACTTGTGGTGCTATTATAGATTTAAGACAGAGAATATTTTGACTAAATTTGATGGAAATCTTATGAGTTCAATTTCTCCAAATTTGCTAGAGCACCTTATGAATCTAAATGGCCTGATGAGAATTTTAAAGTTGAACAACTTTCTTATATTGCTCTTGCTCCTAACAATGCTTTGCAGCAATATATGGAGGAACATGAGAGTGAAGTCTTTATGGAGGAGAGAAATGAGATTGAACATATTCTTCCTCGTCAACGAGTAATACTGAAACATAATTTACTTGTGAAATATTTGGGTACCACGTTACCACCCAAGCAGGATCATGTTTTTGATTTCAAACCTTTGCTTGATGATCTTAAATATGCCTATATTGATGATAATCAAATATATCCTGTTATTATTAGTGCTAAACTTTCAGGTGAAGAAGAGGAAAGATTATTGGGAATTCTGAAGAAACACCGTGGAGCTATTGGATATACTCTTGATGATTTGAAGGGAATTTCTCCTACTATATGTCAGCATGCTATTAATATTGAACCTGATGCAAAGCCAGTAGTTGAACATCAACGCCGGTTAATTCCTAACATGAAGGAAGTGGTAAGAAATGATGTATTAAAACTCCTTGATACTGGTATTATTTTTCCTATTGCTGATAGTAAATGGGTGAGCCCAGTGCATTGTGTCCCTAAGAAGGGAGGATTGACTGTTGTGCCTAATGAAAACAATGAGCTCATTCCACAAAGAGTAGTATTTGGTTATAAAATGTGCATTGATTTTAGAAAGGTTAATGAAGTTACTAAGAAAGATCATTATCCTTTACCCTTTATTGATCAAATGTTAGAGAGGTTGTCTAAGAAAACTCATTTTTGCTTTCTTGATAGTTATTCTGGGTTTTCTCAAATTCCTGATAGGAAGCAAGATCAAGAGAAAACAACCTTTACTTGTCCTTATGGCACTTATGCCTATATATGTATGTTTTTTGGTTTGTGTAATGATCCTCCTATGTTTTAAAGATGCATGTCTGCTATTTTTCATGGTTTTTTGTGAAAAAATTGTGGAAGTATTGATGGACGATTTCTCTGTCTATGGAACTTTTTTGATAATTGTTTGCATAACCTTGATAAAGTTTTGCAGAGATGTGAGGAAACTAATCTTGTTCTTAATTGGGAGAAATTACACTTTATGGTTAATGAAGGAATTCTTGGACATAAAATTTCTGAAAGAGGTATTGAAGTTGACAGAGCTAAAGTAGAAGCGATAGAGAGAATGCCTGTCCTAGGGATGTTAAAGGTATTCCTAGTGTTCTTGGTCATGCTGGTTTCTATAGGAGGTTTATTAAAGATTTCTCTAAGATACCAAAGCCTCTTACTAATCTTCTTCAAAAATATGTACCATTTGTTTTTGATGATGATTGCAAGGAAGCTTTTGAAACTTTAAAGAAGGCTTTAATTACTGCTCCTATTGTGCAACCGCCTGACTGGAATTTACCTTTTGAAATCATGTGTGATGCTAGTGATTTTGTTGTAGGTGCTTATCTTGGACAACGCATAGATAAGAAGTTTAATGTTATTCATTATGCTAGTAAGACTCTTGATGCTGCTCAAAAGAATTATGCTACCACTGAAAAAGAGTTCTTAGGTGTAGTTTTTGCATGTGATAAGTTTAGACCTTATATTGTTGATCCAAAGGTTACTATTCATACTGATCATGCTGCTATTAGATACCTTATGGAAAAGAAAGATGCTAAGTCTAGGCTTATTAGATGGGTGTTGCTTTTACAAGAGTTTGATTTGCATATTGTGGATAGAAAGGGCGTTGAAAATCATGTTGGTGATAAATTGTCTAGATTGGAAAACATTACTTTTGATCCTATTCCTGTTAATGATAGTTTTCCAAATGAACAGTTGGATGCAATAAAGGTAAAATTCCAATATAGTCCACGGTATGCTGATTATGCTAACTTTATTGTTTAAAAGTATTTGCCTCAAACATTGACATCTCAACAAAGAAGAAAATTCTTCTATGATTCGAGGCTATTTTTGGGATGACCCACATTTAAAGAAGGAGTAGATGGTATTATGAGAAGATGCGTTCTAGATCATGAACAGCGTGAAATATTGAAGAAGTGCCATAGTAGTGCTTATGGAGGACATCATGCTGGAGATAGAACCGCATAGAAGGTTCTACAATCAGGTTTCTATTGGCCTAATCTCTTTAAAGATGCACGTAAATTTATTTTAACTTGTGATGAATGTCAAAGAGTATGAAATATTTATAGACGTAATGAAATTCCTATGAGTTATTCTCTTGTTATTGAACCTTTTGACTGTTGGGGTTTTGACTTTATGGTTCCTTTTCCTCCTTCAAATGGTTACATTCACATTCTTGTTGATGTTGATTATGTTACTAGATGGGTATAAGCTATACCTACAAAAAGTGCTGATGGTGAGACCTCTTTAAAAATGCTTAAACATGTTATTATCCCTAGGTTTGGTGTGCCTATATATCTTATGATTGATGGAGGTTCTCATTTTATTCATGGTGGTTTCAGAAAATCCCTTGCTAAATATTATGTTAATCATAGAATTGCCTCAGCTTATCATCCTCAAACCAGTGGGAAAGTAGAATTATCAAATAGAGAAATTAAATCTATATTGCAAAAGAATGTTAATAAATCTAGGAAGAATTGGTCAGATAAGTTGAATGATGATTTATGGGCTTACAGAATTTCTTATACAAATCCTATGGGTATGTCTCCTTATAAAATGGCTTATGGAAAAGCTTGTCACTTGCCCTTAGAATTAGAACACAAAGCTTATTGGGCAGTGAAAGAATTAAATAAAGATTTTAAACTTGTTGGTAAGAAAACAATGCTTGATTTGAATCATTTAGATGAATGGAGATGTGAAGCTTATGAAAATGCCAAGCTCTATAAAGAGAATGTTAAACAATGGCATGATAAAAGAATCCTTAAAAGAGAGTTTCATGTTGGTGAGAAAGTTCTATTGTATCGGTCCCGTCTCAGATTTTTTGCAGGAAAATTACTCTCTGGATGGGGAAGGACCTTATATTATTGAAGAAGTGTATCGTTCGGGTGCAATCAAAATTGCTTCCCTCAAAGATAACACTACACAAGTGGTAAATGGGGAAAGACTCAAACATTATATTTTTGGGGATTCCTATGATGAAGATGTTGATGTTATTCAAGTAATGACTCCGGAGAAGTTCATTGGAGGGAAGAATCTAGAACCTGCAGAGTCTGTTTTGGAATAGGTAACCGGTCTGATAAGAAAAAGTTCGCGGAATACCTTTTCGGTTATAATTTATTGGTTTTTGAAAAATATAAAAAATACCGAGCCGAAGAGGAGTTGGAGAAGGTGCTCGGAGGCACCACACCACCTGTGGGTGCGGGCCCACCCTTAGCCGTGCCACCCTATGGTGTGGGAGCCCCGGAGCCCTTCTCCGACTTGTTTCCGACCTGGACTTTGCTTTCGTTACGCATATTTTTGCTATATAGCCCCCCGGACACCCAGAGGTCTGTATATCGTTTTCTCCTCGTGTTTCTGTTTCGAGCTATTTCTTCCAGGTTACATCTTCAGATCTAGAGCCACAATATCCTCTTCCGAATCTCCCAAAGATAGTTTCTTTGAGAACATCGTCAACCCGTACATGAACGAGTTGAAGATGCATCCCAAAGAGTTGCTTCTCAAGGATGGGGACGTGCAGATTGAAGATGTTCAGGGCCCTAAAGGAGAAGACAGTCTGGAAGCTAGGATAGAAGAGCTGGAGCAAGAAGTCTTTCGGTACAAGAAGATGGCGGAGCGTGAAGTTGAGATCATCCATAGGATAAAGACAGAACAAATTGCTGAGTACAAGAAGGATACTTTGAAGCTTTGGGAGGAGATTTTCTCACTCACCAAGACCACCAACGATTTGCAAGCACAACTCTATGATGTGCAGAATCAGAACTGTGAGTGTGATAAATGGTTTAAACATATAAGCTCTCCTGCTAGTTTCAGGATATTGGAGACCAGGACATCATTTATGGATGGAGAGAATTTACTTGGAAGTATGATGATGAGAAGGATTCACCACCACCACCGAAGAATTGATTCGTCATTGGTATGGGCATCCCCTTGGCTTGTTCAAAGCTTGGGGGAGTGTCCTGGTATCACATTTATCTTTCACAATTTTACCTCTTAGTAGAGTCATATCGTGAGTACAGAAAATATCATATAGGATGGTTTGTAGTATGGAAGTGTCACTCCTTAGTTGGTTATCGTTGTATCCCTTGGTTTGAGTTGTCGTAATGAAATATTAATGAGAAGTTTCATCATGTATTTGTTCTACTTTATTTTAGTAAGCAATTTTTGTTATATGGTTGATCTTGTTATTAGTATTGGTATCAATTTTGGAGCTTCAGTATAATCTAGTTGGTTTTGGCAAACTTAGCGTTGGTCAGTAGCATATGTTGAGACTTAAGTAGAAAAGAGGGAGTTGCATGTAGATATATTATTCCATGATATTTCTTTCTTGTTAGCCCATAAGCTTAGTATTTTCAAATAAGTTCGTTTGCACCTTCAAGGAAGATTGCATGATTGGTTTTATCATATATGTTTTTGTTTGTTTTACTTCAATTCTTATGCTTGCTACCCAACTTTGCTAGCCAAAAACCTATACTGAGAGGGAATGCTTCTCGTGCATCCAAACCTTGAGCCCAAAACCTTCCATTCGTGTCCACCATACCTACCTATACGTGGTATTTCACCGCCACTCCAAGTAAATTGCTTGTGTGCTACCTTTAAACCTTCAAAATTACACTTGTTTTGTGCTCCTCTTTTAGCTCGTGAGGATGCAAATAGAGAATCTTTATCTCACTTGTTGATTGGATTTCACACCCTGCACTAGTGGCTTCATCCGCTTATCCAAATGCTAGAAGAGTTGGCAGCGGGGTTCCCAACCCCAAATAATAATACAAATTCTCTTCACTATTTTTGCCCCTGATTTATCAGTCAAAGCATAATTGTGTAAACAAAAGAGAAACAGGGATGACCTTCTATACCAGTTGCGTCCTTCTATGGGAGCTGCTCTTGTGAAGTCTAGTTGGCTTGTGACGTACAGTATTTTCTGTTTGCCATTCGTTGACATAATCATACATCTCTCAAAATTAGACACTCCTCCATGGTTTGTGATTGTTGTCAGGCACCCGAGGATTCGGTTAGCCATGGTTTGTGTAAGAAAGGTTGGGGGAGTGTCAACCATTTTATACCTCTGTTTAAAAAAATAAAAGCTATAGCACATGAGTGATCCACGCTTCCCTCTGCAAAGGGCCTATCTTTTACATTTATGTTGAGTCAGTAAACCTACTTATTTATGTCTTAAGCAAGCATTTGAGTTGTTGTGATTCATCCAGCTATATGTTGATTTACTCAATCATGTTCTTTATTCTTCCTTGTTTCTACAAATGCTTTTATCTATTCGAATACCACTTAGAAAGTTACCAATGTTTGCAACGAGACCGTTATAATTGAGCGTGAAAAACTTTGCAATATAAGCTCTAGTATAAAGACTCGGATCGAAAGATAAGTACACTTTTACTTGTTCTCTGACCAAGAACGAAGTTTGCCTTTACCAATTTTGATATCCTTTTTGCACCATTATGTTCATTTGCTTGTTTCAAGTCTAATTATATGAGATGAAGTTGTTGTATAAAATGACTTGTTTCTTGTTAGATGTGATGCCTCTTGTCCGTATTTATTTATCGACACCTCACTCCATAAACCCGTGGTCATGTTTACTGAGTTCAGTTTCGCTTGGGGACAAGCAAGGCCTAAGCTTGGGGGAGTTCGTACGTCCATTTTGCATCACTGTTTTATATTTTTATTTTCTGTTATTCATCGATATATTTCATGTTATGATGCATCACTTATGTTATTTTATCTTATTTTGCATGTTTCATAATTTTTGGAGAATAAACATCGGGACCAGAAATCTGATGGAAAAGCACTATCAAGATACCCTATTTCAGAAGATCAGAAGAAGAGGGGGGACACTGGAGATGTCTTAGAAGTCCAGATGAGGGAGCCAGCCACGAGGAGAGCCAGTGGGGGCCACCAGGGGCCCACACCATGGGGTGGCGCCCCACCTTGGCCGCGCCACCAGGTGGTGTGGACACCCTGGACCACCTCTGGCCGAACCCTTTCACGTACTTGACCTTAGGGAACCTTAAGCCCTAGACTATCATCGAAAAATTATTCTGCCGCCGCCTCGGGGAGGAAAACATCTGAGAGATAAAAGCTCTCCGGTAGGGAGAAATCTGCCGAGGAAATTCCTCTCCGGAGAGGGGAAATCATCCCAATCGCACCGTCATCGCTCCGGGCATCATCAAGATCGTAATTGTCATCATCATCACCACCGGCACCATCACCCTCATCATACACCTTCATCTTGATGTAACAATTAGGGGCCTCTATCGTTGTTTTACATTAGATCTCTCTCCCGGTGTGGATTACTTGTTAGTACTTGATGCTTGTGAGATTTATCAGTGTTAGCACTTTATGACCAGATTGTTATTATCCATTATATCGTTGTTGTAACGCGTAGAGATAAACGAAAACTTTTTCCTACGCGATACTTCCAAGATCTAGCTGAGGTAGAAGGCCACGAGTATTACCACTAGACGCGCAGGTGCAGATTATCGATGTAGCGCGTCGGCTCGGGGCAGTGCAGTACCACGATCCGGTCCGGTCGATCCAATCCCTCAAACGTCGAAGTGCTGAACGTACAGCACCTCTGCCGGTATCCACACGTACGAGGAGGAGCTCCGACGGCGGACTGCTAGGTCCCGTGCGGCGGCTGGACTGAGTGGGGCTAGGGTTCCCAACGCATGGGAGAGTGGACTAACGTGCCCGATGGGCAACCTGCGCCCCTCTTTAAATAGCGTATGGTAGTGGGCTGCACAACACGTGTGGCCCATTCCCTCTGTGAGTCTGACTCACAAAATCAGTCCATTTCCGGTTCGGATCCAACCCAACCAATACTTGCTCCCGCTCTTAAGTGTGCGACCCTGCAGGCTCATGGCGACTTGGACACGATTGGGGTCCAACTCCCAATCGATCAATCGGTAGCGGCTCCTAGCAGAGCGTGCCGACTCCCAAGTCCCATTGAGTCATGACGACATACCTTTCAATGTGATATTCATCTTAGTCCCTTTTTCCTCACGATATACCTTTTCAAAATATAGGCGATTTTATTGTCATCCCTTAAATTGTTTAACTCTCTTCTCGATCCGTGATATGTGATTCATCTGACTAACTCTTAGTCAATCGACACAGTTAACACTTAACTGAGTCGCGCATGGCCATGCTTCCTGAATCATATCACTCGAGAGGGCCCAGAGAATATCTCTCCATTCGGAGGGGCAAAATCCCATCTTGATTATCCACATCACGCAGCTTGCTTCTCATTCGACCCGAACTCTGCCTTTATAGTTGCCTTGTCACAGAACAACGTTTGACAGAACCTAAGTCGGTGATCCACAACTCGGATTGTGCGACAACCTCAGGTCTAAGGATTACATTGATTGAGACATGCAAATGACGACTTGATCGTTGCATCTCAATGTGGGTCAGTCCGACTTGCTAAACTCTTTAGCCAAGTCCGTGACCGTTGGAATGGCATCACCATGCCCATGACAAGTGGAACCGTGTCATCAGCCAACACTCACATTAGTCTAGGGTGTGTGTCCAGCACAACCTAAATGACCAAGGACAATCTAGTATGAACAACATGCATATATAGTTCCACAATCGAATCACATATTCAATGACATATATCAGATGTTCAAAACAAGGACAACTTAATAACTTTATGAATACAGTGGGAATTACATCATACATGATTGCCTCTAGGGCATATTCCCAACAGTCTCCCACTTGCACTAGAGTCAATCATCCTGGCATCATATGCCTAGGCATCGAATGCCCATGCCTCTCGTGTGCGCCTCATGCTTAGGCTGTGGTAGCGCCTTTGTCAACGGATCTGCAATGTTTGCATCCGTGTGTACTTTGCATAACTTGATATCACCTTGTTCTACAAACTGGCGAATGAGGTGGTACCGCATGAGTATATGTTTGTTCTTCTGGTGTTGTCTAGGTTCCTTGGCCTGTGCGATAGCACCATTGTTGTCACAATATACGTCCAAAGGATTGGACGCGCCCTGAACCACACCAAGATCCATCAGGAGGTTCCTGATCCAAACAGCTTCCTTTGCCGCCTCTGAGGCAGCAATATACTCAGCCTCTGTTGTAGATGCAGACACCGTATCTTGCTTGGAACTCTTCCAGCTCACAGCCCCTCCGTTCATCACGAACACATATCCAGATTGCGAACGAGAATCATCTGAGTAGGTGAGATAACTCGCATCCGTGTAACCCTTTACACTGAATTCCTCATCACCTCCATAAACTAGGAACATTTCCTTAGTATTTCTCAAATACTTAAGGATGTTTTTAACCGCTGCCCAGTGGGCTTCGCCAGGGTCAGCCTGGTATCTGCTCGTAACACTTAGAGCATAGGAAAAATCTAGCCTAGTACAAATCATGGCATACATGATGGATCCGATTGCCAAAGCATACGGGATCACACTCATCCGACTTCGCTCATCAGTTGTCGAAGGACACTGAGGCTTGCTAAGTTTTATGCCATGGGACATCGGTAAGAATCCCTTCTTGGACTCTTCCATTTTGAATTTCTTCAAAACCTTGTCCAGATAAGTACTCTGACTTAATCCAATGAGCCGCCTGGATCTATCTCTATAGATCCTGATTCCTAATATGTAAGTTGCCTCACCCAAATCCTTCATTGAGAAACTCCTTTCCAATGACTCTTTGGTTTCTTGCAACATCATGACATCATTTCCAATCAGCAATATGTCATCCACATATAAGATTAGAAAGTTTACTTTGCTCCCACTAAACTTCTTGTATAAACAAGAATCACGATCGCTCTTGATGAAGCCAAACGATTTGACTACCTCATCAAAGCGAATGTTCCAACTCTGAGATGCTTGCTTCAACCCGTAAATGGATTTCTGAAGTTTGCATACCTTGTCAGCATTAGCTGGATCGACAAAACCTTCGGGCTGTATCATATACACGTCCTCAGTTAAATTTCCATTAAGGAAAGCCGTCTTGACATCCATCTGCCATATCTCATAGTCGAAATAGGCTGCTATGGCTAACATTATCCGAATTGATTTAAGCATCGCTACAGGCGAGAATGTCTCGTCGTAGTCAACTCCTTGAACCTGTCGGAACCCCTTCGCGACAAGTCGTGCTTTATAGACGGAAATATTTCCATCCATATCAATTTTCTTCTTAAAGACCCATTTGCACTCGACGGGTCTTGCACCGTCAGGCAGATCAACCAAATTCCAAACTTGGTTTTCATCCATGGACTTTAACTCGGATCTCATGGCTCCAAGCCATGACTCGGAATCAGATCCCACCATCGCTTCCGAATAAGTTGTCGGCTCATTACTGTCTAACAGTAAAACATCTCGAGCACTCTGTAATCTGGCAGATCTCCGTGGTTCAGGTGCTATTACCGGTGTAGGTACCACGACCGGCTCAGCCTCCAAGGCGTTCGCCGACTCGCCCCTAGCCGGTTCCTCTCGAATTTCTTCGAGTTGCACTGTGCTCCCACTGACTTCCCGATTGAGAAACTCTTTCTCAAGGAAGACACCATTCCGAGCGACAAACACTTTGCCCTCTTCCCGTTTGTAGAAGTAGTACCGCAAGGTTTCCCTCGGATACCCCACGAAAATACACTTATCCGACTTGGGCGTGAGCTTGTCCGACTGAAGTCGCTTGACAAATGCTTCACAACCCCAAATCTTAAGAAAAGACAAACTCGGCTTTTTACCAGTCCACATCTCATGTGGTTTCTTCTCTACTGACTTTGATGGTACTCTGTTTAGTGTGAAAGCTGTAGTTTCTAGACAATAACCCCAAAATGATAAAGGGAGATCTGTCCGACTCATCATTGATCGTACCATGTCCAACAAGGTCCGATTTCTCCGTTCCGATACACCGTTTCTCTGCGGTGTACCCGGCGGAGTGAGTTGAGGAACTATTCCACAACTCTTTAAATGGTCATCAAACTCATGGCTCATGTACTCGCCTCCACGGTCCGACCGTAGAAACTTTATTTTCTTGCCGAGCTGATTTTGTACTTCATTCTGGAATTCCTTGAACTTTTCAAATGCTTCCGACTTGTGTTTCATTAAATAGATATATCCATACCTACTTAAATCATCAGTGAAGGTAATGAAGTACTCATAACCACCTCTGGCTGTCGTGCTCATTGGTCCACATACATCACTATGTATTAGTTCCAACAAGTCGGATGCCCTTTCACAACTCCTTGCAAAAGGTTTCTTGGTCATCCTTCCTAGTAGGCATGATTCGCATGTCTCGAATGACTCTAAGTCAAACGAAGTTAGAAGTCCATCATCATGGAGCTTCTTCATGCGCTTCCAACTTATATGACCAAGCCGACAGTGCCAAAAGTAAGTCATATTCAGATCATTTGGTTTCAACCTTTTAACATTTATGTTATAGACCGATTCACTATCAAGATTTAAAATAAATAACCCGTTCTGAACGGGTGCAAAGCCATGAAACATATCTTTCAAATATAAAGAACAACCATTATTCTTAATATTCGACTCATAACCTTGTCTCATTAAACATGAGGCGGAAATAATGTTTCGACTAAGCGCTGGAACATAATAAAAATTATTTAGTTCCAAAATAAATCCTGAAGGTAAATGAAGTTGCATCGTGCCGACTTCCAACGCAGCGACTCTCGCCTTGTTGCCGACGCGAATATCGACCTCTCCTCTTGCCACGCTCCTAGTTCTTACCAGCCCCTGCAACGAGTTGCAAATGTGACTGACTGATCCGGTATCATATACCCAAGAACTATTAGGTGCATCAGCAAGATAAATATCTATAACATTGCACACAAGTGTACCTGAGTCGGAAGTCATACCTCCACTCTTGGCCTTGTCGGCCAAATACTTGGTGCAGTTCCTCTTCCAGTGGCCATCCTGCTTGCAATAGAAGCAATTGGCTCCGGCTGTAGGAGAAGGCTTAGTCTTTGAGGGGGCACTCTGGACAGGGCCATGGGCGCTACCTCCTGACTTATCCTTCTTCTTCTTAGTCCAAGAAATCTTCTTGAACTTAGCCTTATTCTGCACCATCAACACTTGACTGGCGCCTTTCTTGATATCAGCCTCTGCCGTTTTGAGCATCCCATGTAATTCATACTCTTATCCATACCATGCATATGGTAGTTCGAGATGAACGGACCATACGCACTAGGAAGAGAGTTCAGAATTATATCAGTAGCGATCTCTTCGTTAATTGAGAAGCCCAACCGATCCAAAGACTGTATGTAACCAATCATCTTGATTACATGCGGACTCAGTGGATCACCGTCTTTCAGCTTACAGCCAAGCAAAGCTTGAGAGACTTGATACCTCTCAGTCTTTGCTTGAGCCTGGAACATAGTTATGAGGCTTTCGATCATATCGTAGGCCTCAACATTTTCGAACTGCTGCTGCAAGTCCGGTTCCATGTGTGCAAGCATAAGACAGCTAATTTCCGTAGACTCATCTCTAGTCTTACGGTAGGCATTTGTGACAGCGTTAGTCGCATCATCACCAGGCTCTTCTGGAAGTGGAGTTTCTAGAACATGTTCTTTCTTGTCATGTTTGAGGACTATCATCAGATTACGATACCAGTTGGTGAAATTAGTTCCATTTAGCTTATCTTTCTCTAGGATTGACCTCAACGCAAACGCGGACAACTGAGGAAGGTTGCTAGGTGCCATTGATCTACAACAGAAAATACGCAAAAACACTTAAGACATGTATTCATAAAAGAGCATGCATATTAAACGCTTTAATACTTATGCTCCCACTAGAACCAATATCCCTCCGATGGTTGCTAAGTGATTCAAGACCCTAAATAAGCAAGCCGACTAGTGAGCTTTAGCATCACCGCTAGCCGTCAAGTGATCTAGGTAGGCAACACCTTGTCAATCGTATCTCTGTACGACTCCTATTAGTTGGGTGACATCACATGCCCCGGCTCCCGACCTACCTCGCCCCGAGCCCCACAACCGTTGTGATGGACTCGTCTAGATTACCAAGTGCTTCTGCGTGTAAGAGTCCGACTCAAACCCACCTAACCGGAAAGAATTGGTAGCACCTCAATTTTATGAGCCCACTACCAAGAATGTCCGACTTGTGATGGTGCAGCACTGGCGGGGCGACCGACTAGACCTTCTTTGAGGGATTAAAGAATCTACCAACTATCTAAATAGAGGTAAATAGAGACATAAAAATAACACAAATAAAGCAATTATAATGTGAAATGGTATGGCTCTCTTCATGGTGATCTCCATCTCCACGAAGCTTGCAAGTCGACTCGTGCCAACTCTTGTCACGTGCCATCTTGCTCCATGTAGCCGTCTTGTACATCGACTTGCATGCCTTCCGGTTCTCCAACAAGCTACACTAGCTAGTAAATGAAAATTTACATAGAGAATCCGACACGCAGGTCGTTATACAATAGAATGACAGCACCTAGGCTCCAGCCGGCTGACAAGAACATGATACGCAGATCATGTATGGATTACACACATCACATGCACATAAGCCATACCATTCACAACTTCCTGCAAAAACAAGTTATGCATAGATATGATATCTACCGGCGTTGTGAAACTCGTAACGACATCTAAGGCGCTACGATAGGGCGAATCTGATCTGCATTCCGATCATGGATTTCTTCATCGGATAAAACGATTTTACCCGAATCTGATCCGTATTCCGATTCGACCAAACTCTTTGATTTTCGATTACCGCAACTGGATTTATGTGTCACGGTATACCCCGATGGCGGAAACCGACCGGTAGGGGTAAGTTGTTCCACGACCTTAGCAGTATGATCACGGAAACCTGATCATCCATTAACCCCGAGTACGATTGATCCAATCAACCTTGTACAAAACCGATCTATCTCATAGACCGACCACCAAAACAGCAATTAGATCACATCTAACGCTAACTACATATCACATATGTACGGATCTCGGGCCTAATACCAGAAGCTACCGCTCTGATACCACTGTTGTAACGCGTAGAGATAAACGAAAACTTTTTCCTACGCGATACTTCCAAGATCTAGCTGAGGTAGAAGGCCACGAGTATTACCACTAGACGCGCAGGTGCGGATTATCGATGTAGCGCGTCGGGTCGGGGAAATGCAGTCCCACGATCCGGTCCGGCTGATCCAATCCCTCAAACGTCGAAGTGCTGAACGTACAGCACCTCTGCCGGTATCCACACGTACGAGGAGGAGCTCCGACGGTGGACTGCTAGGTCCGGTGCGGCGGCTGGACTGAGTGGGGCTAGGGTTCCCAACGCATGGGAGAGTGGACTAACATGCCCGCTGGGCAACCTGCGCCCCTCTTTAAATAGCGTATGGTAGTGGGCTGCACAACACTTGTGGCCCATTCCCTCTGTGAGTCCGACTCACAAAATCAGTCCATTTCCGGTTCGGGTCCAACCCAACCAATACTTGCTCCCGCTCTTAAGTGTGCGACCCTGCAGGCTCATGCCTCCTAGCAGAACGTGCCGACTCCCAAGTCCTATTGAGTCATGACGACATACCTTTCAATGTGATATTCATCTTAGTCCCTTTTGCCTCACGATATACCTTTTCAAACTATAGGCGATTTTATTGTCATCCCTTAAATAGTTTAACTCTCTTCTCGATCCGTGATATGTGATTCATCTGACTAACTCTTAGTCAATCGACACAGTTAACACTTAACTGAGTCGCGCATGGCCATGCTTCCTGAATCATATCACTCGAGAGGGCCCAGAGAATATCTCTCCATTCGGAGGGGCAAAATCCCATCTTGATTATCCACATCACGCAGCTTGCTTCTCATTCGACCCGAACTCTGCCTTTATAGTTGCCTTGTCACAGAACAACGTTTGACAGAACCTAAGTCGGTGATCCACAACTCGGATTGTGCGACAACCTCAGGTCTAAGGATTACATTGATTGAGACATGCAAATGACGACTTGATCGTTGCATCTCAATGTGGGTCAGTCCGACTTGCTAAACTCTTTAGCCAAGTCCGTGACCGTTGGAATGGCATCACCATGCCCATGACAAGTGGAACCGTGTCATCAGCCAACACTCACATTAGTCTAGGGTGTGTGTCCAGCACAACCTAAATGACCAAGGACAATCTAGTATGAACAACATGAATATATAGTTCCACAATCGAATCACATATTCAATGACATATATCAGATGTTCAAAACAAGGACAACTTAATAACTTTATGAATACAGTGGGAACTACATCATACATGATTGCCTCTAGGGCATATTCCCAACAATGACCAGATTGTTATTATCCATTATATCACCTCTGATCATGATCCATATGATTTCTTGTGAGTAGTTTGTTTAGTTCTTGAGGACATGGCAGAAGTCATGATGTTAGTAGTGAAGTTATGTTAACGTAATATCTCGTGGTTCGGTATTTAAGTTGTGGTGCTATTCTTCTAGTGGTGTCATGTGAACGTCGAATACATGATACTTCACCTTTATGGTCCTAGGAGGATGCATTATGTATTTGGATACTAATTGTGGGGTTGCTGGAGTGACAGAAACCTAAACCCCCGTTAGGAAACCAATGCACGAGGGAGCGTAGAATCCCGGAGTTTTAAGGTTGTGGTTAGATTTATCTTAATTAGTTTCTTGTATTTGTGGATTCTTACGAGGGGTATAATCACGAGTATGTATTAGTCCTAGTTGGGAGGTGCATTAGCATAGGTTCACCCACCCAACACTTCGCGAACCAATGGATAATAATCAAACGTAACGAAGCGAAAGCACTTGACGAAATTCCTATGTGTCCTCGAGAACGTTTGGTAGTCATAAGTAATACAACCAGCTTGTCCTTTGCTATCAAAAGGATTGGGCCACTCGCTGTAATATTATTTAATGCAACTAGTCATCAACCCGTGCACTTGCACGGGCTAGTTTTAAAACAATGAGATTGCAATTTTTAAATATTCTTTATCTTTCGTTCCCAATAACATTTCCTCTATTTTGTTGTTGTTATCTAATCGTTGGTATTTAAATAGTAGTATGCAAATTTAATATGATAACCATGACCAGTAAGATATAATTATTGTATGAGTAAAACTTGGATTTTGTAATGGTAACTCACTTCTTATATTGTTTTAAGAGCACATATTTTCTTGCTGATATTAGTTTTGAACCTCGGTACAACAGAATGCTTTATTAATCGTGGGTATAAAATATTTTTATTTAATTAATTATATTTTTATTGTGTAATTAAGTTGGATATATGAATTTTCATTTTAAATTCCTTTTGAGCTGGAGTGTAATTTTGAAAATAGGATTTTCATTAAACTTCGCAAATTGTCATATATTTTTAAAAGATGTCATAAGTAATCTAATAACTAATCTTGAGTAGCACAATTTTTTAACAGAATTACCTTTTTTCTCCTCAACACCGAGATGTCTTTAGAAAACTGAGTGTACGTGTTTGTTTGCTTTATAAAAACAACCTATATCTAATTGTGTCTTATCCATTCGTGGATTCCCGGTTGCCTCTTCCAACCGAGTACTCCCAGCCTCTTGCCTCTTGGTCTTCTATTCCCCTCGCTTCTCTCTCTTTGTTCTTTTTTGAAGAATCCCTTTCTTGGTAGCACTCAGCTATCCACATCTAGAGCTGAATCCCCACCGAGACTGCTCCTGCTGTTTGCTTCGCCGCGAAAGTATAGGTCAGCCACCGGCGCGCTCATGGAGTAGAAGCTGGAGATGTTGAATCCGTTGGGCAAGGTATATATGGAGCAGCAGTAGTTGTAGAGTAGCAGGTTCGCTTGTGCAAGCCGCGACTCTCGACAGAGCGTACTGCTCCAGCTCCTGTATGCCTGACATCTTTAATTTTCTTTCTCTATATTAATATACCTTTTTGAATTTATGATGTATTTGGATTATTTGTTGACATCAGTTTCTGTAATTCTTGGTTATGAACTTGCGGATACCTTGGATTTTGGATATTTCTATGAGGCAAGAAAATTTGGATGCAGTTTTTAGTTGTATTTTTGGCACACCCGTTTCATTAAACTGGAGGTACAAATTTCTCCCGTTGTTCAATATTTTTGTGTAGATTTTGCAATGTATGTTCTTCATATTGGTTTATTCCTAGCACATGTCAGGAAAAACATTGTAAAGAAGTGAAACATCAAGTTTGAAATAGATGAAGTACTACTTTGCGACCTCACAGTAATGTTAATAATACAACCAAATGTTCTTTATGATTTAGTATACTTGAGCACTGGCCGCCTCCAATATTTGGCCTCTGAATGTGTCAAGACGCCATCTCTGTGGTGTGTAGACCACATCACTGTAGCTTCCTATAATCATCCCAGTCACACCTTCCTTTGTGGCATAGTTGTCCGCTGTAGCATAAATGCAATTAAATTTGCATCGTTGTGAAATCATTGTATTCTAATAGCACGGTTAGTGTAACAAAAAAACGTAATATATTGAGAAGAAAAATAGTGAAACTTACATAGAGTAAAATTAAAGCATTGCATGGACTGTTGAGCTAAAGTATCTCCTTGTACACAATATATTTTGCCAAATTATTTTCTTGAGACTCTTCATTTTATATAAGAACTTTGAGTCCATCTCTTCCTGTGACGCGTGATACTGCTAAATATAGTTGGCCATGGGTGAACACTTGCTTTGGTAAATATAAACCAACATGTTTTAGCGATTGTCCCTGACTCTTATTTATCGTCATTGCAAAACAAACTGATACTGGGTATTGCCTCCTTTTCAACACAAAAGGCCATTTTGATTCATTTGGTGACATGATTATTCGTGGAATATATAACTTATTTCCAATGTTTGTTCCAGTTATTATTTGAGCTTCTATGAACCACTTTCCTAGCTGTGTTATAGTTAGTCTCGTGCCATTGCATAATCCCTCGCTTTGATTGATATTTCGCAAGAGCATTATTGGAAGGCCAACTTTCAGCCGTAGTATGTGGTCTGGTGTTCCAGGGAATTTCAAGCTATTCAAGAACTCTGTTGCGTACAACTGATCTACATCTTCTGTGTTTGACATTGCTTTGCAAACTGTATCAGAGCTTCTGTATGTTATCTCTTCACCATTTATTCTACTCATGATATAAGAATTTACCTCATCAACCATCTCGTTTCTCGGACATAAGATCGCTCTTTCTTCAAGGTATTTTTTATTTGTGTAACTTTTCCATAGGTTAGGATATGTGTTGTTGATGACTGTTTCCAATTGGTTTCCCCCTTTCTGCAGAAGTAAATCTTCGGGTAAATGCACCCATGCCTCATCCCCTTTATTTCCTACTAATCCATCACCAATGTTTAGAATCCACTCCGCAAACTCTGCAGTTTCTTTTGTTCCGCTGGTGTATCTGTTAGGGCCGTAGCACGCATGTTCTCGGTGACCTTGAATTCGTCGAAGTGCCTCCATAAGTATGAACGTTTTAAGCATGCATCAACGATATGAGATCTTCGCCCTTTTGGTATTACTGGAAGGATTTGTCGGAAATCACCCCCCCCATCACTACCATCATTCCTCCAATTGGTCTATCTTTACTATTTTCATTTGTGAACCTTAGGATGTCTCTCAAGCTCATGTCCAGTGCTTCAAAGCAATGTTTATGCGCCATAGGTGCTTCGTCCCAAATAATTAATGATGTTCTCTTAATTAGATCCGCTAGATAGGAACCTTGCTTGATATCACATATTGACTCGTTAGTGATGTTGAGTGGGATGTAAAATCTTGAATGGGCTGTTCTCCCCCCGGGTATAAGAAGCGCCGCTATTGCACTGGATGCTACTGCTAAGACTATTTCCCCCTCCGATCTTAGGGATGTCGTGATCGTCTTCCAAAGAAATGTTTTCCCTGTCCCACCACATCCATTCACAAATATCAATTTGCCAATTTTTCCACCGACAGATTCTAATATTGCATCATAAGCTCGTCTTTGTTCTGGATTCAACTTTCCAACTAATGCCCTTTCTCTATTTGGAGAGAACCTCTATCATAGTTAAGTTCTTCACTTACCAACCTATTTTTGCAGACCATGCAGTGAGTTGTTATCTGGTAAAGGAATCCCTTCATAGTCTTTTAATGACTTTCCACCTCTTCTTAGCAATGTTTCTATTTCTATGAGTGTTAGGTTTTTTTTCTGTTCAGGGTCAAGCTGAAGTGCCTCAAAGTTCAATATTGTCCTTTGACGCCGTTGTATGTCCTCAGAGAGTAATTCCCATGTAGAATTCCACAATTTTCCTGGATCTGAGACCTCACAAAATAAAAGTATTGTGCAGAATAGTTGGCGCATTTGTTATGCAGAAGCCCAATGTGATGCTTCTTCGATGCAATCTTCCCACTCTCTGTCATCATCTAGTAATCCAAGCGCATAACACGCCGACTTATAAGTTGGGTGAATAATTCCGTTCACTTTTCTGATATCTTCAAATGACTTGCATCCTTTTACGGTGTTTAGCAGTATTCTCATGTAGTATTTCTCACCACTTGCTGGATGGGCATAGTAGATCCTCCCAATAGACTATTTCCTGCCTTTCCTTCGTTCCCATGTTTTTGTCTTTGCATGCCATGTCCACTTAGTTGGAAATTCTGTATATGTTAGATCACGGGCATCCTCATGCAATTGGTTTGCCCTCATCCACTCGGTGAACATTGTTATTTCTATTCCAGGCCTAGAGAAAATTTTATCAATATCAGTTGAGTCTGGGAACACAACCATTTGTTCACCCTGAAGGTTGAACTGCAATCTCTATACATAAGGTTTTCGATGTTGCAGTTCAAATCCAAATATGCGCCAAGATGCTTCACCTGCAGATAGGTATCGTGCATCAAGATACATTTGTATCTCATCATAGTTATTCTCAGTTACCAAGACTACAGTTGCTCTATCCTCTCCTTTATGGATGTACTTGAATAAGTACTTTATAGATCTTGATTTATTACACCATTCGACGTTTATGTGTGCCTGGTACTTGACTATCATGTCCCTGATGTATGGAACAACATACCTGCTATCTGGTTCTACTCCATTTTTCTGCATTGTATTTCCATCATGTCTTCCTCTGTATACTGGGAATCCTTCTTCATCGATACGTGTTTCCTCACAGAACGGCTTTGGAAAATGTTTTGAGCACTTTCCATTGATCATGCATGGTGATTTGTGATTTGCTTCTCCACATGGTCCATGCATCATGAAATTTTCAACTGCCATGTAACCTTCTGGATCCTCACACTTGTTTGGAATCTCTGCTGATATGATTTGGTCAATACTTTTGAGGCTGGGATCCCTGTCTTTTGGATCTAGAAATAATAGTATATGTGCATGAGGAAGTCCTCTTTTCTGGAACTCGATGGTGTAGACAACTGCAATAAAGTGGTATATTTTGATTAGCCCTAGTTATACTTTCACATAATATTGTGCCAAAGGTTATGATATACTAAAAATGAATTAAAAACAAAGATGATGCGGTATAGACTTCCTTCTTTAAAATACTTATTATGAAGCTATCAAATAGTTGAAATTGGGTGGACTTACTTGCTGTTGCTTTTCCAAACCGTTTCTTTTTGTAGATATCTTCTATTAGTTCATTCAATTTTATTAGGAATACTCTGTTGACTATATCTGGACGGTCTTCTGGCTTTTGGCCTGGTATGTAGTCCAACATTGTCTGTATCTCAGGCCATTTTGGGTTGCATGTGAATGTGATAAATAGATCTGGATATCCAGCCCACCGACATATCGCCATGGCATCTTGGCAGTACTGTTGCTTATTTCTTGGACTTCCAGTATATGATGATGGTAGTATAATTCTTCTACCAATTTGATCAGTTTTGGTGTCACCATTGTCTATTGCATCTTGCAGACCGCTATATAGCTCTGTCCTAAGTGTTCCTTGATGCGTCCTGTACCAACTGAGCCTCCATTGCTCAATGCATGTAGCTGCATCTACTATGAACTGGAGAAACAACTTACCACTCATTTGCAAAACTGCTGATTGGTTAAGTCGTTGTTGGATGCGATATGCATAATACTCCATCATGGTTACATGTTTTCTCTTTCCGTGACCTTCATACTCTATTTCTGGCCTAAATTCATCTTCTCCATATGGGAATAGCAATGGGTATTGCATAGACATAAAGCTTGGATGTAGCTTAGAAATTCTTTGGAGTTGTTTATCTTTGTTTTCCACTATTATGTTGCGCTGGACATTTTCTTCAGTGTTTTCTCCAACAATGAGTGCAGCTACTTCAGATGCAGTTGGTAGGTTGTATTGTCTTCCATCCTTGGATCTCGTGCCAATTAACCGTAACTTGACATTTTCAAGATCTGATTCTTTATATCTATCCCTTGCCATCCGGAATGATTTGACTAACAAATTGTGCTCATCAAGCATCTCCAACAACCCGGATACAATGCCTTCATCTAGTTGTGGTTTATTTTCCTTTGAGCTTGCATGCATTCTGTTACTGACCTCATTCTCAGTATCATAAATGTATAACTGAGCGAACTTTGGAGTATTATCTTTCGGTAGCAAAGTGCCAATTTTATAATAGTTTTGACCATTCATGCGAAAAAACGTAAGGTGCACCGCCGTGTCTGGCCTCCTATTGAAGTGAATGCGAACATTGAATTATAATTTCTTATATTTTCCCTGTAATTTGATGACTCTCCCTTTTCATTAAACATAAGTAGCCGCTGGAGGTATGTTGGGGGTTCTTTCAATGGAGGCGATTTTATTTTTCCTTCCTTGCAACAAAGTCTGAATGATGGTCTTGATATATTTCTCTTATTCTTGGTCCTCTCTTGATGCCACATTATAGCTTTGCAGTATGGGCATATGCAAGTCGGTTTTCCAAAATTTGAAACTTCAGTTGGAAAGCTCTGGTTGTCACCACATTTTTTCAGCGCTCGCAACTTTCTTCTATTTTCTCTGTGTGACTTGCTCATTTGTCTTTTTCCGCTCAAATCTATTAGAGAACTTGCTTCTGGTGGAACTTGTGCATAATCGGGAGTATTCAAAGAAGACCATGTCTCTGCATTTTCTTTGCTTTGAACAAACCGTGCATGTTTGCTACCTTGCTTTTCATGAACAGTCTGCTTCCTCTTCGGTGGCCTCTTTGAAATCCTGTAATAATACATGTTTGGTAGTTCTTAATTTCTTGTACTGTACAGTTACTAATGGGAAAGATGATGTTAAATTAATTACCTTTATTCCTCTTTGTTTATTGTTTCAGCCTGCAATTCTGTAGCATGATTGCAGGATATTCTCTGAAAAAAGGTATGAGTTAACATTGATTTTCATCGCATAGGAGCACACAAAAGGATATGATTACCGTTTTTCTTGTTTGGTCTGGTACACCATCAATGGATGTATATATGCTCGTCAATATCCTGTAATATAGCATATATATTGCTTCAGTAATCAGTTTTTCATTTATTATAGGTATTACTAAACATATAAATATAAACTGCAACTCATTACCTTCCACTTTGATGTTCTAGGTCATCCTGTTGGACATGAATTTTCGACTGGTTACTTGTAATTTTTAATAACTTTTGGTGGTTTGTATTTATGTCTTTATTTGGAGACCGACTTCGCTTCGCCCGTGCTTCTCTGCATTATTTTTTCATAGGTTATATCTTGTTGAAAACATAGACTATACATGTCCTTAAGGTGATAAATGTTTTGTAAAAATATACCTCTTGTTGCCTTCCACTTTGTCAATATTTGTTGAAATTTCCTGAAAATTTGATAAAATCTATCGTGGAAATTGTTGCAAGAAAATAATGGAAGTGTTGTTGTTTAGTTTATAACTTTCTTTTGTCAGGAAACGTATGTCTGTTTGGCAAGATGATACCCCTGCAAGCGACAAACACTGAAATTTGCAATACGGAAACTACAATATAAATAAGTGTTGTTTAATATACTATATAATAGCGTACCTCTGGTTGGTTTGATATATACTTTTTTGCACATGCACATGATTCTTTGACATGGTGGCCGAAGCTGCTGCTGATTTTCTTCCAAGTTTTGATTTTCTGTTCTCAAGTGGAATATGTATGCTCTGCACTGGATCCTCTGTATCAATTGAAGAATCTTGTGGCATCTCGACAGATTTAATGTTGTTTGGAGGAAAAGCACACATGATTAACTTGTAGGAACAATCTACGGAAACGTGAATTAGTACTACATCTACCGAAAAGCTGCACGACCTACACGATTGCACTTGCACCAGGAGCAGACGCGGAGTCTGATCGAGGTGGCGTCTTTACCGGATCAGCGTCGATGTCGCTTGGCACCTGATCAGAGTCGATGTCGCTTGGCACCTGATCGGGGAGTAGTGGATGCTTACAGTTTTCCTAGAACGGATGTATTTCGTAGGGTGTAACCTGGTAGGAGAAGAGGCTTATGATCCAATAGATTGATGTGGAAAGCTGCGTATGCACGTTAAAGTGGAAACAAAATGTATTAAATCGGACACGACACCACTTTAAATATATAGGTGTCGTGTATCTCAAGGTCTTAATTGACATGTCCTTAAATCCTAATAGACTCGTGTATATATAGGTGTCGTGTATCTCAAGGTCTTAATTGACATGTCCTTAAATCCTACTAGACTCGTGTTTGAAAAGCATTTTTCCTCGACATGGATTAATTGTTTGTTTTGTTTAGTTAAAACCGAGTCCATGGTTGAATCTAGGGACTAAATATACATCGACATTAACGAAAATTTAAATTTAAATGATTCGGTCGCATTGTATCAATTTATGTTTATTCATTTTAAATATTTTTTAGAGATTTTTTATTATTTAAAAGTCCAAGATTTTATCTAAGGCGATATAACCAAGTATGAGTATTTCCGAGTATTTTTACCCCAACGCTAGAAAAAAAACCTTTGCTAGGAACCCACCATCGGCAACTTCTTCCTACGCTAGCCCCACGTTCTACGCCGGGATATGGTAGGTAGTGCCTACCATGGGACAAAACGGCAGCCGGGGTTTCGATTCGAGTGGGGATACTCGGCGGGATCGGTGAAATGATCACCGTCGGAAACGTCGTCTTCAACGAACACGACGCGTACATCATTGATAATGACTCTTACATTGCACCGAATAAATATACGTCTAATTCAATCGAATCTAAATTTGAACGATTCAGTCGTGTTATCAATTTATACCTATTTTTTTAATAAGTCTTATAGATTTTATTATTTAGAAGTCCATGTAGAAAAACAACCTCTAATAGGAAAGATAGAAATTTAGATAATTTTAAACATATTAAGTATTACCGGGCTAATATATACCTTTTAAGGTATTTTTTAAAAAAATTCATTAAGCCCTTCTTTTTCTAGGTCTATTAAGCAGCACCAGGTGACAAATAGATAGGCTTACTCAGAAACGCAGTGTCCCCCCTCTCTCTCTCTCTCTCACCCCCCGTTGACGTGCTTTTCTCCCAAATCCAAATCAATCCATGGCTATCTCTCATGTGCCCATCTAGAATCAGGTCTCATCTCTTCCCAATACTCCCCAATAGATTCGATTTCTATTTCAACTGGCCCAAATCCATCTAAACTTTACTCACATGAGTATGCTCCATTGATGTGGCGTTTACTTGTGTTGGCGTTATGAGAAGAACTCCTGATGTGAGCGTATTGGAGTGGGTAGCGGGGTAACACTGCTGTCGGACAGCCGCGTTGTTCTTAGACGACCGTTGATTGCATCCATCCTTTTTTTTGTGGAGTGCCAATGGTACGGATGCTATGTCTATCCACTGAACTCGTGTTAGAATCGCAAGTATTAAATCTGAAATCATGTGGGCACCAAGAATTGTACTTTACATGCTCATTAAGATTTTGCTAGCTTTTCAAGAAGTTAGAATATTGAATATTATTTTGCTTCGTTCTTGTAAATTTTTTATCATTTGTGTTCCAAAATTCCTGATCGCGTGAGACAGTTTTTGAAGAACACAAATCTTAGCTGACTAACAATGAACTTTATCCATAAAAAATATTATGTCTGTAAGTATGAACCAAAAGGAAATAATTTCTTCATTCCCCACTTTTTAAATCACCTAAAATAATTCTATGTATCTTGTCTAGTTCACCGCCTTCTTTTCCATTTTTTACTGAATCCCTCTTCAGAATCTTCATCCTCAATAAGGTGAACCTCCTGTTCTTGCTTTTTTTCTATTCTCTTACTCCTACGTTTCTTTTTGTATTTTTCTTCATCATCATGTTCGTCTACATCTTCATCTTCAATATTTTCTTTTGGCTCCTGCTTAACGATGACCACTTTTGAAGATTTCTTCAGGTTACTCTAAATAAGAGGATAAGGTCAGTTTGGCTGAGATTATAATACACTATTTTAAGGATTACTTAAACCATAAGGGTAGATACCTTTTTATCTATTTTGGCACTGAAAACTGTTTTTTCCTTGCCATTTACAACATAAGCAAGGCTTTTCTTTTTCTTAGGTCTTGTCTTGTTCTCTCCTTCATATTCTACCTTGTCGTCGCTATGTTGTATCACTGTACCCAATGCTTCCTACAAATAATAAGACATGATATTATTCTTTACTTTGTTTTCACATAATTTTGGAAAATAACATGGAATACAAAAGTAAAGTTTTGTACCTTTTCATCACTACAAACTTTAGCACTTAAATTTTGGTCATCCATAAGAAATAGTCTTGAAAAGGTGTAGTCTAGTTTACAGCTTTGAAAGTTGTAGTCCGTCAATCTAAACTGAAATATTATTTTCTGCCCACAAATCTCTTGGATAGATCTTGGAAGTTCGTTATTTCCATCATTAATAGAGGCAACCATGATATCAGCTGACTCATTGATTAGCTTTTGAGCTTCTTTCTCAAATAGAACGCAAGTTGCAGACGTCGTTGAATCACTGATTTCAACCATAATCTTAAATCTGCGATTTATGTAGATAACTTTTATAAAACAAATTATTGCAAATATTGTAATCTATTGAACTATTTACCGTGCACTTGGTTCAGATTTCCGGTCGCATTTGCTGCAGTAGTAGTGATCATTTCTCTTTTGAAGTTGCTTCTTGCACTTATCTTCGCTACATGATATGTAGTACCAGCCATATCTTGTGTTAACCTCATCAATTACTGCTTCCACAGTATATATCCTTCCCTGCCGATATAGCACATTAGTATATGTTTGTCATTTACTGTATGGAGATATAATTCATGATATTTTCCAGATTTCTAACCTGATTTGGTGAATTGAACAGAATAGCATTTAACTCTTCCAAAGTTTTCCTATTGTAGCGCATTTGGTCTTCCAAAGTACCTTTTAGATGGTCCTCGGTATGTACTTCTTTGATAAAGTTTTCATTGGAACAAATCCTGTGGGTGTATAAATAGATTTTATGTAAGCTTTATAGTATATAAGTCAGAATAGCAACATCTTCATTTAGACTTTGTGTACCTGCTCTGCACATCGATGGTCTCCGGAATAGGCAAGTTTACGTAAACTTTGGTTGCACTATTTGAAGATAGAGAATATCCTGCAAATTATTTTGAAAACATATATTGTTGTGTAGTACTAATTGGATCGATGATAAAATGAATGAATGATTTTGTAGTAAGACATACTGCCATATTTCCTAACTGTTGTGGACGTGACTATAATGACACTACCCTTTGACTTGATATCAATTAGTTCAGCTTTCGCACCCCATAATCTAACTTTGACTTCTTGATCTCTGTCAACAATTAGTAAAATAATTATAATTTCGAATAAATTACATGAGAATGTTGTGCACAGATTACATGAAAAATTACACTTACTCGATTAGGAGCACAATATCACGGATTTTGGAAAACCCAAAATATGTCTTGGTTTCTTCCATTTGTCCGATGTGAGCTGCAACCCCTATAACATCTGTTAAGACATGAGATGAGATGGTGTATTACATATCACTTAGAAAAAGATGAAACTTTGTTCATGCATGGTTTAATTCTTACGGTGATTAAAGAAATAGTAATATTTTACCTGAGAGATTTGTTAAGACAGGAGATGAGATGGTGTATTATATATCACTCAGAAAAAGATGGAACTTTGTGCATGCATGAATTAGTTCTTATGGTGATTAAAGAAATCGTAATACTTTACCTGAGAGATAAGTGTCAACACCTTCTCTTCTACCACGTATTTATGTCTGCGAAGTTGAAACCATGGTTTGGAACATCTTGGTCATCTTCGATCTTCTCTATATTCGTCGTCGGTGAAAAGAGTATTATCATGTCGTTTTCAACTTGTCGAAATTTTTGTGTTGCTTGCGTGACTCTCACATTTGTAATGGTATACAAATTTCCTTCTTGAATAAGTGACTTGAAATTTTCTATGTAGGCCTTATTGATAACTCCATGCATCATTGTTCCCTTCATGTTTACAATGCAAAATCAAAAAGAAGTCGCTGGAAATAATCCAACAAAGGATGTAACTGCAATGAAGGAATTTTCATACCTCTTGATCAATAAGGATCATGTCAAGGCTAACTATATTGCCATTGTTGATTATTTTTGCTTCCCGAAGTCTTGCTACTCTCGCTTTTATTGTTAATTCCTTTCCTCTCATTGTCTTAGTCTCACTTAAAGTTCTGCATGCCATTGCAGTTTTGACCATTGGTCTGAAACATGAAGGAGATAGTTGCAGAAACATGTATGAGGATACTTATTCCATTGCTAATAGGCATTGCCAAAATTTATAGAATAATTATATTAAATATGAGTGAGTGCATACCTGGAAGGTAGGGAAGCTTGAGATGATTGCCGACGTCTAGACGGGCAGTTCTAGAAGGTCGCCGAGGACGTGACGCTGGCAAAAGATCTCAAGTTGAAAACTGGGAAGGTCGAGTAGATCGTCAAAGATAGAAGTCGTCAAAAGATTTAGAGGTTCTATGTTCTACCTGTCACGAAGGGATGATCGCCAAAGATGGGGAGCCGTCGAAAGGTTCGGAAGTTAATACCTAGATGGAAATAGGTCTCGGAAGACGTAGGTGTATAGAAATATATATGTGTTCCCGTGGACACGAACGTGTATGAGCTGAATACGTGTTAATTTTTTCCAAGCAGATGATCAGCCTAACGTGATGAATATGGAGTCTAAACCGACAAATATATTTTATTATTTTTCTTTGCAAGCGGATTGATTAAGCTAACTGGTGGACATGGAGTCTAAACCAACATGACCAAATTTGTTATTTGACGTGACGATGGTGGGATCTAAGACGGCGTGACAAAAGTCACATGATTGGCTAGGATTTTCTTCAGCCGTTGAGATTAAAATAGATGGTTAAAATAAATTAATATTCTAGGATTAACGTGGTGCCTCGTAGGGAGTCTCCAATTAGTAAATATAAGATTTATTTACTCGCACTTTATTTATCTGCTATATCCAAAACAACCAAAAACCCGTTTGCTAGTGTTTACAGTGAATCATCTATCCAACCTGCTTGTCAACACCTTCTGCTCCTCGTTGGGTTCGCCACTCTTATTTATCGAAAGTACTACGATACACCCCCTATACTTGTGGGTCATTAGGGTGTACCGTGTGCACCATACCACAAACAAAGCTTGAAGCTTGTGGTTGTTGAGTTCATGGCGGAACATATAAGAATCTCGAGCAGAGTTGGGCTAAAGCAAGCGATTGAGACTAGAAATGCCAGGAATCGGAAGGTGTGCTCACTGGGAGGGGGTTGGAGTAGCCTATCGAGCCCGAGGACGACCGTGGATAATGGATTGCAGCAGCGAGCGACGGACGTCCTCGGGATGAAGTCATTGACAGCAGCCCCCTGGTTGACCTCTGTTCGATCCCTTGCCGACTGGGCGATGGCGTGGTACTCCGGGATGTAGTGGTATGTGTGGTAGAGGGTGGAGAAAGCCTGGCGCCGTCGGGCATCTCCATGGCGGTTTCAGGTCGTGAAAACGAAGAAACGGAGAGGAAATAAGGTAGAGGTGGAGTGGCAGCGTCAGGAGGGAGAGGGGAAGGGAAGGCTAGGGTTCTGGCACTTGGAGGAGGCGGAGTAGATAAGGAGAAGAGAAGGGACCATGAGAGGGTGGTGGTGGTGTTGGTGAAAGGGACATGGGGAATGCCTCATGCGTGTGTGCATGTCCGTACGAGGGAGAAGGGGAAACTATGGGCTAAAAGTGGAGAGGGCTGGGCTGGCTTGGCTGCCTCCCCTACGTTTTTTTCTTTTAGCAAAACTGCTTAATGGAAAAAAGAAAATAGTTTGGAGGAAATAAAATAATTTCAGGAAATTTAGAAAAACAAGGTTTTATGCAATATGATTTTGTTGATAGTTTAAAATGCATGATGATGATGCATGATGCAAAAAATAAAAACAAACAATTTTGTACTTGGGGAAAACCCCAGGGGCTACACCTGTTACCTTAGATATTGACTTATGTCCAAAACTGATGGTTGCATGATTTATATTTGGTTAAAATTCCATCACTAGTCTCTTGCTTCCGTCCATTTGACTTATACACCCACTATAAAGTTTCCATTTTGACCCACTAGAAGCATAGTCCTACATAAGATCATTGACTTGAGTTAGGACCCAAATAGGGTCCTCTCAAATTAGCAACAAGGGTATTGGGAACCCAAATAGTATACTAAATGTAAGAAACATATGGACCAACATATTTAGCTTGTTGATACGTCATAAACGTATCCCTAATTTCTGATGCTCCATGATCATATTTTGCCAGTTGCTACAAGTTTTCTCCCTTATTTATAGCATTTTTATACATTTTCCGGACTAACCTATTAACAAGATGCCACAGAGTCAGTTCCCTGTTTTCTGCTGTTTTTTAGTTTCAGAAAAATTGTTCTGGAAATATTCTCGGAATTGGAAAATTCGAAGCCCTGAAGTCCTATTTCCCCGGGAAGCATCCAGAAGACCGAAGAGGAACCGACGAGGGCAGCAGGGGGGCACACCATAGGGTGGCGCGGCCAGGGCTAGGGGTGTGGGCCCCCTGGAGTGCCACAGCCTTTGCCCTTTCGCCTATTTAAGCCCCCCGAATGGAAAACCCTCGGCACCTGATCAAAATCCCCGAAAAAGTTCCGCAGCCGCCGTCACTATCAACCCCAGATCGGGGGTTCTGAAGCTGTTTCCGGCACCCTGCCGGAGAGGAGATCGTCACCGGAGGCCTCTTCATCACTATGCCTGCCTCCAGAGTGATGCGTGAGTAGTTGATACTTGGACTACGGGTTCGTAGCTGTAGCTAGATGGTTGCCTTCTCCTCATATGCCTCCATGATTAGATCTTGTGAGCTGCCTATCATGATCGAGATTGATCTTATGTAATTCTCTGTGCTGTGTTTGCTGGGATCTGATGAATATTGACCTTATGCCAAGTTGATTATAGTTTTTATTTGCATGTGTTATTTGTGATCTTGCATGCTCTCCGTTGCTAGTGGTTATTCTGGCCAAGTAATTGTTAGTGACTCCAAGAGGGAGTATTTATGCTCGATAGTGGGTTCATGCCTCCTTGTTGCCTTGCTCGAGTGACAGAAACGTGAAGAGGGAGGATGTGTTGTTGCCATTAGGGAGAAAATAGCGGTGAGAGTTCCCGCGTGCATAATCACTGCTTACATTACACACTTTGTTTAACGCAATTATCTGTTGCTTGCAACTTAATACCTGAGGGGGTTCAGATGATAACCTGAGGGTGGATTATTAGTCATAGATGCAGATGGATGTCGGTCTATGTATCTTGTTGTAATGCCCGCACTAAATAACATAGTAATCTTCATGTCATATTGTGCACTACGGTGCAACCTTTATTTGTGAATTTCCCAGCTGTAATTTGTTCACCCAGCATGCTATCTTTTATGGAGAGACACCACTAGTGAAACTACGAACATCGGTAAATTTTTCCACACTATTAAACAAACCACAACAATTTCCTTCTCTCTTTACTTTCTGCAAGCATACACTATTTTTCCACACTATACTTCTAACCTTTGTTTTTAGCAAGACCTGTGAGATTGACAACCTCACTGTACCGTTGGGGCAAAGTATTTTGATTGTGTTGTGTGCAGGTTCCACGTTGTTGCTGACACCGGTGAAGCGCCAGCACCACCGTTAGTGGCATCAACCTTCCGAAGATTCTATGTCTCCTACTGGATTGATAACCCTGGTTCTAACTAAGGGGAAAACCTCTTCCGCGGTGCTCATCACACCTTCCTCTTGGGGTTCCCAACAATGCAGAGAAAGGATTTAACTCTACCAGCATCAAGGATTTTTCTGGCGCCATTGCCGGGGAGAAGGAAGTATTCGTGCAAGGGGAGTCTCTCACTCTCAATCTCTTTATTTTGTTTTTCTTGTCTTTATTTTTTATTTTTTTCTTGTTTTTTCTCTCTTTATCAAAACACAAAAAAGTTAATTCTTATTCTAGTTGTTATTTTTGCTTTATCATGCTTGCTATCAATGTTTGATGTCTCTGAAACTAGATCTTATAGGAAAGGTGGGTTCACGGATGAACAACAAAAATATTATAATGAACACTGCTTGATAGAAAAAGGGATACACTTATGGGAACAAATTAATAAATTGCATGGCTATGCTAAAAACTTGTGCTCTACTTATAATGTTACTTATTGCTTTGATAAATCTTGCTGCTGTAGGAGGTATAAACACCTCCCTTTTCAATGTGAGTGTAATGATGATGTTACCATATCTTCTTATGTTAAGGGAAATTATGAATTATATGATGTGGAACAAATTAATGAATTTATTGCTTGGAAGGGTGCATTCGAAATTGCCTATTTGCTTGATAGTATTGATGATGCACCTTATAAATATGAGATTTATGCTATACTTGAATATTGCTTTGATAATTACAAGGATTTTAATTACTACATAATGGATTATCTTAATAGATTCTCTCCCCTAAAGGGAGAGACTAATGCCTTGCAGGAAACTATGGAAGAGAAAATTGCTGAAACTGGAAGTTCTTTCGATGAAAAAGAGGAGGATAGTGATGATTAATATGAGGAAGAATGGAACCCATGTCTACCTCCCAATCATAGTAACTCTTTAACTCATAATTGTGACGATCCTATTGATTCTTTTGCAATATCTCTTTTTGATGAAGTTGATACTTGCTATACTTGTTACCTTGATACTACTATGAATGAAACTTGTGAGAATAATATTGCTACTGTTATTTATGATAATCCATGCTACTTTGATAAATCCTATGAGAATCCTCTATTTATTCCAAATATTGATATGCATGATATTGAGGAAGTTTGTTTAGAAAATTTATATGATAATGCTTTTGGTGATGGTTCTATGTTACTTGATGTTATAAATCATAATGCTACTGAAAATAGGATTGCTATATTGTGTCCTATAACTTTTATGAGTGATCATTCATCTTGTTTTTCTATTGCTAAAAATGGGGAAAAGCAGGAGCTGATTTTAATTTTTGAGCTTGATTTAAATTGTGTGCTTTCATACCATGATAAACATGCTTTATGTGATAATTATGTTGTTGAGTTTGATCATGATGCTACTAGAAATTATTATGAGAGAGTAAAATATGGTTGTGGGAATTTTCATGTTACTAAAACACCTCTCTTTTTTGTTGAAAGTTTTGAAGTTGCTCTTGTTCTACCTTCCCATGATTTATATTTTGAGTTTCTTTAATTTATTTCTTTACAAGATTCCTATGCATAGGAAGTGGGTTATACTTAAATGTGTTTTATATTTTATTCTTGATGCTCTCTTATTGTGCTTCCATCTTATTATCATGTGAGCATCTTTTCAAGTCATCATGCCTAGCTGAAAAGGCTTTAAAGAAAAGCGCTACAGGGACACAACCCGTTTTATTTCTCTGTTTTTCTCAGTTTTACTTTGATTTATTTGGTGTGCTTGCACCTGGGTGTTGTATATTTCCTTAGAAACCCCTCTGTATCTTTTCTTTTGTGTTTTTGTTGAGCCAAGTAAATCTACCAGTGGAAAGTTGAGCCTATATTTCGGATTTCTGCGCATGAAACGTATTTCTGTTGTCCATTGTAAATTCCGTTAAAAACACAGGAAATTCAAATTGACCTGAGATTTTTTGTGTTTAAACCTAAGTTATATACGCAACTTTCCTTAGTTGACCACTTTTTTATTTGACTAACAGGAAAATTTCTAAACAAAAATCGATCTTTGCCTGCTGTTCTGTTTTTGACAGATTTCTGCCATTTATCGCATTTGCATCTTAATCTCTTTCTTTTGGTGTTCTTTTGAGAAAAAGAGTTTTAAAAGAAGTTGTGACAGTAGCTATTGTGTTTTTTATTGATATTCTTGTGTTGAAACTGAACCATGTGAGTTTATTATTTCTATTGCACTAACGTTGCTAATGAAGATTGCGAGAATTTTGATGTGAAGGAAGTTTTCAAGGGACAGGAGAAGAGGATGATATGATGTGATCAAGAAGAGTAAAACACCTAATCTTGGGGATGCCCCGGTGCTACATCCAAGAAAATTCCAAGAAGACTCAAGCGTCTAAGCTTGGGGATGCCCAAGGCATCCCCTTCTTCATCAACAAATTATCAGGTCACTTCTAGTGAAACTATATTTTTATTCGGTCGCATCTTATGTGCTTTGCTTGGAGCGTCTTTTATTTTTGTTTTCAGTTGGATTTTTCTTTGGCTTTCAGTTTGCTTTTAATTTCATAATAATCTTGGTTGGACCCCCAACATTCTTTTATTGGAGAGTGACATGCTCCGCTTTTTCATGAGATTGTGTTGTATTCTTAATCTCTGTCTTGCTGCTGCATTTATTCAGTTCCTGTTTTGCATTCATCTCTTATTAGAGCTGTTAGTTTTAGTTGTATTATGTGAGTACTCTCATGTTTTCTTTCTTTATCATAAAGAGTATTTTGTTAAAGCATGTTTTGTATGGTGCTTGTTGGGAGAAACAAAAGAAAACAGCTGCTTGAAGTAGATTTTATAACAGTACTAGTAGAAGCTTGTATAGACTGTGGCTAGGACTTTTTTATGCCATGCGAAATGTTATTTTAGTTTCAAAGCCTTGTGGTTATTTAGTAGCATGATTAGCCTCAAATATCTCAGAGTGTTTAATATGTATTGAAAGATTCTTGAGTTGTTCTTGTCATAGTAAAGCATCAATGTAGGGTATTCTCTTTCGAATGTTTCATTTGGTTGACTTGGCGCATGCTCACACCATTTTTATGACTACAAACCAGTCACGAATAGCCTCCATGACCACTTAGTTTTTGAACTTGTGACATTGCTTATGTTTTAATTAATGATGCTTATGTCGCTATGCATGATTATGGCTCTTATGCTCTCTTGATTTGTCGCTCCCAGTCTTTTGCTAGCCTCCACCTGTACTGAGTATGAGCTCTACTCGTGCATACAAACTCCCTTAAACCAAAGTATTTCCCATTGTGTCCACCATAACTACCTACATGTGTTATTTAACTTCCATTCAAAAGTAAATTTCTCATGTGTTACCTTTAAAACCTTCAAAATTACTCCTGCTTTATGTTCCTGTTTTTGCTCATGAGGACGTAAATAGAGAATCTTTATCTCACTTGTTGATTGGGTTTCACACCCTGGACTAGTGGCTTCATCCGCTTATCCAAATGATAGAAGAGCTGGCAGCGGGGAGCCCAGCCCCAAATTAATGCATACAAATTCTCTTCACTATTTTTGCCCCTGATTTATCAGTCAAAGCATAATTTTGTAAACAAAAGAGAAAGAGGGATGACCTTCTACACAAGTTGCGTCCTTCACCATGGGGGCCACTCTTGTGAATCCAGTTGACTTGTGATGTAATGTATTTTTTGTTTACCATTCGTTGACACTAGCATACATGTCCCGAAATATAGACTCGAACGTTTACCTTTCTTTGCATTATTATTCATGATCCTTTATTTGAGTTACTTTTCGTGATGCAAAGTAATTGCTATGCTTTATTATGAAAGTTTTATTTATCATTTATGTGTTTAAAGTCTTATGATCTCAGCGTGCATATGCTTTTACATTAGATTGATCAAGTTTGTGTTAGTAGCATGCCACCTCATAAATTACTGTTTTATCGTTTACCTACTTGAGGACGAGTAGGAACTAATCTTGGGGATGCTTGATACGTCATAAACGTATCCCCAATTTCTGATGCTCCATGATCATATTTTGCCAATTTCTACATGTTTTCTCCCATATTTATAGCATTTTTATACATTTTCCGGACTAACCTATTAACAAGATCCCACACAGCAAGTTCCCTGTTTTCTGCTGTTTTTTTAGTTTCAGAAAAGTTGTTCTGGAAATATTCTCGGAATTGGAAAATTCGAAGCCCGGAAGTCATATATTCCCCGGAAGCATCCAGAAGACCAAAGAGGAACCGACGAGGGGCAGCAGCGGGGGCACACCATAGGGTGGCACGGCCCCCCTGGCCGCTCCAGCTAGGGGTGTGGGCTCCCTGGAGCACCACCGCCTTTGCCCTTTCGCCTATTTATGCCCCCCGAATGGAAAACCCTAGGCATCTGATCAAAATCCCAGAAAAACTTCCGTAGCCGCCGTCACTGTCAACCCCAGATCCGGGGTTCTGAAGCTGTTTCCGGCACCCTGCCGGAGAGGAGATTGTCACTGGAGGCCTCTTCATCACTATGCCTGCCTCCGGAGTGATGCGTGAGTAGTTCATCCTTGGACTACAGGTTCGTAGCTGTAGCTAGATGGTTGTCTTCTCCTCATATGCCTCCATGTTTAGATCTTGTGAGCTGCCTATCATGATCGAGATTGATCTTATGTAATTCTCTGTGCTGTGTTTGCTGGGATCCAATGAATATTGACCTTATGCCAAGTTGATTATAGTCTTTCTTTGCATGTGTTATTTGTGATCTTGCATGCTATCCGTTGCTAGTGGTTATTCTGGCCAAGTAATTGTTAGTGACTCCAAGAGGGAGTATTTATGCTCGATAGTGGGTTCATGCCTCCTTGTTGCCTTGCTCGAGTGACAGAAACGTGAAGGGGGAGGATGTGTTGTAGTCATTAGGGAGAAAACAGCGGTGAGAGTGCATGTGTGCATAATCATTGCTTACATTACACACTTTGTTTAATGCAATTATCTGTTGCTTGCAACTTAATACCTGAGGGGGTTCAGATGATATCCTGAGGGTGGATTATTAGTCATAGATGCAGATGGATGTCGGTCTATGTATCTTGTTGTAATGCCCGCACTAAATAACATAGTAATCTTCATGTCATATTGTGCACTACGTTCGACCTTTATTTGTCAATTCCCCAGCTGTAATTTGTTCACCCAGCATGCTATCTTTTATGGAGAGACGCCACTAGTGAAACTACGAACACTGGTAAATTTTTCCACACTGTTAAACAAACCACAACAATTTCCTGCTCTCTTTACTTTCTGCAAGCATACACTATTTTTCCACACTATACGTCTAACCTTTGTTTTTAGCAAGACCGGTGAGATTGACAACCTCACTGTACCGTTGGGGCAAAGTATTTTGATTGTGTTGTGTGCAGGTTCCACGTTGTTGCTGACACCGGTGAAGCGCCAGCACCACCGCCAGTGGCATCAACCTTCCGAAGATTCTATTTCTCCTACTGGATTGATAACCCTGGTTCTTAACTAAGGGGAGAACTTCTTCCGCTGAGCTCATCACACCTTCCTCTTGGGGTTCCCAACAACGCAGAGACAAGATTTAACTCTACCAGCATCACTTGCACGCCACCATAATAATCAACAAACAGAAAGTGATGATGATTGTAGTTCCCGCGGAGTTGTTACGAGTGGGTTCATCCCTAATGACCACACCACTTGCACCAATATTCTTTTTTTGCATGTGCGGGCTTGTCCGTCTTCTTGTTCTTCTTCTTGGCTACATAGCCAAGACCTTTTTTGCCATTTTGTGGCCTTGGCAATGCTAGACTTGGCGATTGCACAACCCCTTTCTTAACACCAGGGCCCTTACCCTTGATTCTACTAAGCTATTCCTTCAACCTAGCATTTTCCTCAAGAATTTTTGCATGATCACAAGAAGAAGAAGAGGTACTAGGCATACTAAATTGAGCTACTTGCGTTTGAAGTTGTTCATGTGACTTGGTGAGGGTAGATTGTTCACTCTCCAAGACCTTGTGAGCCTCGGTGAGCTTTTCTAGCTCCTCGGTTAGTTTATCATGACCAACACAAACTCAACTCTTTCTTTTTGAGAGAATTCCTTATTTGGCCCTTACTTAAAATTTTGTTCCTAATTTGTCCCTACAAAAAAAATTCTTCCTTATTTGACACCTTAACTTCATTTTCTTCCTAACATGGCCCTATAGTGTATTATAAACACAAATGGGGATGCAAAAAGACTCTTTTGCCCCCTGATGAATTTTTGTACCAAAATTCATAACAGAAGTTGAAAATCAGCATGGTACCAAAATTCAAAATAGAATTTTTGACGAGGCGGGGATGAGTCTAGAGACAGGCTGGAGGAGTCAATTATTAATTGATGAACGTAGTAGTTAGCTGCAAGTTGCCATGTGATTTGACGTCGCGATTTCGCGCGACACGATCGCCGCTGCGGTGGGTGTCCACGAATCGATGAACAACATCATTCTTGGAGTCGAGACGATGCACGCACTAAATGCATGGCCGGAATCATCGTGGAGATAACGTTGCGTCAAACGCATCACATTGCGTAGTTGCTAATTTACTTTCATTTCTATATATGGTGTATAACTGTCGCAGATTGATGTCGTACATATGATTACTTAGTGCAAACTATACTACTACAGCGCTGCTAATAAAGTAGGCTAGCATAAAGTAAACTTGTGGTTGATGCAAACTATACTAGCGCGCACTGCTAATGGGCTCAAGAAGTTAACCACTGCGTTTATCAATTAATAATTGATTCCTCCACCCCCGTCTCTAGACTCATCCCCGCCTCGTTAAAAATTCTATTATGAATTTTGATACTATGTTGATTTTTAACTTCTGTTATGAATTTTGGTGTAAAAAACTCATCAGGGGCAAAAGAGTCTTTTTATATTCCCATTTGTGTTTAGAATGCACTATAGGGCCATGTTAGGAGGAAAATGAAGTTAAGGTGTCAAATAGGGAAGAAATTTTTTTTAGGGCCAAATAGGGAACAAGATTTTAAGTAAGGGTCAAATAAGGAATTCTCTCTTTCTTTTTAGACACTTTATATTTAGCAATGGCACTGTCACGTTCCTTAGTGAGTTTAGACATTAACTCATTACGTGACTTTTTCTTCAAGAGAAACTCAAAGCTCATGCTCTTCCTCAAGAGAATTGTTAAGAGATGCAATTTCAAGAGCATCCTCCCTCTCACCTTCACCTTTCTTCTCAAGAAGCTCTTGAGCCTCTCCAAATTGGCTCATGAGAAGATCAAAGTGTTTTTTGGTTTCGCCTTGCAAGATAGACAAAACAGTTCCAAGGTGGCAATTTCATCTTCTATGCTAAGACTAGCAAGATCATTTTTTTCATGTTGAGTCTTAGAGATGGAAAAATATGCTACCTCGGTGGCCTTGGCCATGAAGCACTTTGCGGATTAGTGGGGAAGATTCTCATTGGGGGATTCAAAGAGGGATGGAGATGATGAATATGTAATTGCAAGAGCGTCCACTTCGTGTGGATTCATCTTCTTCTTCTTCTTCACCTGATGCATACTCTTCTTGAGTCACCAACAGAATCCTAGAGGTTGGATTCTTGTTGAAGGATTTCTTCTTGATGAAAGGTTTTTTGTGAATGAGCTTGGGCTTGCCCTTGAGAACAAGTTTTCCTCCTCGAGTTTCTCTATTCTCGAAAGGACACTTGGCCACAAAGTGAAACTTGTCTTCACAATTGAAGAATGACCTCAATTTTTGAGTACCACCCTTGGCATAGCTTTACTTGGTCTTTCCCTAAACATAGGCCTTGGCCTTGGATGTACTCTTCCAAAATCTTTCGGCTTGGAGATCCATGGACTCTCTGAGAACCGATTCATACTCTGTAGGCTTTAAGGGAGCCAACTCTTCTTCCAATTCAACCTCATCTTCTTCTTTGTCCACATCCTGATCACCACCTTGTCCTTCAAAGCAAAATAGGCTCCTTTGTGCATTCCAATGGCACAAGCATGAGAGTCTTAAGAAATCTTGGTTTTAACTTGAAAGGATGTCATCTCTTGCATAACCTCATTTGAGGTCATGATATGATAGTTGTGTCTTCCTTGGATACTTTTCAAGTCCACGGGCTCAAATGGCATGAGGTAACTCACATACTTCCTCTTGATCCAAGAATCATTGACAGGAGTGGCACCAACACCATTAAAATCTATTGCAAGGGTCATGAGTCTTCTATACATGTCCTCATGTCTTTCACCATCAAGCATATAGAACCCTTTGGCCCCATTGCTCAAGACATAAAACCTATTCCTCTTCATGCTAACTTTGGGTGGATCACCCCTATTGTTTATAGAGGGTGAGGGATGATAGGATTTGGTGAGAACGAAGGAGGGGGGACCAAAAATTACTCCTCCTTTCCATTTGCATCCTTAGGGGGGAGTTTTTTTTTCTTCATTTTCTCCACCCCCTTCCTCATTCCCTTTGTCATCAGAGGTGTTATTCCCCGGAGACGCATAGACGGAAGGAGTCGTGTCCTTGGCTTTCATGAGTTGCGTCAACATGTCACGAAACACTTTCATTTGGGATTCCATGGAAAATTTCAAGGATGTTTCCATATTCTTGAGATCATCCATGGTAGCTGTAACCCTAGAGATGGTGGTATCGTCATCGTTGCCCATACTTTCTCTTAGGCGGTTAAGCCCGAATTAAGAGCCGAGGCTCTGATACCAATTGAATGGGTCATATAGGCACCTAGTGGGGCGGGGGTGAATAGGTGGTACCTCCAAATTTTAATAATTTTTAGATTTTAGGCTTGACACAAAGGTAAATTCTATAGATATGCAACTAAGGTGAATTTACCTATATGGCAAGGATTACACTAAGAAATGTACAAGCACAAAGTAAAGCTAAAGGATAGAAGTAACCAATGTGGAAGCACACAGAGACAAGGATGTATTCCCGAGTTCCTCCCTTTTAGGGGAGTACGTCTCGTTGGAGGGGTGTGAGTTTCGCCATGGCCTAATCAACGCCACAAAGGCCTCACACTATTAACTGATGAACTACGCCACAAAGGCCGAGTTGACCTTCCACTATGGAATCCTTCAAGGCGAAATACAGATCCTTTATAATGAGCTTGAGGCACACACCCACAACTGAACCGGGGGCTCCCAAGAACACCAAGAATCTGTGAGTAACAATGGAGTCTAGGTTTTCCACAAGGAAATCCTAGACACAAATACCTCAAGTGAATAAGGGGGAAATGAAGAATGGCTTCGTGAAAATGTAGATCCGGGCCTTCTCCTTCACTCCTCCAAGAATCAATGCGTCTGGGTGGAGGAGTTGGGAGAAATCTAGCTTTTGGTGAGCTCAATTAATGGTGACTTCAATTCTGGACGAGCTATCCCTTTGGGGAAGAAGGGGAAAGGGTATTTATACCCTCTCCCAAATCTGAGCATTTGAAGCCATTTCGTGACTGGCGGTATTCCAGGCGGTACTACGGTGTACCACGCGATGTACACTAGCGGTACAACAGAGGAAGTATCATAGAGTGCCAGGTGCGGTACTACAGGTAGCGCTCCAGGTACTACCGCTGGCCACCCTTATGAATTTATTTCGAGGTGGCTTGCAATAGTACTGTAGCGTTCCCACATTTAAATAATGTAAGGACACATGTGTTATTGTGTTAGTCCCTGGATCAATTGCTAGCACCACAGTACAAAATGAAATATCATGCAAATGCATCAAATTCTATTACATCGCATGATCCAGTCTTTACAAAATAGGATTACAACTTGTATAGTCTTTGAAGACTAGTAGAAAACAAAGAAATACAGCGGAAAACATAGATCAACATTGAGCCCATCTTCTTCATGTGCCACAGGAAAAACATGTTGGCGATAGTCTCGAGATCCTAAATAAAATCTTCACTCGTCTTCAGATTATCTGCAGGATGGAATATGCAGCCACAAGGGGTCAATACAATTTAATGTATTGGCAAATGACACTATGGTGGATGTGTTGTAAATTTCTATCTTCTACATGCTTATTTGGCTAAGTGGAGTTCAAGGCTAGATTTTGCAGAAAGCTAGTTTTATCCTATCCTTTTATAAAACACTTTTCATCTAAAGTTGTTCACAGGTACAGTTCAGTGAACTATGAAGAATTTTTGTTCCAAGGTCTTACAACAATAAAGTTCTATCTCCATAGGCTATACTGGTCTATCTCCAGAGCCTTATAACACCAATGATCTATCTCCAAAGATTGTGCTGGTCTATCTCCAGTGGCAGGTCTTTCTCCTTTGCCATGTCACACCAATGTTCTATCTCCAAAGGTGGTGCTGGTCTATCTCCAGTGGCAGGTCTTTCTCCTTTTCCTTGTAACACCAATGGTCTATCTCCAAAGGTGATGCTGGTCTATCTCCAGTGGCAGTTCTCTCTCCTTTGCCTTGTAACACCAATGGTCTATCTCCAAAGGTGGTGTTGGTCTATCTCCATTGGCTATGCTGGACTATCTCCAGTGCCAAGTAATGGTTTATCTCCATAGGCAATTCAGGTCTATCTCCCTTGCCAAGTAAAAATAATCCATCTCTCATATAACAGTCATCATTGGAATGATATCCAACTTATTCTACAAGCATGGCTAAGCAAACAATTCCACTTTGGTATCTACTAGGATCAAGATAAAAGGTAACTATCTCTACTTGGTTTGCATAGCATTGTTTAACAAAAACCTAACCATGCAATTTTGTGAAACACTAATGCATATAAAATCTTAGGAAGTTTATGAAGTGTGCCACTTTCCTTGTTAACGTTGGTGTAGATGTACTCTCTCTTCACCACTAGATAGTTTCTCTTTGTACAATCTAGACAAGTCAAACAAATAACAATAAACAACATTCACAAACAACAAGAAAACAAATAATACCAATCAACACACTTAGTCAGAAGGGTTTTATGTTAATCACAATAATTTAGTTTGCTAAGGAAACTATTGTGATTTGGTTAAGGTCTTCCAGAAGGGACTATAGTTGGTAAAGACTTGGGTTTGAAATATTCAAACTCAATTGGTCATACTTGTCAAGGAAGTTCCAAGAGTTCACCAAGGTGATCTCACTATTTCAACTAAAGTAACACATAGCAAAGTGTAACACTTAGTTGTTTTCATCAAAAAAAATTGAGTGGTCTAAGTTAGTCTTTCCATTTTGGTTTAAGGAAGTTCTAGGTCCAACTAACTTCATTGAAATATATATAACAAGATAATTATTGGTATTTTCCATTTTGGGTCTATGGTTGGACAAAAAAATACTTGTTATTCTTCAACTTGTGTGGATTGCTCCAAGTCTTCACATGCTTGTCTTCTTGAAGATCATCTTCATGCTTCTATTGTAGACTTGTTCCTTGGATGGATTCTTCTCTTGGTCTTGATAAATTCTTCATGGCTTATCACTAGTTGGTCCAAGGTAGGAGGGGCACAAAATATCACTAAGTCCATTTGGAAAGAAAAGAAATAAGAAAGATAGAAAGAGAGAGGGAGATGTTTTCTTCTGGATTTCTTCACACTTGTACTTCCTTGAGTTTCTTCTGGTTGTTGTGGAGTCTAATTCTTTTCTTCAAAACTTCTTCATTGATCTTCCTTGTAGCTCTTCATGTTGTCACCAAGCTGAAGATGGAGTTCCTTCTTGTGGTTAAGTCTTGACTTCCATTTTGTAATCTTGATAGATTCTTCAAGCAAGAATGGGGGGTTGGATAAGTAGATAGAAAACTAAGGTTCACTACTTGGTACCATATGTGATTGACACATTGGTAACTTGGTCTTGGCTCCAAATAGCCATAACACCAAAGAATAGATGATGGAAACAATTACTATGTCATGGTGAAAATGGATGTATCACTATGTTGGATTTTTGGTCGAAAACACATGTGCATGGTCCAAGGGTGTCCAAAATTGGTAGTCACTAATTTCTCTGGTTCAAGGTTACCCAATGGAGAAATTTTTTTAAGGAACCATAATCTAATTATTTATAGAATTAAATCTATGTCAAAAAATACTCAAATAGTCCACTAAATTTTAAATTAAATTTTAATTTGATCAAAAAATATTTTGGGACAGAGGGTATGAAAGTACACATCCTAAGGTTTCCAAATATTTTATTTGCAATTTTTGGATTTTTAGAATTTGAATTATGCCAAAATTCATCAAACAAGCATATTTGAATTTGAACCAATTTAAGTTTGTCAAATTTGAATTTGAACAGTGCTAAAAGTTTCTACATGTTGTGCTGATTTAAAAAAGTCCAAGTTTTCTAAATTTGGGCTTATGGTTGAAAAGTTATGATGAATCTAAGATGTAGGGGCCTTTCTGCAAAATAGCCATTCCATTTTTATTCGGGAATTAATTCCAGAGACGGACTGGGCTCATATCTGCTATTTGCCGCGCGGGCCGATGGATAAGGACTAGGCCTGGCCCGGCTACGTGCTGCATGGGTGACAAATAACGAAATCGGGCGCAGCTGACTCGCGCACACGTGGCGCGCTATGATTGGAGGATACCGATTCGGTAAGTGATGTAACAGGGGCCTTAGGATCCAGATCTAATGGCCGAGGTTCAAAGAAACTCAGTGGGCGGCGGGATCTCACCGGGAAATGTCGAGGCGGCGGCCGGAGTTGCAATCGTTGATGGCGACGGCGTTTCCGAGGTGCTCCAGGCTCGGAGAGGTTTCAACGAGGGGAAGCGCGACACGGCGAACTCGATGGTGGCCTCGGGGATCCTCGGAGATGCCTGTAGCGACGACGTGATGCAGATGGAGGGTGCGGGGACTCCGGCGGCCACGGATGTGCACGACGGCGACGATTCCTGCATGGAAAAAGATCGGGGAGGGGTCACCGAGGTTCGCACTGGCTAAAGGAGTTGAATGGACAAGGAGGGGCGGCAGGGACTCACACAGTGCCCTGGGATCGGGAGAAAACGCGGCGGACAGAGAGGTCTCCGACGACCAATTTCTTTGGCCTCGAGACGAAATTCGGGCAGCCTCCAGAGGGGAAAGAGAGAGGGGAGAGGGGGGTTTAAGGTGCGGTGCTCTGGGAGAGTTATTGGGCCTTAAAGGGTAGGAATCAAGGCACGGAAATTTCGGCCAAAACTGCCATGGCAGTTTCCATACGGGGAAGATGATGACGACGTCATTGATGACATCATCGATGTTTTTTTTCTTTTAATTCATGTTTTCTTATTTCATTAATAACTTCTGTTTTCTCTATCCAATTAAGGTCAAATAAATTTCTAAATTTGTGTAATATTATATCTTTCAACCCATATCATTTTTGTAAATGTTCAATATGTTTTTAATTTTCAATTTTGGAATTTTGAATAGTTCCCTAATAGTTGCTTAATGTTATTTCCTAAAATAAAAAATAAAAAATGTAAACTTAGTCAAATAAAATTTTAGTGACATTCTATTGGTGGAATATTATTTTTGAAGATATTTACCACTTATTTCCATATTTTATATTTTGACTAGCAAAAATGCCCGGGCGTTGCTACGGGTAAGAGACAACTTGATGATATATGGTTTGCACATTGTGGTATATTATACGGCCAACAAATTCCTCCAACAAAAATGTGCACTACAACTTAAAATGGTAACACAACATATTCTGAGTGTACAAGGCTCATTCCTTTGTATTCATAGATCATTGGTACTCCCTCTAGGCCGAATTAGTTGGCAAAGCCCATGCATTCAAATGTGATATGTCTGGTTTAAATGCGCGTTCAAGGATAAAAGTAGACAAAGCCTTGCCCATAAACTGTCATGTATGTTTAAAATCGGTCCTTCTAGTCCTTAGTCCTCATGTCTGTTCGATGCAAGAGTGTACAGCGTGATTTCTTTACATTGGCAAAACAATTTTCCTTTTTGAAGACTATATTGTGAAGTTTTACTAACATCTGTTTAATGATTTTTTTGGCTAAATTACTTTTGTTTAACCATTAAATATATTGAATGCTTAGTGCCAAGAGATTCGTTTATGACCGGGAAAGAAGTTATAACTCTTTTCTGATTTTTTTTTTATTAACTACAAGACTGGTCATGCTTGCACCGCAGATTTTCAGCGGCACTAAGCATGCTTGCACTTCTGATTTTCAGAATGGTAGAGATACTTCTTCGATGGTACTATGAATAGCTGACCAGCGGGGGCAGTGTTCCACCGAAACAAGAGATAGAAAAGGCTCTGATATATATTGAAAGATGAGGCAAAATGTTTTACCCAGTTCTGGCAGGATTAGCAACAGAAGGGAACAATTAGCGGCCATGGTAAAGGAAATATGGGCTTATGGCTCCTGTAAATTCTAGCATTGATATTTACCTTGTCCATGATTAACCCTGCAGCTCCAAAATTTGCTATCCTTCTAAAGTAACTCAAAAGAACTAACAATTAGGGGATGGACGTTAACGTTATAGCCAAAACTTTAAGAAGCAAAATGATTCAGCTAAGTAGAAAGCCATTATACTTACTTTTTCGCTCGCTCAAGTTCAGTCCAGGGGAAGTACGGTCCATGAAATCCGGTCTCTAGACTCGAAGGATGTGGCGAGAGGATTCGCAGGCGGGCGCTCGGGGAAGTTCCTCTGCCGTGGGAGCTCGTCTCTCGTTGTCGGTGTGGGAGTAGGGGCATCAGCACGCAGAGCAGCAGTGCGGGAGCAGGTGCAGCGTACCAGAGAGGGAGGGGATCCATGGCGTCCTCGGGGGGCTGGGAGATCGCGGAGTACCATAGGATGAAGAAAGGCCAAGGGGCGAGCACACCACCGCGCGGGGTGAGCAAGGGTCAGGACGTGCGTGTGAAGACGATTGCCGAGCAGCAGTTGCCCATGCCGGCGTCCGGCGGAGACAGCATATGCTCACGCGGGATGATTCGCGATGTTGGTTGCCTGATTAATCAAGAATCATCGTTGTTTGAGCCATGGATCGAATCGTTCCAGGTCGAGGGAGGGGCGACGGACGAATTTCTTGTTCGAGAAAAAGGGTCGAGATATGAAACGGTCCAGGGAGGGGTGACGGACGAATTTCTCGCTCGACGAAAAGGGTTGAGTTACGAAACTTACGGACGGAGAGAAACTTGGAAATTCATAGAGAAGGGATCGGACGGGTGGCGAAGGGGTTCATGGAGAGCGTCGGCTGCTCGTCTTGGATATGCAGGGCGTGGGACGAAGGCGTGGCTCTCCGACTAGTGTTGCAGACACACGGCTCCTCTGCTCTGAGCCCACCAGGCCACCACCGCCATGGCATTGGGGAGTTGGGGAAGAGGCATCTCTGTTCTGGGTGGGAGTAAAAATAAAAATTATGCACGAGCTCCACAACGAGTAGAGGCCGGCTTCGGCAGCCACCTCCTCGAGTGCCGATCTCTCCAGGAGGAGGCGGGGCGCACCTTGGAATTCTCCTGCCGAGGAAGGAGCGGTGGACTTGGTTTCGGCTTCGCCCTCCTTTTCCCGTGGACGGATCAAAGCGATTCTTCGTCCAAAGTCCTGATCTGAGGAACCGTCCTTCTCTCAGATCATCTGGCCTTGCCACCATGGCTAGCACCAGTAGGAGAGGAAGCAATCATTGTGCGCACGGGGACGGACAGGGTAAACGCGCGAGGGCCTGGATTCGGGAGCAGAGAGATTTTGGGCCTCCGCGTTCCCGTTCCACCGATCAGAGGATGTGGAGCTCGCCGATGGTCGGAGATCTACTGGGTGCCGGACGGGAGAAATAAGCGAGGGTCGCCACGGGAGGAAGCGAAACATCCAAGCAGAGACCGAACAAAACTTCCATCGCTGAGGAAAGAGAATAACGGGTACGTGACTTGAACGATGGCAGTAGTGGGTAATATGTGATTTGGTTCGAGGGCAAATTAGTAAAAACATGTTGGACGAAAATTTTGCAAGAAACCTTAACGCTTTTATTAGTAGGTAGTATAATATAGAGGTATAGATATAGATATAGATATAGATAGATATAGAAGATATAAGATTTATTAATAGCAACTAATGCCATTTTTAAAATAGAAAAACTAATATTCATTAAAGTGGCTTAATAAAATTTAGAATAAAACCTCAAGTCATAATATTGTTTTAAGTGCCCTCTTTTATGTTACTTTCACATCAATGCATTTTATTTTCACACCTTTATGTTTAAAACTTGGAATAACAAATAAAAGTTATTATTAAATATTTTATTCTTATCCAATGTTTTTGAGGCTTAGAACTTTATTAAGGGTTATAAATCTTTGATCTTTGTTGTCATAAAATATCTTCAAGGTAATATTTAAATTGAAAATATTTTATGTAATAAATTTGCTAAAGATAAAATGTTTTTCTTTATCTAATGAAAACTTATTTTGAGAGGGTTTTAGGGTTTATGGAACAGAGGCATAATTTGGACTTACAATTCCAATAAACTTGGTATAGGGCCTAATATTTAATTTGTGTTTGAGTTTTATTTGTTTTTGGTGACTTTTATTATCATGAAAACAAAAGTTTCAATTTTTTGTGATTTTAGAGTTTTCCAAAAATCAGGGATGTTACAAGTGCTAGGGCACTACCGCCCAAGTATCGTAAGGAATATAGAGAGAAAAATTGATAGTCCCGGTACCGCCAGCGGTACTACTGCTTTCCTGACGGAAGTGGTACTACCGCTGAGGGTAGCGGTCCTACCACCGAGCACGGTATGCTCCGAATAAGTGATGCAAGCCAGCGGTACTACTATTTTTTGACACATTACAGTGGGGAAAAAACCACTGTGTCAAAATTTTCTATTAATATATGAAATATTAACAATGAATATTCATACAATATCATAAAGTATCAAGCCATCGAGTCATGCCATCTTAAGAGATGGTTTAGCTTTGTGCCTGGCTAAAGTAAAATTTCCCTTAAAAAGGTAATACATAGAGTAAAATATTTATGAATCCCATCGAAGATGATTTTGTTCTTGTGATTCCAAAAGGTCCAAGTTCCAATAATCATAATTTCCTCGAAGTAGATGGTTTTATATTTAAATTGCCCAATTGCATCAATACCATGTGATCTTGTACATCAGCCCATTGAAATCCAATAAAATCCCAGAATTCCTTACTTAAGAGCATCCGAATAAAGGTGGTGAAGGTCTTTGTAACATCCCAAGTATGAAAATCACCTTTAGAATGTTTGCTATTTGTTAAATTATTGTTTTGCATCATGACATCATCATTGCATTTGTTTTTCTTTGTTTTCCATCTGTTTTCCTTTGTTTTCTCATTTGAAATTCAAACAATATTCAAATGTTTTGTTTCATACTTGCTCTGTTACAATTTTCTAATAAAATTATCCAAATCAAAACATCAAGTTGTTTCCATTAAACTATAAAGTTCAAACCATCAAATTGTTTAAGTTTCAATAATTCATTTAATAGCAAATTCACTTAATTCAAATTTCTTTCAAATTGAATTAAATTTCCAAACAGCAACCATTTTGAAGTTTATGAAAATTACAAAACAAATAAATCATTTGATACCATTACACTTGAAACTAAAAACTTCTAATTTGTTCTTTTCATTTAATCAATTAATACCAAGAATTCAATCAAATTCAAACAAATTGAAAACAGCAACTAATTTGAATTATTTGGAAAACCAAAGTTTGCACTAGGTTGCTATTACAGTAAATAATCAACACAAATTTTTCCCTAATTTTCTAACCCTAAAAACTAACCTTTTCTTTTCTTTTTCAAATCTGCAAAAAAAAACAGAACAGAAAGAAAAAAAAATAAAAGAAACCAGAGAGAGAGGGGCAGGCCAGTGGGTACCAGGCCCAGCCCACGGCATGCTTACCTCTTCGCTGTCGTCCCTAACCTCTGTACGACCGAGCATCCAGCGTGTCCACGTCGCCGCTGTAGCAGATGGGACGGCCACCGCACGCCCCTCTCCCCCTTAAAGCCCTAGGGCTCCCCCTCCTACCCTAGACCCTCTCTCCACTCCGTCGCGCCGCCGTCGACATTCTTTTCTCCTTCCTCCCTCTGCTCCTCCCTCTTCGTTCTGAAACCCGAGCACCATCGTGTCTGAATCACCGGCGATCGCTGTAGCTAGGATGGCCCACCGTGCAGGTTAGCAGCGGGGCTCAGACCCCCGTAACCTCCTCTTCCACCTCGACTACTCCGCGGTGACAGAGACCCTCTGCAACGCCGCCGCCGTCCACTTCCCCGTCGCCGTCGGCCACCTCCACCGAGGATCTGGTACACCTTCACAGCTGGTGAGCACGGCAGCTTCCTCCTCTTGTTCCCTCTCTGCATCTTTGTACGCCCGCAAGCACGCCCAACTCCCTTGCACACGCACAACAGCCAGCAGCGCTGCAGCTCACCGCCGGTGACCACCGTCGCCTCGCCGTGGTTCAGTTAGCTGAAACTTATTCAGTTTCGTCAGTTATCACGTTAGCTGAACCATATCCTCCCTCGCTACCCTTATCTGACAAGAAACAAATCACAGCACAGTGGCACTGCACTGCGAGCGCGCACACGGGGTCGCGGGATCGAGCCCTGCCCCCCGCGGTTTTTTTCCACCCTTTTTCGCCAGCGAGCGCTGACAGGCGGGGCCCCCTGTCAGCGACTCTGCGTCCACGCACGCGCCACGCTGGCCCAGGGCCTCTGTCAGTGGCCTCGGCTAGGTCACTACGCGGTGCACTTAGTTTTCTGCCCTAGTTTACTTTTATTTTAGGTCCGTGGCTTTTACAGAATAGCCCCTGCCTCTAAAACTCAAATAACTTTTGAATTTCAACTTCAAATAAAATAAATAAAATATGCATACTTAACCAAATTAAATTCTCTACATGATTAAAGCATTTGTTTTCTGTTTTGAACATTTCAAATTGTTTCCAAATTCAAATTCAAACAACTCCTTTTAAATTTGGTTAATTTCATAACTAATTCAAATAACACATATAAAATATGTTTTCCATGCTAAATTGAACCACCTATCCAAATATAAACTTTGTTTCATGTGTTGAATAATTAAATTTGGTTAACTAATTTAAACCTTGTTTAAATCATTTAAAATTGCTAAATTCATAACTTGGTCAAATTAAATTCTTTTTGAACATATAAAATATGTTTTCAAACCAGAAAATTATAACCTTTCCAAATATGAATGTTATTTAATGTTTTGAACAAATAAAATTCAAATGATATTAATAATTGAATTAAATCCATTTAAATCTTGTTTAAACTTGTTTAATTCATAAGTAATTCATTCTAATTCCTTTTTCAACAAATGAAACATGTATTCCAACTAAAATTTTGTGTTCTTTTCAATTATGAACTTTGTTATCTGTTTTGAACAATTAAACTTGATGAAAACAACAAATTCTGGTGTAACTCGTTTAAGAAGCCAAATTTCTTAACTTAATAAATAAAATTCCAAACTTGGTAAACCACATATCAAATTGCATCTATTGTTGTTTTTCTTCTTGTTTACCTCATCCATGCATCATGCTAATCCACTTTCACATGTTGGTTAGTTGTAGATCAATTAACCCAACCTTAATTCATGGGCTTTCCATATGCAATCCAAATTGCATATGGGTCCATTTAAACATGTTGTCTTGTCAATTAGCTTATCTTTAATGCATCTATTAAATTGTCATGCATCATCCCATGTTTGTGCATTATGCCATGTTATTGATTGTTCGTCTCTCTTCGTTGTTTGTTTTGCTTCTTCTCGAATAGACGACGACGTTGAGACAGACGAGGTTTACGATACTACTTCTGAGTAGTTAGCTCAGTACCAGGCTACTGAGTTTGCAGGCAAGTATTCACTCACATGAACCATTGTGTTCCTTTCCACACTGGATACCGATACTTTCCGTTGTCTATTCTGCTAGCCTTATGACTCGTTGCTTGTGTCCCGATCCTATCACATGTTATCCTATAACCCTGATATTGCCTCACCTCCACACCTATAACCCCGTTGCTTGTTGCATGTGTCTTACTAGCATGCTTAGGGTTGCTTGTGCTCGAGTCTGATGTCCGTTACTTCTTTTACCATATTTTATTATGTTCTATGGGCTCGATGTTTAAACAACAACATGTTAATGTTTTGGGTAATAATAATTTGATGATAAGGCACCGGCAGGAGGCCCGGCGTGGTTTTGAGGCCTGCTAGTGTCGACCCTGATTAGGAAAAGGGTCTTGTCTACTGATCCATGATGAGCGCACTAACCGCATGTGGGAAGCGTGTATGGGCGCCCCCCTCAATTTGATTCGATTCGCATCTCGTCCAAATCGCCTCATAGTTCGGGTTTTCCATTTGCCGCATGCATATGCAGGTGCGAACCCGTGGCCAGGGTGGAACTTTTGTACTCCGCATTTAGGGAGACACGTTCTTAGAGTGCTATTAGGGTCCCCTTTTCTTCGTGGGGCTCGATTAGTCGTGCGCTCAATTGCACGGGGTTCTTTGGGCTTGATGCGAAGAAGAGTTGGGTTGTGTTGAGTGCCCCGCTTGGTGGAAGGCATTCCATCTGGCGGTGCATCCCTGCAGGGTTAAATCTTCTCGAGAAGCCGTGTTGTCCGCGGTTATGGATGACTTGGTGAAAGTGCTGGCTAACAAGTACTCAGAACAACTTACACCTAACTAATGCTAATTTTGACTAGTAATAGGATTATTGACACAATAAATTGAACATCATTCATCCAACTGTGTGAGTTATCCTTGGGTTGCTTCCTTAGTAGGGGGTAACATTGGATGGGTTTGCTTGGTGGTTAGTAAGAGTTGGTTACGATACGCGATCTTATCTCTTTCTGTTAGCCGGAAGTTGTAGCGTGTCTCTGTAGTTGGTTACTGCAGCCCGCTGCCGTACTTTTGTATCACCTATTCTTCCGTTGAACCTAAAGCATTTGTACCTGGTGTTGCCGGGTACACTTTGGTGAATTGTGAGTCTTGCTTGCCAGTACTTGTCTGTACTGACCCCTATGGGGCTGCGTGTTCTGCAGACTACGGTTCCGAGGATCCCCATGGAGGCTACTACGTGGAGTACGACGAGACTGTTGATGAGTAGATAGCGGACCCGGGCAGGATCCGAGACTAAGTGGATGGGCTCCGTCTTCTTTTCATTCCCGACCTCTTAGGCCTATTTGCTTCTTGTCTGTACTCAGACACTTTGGATGCTTCCGCTGTGATGTAATGATGATATGTTGGGACATGTGTCCTCTGGATGATTGTATTTGCTATCTCTGCTCTAGTGAGAGCCATTTGCAACTTATTTCCATCTTTTGTGTCTTAGAGATCTGTTGTGCTATCATTTTGTTAAACGCCGTTGACGTACCATGTGTGTCTGGTATGAAGTACGTCAATGGTAGTATCCTGACCTCTATGGGATGGTTTACATCGACGGTGGATAGTAGAGATTGGTTGTCACACTATATGTCTTGGCCTACTCGTAAGAGGATGCGGGTGCAGGTAGGCCCCGTAATCCAATCATCTACTATTCAACGGCCCGGTGAGTATCCTATAGAAGTCCGGGTGCGACAAATGGTATCAAAGCCTGTCTGCCTGTAGGACCCCTTTTACTGGTCGCAGTTGAGTCTAGAAACTTTTTGTAGCTATATAGGAAAAATGAAACGTGAGAGTAGGAATTCTGTTCTTTTTCTTCTTTCCCCACCTACCCTCCCTTTTTATGGTAAGGAAGTGCAACGTTGTTTTCCCTTCTCATCTAAACTTTCAAGTTAGGTTTTCACGTATCCTGGTTTCTCTAAGATGGTTATATCTACTAGACCATAGGGATGGAGGTGGTTGTGACATGATTTATCATGTTGCCTACTCACGATTGAGAACGGAGGCGTGTAATCCCCGGAAGCAGATCCTCTATTCCTTAAGCAGTAGATATTGATCCTTTAGAAGCCCGGATGGGTTTTCCGTAGTACCTCAGGAGTTTTTGGTCTCGTGTTTCCCGAATGTTGCTTCGGTATCCTGTTCTTCTCAACATCCTTTTCGTCCATTGAAACCTTGTTGTTGCTTTCCACTTCAGTTCTTCTACCGGCGTCTAATCAAAACTTCCCCGATCATCTGCAGATGGATCTCAGGTTCTACCCGCAGGTGGTTCGTATGACTCGTTGCGAGAGCACTGCCGGTTATCCGGAGATGTTGAGAGACATGGTCACTTATCTGGGGTTCCATTGGGCACCAGAGTACCAGGTCTACGAGCACCAGCGAGAGTTTGAGCAGACCTACTACCAGGCTATCGTCTACATTCTGTCAGATGATGGCAGGAGCGTAGTCCACCGCTACGAGGCAGTAGGTTCCACAGTGGATATGGCTGTGCAGCAGGCAGCTTATGTGAGTCTCACCGTCCTTCGTGCTGACTACTGGGGATTTGACGATTCCATCTATCGCCACATCCCTCGTGGTTACATCACTTCAGAGGGAGATCACTTCACTCTCTACGACAACTTGGATGTTTACGAGCATGATAACTCCAGGCTGCACACCACCGCTCAGTTTGTGAGGTACAGTGACGCAGTTGCCACCACACTATCTCAGGAGTTGGATTCAGTCAGGGAGCATCTCTACCTTGCTTTGACTCGTCTGGCGACTTACACCACAGACTTTGTTGGAGACGAGCGCTTTGCACGTTTCGATCAGCCATTTGGGCGTCGTCTGCCAGATGCTGGAGGTTACGGGCCGATGAGAGGTCCACTCCTCAACCTTGGTGCTGGTTACACTGGGATTCCACGCTTTGGAGCACAGGGAGTCGATGCTACGTACTTCACCACGCCTAGAGTCGCTCTCAGAGCACGTCCGATCTACGTGGATTGTTGTTCCACATACTTTCATGGGCGTGCTCCTCACCGTATCTCTCGCCGTACTCCTAGCTGCCGTCCTGCGTGATGAGCATTGGAGTACCGATGTATCCATTCCTAGCTATGTTTAGTTATCCTTTCGTATTCGAACCATTTATGGTGTGTTGGATATTCTGATGTAAGGAAACATGTGATGGTGAACCTTGTGGTTATCTATTCATGCGTCGGAATAATCTCTGTTTCGGTTACCAAGTTTATCCCTTTCTATTGTTGTGCTAAAATGCATTTCCATTCAGGATGCCTCCAACAAGGAACAACACGCTTGAGCCACCGCCAATCGCGGAGCTGTTGACTCACATGACCCAAGTCATGACGCAGATGGCCCAGTTTCAGGCTAATCAGCATATCCACCAGACAGCTCCACGAGTCAGTATCAAGGAGTTTCTCAGTCTGGGTCCAAAAGCTTTCGTGGCCACACGCGAGCCTCTAGACGCTGATGACTGGATCCGTGAGATAGCCAAGGCTCTGGAGATTGCACACGTAGCTGAAGAGGACAAAGTCAACTATGCCTCCTATCTGCTGAAGGGTCGGGCAGCTTCGTGGTGGGAAAATTTCCAAGCCATGAGAACTGGGATGCCAGTCACGTGGGGTTGTTTCAAGGAAGCCTTCCAGAAGCACCACATTCCATATGGTCTCATGGAAAGGATGCGTGAAGAGTTTTGCTCTCTCAAGCAAGGCAAGCTGGACGTCATCGGCTATCAGAGTGAGTTCAATCGCCTCGCTCGATACGCTGGAGACGAGGTGTCCACTAAAGCTAAGAAGATGGCAAGGTTCCGCAGAGGTTTTAACCCGGAGCTCAAGTATGCCCTCACTAATGTCAAGACCAAAGACTTCGAGGAGCTCGTTAACACCGCGCTCAATGAAGAAAATGGGTGCAAGGCGTTCGAGGAGTCTCGCAAGCACTCGCGTGAGGGTGGTTCCTCCTCCAACATGACCACCCCTCCGCAGAAGCGCCGCATCTGGGTGCCAAATGGTGCTGTCACTCGGGCTCCATACGCCCAAACTTCTCCAGGCTTCGCTCCCCGCCCACCCAACCCAGCTCAGATGCATGATCCAAGGGGTTCGATGGGGCAGCCAAGGCTAGGTCCTCCTCGTGTCGTCACTTGCTTCAAGTGCAAGCAGACGGGACACTACGCCGACAAGTGCACGCAGAGGCAGCTACCTCCACCACCACCTCGTCCTAACACCAACCAGGCAATGGTGCGCGCTCCCCCGCATAAGGCCTTCAACTCCAACAACAGGCCTGTCGGCAGGACCGCAAGGGTGAACCATGTCAAGATTGAAAAAGTTGAGGAAGCTCCTGACGTCGTTCTCGGTACATTCCCCGTAAACTCTTTTCCAGCTAAAGTGTTGTTTGATACCGGAGCATCGCATTCTTTTGTGTCAAAGATCTTTGCCACAACATACAACCTAATTGTGGTTCCACTAAGCAATCAAATCACTGTTCACTCCCCGGGATCTCAAATGTTGACTTCCAAGATAAGTAAGGACAACCAAATCCTAATTGGAGGTCGCATATTCCTCGCTTCTCTCATGTTGCTGGGAAATTCTGACATTGATGTCATTCTTGGTATGGATTGGCTGAAGACCAATAAAGCAAAAATTGACTGTGCTCAAAAGTCAATAACTCTGTTCCACCCTTCTGGCCAGATAGTCTATTCTCCAAATGAATCAAGTTCCATTCAGCTATGCACACTCGATGCAAAACCTCTACCTCTACTCGAAAATGTTCCCGTGGTTTGCGAATTCCCTGACGTCTTTCCAGAAGAATTGCCAGGAATGCCTCCGGACAGAGCAGTTGAGTTCGTGATCGAACTTGAACCAGGTACTGCTCCAATCTCTAAGCATCCATACAAGATAGCTCCTCCTGAACTGAAATTGTTAAAGGAGCAAATCGATATGTACATGGAGAAAGGTTACATTCAACCTAGTTCCTCGGCTTGGGGTTGCCCAACTCTGTTCGTTGCGAAGAAGGATCAAGCAAAGAGACTCGTTGTTGACTATCGTCCTCTTAACGAGAAAACCATCAAAAACAAGTATCCAATTCCTCGTATCGATGATCTTTTTGATCAACTTGATGGAGCCTCAATTTTCTCCAAGTTGGACTTGAGAATGGGTTACCATCAAATAAAGATCAGAAAGGAAGATATTCCAAAGACAGCCTTCACCACTCGCTACGGTCTATATGAATACACCGTCATGTCCTTTGGTCTCACCAATGCACCGGCGACCTTCTCTCGACTCATGAATTCTGTCTTCCATGAATACCTCGACAAGTTCGTTGTGGTATATCTTGATGATATTCTTGTCTACTCAAAATCCGAGGAAGAGCATGGGGAACATCTTCGTCTCACTCTCATGAAACTTCGCGAGCATCGTCTCTATGCAAAATTCTCCAAATGTGAGTTTTGGATTTCAGAAGTTGCTTACCTTGGTCATATCATCTCTTCCAAGGGCATAGCCATTGACCCAGAAAAGGTTAGAGCAATTGTTGATTGGAAACCTCCTAAGACGGTGAAGCAAGTAAGAAGTTTTCTTGGCTTGGCTAGCTATTGCCGTCGTTTCGTCCAAAACTTCTCCAAGATTGCCAAACCTCTTAGTGATCTCACAAAGAAGGACAAGAAGTTCGTTTGGTCTCCACAATGTGATGAAAGTTTCAATCTCCTCAAGACTAAACTCACTTCTACACCAGTTCTGGTTGGCCCAGATACTACCAAACCTTTCCAAATATTCTGTGATGCTTCTCTCCAAGGTCTAGGTGCAGTTCTTATGCAAGAACGTCAAGTTGTGGCTTATGCTTCACGTCAGTTGAACGCACATGAGCTCAATTATCCCACACATGACCTTGAACTTGCAGCAGTTGTGTTTGCCCTCAAGAAATGGAGACAATACTTGTTGGGTAATCGCACTGAAATCTTTTCCGATCATATAAGTCTGAAATACATCTTCACTCAGCCAGATCTAAACCTCAGACAAAGGAGATGGATTGAAAAGATCAAAGACTTTGATCTTACCATTTCTTACACTCCAGGCAAGGCTAATTTATGGCCGATGCTCTCAGTCGCAAGTCGTATTGCAATAATCTCATGATCATGGAAAGCCAACCTCCACTTCATGAAGAATTCCAGAAGCTCAACCTTGGTCTTGTTCCTCAATGCTATCTTGCGAGCTTGACAGCCAGTCCAACTCTCGAGGACAAGATTCGTTCTGAACAACTTCGTGATGCTGAAATCAAGAAGATGGTAGAGCACATCAAAGAAGGCAAGGAGAGATTTAAGTCCTTCTCAATTGATGACAAGGGAACTGTGTTCTTCGAAGGACGCATTGCAGTTCCTCAAATTCAAAGTCTCAAAGATGTCATTCTCAAGGAGGCTCATGAAACTCCTCTCTCCATACACCCTGGAAGTACAAAGATGTACCAGGATCTCAAGACACTGTATTGGTGGCCTAGCATGAAACGTGAAATTGCTAAATACGTTTCTGAATGCGACGTTTGTCAACGTGTTAAGGCAGTTCATCAGAAAACAGTCGGTCTTCTGCAACCTCTAAAAATCCCTGAGTGGAAGTGGGACATGATTGAAATGGACTTCGTCACTGGTTTCCCAAAGTCTAAGAAGGGCAACGATGCAATCTTCGTTTCATTGATCGACTCACTAAAGTAGCTCACTTCTTTCCTGTCAAGGAGACAATCTCAGCTAGCCAGTTAGCAGAGCTCTACACAACAAAGATTGTTCCTCTTCATGGTGTTCCATTGGAAATAAGCTCAGACCGTGGAAGCATATTCACTTCTCATTTCTGGAAGAGTTTTCAAGATGCATTGGGCACCAAACTTCTGTTCAGCACAGCTTATCACCCTCGGTCTCAAGGGCAAGTCGAAAGAGTCAATCAGATTCTCGAGGATATGCTCAGAGCATGTGGTCTCTCCTTTGGCATGAAATGGGAGGAATGTCTTCCATATGCTGAATTCTCCTACAACAACAGCTTCCAGGCAAGCCTAGGCATGGCACCATTTGAGGCTCTCTATGGCCGCAGATGTAGGAGTCCAATCAATTGGTCTGGAGCTGGTGAACATTCACTCTTAGGGCCTCACATTGTTAAGGAAGCCGAAGAGAAAGTTCGCATCATTCGTGACAATCTCAAGATTGCTCAGTCTCATCAGAAAAGCTACTATGACAGCAAGCACAGGGACATGGTCTATGCAGCTGGAGACAAAGCATATCTCCGTGTAACTCCCCTCAGAGGCACTCATCGTTTTGGTGTGAAAGGAAAGCTTGCACCAAGATACATTAGTCCTTTCAACATTCTCTCAAGGCATGCAGAAAATGCTTATCGTCTTGAACTTCCAGAAAAACTATCCAAGGTGCACGATGTGTTTCACGTGTCACAGCTCAAGAGGTGTTTCAAAGATCCAGATCGTGCAGTTGATCATGATTCCATTGAACTGCAAGAAGATCTCTCTTATGAGGAGCACCCTGTTCGAATTCTCGATGAGACCGAGCGTAAGACTCGACCCAAGAGCACCAAGTTCTTGAAAGTGCAGTGGTCTCATCATTCCGATAAAGAGGCAACGTGGGAGACCGAAGAGGATCTTCGCAAGAAGTATCCGGACCTTTTCTCTTCTCAGTAGGAATCTCGGGGCGCGATTCCTTCAAGGGGGGGCGTTTTGTAGCATCGCAAGTATGAAAATCACCTTTAGAATGTTTGCTATTTGTTAAATTATTGTTTTGCATCATGACATCATCATTGCATTTGTTTTTCTTTGTTTTCCATCTGTTTTCCTTTGTTTTCCCATTTGAAATTCAAACAATTTCAAATGTTTTGTTTCATACTTGCTCTGTTACAATTTTCAAATAAAATTATCCAAATCAAAACATCAAGTTGTTTCCATTAAACTATAAAGTTCAAACCATCAAATTGTTTAAGTTTCAATAATTCATTTAATAGCAAACTCACTTAATTCAAATTTCTTTCAAATTGAATTAAATTTCCAAACATCAAACATTTTGAAGTTTATGAAAATTACAAAACAAATCAATCATTTGATACCATTACACTTGAAACTAAAAACTTTTAATTTGTTCTTTTCATTTAATCAATTAATACCAAGAATTCAATCAAATTCAAAAAAATTGCAAACAGCAACTAATTTGAATGATTTGGAAAACCAAAGTTTGCACTAGGTTGCTATTACAATAAATAATCAACACAAATTTTTCCCTAATTTTCTAACCCTAAAAACTAACCTTTTCTTTTCTTTTTCAAATCTGCAAAAAAAAAACAGAAAGAAAAAAAATAAAAGAAACCAGAGAGAGGGAGGGGCAGGCCAGTGGGCAGCAGGCCCAGCCCACGGCCTGCTTACATCTTCGCTGTCGTCCCTAACCTCTGTACGGCCGAGCATCCAGCGTGTCCACGTCGCCGCTGTAGCAGATGGGACGGCCACCGCGCGCCCCTCTCCCCCTTAAAGCCCTAGGGCTCCCCCTCCTACCCTAGACCCTCTCTCCACTCCCTCGTGCCGCCGTCGACATTCTTTTCTCCTTCCTCCCTCTGCTCCTCCCTCTCCGTTCTGAAACCCGAGCACCACTGTGTCTGAATCACCGGCGATCACCGTAGCTAGGATGGCCCACCGTGCAGGTTAGCAGTGGGGATCAGACCTGTAACCTCCTCTTCCACCTTGACTACTCCGCGGTGACAAAGACCCTCTACAACGCAGCCGCCGTCCACTTCCCCGTCGCCGCCGGCCACCTCCACCGAGCCTCTGCTACACCTTCACGGCTGGTGAGCACGGCAGCTTCCTCCTCCTGTTCTCTCTCTGCATCTCTGTACGCCCGCAAGCACGCCCAACTCCCTTGCACACGCACAGCAGCCAGCAGCGCTGCAGCTCACCGCCGGTGACCACCGTCGCCTCGCCGTGGTTCAGTTAGCTGAAACTTATTCAGTTTCGTCAGTTATCGCGTTAGCTGAACCATATCCTCCCTCGCTACCCTTATCTGACAAGAAACAAATCACAGCGCAGTGGCACTGCACTGCGAGCGCGCATACGGGGTCGCGGGATCGAGCCCTGCCCCCCGCGGTTTTTTTCCACCCTTTTTCGCCAGCGAGCGCTGACAGGCGGGGCTCCCTGTCAGCGACTCTGCGTCCACGCATGCGTCACGCTGGCCCAGGGCCCTCTGTCAGTGGCCTGGGCTAGGTCACTGCGCGATGCACTTAGTTTTCTGCCCCAGTTTACTTTTATTTTAGGTCCCTGGCTTTTACAGAATAGCCCCTGCCTCTAAAACTCAAATAACTTTTGAATTTCAACTTCAAATAAAATAAATAAAATATGCATACTGAACCAAATTAAATTCTCTACATGATTAAAGCATTTGTTTTCTGTTTTGAACATTTCAAATTGTTTCCAAATTCAAATTCAAACAACTCCTTTTAAATTTGGTTAATTTCATAACTAATTCAAACTTAATTCAAATAACACATATAAAATATGTTTTCCATGCTAAATTGAACCACCTATCCAAATATAAACTTTGTTTCATGTTTTGAATAATTAAATTTGGTTAACTAATTTAAACCTTGTTTAAATCATTTAAAATTGCTAAATTCATAACTTGGTCAAATTAAATTCTTTTTGAACATATAAAATATGTTTTCAAACCAGAAAATCATAACCTTTCCAAATATGAATGTTATTTAATGTTTTGAACAAATAAAATTCAAATGATATTAATAATTGAATTAAATCCATTTAAATCTTGTTTAAACTTGTTTAATTCATAAGTAATTCATTCTAATTCCTTTTTCAACAAATGAAACATGTATTCCAACTAAAATTTTGTGTTATTTTAAATTATGAACTTTGTTATCTGTTTTGAACAATTAAACTTGATGAAAACAACAAATTCTGGTGTAACTCATTTAAGAAGCCAAATTTCTTAACTTAATAAATAAAATTCCAAACTTGGTAAACCACATATCAAATTGCATCTATTGTTGTTTTTCTTCTTGTTTACCTCATCCATGCATCATGCTAACCACTTTCACATGTTGGTTAGTTGTAGATCAATTAACCCAACCTTAATTCATGGGCTTTCCATATGCAATCCAAATTGCATATGGGTCCATTTAAACATGTTGTCTTGTCAATTAGCTTATCTTTGATGCATCAATTAAATTGTCGTGCATCATCCCATGTTTGTGCATTATGCCATGTTATTGATTGTTCGTCTCACTTCGTTGTTTGTTTTGCTTCTTCTCGAATAGACGACGACGTTGAGACAGACGAGGTTTACGATACTACTTCTGAGGAGTTAGCTCAGTACCAGGCTACTGAGTTTGCAGGCAAGTATTCACTCACATGAACCATTGTGTTCCTTTCCACACTGGATACCGATACTTTCCGTTGTCTATTCTGCTAGCCTTATGACTCGTTGCTTGTGTCCCGATCCTATCACATGTTATCCTATAACCCTGATATTGCCTCACCTCCACACCTATAACCCCGTTGCTTGTTGCCTGTGTCTTACTAGCATGCTTAGGGTTGCTTGTGCTCGAGTCTGATGTCCGTTACTTCTGTTACCATATTTTATTATGTTCTATGGGCTCGATGTTTAAACAACAACCTGTTAATGTTTTGGGTAATAATAATTTGATGATAAGGCACCGGCAGGAGGCCCGACGTGGTCTTGAGGCCTGCTAGTGTCGACCCTAATTAGGAAAAGGGTCTTGTATACTGATCCATGATGAGCGCACTAACCGCATGCGGGAAGCGTGTATGGGCGCCCCCCTCAATTTGATTCGATTCGCATCTCGTCCAAATCGCCTCATAGTTCGGGTTTTCCATTTGCCGCATGCATATGCAGGTGCGAACCCGTGGCCAGGGTGGAACTTTTGTAGTCGGCATTTAGGGAGACACGTTCTTAGAGTGCTATTAGGGTCCCCTTTTCTTCGTGGGGCTCGATTAGTCGTGCGCTCAATTGCACGGGGTTCTTTGGGCTTGACGCGAAGAAGAGTTGGGTTGTGTTGAGTGCCCCGCTTGGTGGAAGGCATTCCATTTGGCGGGTTATTCTTACGTGTACGGCTACATTGGTGCATCCCTGCAGGGTTAAATCTTCTCGAGAAGCCGTGTTGTCCGCGGTTATGGATGACTTGGTGAAAGTGCTGGCTAACAAGTACTCAGAACAACTTACACCTAACTAATGCTAATTTTGACTAGTAATAGGATTATTGACACAATAAATTGAACATCATTAATCCAACTGTGTGAGTTATCCTTGGGTTGCTTCCTTAGTAGCGGGTAACATTGGATGGGTTTGCTTGGTGGTTAGTAATAGTTGGTTACGATACGCGATCTTATCTCTTTCTGTTTGCCGGAAGTTGTAGCGTGTCTCTGTAGTTGGTTACTGCAGCCCGCTGCCGTACTTTTGTATCACCTATTCTTCCGTTGAACCTAAAGCATTTGTACCTGGTGTTGCCGGGTACACTTTGGTGAATTGTGAGTCTTGCTTGCGAGTACTTGTCTGTACTGACCCCTATGGGGTTGCGTGTTCTGCAGACTACGGTTCCGAGGATCCCCATGGAGGCTACTACGTGGAGTACGACGAGACTGTTGACGAGTAGATAGTGGACCCGGGCAGGATCCGAGACTACGTGGATGGGCTCCGTCTTCTTTTCATTCCCGGCCTCTTAGGCCTATTTGCTTCTTGTCTGTACTCAGACACTTTGGATGCTTCCGCTGTGATGTAATGATGATATGTTGGGACATGTGTCCTCTGGATGATTGTATTTGCTATCTCTGCTCTAGTGAGAGCCATTTGCAACTTATTTCCATCTTTTGTGTCTTAGAGATCTGTTGTGCTATCATTTTGTTAAACGCCGTTGACGTACCATGTGTGTCTGGTATGAAGTACGTCAATGGTAGTATCCTGACCCCTATGGGATGGTTTACATCGACGGTGGATAGTAGAGATTGGTTGTCACACTATATGTGTTGGCCTACTCTTAAGAGGATGCGGGTGCAGGTAGGCCCCGTAATCCAATCATCTACTATTCAACGGCCCGTTGAGTATCATATAGAAGTCCGGGTGCGACAGTCTTCATCTTGATCATTGTCACATAGTACACATCGTTTAGTTGGTATTTGGAATTGCTTTCTGCTAAGTAAGTCTCTAGTATTTAGTCTATCTTGTAATAGAAGCCAATTTTTTTTTATGTTTTGGAAGTGCACATGATCTCCAGATCCATTGGAATGGCTTAGGTGCTGCGGGGAAAGGCCTAAGCAATTTGTATGTTTTGTTATTCTTGTAAGTAGCAGAAGCAGCTGGTACATAACACATGTCCAACCCATGATTATGTCACTGTATAGTTAGCTTCTATGTGAAATTGTTGTATTATTGCATGGCAATATCGGATAATGGGGTATGGAATATATCATAGATATCACCATCAGTGTTGCATTTCAGTGAAATATTATCCAGTTTAGAATAGGAGCAGAGTTGTGGATATTGTCTGACAAAGGTAGTATCTTCCCATAGACCTCTCCATAGTCCAATAGTGTCCCCAACACCAGGATTGCACTTAAAATGATCCAAGAATTTATCCAATAGAGTGAGACAATCTTTCCACCAAAAGGAGCCACAAGGTCCATTATATTGAAGTAATTTTCCATCTTGATAGTGAGCTTGCCAAATCAATTTGACCCATGGGATATCTTGCTTTATTCATGAATTTGAATAGATACTTCAGCATATGTGCACTATTTTGGGTTCTAAGATCAAGAGCATCCAGTCCACCTGCCTTTTTAGGCTTACAAACATTATCCCATTTAACAAGACATTTGCCCCTTTTTTTCAATGTCCTTACCAGCCAATAAAAAGCATCTGGATGATTTCTCAATATGTCCAATGAAACCAATAGGCTTTTTTAGTGTACATATGGAAAAGTTGGGTATAGCTGAGATAATGGATTTTACAACAATGAGTCTTCCATCATAGGATAAAGTATCGGCAATGCTAATCAATCTTCTGTCGATTCTTTCAGCGATTCCAATAAAATCACCAATTCTGGGCTTAGTAGTGTCCATAGGCAGTCCAAGATATGTGAATGGCATAGTTTCAGTTTTGCATCCAATAGTGTTAGCAAGTATAGCACACTGCTCGTTGGAAATATGGATTCGTGTTATATATGTTTTATGATAATTCACCTTGAGTCGAGTGGATGAGGATAATTTATCCAGTAGGTTTTTGAGGTATAAAAACCGTGTGGCATCAGTTGGCCTGATAATCAGTGTGTCATCACCATATTGAATAATGGGATAATCCATGCTAAAGGTGTGTTCCATAAGTGTAAAGATAAATCCATCTTGCCAAGCTCTGTTAATTGCATATTGTAATAATTCATATGCAGCCATAAATAATAGTGGGGACAGTGGGTCCTCCTGTCTAACACCCCTCTTGCAATGGATGGTCTTGCCTGGAATCCCATTAAGTAGGATAGATGTAGATGCAGAATTAAGTATGTTCTTGATCCATCCAATCCATTTACTGTCAAATCCCAAATGAGTAAGCATACGTATGATGGCAGAATATAATACTTTATCAAAAGCCTTTTCAAAATCAATTTGACAATAATAGCTTCCTTCTTCGATTTGTGACATAGATGAATGTATTCAAGTGCCCATGCAAGGCAGTATTGAATGGTTCTCTTCCTGATGAAGCCATATTGGTTTTTGTGGATAATAGGAATAATGATGTCTTGTAATCTGTTGGCTAAAATCTTGGTAATAATTTTGAGAGATATACTGACCAGAGATATTGGCCTATAATCATTGACTCTTTATGGATCTTGGAATTTAGGAATGAGTGCTATGAATGCAGTATTAATACTTCTCAAATCTAAATTACCACAGTAAAAATCATGGCATAACTTATAGAACAACTCTGTGATAATGGGCCAACATTTTTTCATAAATGCACCATTGAAACCATCAGGTCCTGGAGATTTTTCTGATGTCATATTAGCAATAATGGCATCAATTTCCTTATTAGTAAATGGTGCTTCTATGGATGTGAAATCGATATTGTTTTTGCTAGTAATAAGTTCCTGAAGATTAAATAGCATAGAGTAATTATAGGATCTCCCAACCCTTTCCTTGTAACTAGTCCATAGGGCAGCTGCTTTTTCATCATGATCACATACAATAGTGTCCATATATAAAGTTAATGAGGCAATGTAATTGCATCTATAACTTTTAGTAGCAATAGTGTGAAAGAATTTGGTATTTTCTCCACCAAGCTGAGCGCATCTAATCTTTGCACGACTTCTCCAGAATAATATTTTAGCTTCAAGTATGTGTATGAGATCTTTTTTAAGTGCCAACCTGAAGTTTATTTCTTGAGTGGATAGTGCTCTCTGGTCTTCCAGTCCATCAATCATAGCCATTACATAATTACATGAATCAATAATCTTGTTGAGTTGTGAGAAATTCTTGCTCCATTTATTGAGACCATGGCGTAAATTCTTGAATCTGGCAGTAATATCCTGAGAAGGGTTTTTATATAGTCTACTATTAAACCAATTCTTGGTGACCAAGTCCATGGATCCATCAAAATGCATCAAATATTCTTCAAATCTGAATAGTTTGCATTTAGGAATGTATGTGCCAGTCTGTATCTTTAATAGGGATGTGATCAGAAGATAATTTGGATAAAGGAGTGGCCACTGTATTGGGGAAATTGTCAGTCCAATTGCCAGCTATGAAAATCCAATCTAATTTAACAAGTAGAGGATCATTCTTCATACTACTCCATGAGAATGCTCTACCTTTAATAGGTATATCCTCAAGATCCAAATAAGCAATAATAGAGTTAAACATAAGAATATGGTGAACATCTCCTTCCACTTTGTTTCTATTGTGATTTCCCCTGATGAGATTGAAATCGCCAAGTATGATCCAGTTATGCATAGGAGTTTTGTCGATACTATAAAGCTAATCAAAAAAAAAATCTTTGTTTGTCTTCATGATGCGCAGGTCCATAGATATTAGTGATATACCATGTATGTGCATTAATTTTGCAGGTCAGTTCCACAATAACATGAAATTTGGTTGCACTAATTGTGTTGCCTTAGAAAAGATTACCATCCAAGTAGTAATGATCCCTCCTGAACTTCTAGTGGATGGATAATAAGAATATTGATTAAATCTCCTGGGGCAATTTTTTTTGACATATCAATTTTAATAAGGTAAAATGGTCCCTTTTAGTTTCTTGAAGACATATCACATTGCAATTAGAAGAATCAATGTTTTTCCTGATATCATCCCATCTGGTCTGCGAATTAATAACTCTTAAGTTCCAGTCTAAGATAATCCAGTTCCTATCCATAAATAATTGGGGAGTGATGAAATTCAAGTATTACATAATAGTCCTGGTGAATTCTCTCAATAGCACAATGGAATACATAATTGGAGAGATAAATAACATCATTATGTGTAGCAGAGTGCATCCATAAATTCCAACAATTCATCAACTTTACGATGCAATAAAGCAGAGCAAGTCTTATAGCAAAATCAAGAACCAAATTATTACAGATATTCAGTGAATAAATCCTTGGGCTGAATTGGCAAGTAGCAGACCATAAAATCCACAACCATGAGCAAAATAGGTAGCCATCACAGAGTATTATGGATATAATTATTACATAAAATGTGTTGCATTTATTACACACTATCATTGGTACTATCATAATCAAGAGCATCATCAGATAAATCCCTAGGATTCATCTGGCAAGATCCAATCCCTAGAGTCATGATGTTGTCATTGCTGAGGTGTGGTGGTGGGGGGGCCTGATCATCCAGTACATGTGCAACATGAGAAGCAGAGGGCCTCAGTTCTTCAGAATCAGTAGCACCTTCAGGTATGACACCATCCTTGTGGGTTCTCATCCCATCTTGACTTCGGTCATCATGGTGTTTCGTACTGTCACGTCTCCTCCCCGAGGGAGGCGATCCATGGCGGATCCACGCCGTTACCCCACCGATCAGGTCACCGGGCAGAGGGCCCGCCGCGTGCCGGTGGCTCCCCGTGTCACGACTCGTCGGAGGTGACGCGTGGACGCCATCCTGTCAGCCTGCGCAACTCTGAGGGGATTTCCACCCAAAAACAGAGGGCGCTCCTCGGCTTCTACGGTGACCACCATCTGCGACCTCAACGACTCAACTTCCAGCTCCTCCGCCTCGTTGTCGCTTGCTCGCCTACCTCCGATTCCCCGTGCGGTGAGACGCCTCACTCTGGCTCTCCGATCAGATCAGAATCATGAAGAGGAGGGAGGCTGCTCCTCTACGAGTGAAGCCTCGACATCTTCGTCCTGTTCAGAAGACTGGGAAGCCCCGTGTCCTACAACCGGAGTTGCCGACTTGGGGAGGCAGAGACCGGCGACAACCGCGCCGAGCAGCAAGCCAGGCGAATCGCTGGACCCCATCTCCGCCTTCATCGACTCCTTCTTCACTGTCGAAGGGGCCGACAGAGGGCTTGACCTCGGTTGTTTCAGCAACGAGGAGACGTCGGAGAAGATCACTGCGGCTCTGCGGCGACGAGCCTGCAGAGGGCGTTTCAAGGCGGAGAAATCCCGCTCGCGTCGTGGTGTTCGGGCCGAAGAGGAAGCGTGGTCGGCCGCGGAAGTACGTCCCTTCTCCATCACCGTCGGGGGGTTCACCTTCGAAAGCACCGAGCCCCCCCCCCCCCCCCCCCCGCCGCCCACAGCTCGACCCACTGGTTACTCTTCGGCCTCTCCGACTCAGTGGCTGCTGCAACCCTAGTCGCAATCAGCAGAGGCACCACCAACCTCGTCCTGGACCAGCAGCAACTCGGAGAAACCCAGTCCAGCCCCCGACTGTGACACCTTGCCTCTAGGCTCAAAATTGGGGAATCCATGGCGGGGGCACGTGTCAGCCTGAGGACCATGGACTTGCTGACAGAGGGGATGGGTGGGGTTTCTTCTTTGGACAGCTGTGGGAAGACGAAGATACCCTTACCGCACCCACCTACTCACCTAGCCTGGTCTGGATCTGCAAAAGCCTCCTCCCCACCAGATCCGTTCGCCTCTCTGATTGCCATCCTGCCGTCCCCGGAGAAGAACTTCAACACCCCCCGATCCGCCTTACTCTCGCCACTCTGACGGGGGGAGACGGCGCCATACTGTCGCTGCTTCAGATCCGTGCCAAGTGCCTGATGGCGGAGAAAGCTCGCGGTCGTGGAAGAGGAGGCAGGGGCAGGAAGGGGCCGTGGCAATAACAACCGCCCCCGATGCAGCAAGCTCCCTACAACTATGGCTATCCTATGCCTCCCCCGCAGGTACAACCACAACCTGTTCCCCCGCAGCAGCAGTTTCCACAGTACCCCCCTTTTGGTTACAATCAATGGCAGCAATTCCCCCCAACCCTTCCAAAGTTTTCCCGGGCAGTGGCAGGGGCCACGGGTGCCTCCTCAGGCCAACTGGCAGCAACAGCTTCGCAGCAGCAAATCAATCATCAGCCAGCGCTACAGCAATCGCAGCCACAGAAACAGAAAAACCCTCAACAGCCCAAGAAACCTGCTCAGGCCAGGGAAAAAACAGCAGATGCAGCAAAACCACCAGGTTCTCCGTTAGACAAGACTAATTCTGCTGGCTCTGGCTCCACTGCTGGTGAGGGAGGAGCACTCTATGCAGAAGTCATCTGCTACAACTATGGAGAACCTGGACACCACAAAGCATCCTGCCCATCAGCAAAAACCTGCTTCATCTGTAGTTCTTCCGAGCACGAGGTCGAGCAGTGCTCGGTCAAGAAGCAGCCGCAGCAACTGGCTAAGTTCGTGGGCAGTGCAGCACCTGGGCTGGGATTCTACCACATTGAGCTACCTTTCCAGCTGTCTGATCCTGCACCCCCAAAGAACACTGGTCTGCTCTACATTGATGCTGGCTCTCTCTCCAAGTAAGAACTCTACAAAGACCTAGCAACAATCTACAAAACCAATTGGCCCTGGCAGATTAGGCAATTGGATGACTGGACTTTCCTGGTCAAATTCCCTCCCCACATCAAAGTTGAAGAGGTGGCTGGTTACCCAAGCTTTGGGCTGCCAAAAGAAGGAGTTTATGTCAAGCTTCATGTTTGGAATGGAGAACTTGACTAGTTCTCTCAACTACAAGAGGTCTGGCTACAGATTAGAGGCTTAAACCAATCTTGGTGCAAGTGGACAACTCTTATGCGGTTTGTTACAGCCTTTGGGATCTTTCTAGATGTGGACTGGATAGGAAAGTTCAAGTCTTTCTATCAAGTTGTCAGAGTTAAAATCAAATGCAGAGACCACACAAAGATCCCTGCAGTGAGAGTCTTTGAGGTGGCTGGGGACCTCTACCAGGTCCATTTCACTTTGGAGGGCCTAGCAAATGCCATTGGCAATGAAACTGAAGAGGTGGATGGTAACATACACCCTCCAGACCATGAAGAACACAATAGCCAGCATGATGAAACTGAAGGCCAACACAGTATGGACACTGACAAACACACCCCTACTGCACCGAGTAAACAGGCTCAAACACACCCTCAAGGACAGAACAACAGCAATATGTCCAAGCAGAAAGCTGTCAGTCTAGAGAGACTTGCTACTAAGGTGCAAGAGGTGGCTGGTATATATGCTGATAGGAGAGAAAGTGTTGGACCCAGCAAGCTAATCCCACTACAGACAGATGATGACACTGTGAATGTCAGGGTCATGGACTGGATCAATTCCACACTGCAACCAGATGCTGCTAGCATCAACTTGCTCCAAGAAATGGAACTAGCCCAAGAAGGAGAATTCTTCTATGAAGACCCTGACAGAGAGGATTTTATTGAAGAACAAGCTGCCCCTCGGATACCTCCTCCAACCTTTCCTAACCCACTGGCAAGAACTGGAGCAGTTGCTACTGAAAAGTGGGGACCAGTCTGTGGCACTAGACAGAGCTCTAGGCTGCAACTGGGGGGAGCTATCATTGTGCAGCTTGCACAGCAACTTGCGAAAAAGAAGAATCTGGAGGATGTTGTGCCAGCAGCCTCCAAGCTGAAAGGTATATCTAAACAAAACCCTTTCTCTGTACTACAATCTTCCACTTTACACTCAATAGCTGATACTGTAGGTATCAATATCCCTACCCTTGAGGATGAACTAGTTGCTACCCCTCTAAAGTCTGCTATGAATACCTTAGGTGCTAATGCTAAAGATCTCAAACACTCTCATCTGGAGGATGAGGAGGAGTTTGAGGATCTCCTAGATGAAATAGAATGGACATTAGTCAACAAACATAGACGGGGCAAGCACCCTAGGACAAGGTTATTTAAATGAAAATCTTTTTTTGGAATCCAATGGGTATTCAAGCCCCTGGCCGCAAAAATTCAATTATTGATCTACTCAATAAAACTCATGCTAACCTGATTGGTTTCCAGGAAACCAAAAAGGAAAGTTTCTCAGATAGTTACCTCAAGTCTCTAGTTGGACACAGGTTTTTCTCTTGGAACTACCTCCCATCCATAGGCTCTGCTGGAGGCATCCTAGTGGGAGTAGATACTGATATTCTTTATGTTATTTCTTGGGAGATTAGGACTTTTTCTGTTTCAGTAATAGTTAAACCCAAAAACTCTGATATTCCAATTAGAGTAATTACAGTTTATGGCTCTTCCTACGAGGAGAAGAAGGATGATTTTATTTCTGAATTGCATGAGTTGTTCATAGATTTTTCTGGGAACACTATTATTGGTGGAGAGTTCAACCTAGTTAGATTTCAAAGTGACAAAAGCAATGGAGTTATTAACCATAAGTGGAGTGACAAATTCAATGCTTGGATTGGAATTTGGAGCTTGCTAGAAGTTAGAATGAATAATAGGAGGTTTACCTGGAGCAACAACCAGGATGACCTCATCATGTCTAATATAGATAGAGTTTTTTGCAATGTTGAGCTTGAAGCTCTCTACCCCCTCTCAACTGTTAGACCCTTTCCTAGGCTTGGGAGTGATCATACCCCAATACTGTGGGAATCTGGACAGGTCACTCCCCCAAAACCAGCTATTTACAGATTTGAGAAATGGTGGTTGCTTAGGAGTGATTTTAAGCAGTTGGTAGCAGACTGCTGGGCTCTACCCACTGGTTCTAGCTCCTCCCTAGACATTTGGCAACATAAAGTTAGAAGATTTAGATGTAAATCAAAAGGTTGGAGTAGAAACATTGAAGCTGAGCTTAGGACCCTTAAATCCAACCTGATGGAGGAGTATGATGACTTAGATATTAAATCTGAGGCAGAAGAACTCTCCACAGAGGAGCAAGCCAGGCTCAGATGCATTTACTCTGATATGAATAATATTTGGCTGAAAGAGGAAGTTAAAGCCAAGCAAAGATCTAGAGACAGAGATATTAGGGAAGGTGATAGAAATACCTCTTACTTTCATGTTGTAGCTAGTCAAAGAAGAAGGAAAAATGCAAGTTCATTCCCTGGATGGTCCTGAAGGGCCCATTACAGAGGAAAAGGACATGCTAGATTTTGCTACTTCCTTCTATAAGAATCTCTTTTGCAAAGAGGACCCCTCTGGAACTTCCTTGCAACAAGATTTTTTTCCTATTAATCAAAAAGTTTCCCCAGAGCAAAACTCCCTTTTAGAGAGAGCTTTCTCTGAAGAGGAGGTCAAGAAAGCAGTTTTTGGTTCCTACTCTGATGGAGCACCTGGACCAGATGGACTGTCTTTCCTCTTTTACCAAAAATTTTGGGACATAATCAAAGAGGACTTGATGGCAATGTTCAAAGATTTTCATGAAGGGAAGCTTGATATCTTTAGACTAAATTTTGCCATCTTGACCTTGATCCCAAAAGAACCTGAGGCTAGTAGTATGAAGAAATTTAGACCTATTAGCCTGTTAAATTGCTCGTTTAAATTTTTCACAAAAGTACTGACAAATAGACTAGGTTTATTGATGGAGCAACTCACCTCTGTGAATCAATCTTCCTTCATCAAGGGGAGGTTCATCTTGGAGAGTGTGGTTACTGCCCATGAAACTATTCATACTATAGTTCAAAGCAAAAGTGAAGGGTTGGTCCTTAAGCTAGATTATGAAAAAAGCCTTTGATAAAGTTAGTCTAGAGTTTCTCCTTGATCTTCTTGAGAAAAGAGGATTTGGAACAAGATTCTTGCATCAAGAACATAGTAATTAAGGGATCAGTGGGGGTTAGACTTAACAATGTTGTAGGTAATTTCTTTGAAACTGGCAAAGGACTGAGGCAGGGGGACCCCCTCTCACCCCTCCTTTTCAACCTAGTGGTAGATGTGCTAACTAGAATGCTTATCAAAGCTGCAAGTGCTGGATTGATCAACGGGCTATGCTCTGATCTTTTCCCTGGGGGAGTTATCTGCCTTCAGTATGCAGATGACACCATCTTGTTCTCCCAAAAATACACTGCCCTGGCCACCAACCTCAAGTGGGTATTGGTGTGTTTTGAACAAGTTTCTGGAATGAGAATCAACTATTCTAAAAGTGAGCTCGTTCCTTTAGGACTGACTGATGAAGAGATCCCACTTTATACTGATATTTTGGGTTGTACTATTGGTGCATTCCCAATTAAGTACCTAGGGATCCCCCTACACTATGAGAAATTAAGGAGAGAAGACATTCATCCCCTCATTGACAAAATCCTCAAAAGGATAGCTGGTTGGAGAGGGAAACTACTCTCCTATGCAGCCAGGATGACTCTCATTAAAGCCTGCCTGGCTAGCATCCCAATTTTCCTAATGTCCTTTTTCAAATTCCCAAAATGGGCCTTGGATTTGATCAACAGCCAAATGGCCAATTGTCTGTGGAATGATTTTGAAGGACATAGGAAGCTTCACTTAGCAAACTGGAAACTTATCTATAAGAAAAAAAGAACTTGGTGGCCTAGAGGTTCCTCATCTTGCCAACATCAACATGTGCTTGCTTGGCTCCTGGCTCAAGAGGTATATTGTTGATGATGGCAAACTTTGGAAAACCATGGTGGATGCTAAATATAACACAAATAATCCGAATATATTTTGTAGTAGAACCAATAATGTTTCCAGTTTCTGGAAAGGCATTATGTGGGCTATCAAAAACGTTCAATTTGGCTATAAATGGAAAGTTGAGGATGGGAGTCAAATTAGATTCTGGGAAGATACCTGGTTTGGAGACTCCCCCCTAGCAGTCCAATTTTTTGATCTATATATTGTTTGTAATGAACAAAGCAAAACCATCAGAAACACTCTGGTGGATGGTCAACTTAGGTTAACTTTTAGTAGGAATTTCTCTCCTCTTCTTGAACAGAAATGGCATGACCTCCAAAGTATTGCCTCTAGTGTCATCCTTACTAACAACACTGACTCATTAGTCTGGCAATATGAAAACAAAGGCACATATTCTACCTCCTCCTTGTATGCTGTCATTAACTTTGGAGGAGTGCAACCAGTGTATACCCCTAGTGTGTGGAAAATAAATGTCCCACCTAGAATACACATCTTCCTTTGGCTGCTAGCCAATAACAAACTAATGACTAGAGATAACCTGAAAAAGAGGCACCTGAACAAACCTGAAGACTGCATTTTCTGCTCTGACAGTGAAACTGTTACACACCTATTTTTTGATTTATCGTTGCTAAAAAAATCTGGCAGTTTATGTCTCATGTTTTTAATTGTGATCTTGGAACTGATTTTCTCTCTGTTGCTAGATTTTGGATAGCCAATAAAAAAACATGCAGTCTTGAATTCTGTTTGTTCTGCTACTCTTTGGTCTATTTGGAAAACTAGGAATGATCTCATTTTCAATGGTCGTCCTTGGATTAACATTCATCAGGTGTTTCGATTGGTCCTGAACTCTCTGAAGATGTGGAGACCAATCTTCAAGGAGGAAATGCGGGTTGGAACGGATCCAGTCTGCTCTCAGCTGTCAGACCTTCTGAACACCCCTTTGTTGCTGGAACCGGGCTGAAGACTGTCGGGAACTCCCCCCTACCTTGCCAATTGCAGGATCAGATGGGGGACATAGCTCCCCGACCCTGAAGAGAGCTGCAATTGCTAGCACCTGGGAGACCGCCACTTCTATTCTGGAGCTGGCAAAGAATTAGTTTTAGGCTCGGTCTTTTCTGCTTTGCAGTCCACCTGCGTGTGGACTCCCTCTCTCCTCCAGGAACTACCGTTTTTCTTCAGCTTTTTACTTTCGTTTCTCTGCTTCCTTTTTACCTAGACACGTTTTTAGCATGCTTTGTATTGGTTAACTTAGGTTCTGCTCGGCGTGGTTTCGTTGAGCCATCAATGGAACCGGGGACGTCGTCCCTTTTAGTCTAAAAATTATACCATCCTTGTATCCACCATGTAGGATGGCCAGCCTGTTGCTCCTTATGACTTGAGTAGTGGAAGCATGTCCCTTGCCCTTCTTCTTTTGTAGGTTTATGGATGTGGAAGTAGCAGAGGAGCTGGTGCCATCTTCATCAATGTGCATGATGTTGGGATTGTCATTATTACTGGGAGATCATGTTGGATATCAGGTAGTACAGGTGCTTCCAAGTCAGGAACTGACTCTATGTCCATCTGGTTGTTGTTTTCCTGGTGATTGTCTACTTCATTCATTGCCATATCATTGACAGGTGGATCATTAATACGAGGTGCTGCTAGTTGGGGGCTCTGAGGTGGAGTGACCATAACATATTCTTCCTCGGCTGCAGGTGCAACATGTCCTTGAGCATGTGCAACATGTCCAATATTGGGTGCAGCATTTTTCAAATTCACAACCCCTTCACGAAGGGGTCGTTGCATAGAAAACAAAAGGGTCTATATAGGCATGATGCCTAACGATAGCAAAAGGGTCGTTTTCAAATTCACAACCCCTTCATGTGACTTGGTAGTCCTTTCGATAGGCATGATGCCTAACGATAGCAAAAGGGTCTATATAGCGACAAAGACATGGATTTTTACATCCTTTGAAAGTTGTACTTATCGAAAAGTTGTTTTCGACGAATTTCAAAGAGTTGACTACTACAAGATTTTGATATTTTGTAGTGATGTTTCAGTCTTTGCGGATAGTTCTAGCAAAAGTTACATATTATGATATGGAAGTTGAATAACAAAACCAACTCTCCCCTCGAGGAAGTTTGATCAAAGATGTGTACTTGACACAGTCTGAATTTTTTGTAAAATTCAAAGGGTTGCTAGAAAGGTATACACACTTCAATGGTTGACGTGAGCATAACGAAGTTGAAATCTTTACCTTAATGAAGTTATCAAAAGAGTTTGATTCCACCATGAACGATAAAGATGCTTGTAGAGTTACAAGAAATTAAGTGGGAGCGCTATGACATATTATAAATACTTTATGTAGATGACATATGGTTGATTGGAAAATATGTATTTTAAATTAACACGGTTAAGATTTTCGATTTCATATTGATGAAAGGCTTAGAAGATATTGGGCATCGATATCTATAAAAGATGGATTGAAGCGCCTGATATGATTGAAGCCAAATTACATAGATGAAATATTGAAGTAAGTCAATATAAAAATGATGAGAAGGAGTTCTTGTCACATGGAAAAGAATTAAGTAAGATTCAAGTGTTTTGACACATAATGAGCATAATGAAATTGAGATTTCTAAGTCATGTTTCCATGCTATGTACACAACCAGATGATTCTTATGCTATAAAATGTTATAGCGGGATGATTCATATGATGATTAGACAACAGTGGGAGAGATCCTTGTGTCAGTTTAGAAATGCTAAGGATATGTTTTCCTATGTAGCAGTGACAAAATATTAGTTGTAATATGTTACACTAATAGTCTTGTCATTTATTCAAGTAATTTTATCTCAATTAAAATAGGTGATGAAGGGTAGCACAATTGGTCGGAAGAAAGTTCCATGCTGGATTTGAAAGAGTTTTAAAATTAAAATATTGTGACAGATACTACAACAAAGGCTAAAGTATATCGTTGTGTTGACAACTGATAATAAGCGTATTTTCTGTCAAGGAGTTCTTTATTGAACTTGGTGAATTTCCAAGAATGCTTAAACTATGAAGCTACATTTTCACAATGTTAGTAACATCAGTTTAAGCTGAGGAATTAAGGTATCACCGGAACTTGGTGAATTTCCAAGAATGCTAACACTATGAAGCTAGATTTTCACAATGTTAGTGACATCAGTTTAAGCTGAGGAATTAAGTTTTCACCGATTGACCATATATTGGAGGATGCACTTTGATGGCTCGAAGGTGAAGGAAGGGCTTGGTGCTGGCGTGGTGCTTACGTCACCCAAGCGAGATCAACTCAAGTACGTGCTGCAGATTCACTTCAAGGCATCAAACAATGTTGCCGAGTACGAAGCCGTGGTGCACGGCTTGCGAGTAGCCAAGGAGGTTGGCGTGCAGCGCATCATATGCTATGGTGATTCCGATCTGGTGGTGCAGCAAGTTTCTGGCACTTGGGATGCTTTGGATGCCAACATGGCATCGTATCGTTTCCTGCTGCAGTCTATGACCGGATTTTTTGAAGGCTGCGAGTTCCAGCACATCCACCGAGCAGAGAATGAAGCAGCAGACGAGCTGTCCAAGTTGGGGTCTTCTCGGCAGTATATCCCGGCGGGAATTGCCTTGGAGCATTTAAGGAAGCCATCTATCAAGCCATCCCCCAACTCGGAGTCTATCTTTGTTCCTTCTCTGCCAAGCGAGGAAGCTGAGCCCATGGAAATTGACTGGGAGAATGCAACACAGAACCCGGGGACTGCCGTTCTCTACTCGGGGACTGCCGCTCCCTACTCGGGGACTGTTCTTCCTTACTCGGGGACTGCCCCTCTCGACCCGGAATCTGTCGCATTCATTGAGGAAGTTCTCGCTAACCGATCAGGGCTTCAGAGGAGTGCTCCTAACCCTCCAGAGCAGCCAGAGGTACCCGTTCCAATGGAAGTGGACGAACCAGTGTTTCCTGCGCGGGAGACGCCGAGTTGGGCCATGCCCATATTATCCTTTCTAAAGGACGGTACCCTGCTAGAAGACGAAGTTGCTGCGAGGCAGATTCAGAGAAGGTCCAAGGGATATACCATATTCCGAGACATGCTGCACAAGAGAAGTGCCACTGGTGTGCTGCAACGCTGCGTCACACCTGAAGAAGGAGAAGAAATTCTGGTGGAGATACACCAAGGAGAATGTGGGCATCACGCCTCTTCTCGGGCGTTAGTCAAGAAGGCTTTTCGGCATGGGTTTTATTGGCTCACTGCCTTGAAGCAAGCTGAGGATATCGTGAGAAAGTGCAATGGCTGCCAAAGATTTGCAAGTAAGATCCACTTGCCTGCTTCCGAGTTGAAAACCATTCCGATTACTTGGCCATTTGCTGTTTGGTGCTTGGATATGGTTGGTCCCTTCAAACCGCCTAGAGGCAACATGACTCACATCTTGGTCATGGTTCACAAATTCACCAAGTGGATAGAAGTGAGCCTATTCGGAAGTGTGATGGAGCCACAGCCGTGAGTTTCTTGAAAGATGTGATCCTGAGATACGGCTACCCGCACAGCATCATCATGGACAATGGCACTAACTTTGCTGAAGGAGCAATGGTGCGGTTTTGCAGAGATAAGCATATCCGACTAGACGTTGCGTCAGTCGCGCATCCGGCCTCAAATGGGCAAGTTGAAAGAGCAAATGGCATGGTGCTAGCAGGCATAAAGCCAAGGCTAATTGAGCCGCTGCTGAAAACACCTGGGTGTTGGCTAGACGAGTTGCCGGCGGTGTTGTGGAGTCTATGGACTACCCCTAACTGGTCAACCGGCTACACACCATTCTTCTTGGTATATGGGGCTGAGGCCGTATTGCCAATAGACTTAGAGCATGACTCCCCCCGAGTAACCCTCTACACTGAGGTGGAGGCGAGAGAAGCTCGAGAAGACGACGTTGACCTGCTTGAAGAAGCAAGAGAGCTGACTCTATCACGTTCGGCTATCTACCAGCAAAACCTGCGGCGCTATCATAGCCGAAAGGTGAGCCCAAGGGTTTTCTGAGAAGGAGACATGGTCCTTAGGCTCGTGCAGCGCACAGCCGGGATGCACAAGCTCTCTCCTCCTTGGGAGGGACCCTTCATTGTGAGCAAGGCTCTGCACAATGATGCATACTATCTAGTCAACGTACAGCCATCCCAGAAGAACAGGGTAGACAAAGCTGGAGAGGAATCCAAGCGTCCCTGGAATGTAGCTCTACTCTGTCACTTTCATTCGTGAGCAGAAATGTGTATGTACTCTCAATTATACTTTGCAATCTGAAATTGAACTAGGGGACTGCCCTCGTCCAAATTGCTCTAAGTGTTTTTTACTCGGCTTTACTCTTTGTCTACTCGGTTGCTCTGCTTCAAAGTTCATAAGTACATTGAGTAATGTGTTTAAACCTACATGCCAACTCTTCGACTCTGCTGCTGTCCGAAACCCGGCTTCATGGCAAGCAAGAGAACAAGCACAAGGTCAATGAGCACAAGAAAAATTGCTAAGAAAAGGAAGAGTGCAGGAACCGAGTAGGGTGTCGTTTATTACTGTTTTTTGTTTCTTTTCTTTTCGGCTAAGTGGTGGGCTGCGTTACTATGATCGTTTCTAAGTGGCTAAGTATTTGCAACTCTGCCTTTGGACTCTTGTGACTCGAATACCAATAAAGCAGTAAACTGTGGGTAGAGCTGAGACGAAAAGAAAGAGTGAATGAGAAATGCAACTCGGGGACTTGCATGGAAACGCAACCCGGCATCGAGCCAGGGCTGCTCAAATTGACTAAGTTAAAGATAACAAGTGTGGATAAAATTGAGTAGCAAGCAAAAACGTAAATAGTCTGATACATTTGCTCCCGGCATCCCGGGGATCTGATAAGTGTTTGAAAGAAAAGTTTGCAGGATAAAATCATGTTGAGGTAGCAGCGTTCTCGGTGCTGGCCTTCGCTGCTTCATCTTCAGTGGTGGCCTTGGTCGCGTCCGACTCCAAGCTGGCATCAACTGTCTTTGCGGTTTCCTCTTCGGACCTGGCGTTGGTCGCATCCGCTTCCGAGTGGACGGTGACGGACTGTTCCATCTCGACGTCGTGCTCGGTGGCTCGAGGAGGAACCAGAAGCTTGGGAGCGGAGGCGTAGCGTGTCGTCGAGGGCGGCTCCTGATGAGGTGCCGAACTCGAGTGCGGCGGTGTCAATCTCCTCGACCTCCTCATCGCTACTCGCGACGACTGCAGCCTTCCCTTTCCCGGCCTTGCCGTCAGGTGACTCGAAGCAGCCCAAGTCCAATTCTGAATCTGCATCTTCGTCCTCCTCCTCGTCCTCCTCCACCTCGGTGTCGGGCTCGGGGAGGCCGTCGATGAAGGTTGCCGTATCAGCATATTCCGCAACCTCGTGCGCAACCAGCTTGCGGATGGTCACGCAGTCGGGGTCCGTCTCCCACCTGGAATCGTCGCGCTTCCCGCGGATAATCTGCATGTTCAAGTTTTCGTACCAGGAGGCGACGCAGAGTAGCATCAAATCAGCACCAGCCCGAGCTCCCGAGGCGCGCCATTTCTTCAGTTCGGCCTTCACGCCGCGCAGCTTCAGAGCAAGGCCACGAATAGTTGTTGGCGCGCTGTCATGCGGCCAGAAGAGGCTGTGAAGCTGGAAGCCGACGCGCACCAGATCGGTGCCCACGCCGGCTAGGCGCTGGAACTGTCCTCGCATGACTAAGATGCTCTCTTCGATCTCTGCTCTGGTGTCCGCAGGCTCGCCCTTCTCGGCGCGAGCTGCTTGGGCCTTAGCCAGGGCAGGCGCGCAAGAGGACACGATGTCAGGGAAAACTTCTGCAAAAACTATTGAGAAATTCAGCAACAGAATCAGAGAAGAGATAGAACCGAGAAGAAGAGATGCAGGAAAAAGAACACTTACGATTCAAATCGTAGAGAAGTCCCTGCAGCTGGCTCTTCCAAGATTCCTCGTTGGTTAGGTGCCTCTCTTCAATCCGGCGGAGCCCCTCCATCTGGGCGAAGAGGTCAGCATTGGCTTTTTTCAGCACCTCGCACTTGGCTTCGAGGGTTCTCTCCTTGGCTCTGGCTGCTGCTTCATTCCTCTCCTTCTCGGCAACCAAGTCCTTCTTCTCGGCAGCAAGATTGATGGCGTCCTGAAGCGCTGCGCGTAGCTGGACTTGGAGCTTCTCCATCTCGGTAGCATGTTCCTTCTGCAGCGCCATGGATTGGCTTGATAATTGTTGCTGCACCTCAGCAGGTTGGAGGCAGCTCTGGTGCTCCTCAGCAAATTTCTTGTGATCTTCTGCTGAAGGCCACGAACGGTTAGCAGAGTAGGGAAGAAACAAACAAGACCAAGCCGAGTAGACGGCAACTTACCTTCTAGTCTCTTGATGGTGGCCTCGCCATTCTCGACGAAGGCACGGCAGTTCGCGTGCTCGTCAGCCAGGGCCTTCAGATTAGCTGCAGAGTGGGAACAGTTAGTGCAAAAAGCAGAAGCGGGCGTAAACACCAAAAGCAAGAACCGCGTAGCTAGAAGCGTACCTTCAACCCCAGACAGCCTCAGGGTGATGTTCATTACATCCTTGTCGGCTGCCTCGGCGGCTAGCTTCTCTTTCTCCAAGGCGACAATGCGTCTCTTGGCCACGGCGTGGTTCCAGAGTAGCCGACGATGCAGGTCTGTCCGCTTCAGAACGCTATTCTGAGAAGCAGAAGAAAACAAAGTCAGGAAAATGAGTAGAGATTCAACCCGAGAAGGCGGCTACTCAGGAGAGTATCCGCCTACTCGGCCAGAATCTCGGGGACTGGGTGATGGATAAGGAAAGGAAGAAAAGTAGAAAAGAAGTGAAAACGCAACTCGGAGAGGATGGGTAGAAACTTACCGCATAAGACTGCTCCAGATCCTCCGCATTCTTCCGATGCACGAACATCTTGGCAGCCAGCGTTGCCGAGCTGGAGGAGACAGTCATGGGTTTGTAGCCCAAGTCCACCTTGTTCCAGTCGACTCGCATATGGTCGATGTCTCCCAGATCGGTGCCATTCCATTTGGTGTTGCCGAGAACTTTGCTGTCCCACTTGGCATCGATGAAGCCGATCATGTCGAGTATTTGCTCGAGGCTCTGGGACGTTATCGCCTGGTCCTGAACTCCACGAGAAGCAATGGAAATGGACTTGTCTTGATTCGGGGCCGGGGGACTGGAGTCCGTTGCCACGGCTTTCCTCCCTTTCTGAAGAGCAAGACTCCGATCCTTGGGGGAAAGGCCGATCTGGTGCTGCTGGCTAACCTTGACCATATAAGGAGGATAGCGGGGCTGATCGGCGGCCTCGGCTGCAGCGGCGGCAGCAGCAACCGCGCCAGGATCGCGAATAACCAACTGACCGGACTGGCCAGTCGAGGTTGGCGGCGGCATCAACTCGGCAGCTCGTTTCTTCGCCTTCTCCTTCTGGGCAGTTGGCTGCGCGGCGACTGGCTTCGCGGCGACTGGCTTCTCGGTCATCTTCTTTTCAGCTTTCTCCTTCTCGGCGGCTTTCTTCTCGGCTGCCTCCTTCTCTGCAGCATCTTGGGCATTCTTCCTGGTGACCGGCCTGGCCGGAGGGCTGGCTGCAGCCTTGGTTTGCTGCACCAAGGAGGAGTCTGGCTGGGCGCTACTTTGTTCAGTTGGTGGCGCCAGGGGTGCGCTATCCGATGCGCCATTCGGCTGGGCACTACTCTGCGAGGCGTCTGTTTGCGCGTCGCTCAGAGGGTACTTCCGTCATGATCGTGTCTTCTACCCGCTGCTCGGCAGCGGGATCTTCTTGTTCAGCAGCCCCTGTGGCTGGCTGCTCCTGTTCAGCTCCTGTCCGCTCAAGGGCGGCGTCGTCTTGCATCTCTTGGTCTCGGGTCTCCTCGGCGGTGTTGGCCGGAGGAGAAGGGGGCCTGTCCTGGTGAGCAGCATCCTGCGCTTCTGATTCTGCGCGGGACTGCTGCTCCAATTCGACGTCTTGGGCGTCAGTGGTCGCTGCTTGTACATTGGTGGCATTGGCCTCATCGCCGTCGAGGTCAATAACCTTGTCGACGTCGATGGCAGCCTGCTTCTTGGTCTGATCGGGTGCGAAAGCGGCGTCCGCATCTAAGGGAGCTCTGATGAGAAAAGTAAGTTCAGAAGTTAGAGGAAGGCAAAGTAAGATTGAGAGAAACAGCGAGGTACGAGATTGGGAGTTAACCGAGAAGAAACTTACCCTTTGGTGGAAGGGATCGTTCGTCTCGTTCTCTTCACGACCTTCTTGGTCGTCTTCTCGGCTGGCTTCTTCTTCTTGGCGGGGGGCTCTTGGGCGCCACTGCCTGTTCGCTTGCGGGTAAGAGGAGCGGCGACGGATAGAGCATTGACCTCAAGGGCTTTCTCGCCCTCGTTCTCGTCCTCATCCTCATCCTCGTGCTCAACGTCAGCATCGTCTATGAAGATTGAGAAAAAAGAGAAAAGATTCAGAAACAGCAGGCAATGGGTTAGCGCTTCTCGCAAACAAGCAAAGTAAGAATTCAATTACCTTCGAACTCGTCCTCAGACCATTCGCGAAGAGACGCGTCTACGCGATGCTTCTCCATCGTGGGGGAATGAGGAAGATTAATCTGGTCTGCGGTCTCAAAGGAGGCCTCGTCATCTTCTTCTCGGTCTGATGACCAATTGCCCTCGAAGCGCTCGCAGCTCTCAACAAGCTGGCGGTCGAGGACCTGAAGAACAGGGAAGTGTCGCAAGTTAGCCGAATAGCATGAAGGCATTCTACCCGAATAGGCGTGCAAACACAAAGCACACTAAGCCTAGGGAAGTTTACTAAGTATCCTACTCGGATAGGCGTGCAAACATCAAGCATATTAGGCCTAAGAGTCTCTCCTGAGTATGCTACCCGACAAGGCGTGCAGACACTAAGCACACTAAGCCTAGGCAATTCTGCTAAGAGCTCTACTCGGCACAGAATGCAATTGCTAGTCGCAGCAAGGAGAGAAGGCTGTCTACTCGGATTGCATATACTGGAAGCAGAATAAGGAAAACGTACCCGTGGAATCGGCTTCGTGCGGCTGTATGGGGCGAACCCATACTGCCAATTGTCGCGAAGGCATGTGGTCAGGATGGACCTTGCGTGCGCGGCGACGTCCGCGTTGCTGAGCTCGAGGGTGGTCGTCCGAGTGCAATCGCGGGGGCCTCCCAAGTAGCACATTGGGTGGGAGCGCTGCTGCAGAGGCAGCACGCGATTATTGATCCAGCAGGCGACGGGATCGTCGCTCTTGAGGCCTTCTCCGATTAGAAGAGCGAGCCGCTCCTCCATCTGCATTGTGTTGCGGTCGTTGGAGGGCTTCGTCTTCCAATTCTGCCCGGATGGAGCTCGATTGTTCCAAGCAGGCAGATTGATGCGGTCAGTTACCTTTCCCCCCTCCATGGCGGGGATATTCTTCACGTAGAGGAAGGATTTCTGCCACATACGGACGGAATCCAAGCCCTTGATGCGAGGGTGGTTGGTTCCCGTCCGCTGCACCATCATGGCGCTGCCGGTGTCGGTTACCCGGCTGCCATCGGCCGCGCCGTCCTTCTTCCCTTTGCTCTGCTGGCGGAGATGGAAGTACTTCAACCATGTCTGCACCGTGGGGCGGACGCCAAGAAAGGCCTCGCACACCACGGTGTGATAGGCGAGGAAGACGACAGCATTCGGAGGGAGGTGATGCATCTGAACACCGAAGTGATCGAGGAAGGAGCGGAGAAAATCAGAAGCTGGCAGGCCGAATCCTCGCGCGAAGTGCGCGAGGAAGACGACGTGCTCGCCCTCCCGCGGGGCCGGAACGATTTCGCCGTCGGACGGCCGGCACTGAACACCAGGAGGAACCCTCCGGGTGTTCACGAGCCAGGAGCAGTCGTCGACGGTGACATCAGAACCTACCCAGCCGGCGCGAGCAGCCATGGCAACGAGTGAGAAGGTGGCGAAAGGTTTGGAAGAATCTGGTGGAGAGATTGAATCCGCGGCGGCGCAAAGAGTTGCGCGGCGGCGGAGAGCTCTGCGGCGAAGAAGAAACAGAGGGGCGAAAGAGGAAAGTACGGAGGAAGGAGAAGAGGAAGTTACCGGTGGGGGTATTTATATCCTCTCCTCGGATTACCGTTACCATCGGGGTAGTGGGATCGATTGTGGCCATAACTCGTGTGTGGTGGGATCTGTGGCCGGTTAGAAACGCACGTAAGCGCGGAACGCGCGCGTAACGGCCACAATTGATCCCACGACATGATCGTGGGCTATTACTGCGCATGATGGGACTTGACGAGCTGGTGGGCCCACTCCATGGAAACTGGGCGCGTGGCACGTCGTGTCCTGGGCAACGAGACGTTGGGGGCGCGGATGCTTGACACGTGTCCAGTTGCGGCACGGAAGGCTGGATTGTGCTCTGCGCTGCAGAGACTCAGTTTGAGAAAATTCTCTAAGTCTTTTTACTCGGTTGCAGAGAAGAAACTTAGCTCTATTCGGCGGAGAGGAAACTCAAGGTACTTTCCAGAGTGCTACTCGGAGGTTTTACTCGGCATTTTGAGGTTCAAGGGTTGTGTCGCAAAGATTGGTTTTAAGCTGGCAGAGCCTAGTGAACGAGTTCGCAAGACTCTACTAGCTTCGGGGACTAATGTCGGGGGGTTACCCCCGAGTAGGGTAAAGGCAAGTGGTAAAGGCAAAGGTCAGAAGAGAAGTTTGGTCGAGTAGCCGCCTACCCGGTAAAATGCTACCCGGTCAACTGCTACTCGGTCTTACCAAAAGATGACCGGAAGAAGGAATCAATCAGGTTATGACCACTCGAGTAGAAGAGTTGGCCCGAGTAAAACTGGCGGGAACCTACTCGGGCCAGAAGTCAAAGGAGCCGTTCTGACACAGGATCCCGCGTATCCTGGGTCCGTACTTGGCACTGTTCGAACCACTGTTCATCTGGGACCGGCCTGCCTGACAGCGACAGTGTGGAAGCAGGCGGTCGCAGGATAAGGGGGCCCTACTCTGTGTTTGGCACAGTGATACCAGTCTGTCCCCTTGGTTTTGCCCAACGACTTTCCGGATGCAGCCAAGATTAGGAACCAAAGCTGTCAGCGGGAACTCGGAAGAAGGACGATGTGCACACTATGTCGACACTTGTCCGTATTTGGACGTATCCGGCTGGGCACCGTGTATATAAGGTGCCCTGCCGCCTCCTGCGCGAGGGATCAGCGAAACGTTCACTAGAAACCCTAAGTTCTTGACCTAGTTCATCACGTAGAGAAGAGAGTGGCTACTCGGTAGCAAGAACCAGTGTATTGTGGCTACTCGGAGAGACATCGGAATACACAAAGAAAGGCAGGAGTAGGGGTTTTACCTCCTCACGAGGGCCCTGAACCTGGGTAGATCGTGTTGTTTGCAGTGCTTCGTTCTTACTTCACGCGGCTACTCGTCGCGTGATCCCTCCCCGAGCACCTCCAGCGTCCTTCGTCCCCACATCTTTAGCCATCCCATGGCATCTGCCGTGACACCACCACGACACCGCATGCGAAGCATGGTAATGACACTGGTATGCCATATGTGTTAAAGTGCTTAGAGACTAGATTATTGACTCTAGTGCAAGTGGGAGACTGAAGGGAATAAGCCCGAGAGGCAATAATAAAATGGTTATTATCTTATTCCTTGTTTATGATGAATGTTTAATTCTCATGCTAGAATTGTATTAACCGGAAACGTAGATACATGTGTTCTTAATAAACAAACAATGGTTCCTAGTAAAGCCTCTCTTTTAACTAGCTCGTTGATTAATAGATGATCAAGGTTTCCTGATCATGAACATTGGATGTTATTAATAACGGGGTCATGTCATTAGAAGAATGATGTGATGAACATATACCCAAAGAGAATATAGCAATGCGATCAAGTCATTCAGTTTACATTGTTATATCAAACATACGAAGTAATTTATTCCTTAGACCATGAGATCATGTCAATCGCTGATACAGGAAGGGTGCTTTGATGTCATCAAAAGTCACACCGTAACAGGGTGACTATAAAGGTGTCGTTAAGTATTCAGAAAGTATTAGTTGAGGATCATGGATCAAGAGTGGAATTTGTCCATCCAAATGACGGAGAGATATACTCTGGGCCGTCTCGGTGATATCACATCGAAACCGCTTGCAAGCACGTGATATGATCACAAGGATGTTATATCACGGGAATGAGAAAAGAGTACTTGTCGGTAACGAGATTGAACAAGGTATGGTTGATACCAATGATCGAATCTCGGACAAGTAAAATATCGCGAGACAAAGGGAATAGTTCACGGCGTTGTTGGTTCACACGATCACGAGAGTCATCGTTGAATATATAGGAGTCATCACGGATCTCCAGATCCCGCTGTTGATTATTGATCGGAGAGGAGTCTCGATCATGTCTATCTTATTCGCGAACCGTAGGGTGACACACTTAAGGTTCGATGACGCGTTTGAGAGGATACGGAATATCGAAGAATATTTTGGGTAGCACCGAAATTATTTCGGGGAAAATTGAAATAGTTCAAGGGGTTTTTCGTCGAATGGTTGTTAATAGAATTAACAAATGATTCGAGGTGCTATATGCAAAAGTTTGTTAATAGAATTAACAAATGCTGAAATAAAGAAATAAAAAGGTTTTATTTATTTATTAAAAGAAAACCTTTGGATTTTCCAAGTGTGAAATATTGGGAAATGAGTGGGTGTGAGTGGATTGTCCACTCACATGATGAGGGAAGAGGTGGGGGCACACCCATGGGCTGGCCGCACCCCCCTTGGGCTGCCTCCCCCCTCTCCTATAAAAGGAGGGTGAGAGCTCTCCCTCCTCCACACACTTGGCCACTTCCCTTTCCCTCCACCCGCTGCTCCATTTCATGGTCTCCGGCTTGGCGAAGCCCTGACCGTGGGATTCTTCTTCACCATCACGCCATCATGCTGCTGGAGTTCCAAGGGATCCTCTACTTCCACGTCCCGCTGGATCGAGGGAACGGAGGTCGTCATCAACCGTACGTGTGACCGATCACGGATGCACCGCCGGATTGCGGTGTCCATCTTCTCGCTATCGGGATCGGTGTGAGTACGACTACGCCAACAACGAGATTTGATCTCGTACCACTTTGAGTTTTCGAGGGTATGTGTTCTCCTTAACCCTCTCGTTGCCCGTTGCACTTTGTCTCCTAGATTAGATCTTGGCCTTTCGGGTGTCTCTCGCGTAGGAAATTTTTTGTTTTCTATGCAACGACCCCTTTAGTGGTATCAGAGTCGGATCTATGCGTAGATGTTTTGTACGGGTAGAACGCATATGAGTATGTGGGCGTTGGTGATCATGTTATTGCCTCCTTGATTATTTTATGATCTTAGTGGCATAGTAGGATGAAGCTGACTCAGACTAAGTTTACGTGTACTATGTACGCGAGAGTTGTCTCACTTGTGACTAAGGGGGTGTCTGTTTCTCCTACTATAGTTAAGATCTAATCTACGAAGGGTTGTTAAAAATGTGTTTATCAACGTTGTGGTTGATGTTCGTAGGTATGAACAGTTCTATCCTCGAAAGCCCTAAGCCACGTAAAATATGCAAAAATAAATTAGAGGCGTCTAACTAGTTTTTGTTGGGCATGTGATGTGATATGGTTAATATTACAAATTTGATTATGAGATGATCTATTTTGTAAATTATTGATATACCAGAAGGTATCCATATGATTGTCTTCTTATTGATGGACAATCAAGATTGGGGTGCCATGGTACTTGGTACCACGCCGGTGGAATGATGGAGATCATACCATGATGCACATGATGGAGATCAAGTGCAAGGAGGACCATATCATATCACGTTATCCTTACATGTGATATTTGTGATGTTGATCCTTTTATGCATCTTGTTTTGCTTAGATAGCGACGGTAGCATTATAAGATGATCCCTCTCACTTAATATCAAGATAATAATGTGTTCTTCCTTAAGTATGCATCGTTAAGAAAGTTCGTCGTTTTCGAGACACCACGTGATGATCGGGTGTGATAGACTCAACGTTTGCATACAACGGGTGTTTTCAAGCCTAGCATGTACAGACATGGCCTTGAAACACACGCAATACTACGGTTCTACTTGGCGAGCCTAGCATGTACAGACATGGCCTCGGAACACGTAACCGAAAGGTAAAGCATGAGTCATATGGATGATATGATGAACATGTCGATGTTCGTCTTTGAAGCTACATCATCTCACGTGATGATCGGTTTTGGTGTAGTGAATTTGGTTCGTGTAATCACTAAAGACGACTAAGAGGGATGTTGTTTTTGAGTGGGAGTTCATGGAATAATTTTTGAATTAACTTGAACTTATTTATCTTGAAAACTAATCAAAGTGAATTTGCACAAATTTTAGTATTCATTGGCATCCACATAACTACCTTACACTTAGATTGTTAATTGAGATATAACTGTTATGATCTGGTAAATACCATTTAAGATTGGTACCGTATTAGTGAAATTTAAAATTGAATCCTATTGTAGATTTTCGGTATTTCGTACCTAGCTCCATGTGATTAATGATTGATTGATCTAGAGAGCAACCAATTCCTACTTAGAATCCAGAGTCATGATTGGTTCCTTATTACTTTATCTTCAAAAGAATGTTTTGTTGATCAAGGTGATTTAGGAACTGAAAAGAGTTGTTTTCAGAAACAATCAAGTGAAAGATATATTGATATCTAGAAACTTATTTGTGGCAACATGACTGAGTATAATTTAGCGTGACAATGTTTGCTTATATAATCTGAATATATGCAAATTTAGCGTGACAATGTTTGCTTATAGTATCTGAATATATGCAATGATTGAAGACTCTAGGCGTTTGAATATTCCAAGAAGTTGGGCGCTAAAAATTATCCTCTAAATCCCTTCCTTCGAGCTATAGTAGCATAATCATAAAATTGTTATAATGGGATGGATTAGAAGTATGGGTAAAGTAGTTTACCTTACTTGGAAATTGCTAAGAGTGGAATCTAGAAGAATGCTATTAATATGGTGATATTAGTAGAACAATCAAACTCAAAGTATGACTCAATGGGTGATAGTATATGACTAACACGCCAAAGAAAATGAGCTAGCACGGCTAGCATTGTTTGATGTTGAATGATTCTTCTGTAAAGGAAAGGGAATATTGAAAATGGAATTACAAAAAGATATATGGCAGAAAAAGAAGATAACTGGAAAAGTCCAGCTCAGGAGTATATGCTTGATATACAAGTTATTGATGTATTACTAGTTAACAAAGTATTTTTTTGGTATTTTGATACCACATTGGTTGGTATGAGTTGTCATACAAAGCAACGCAATGCAAGAAATACAAGGGCCTAAAAGGAACTAGTAATAGATGTGGAATCGATTATGACAAGAACATAAATAAAGTGTTATTGTGTTCATTGTCGTATCGAACCAAAAAGTCAAGATTTATTTGAAGAACTTAATAAGTTGTTGTTTTGTTCTAGTCTTTTGTGAAGAACAAATGAGATTGTTCAAACTATGAACATATTCCATAATTGATGGATATGTTAATATAAATCATGTTGGTAAAGTAAACATCTATAAGACTAAATGCTAAACGTTGCAAGACGTAGAAAAGTTTCACTTAAATTGTGACACCACCATTTTAGTTCATATTGGAAAGGAAAACATGAAGGAACTCCATATTGATGGATTTCCGGAGTCATTTTATTTTGAATAAATTGACGCTTGTGAGACCTCCTCCAAAAGATGACTAGAATTCCGTTCTTAGGCCAAAGTAGAATGGACGACTAATTTAGTGGAGATTATACATATTGATGTATATAGTCCATTATGTGTAGTCATGTATGGTGGATTAATTTTTTCCTTCATAAAATTATGTCGATGACTTGAGTAGATATGTGAGTATATCTATTTAAAGGGAACGGAGTTTGACATTTTGAATTGGTTCAAAAGATTGTCAATATGAAGTTAAAATCAATGTAACAAGATAATCAAGTATTTATGATTGGATCATAAAGGATAAAGTTTGAGTGACAAGTTTAGCAAAACATCTGAGAAGTTGCAGAATTGTTCTACAACTTATACTTCTCCAATACCCCACATTAGATTGGAGTATTCAAAAGACAAAATCAAACCTTGTTTTGCATGGTAAGATTAATAAAATTGCCATTATAATTTTGTAGTTTATACATTAAGGACAACCGCTTTTACACTGAAAAGAGCACCATCATGATCCGTTGAAATTGACAACATATAAGATATGGTTTTTGTAGCGACCCGAATTGTCATTTTTCTTGAGTTTTGGTATGCATAGCATGTGTAAAATGTTTACAACAAAAATAGGATAAATATATGTTTATAAGGTTATCCCAAATAAAACATTGGGTATTTCTCCTATCACCGAACCAAAAGACAAATGTTGTTTGTCAGAAAGGGTTGATTTTTCGAGAAAGTAGTTCTTGCGAAACAAGTGAGTGGGAGCACAGTACAAACTCAACGAGATTAGAGAATCTTCGTTATCATGTCAAGAGTAGCGCAGCACTGGAAGTTGTTCCGGGGTTTACTATTTTGACTAAGTAGAAGACACTACAAATGTTGTAGATACTTCAAATGAGTTTGCGAACTGTACCAGAAAAGTCCAAAGACTTTGTACTTAGAACAACTTGTGGTTTAAGTGTAAAGTGTTGTTTTGACAACAAAAGGACCTGGACCTTATAAAGGAAGCAATTGATGGGCCCTGACTTCGTAAAATTGACTATGAGTCATTATATCCGCCATAGTATCCTTGTATGAATATCAAGTATGTGACTTGGTAGTCCTTTCGATAGGCATGATGACTAACGATAACAAAAGGGTCTATATAGCGACAAAGACATGGATTTTACATCTTTTGAAAGTTGTACTTATCAAAAAGTTGTTTTCGACGAAGTTCAAAGAGTTGACTACTACAAGATTTAGATCTTCCGTAGTGATGCTTTAGTCTTTGCGGATAGTTCTAGCAAAAAGTTACATATTATGATATGGCACTTGAATAAACAAACCAACTCTCCTCTCGAGGAAGTTTGATCAAGGATGTGTACTTGACACAGTCTGAGAGTTTTGTAAAATTCAAAAGGTTGCTAGAAAGGTATGCACACTTCAATGGTTGAAGTGAGCATAGCGATGTTGAAATCTTTAGCTTAATGAAGTTATCAAAATAGTTTGATTCCATCATGAATGACAAAGATGCTTGTAGAGTTACAAGAAATTAAGTAGAAGCGCTATGACATATTTCCAATACTTTATGTAGATGACATATGGTTGATTGGAAAATATGTATTTTAAATTAACACGGTTAAGATTTTCGATTTCATATTGATGAAAGGCTTAGAAGATATTGGGCATCGATATCTATAAAAGATGGATTGACGCACGTGATATGATTGAAGCCAAATTACATAGATGAAATATTGAAGTAAGTCAATATCAAAATGACAAGAAGGATTTCTTGTCACATGGAAAATAATTGAGCAAGATTCATGTGTTTTGACACGTGATTAGCATCATTGAAATTGAGATTTCTAAGTCATGTTTCCATCTATGTACACAACCAGATGAGTCCTATGCTATAAAATGTTATAGGAGGATAATTCATATGATGACTAGACAACAGTGGGAGAGATCCTTGTGTCATTTTAGAAATGCTAAGGATATGTTTTCCTATATATAGTAATGACAAAATATTAGTTGTAATATGTTACACTAATAGTCTTGTCATTTATTCAAGTAATTTTATCTCAATTAAAATATGTGATGAAGGGTAGCACAATAGGATGGAAGAAAGTTCCATGCTGGATTTGAAAGAGTTTCAAAATTAAAATATTGTGACAGATACTACAACAAAGGCTAAAGTATATCGTTGTGTTGACAAATGATTATAAGCGTATTTTGTGTCAAGGATTTCTTCATTGAACTTGGTGAATTTCCAAGAATGCTGAAACTATGAAGTTACATTTTCACAATGTTAGTAACATCATTTTAAGCTGAGGAATTAAGGTATCACCGAAACTTGGTGAATTTCCAAGAATGCTAACACTATGAAGCTACATTTTCACAATGTTAGTGACATCAGTTTAAGCCGAGGAATTAAGTTTTCACCAATTGACCATATATATACAAAGCCATCTCATTAGAGAATGAGTGATGCGTGTAGACGCAAAGAACATGCAAATACAATAGGACCTGAACAGTTCAGATATTTTTTATGATGTTTACCGCATGCGAAGCATGGTAATAACACTGGTATGCCATATGTGTTAAAGTGCTTACAGACTAGATTATTGACTCTAGTGCAAGTGGGAGACTGAAGGGAATATGTCGAGAGGCAATAATAAAATGGTTATTATCTTACTCCTTGTTTATGATGAATGTTTATTTCTCATGCTAGAATTTTATTAACCGGAAACGTTGATACATGTGTTCTTAATAAACTAACAATGGTTCCTAGTATAGCCTCTTTTTTAACTAGCTCGTTGATTAATAGATGATCAAGGTTTCCTGATCATGAACATTGGATGTTGTTAATAACGGGATCATGTCATTAGAAGAATGATGTGATGAACACATACCCAAAGAGAATATAGCAATGCGATCAAGTCATTTAGTTTACATTGTTATATCAAACATACGAAGTAACTTATTCCTTAGACCATGAGATCATGTCAATCGCTGATATCGGAAGAGTGCTTTGATGGCATCAAACGTCACACCGTAACAGGGTGACTATAAAGGTGTCGTTAAGTATTCGGAAAGTATTAGTTGAGGATCATGGATCAAGAGTGGGATTTGTCCATCCAAATGACGGAGAGATATACTCTGGGCCCTCTCGGTGATATCACATCGAAACCGCTTGCAAGCACGTGATATGATCACAAGGATGTTATATCACGGGAACGAGAAAAGAGTACTTGTCGGTAACGAGATTGAACAAGGTATGGTTGATACCAATGATCGAATCTCGGACAAGTAAAATATCGCGAGACAAAGGGAATAGTTCACGACGTTGTTGGTTCACACGATCACGAGAGTCATCGTTGAATATATAGGAGTCATCACGGATCTCCAGATCCCGCTGTTGATTATTGATCGGAGAGGAGTCTCGATCATGTCTATCTTATTCGCGAACCGTAGGGTGACATACTTAAGGTTCGATGACGCGTTTGAGAGGATACGGAATATCGAAGAATATTTTGGGCAGCACCGAAATTGTTTCGGGGAAAATTGAAATAGTTCAAGGGGTTTTTCGTCGAATGGTTGTTAATAGAATTAGCAAATGATTCGAGGTGCTATATGAAAATGTTTGTTAATGGAATTAACAAATATAAATAAAGAAATAAAAATGTTTTATTTATTTATTAAAAGAAAACCTTTGGATTTTCCAAGTGGGAAATAATGGGAAAGTGAGTGGAGGTGAGTGGAGTGTCCACTCACATGATGAGGGAAGAGGTGGGGGCACACCCATGGGCTGGCCGCACCCCCCTTGGGCTGCCTCCCCCTCTCCTATAAAAGGAGGGTGAGAGCTCTCCCTCCTTCACACACTTGGCAGCTTCCTTTTCCCTCCACCAGCTGCTCCATTTCATGGTCTCCGGCTTGGCGAAGCCCTGACCGTGGGATTCTTCTTCACCACCACGCCGTCGTGCTGCTGGAGTTTCGAGGGATCCTCTACTTCCGCGCCCCGCTGGATCGAGGGAACGGAGGTCGTCATCAACCGTACGTGTGACCGATCACGGATGCACCGTCGGATTGCGGTGCCCATCTTCTCGCTATCGGATCGGTGTGAGTACGACTACGCCAACAACGAGATTTGATCTCGTACCAGTTTGAGTCTTCGAGGGTATGTGTTCTCCTTAACCCTCTCGTTGCCCGTTGCACTTCGTCTCCTAGATTAGATCTTGGCCTTTCGGGTGTCTCTCGCGTAGGAATTTTTTTGTTTTCTATGCAACGACCCTTTCACTTCATTGTCAGCATGCAAGATGGCAAAATCATCAACAACCATTGGTACAGGATGTGGGTTTGCACCATCTGGAGGCAGGGGATTCTCATCACCTTCAACAACACCAAGCATGGTTGCAGACAATATATTTGTGGGGCACGACCAAGAACCACCATTTCCTTCATCAGATTGGTTCTGTATCACAACCATGCTAAGTGGAATTCTGTCTATGTCATATACCATGATCTTGATTAGGATTCTGGCCCTGTTGGCATTGTATCTGTTCCATACCGGTACTCTGCCATATTGGGCTAAAGATTTGACAATAGTGTCCAAATCCCAGCACTCAATTGGATAGTTCATAAGCATAATCCAACAGTCATGAGAGAAGGTAGATGCTCTGTGATTCCTACCTCTATTGTGTGCAATGATCCTCAGAACAATATCTCCAATGAAGTAAGGACTATGAGCTATGGCCTGATCCCTATCACTGACATCTTGGAAGTGAACAAGTGCAACACGCATACCAGATGGATTAATCTCCCTGATGATGTAGTGGCGTTCATGCTCAATGTGGTGTCTGATGAGCGTCGCTGTGCCGTTGAATAGTGCTGGATGTGGCTCTGGCGCGATGTCGATGATAGCCCAGTCGTCGCAATTGTGCGGCAGGTTCCCTCCGACCACTGCATATCCCCGCTGAGGTCGTAGTTGGTTAGGTGGTATGAAGCCATCACCCTTGGGGAGATGGGGGAGAACATCACAGGGGTAGTTCTCCATTGTGGGCGCAGGAGCTAACAGAGAGGCAGGGTGGATGAAGGATGAACAGGGGATACCGCATTGATATCTTGGTCTTCTCGGCTTCCACGACGAATATAATATAGTTTGTTGCAATCTTTACGTTTATAGTAGGATTTCTTTCTCTTCTTAGTCAAGCAATTAGAAGATATGTGACCGTAGTTGTAACAAACTCGACAACGGATTTGATTAGTGCAATCATTATAATCATGGCTAGAAGCAAGACATCTTGTACAATATAAATTGCACGTAGTGCAAAAATCCAGGTGGGAAACATTGTCATAATTGGGATGATATGAAACTGAATTGGGCCTAGTGTTCTCAATTGTGATAAGATTGAATCCAATAGGCACCCAAATTTGTTTGCATGGAAAGTGTCCAGATTTCCCGCTCTTGCTCAATTTAGAGATCCGCAAATTACGACCATGATGAGAATCAATGGATCTATGTGTTACATAATCAAGTAAAGGACCCAGTGGCGTAGTATTAGCACTAGTAAGTAATTGCATGTTACCTCTGTGAGAAGTTGATGAGATGATGAGCGTGGTGGAATATGTGTCCATTCTGCATCTTGTTCTTTGTACCATGCAATTTCTTCACGGATCCAATTAGGTCCTCCAAAACTCCATAGATAAAAATAGCACTTGAATAGATCACATGAAAACCATCGAAGATTTCTGATGAAAAACCCAACCATCGAAGATATAAATACCCCCGCGGTAACTTCCCTTTCTTCTTCCCTGCACTTTTCCCCTTCTGCCTCTTGTTCTTCTTCGCCACCGAGCCCTCCGCCGCCGCGCAAACTTCCGCGCCGCCGCGGACTCACTCCACCGAGCAACTCCACTCGAAAATCATCCACTCCTCCCACTCGCAACAATGGCCAAGGCTAGCTGGGCGGGTTCCTCCGTCACCAAGGCCAATCTCGCCTGGCTCGTGACCAGCAGAAGGGTTCCCCCCGGCGTGGAGTGCCGGGCACCCGACGACGAGGTCGTGCCAACTCCACGGGACGGCGAGCGGGTGGTCTTCATGTCGCACTTCGAGCGCGGCTTTGGACTGCCCGCCTCCGACTTCCTGCGCAAATTCCTCGACCACTTCGGGTTGCAGATGCATCATCTGCCACCCAACGCGGTCGTCTTCCTCGCCTACCATGCGGTGGTCTGCGAGGCTTTCCTCGGCATCAGGCCCACGACTGATACGTGGCTCAGGTATTTCAATCTCCGCCAACAGTCAGTCGGGAAGAAAGACGGCGCAGGCATCGGCCGCGCCACCGACACGGGCTGTGCCATGATGGTGCAGCGGACCGGTACGAACCATCCCCGCATCCAGGGGCTGGATTCCTGCCGAATGTGGCAGCAGTCGTTCTTCTACGTCAAGAATGTCCCCGCCACGGAAGGAGGTGTGGTTGATGATCGAATCAACCTGCCCGCTTGGAGGAATCGTGCTCCACTCGGGTCGAACTGGAAGGAGAAGCCCACCATCGACGAAATCGCCGTCGAGATAGAAGATAGACTCGGCGAGTTGAAGAAGCTGGGCCTCAAGAACGACGACCCGGTGGTGTGCTGGATCAAGCGCCGAGTGCTCCCTCTGCAGGAGCGCTGCCATCTCATGTGTTACATGGGAGGCCCGCGCGACTGCACCAGGACCACCACCATCGAAATCGACGACACCACCACGACAGTTGGCGCCCAGCTCGAGTACAACAAGGCTCACGGCTTCACGCCGGTCGCCAGGAGGCCTAGCAGGGTAGGCGCTACTCGGCGCAACCTGGGCGCCGAGATGGCGACAGTCGCGGAGGAGCCCGCGCAGTCCGCTACCGCGAACACCTTCACAAGGCCAAGGTACAGCACACCCGCCAAGACGCTGAGGGCTGCGCAGGCCGTGGCTGCCGAGTTGCCGCGCCTAGAGGGAGAGGCGCGTCGCAGGCAGCAGGAGAGGCTCGGCGAGCTGGTGCTGGAGGCCGCCAGGCAGAACGAGGAGTTCCGGAAGGCCAACCCGGGAGCTGGAGCTTCGCAGGTGGTTCACTCGCACGCGGCTAGATCTAACGATCAAGCCTCATCTCCGCATCCTAGCCGCGAGAAGAGCCGCAGCGGGCGTACGGGTAGAGACAGGCAAATGCAGGTGTATGACCCGGCTGCTGCCGCGAAACAGGTTGCTGTGCCGCAGCAGCCCGGGCAGGAACACAACACTGCAAGAGCAGGCTCTCAAGCCCATCAAGCTCAAAGCCGTGTCCGAGAAGCCGCGCGTCCGGGTACTTCTCGGCAACCCGCAGCTCCGCCTACTCGGCAGAGGCAGCAGCCGCGCCCAGTGGCACCAGTCGCCAACCCGGTGGAGCAGCCTGCAGCTATGCAGGTGGATAGGTATGATGATGGCTACTCGGCTATGGAGATGGCTGGTTATGACATCCATGACCGTGTTGGTGAGCGCGTGTTGGCGCCTGGAGATGCAAGGCACCAGCTGGACCGTATCAGCTTGTCGGCGCGGCTTGAGAGCACGGGTCCTCCTGGCCCCGAGTGCTTTGGCCCGCGCATCATGAACGAGCCGTCCGTGAAGGGCTTTCAGCTCGCAAGAGGCACCAAGAACTACAACGGCAGCACCAAGCCTGAAGATTGGCTCAATGATTACGTCACCGCGGTCCATATCGCGAATGGCAACAGGAGATGGGCGGTACGCTATGTGCCGCAGATGCTAGAGGGTCCAGCTCGCACTTGGCTCAACAACTTGCCCAAGAACAGCATTAACTGCTGGCTGGACTTCTCGGACGCCTTCATCAGCAACTTCACGAGTACGTACAAGAGGCCGAATAGGCCACAGCAGTTGTCGGCTTGCCGGCAGCGAGAAGATGAGACGGACCGCGAGTACCTTACTCGGTGGAGCACCCTGAGGAACACCTGTGAGGGTGTGAATGAGGCACAGGCCATCACTTGGTTTGCGCAGGGTTGCCGACATGGCAGCATGCTTTGGCAGAGATTGCAGAGGGAGATGCCGAACACCCTGGCCGAGACCATCAAGATTGCGGATCAGTACGCACTCGGCGATCCCACTCAGCCATTGATGGATTCCTCTGAGCCGAGAAGAAACTTCAACAGCAGCAAGCGCAACGAGTTCCGCAACAAGCGCCGAGTAGATACTCGGTATGATCCCGAAGAGGTGAATGCAGTAAATGTCGGAGGCGGTGGTGGCCAAAGGCAGAAACCTGCTGGAGCCTACGGGCAGAACCAGAACCAGGGCCAAGGCAACAAGAAACCGTTCCGCACTGCGCAGTCGGGTAGCGGGAACCCCGAACAGCCGAAGAAGTTTGTCTTTGATGACATGAAGGATGGCCCATGCAGCTTTCACACTCATCATCCCTCGAGGCCTGCGAACCACACTACTCGGCAATGCGAATGGTGGGATGTGATCAAGAGTGATGGCTTGCCTCCTCCTCCTCCTCTGCCAGCTGCCAATGCTACTGTTCAGCCTACTCGCGCTCCCGCAACTCGGCCGCCAGTTTATCCGAGAAGAGAGAATGTCAACCAGGTGGCTTTAGGAGCCAACCGGAACTTCAACAACGAGAGATACCGCAACAACAACAACAACTACAACCGCAACAACAACAACAGAGGCAACAACAACTATCAGGGCAACAACAATGGCAACAATGGCAACAATGGGGGCAATGGCTCCAACCAGTACCAAGAGCACCATGAGAGCTATATGATCTTCACCTCTGAGGCAGTCGACAAGCAGTCGCAGCACAGGCGGGCCATGGAGGTCAATGCAGTGATCCCGGCTGTTCCTCACTACATGTACTGGTGCGACCAGGAGATCAGGTGGACTCGGGCAGATCACCCCAAGGTGATGCCCAATCCGGGTACCTATGCCTTGGTGCTGGATCCCACCTTCCTGGGCCCCGAGAAGAACGTGAGGTTCAGCAAGGTGCTGATCGACAACGGCAGCAGCATCAACATTGTGTACAAGGACACACTCGAGAAGCTTGGCCTGGCCGAGAACATGATGTTGCCTAGCAAGACCACTTTCCATGGCATTGTGCCCGGGATCTCTTGCAACCCGATTGGCCGAGTGTGGATTGATGTGCTATTCGGTACTCGGGAGAACTGCCGCACTGAGCGCCTGCAGTTTGAGGTGGTGGATCATCAGAGCCCCTATCATGCTCTACTCGGCAGGCCTGCTCTGAGCAAGTTCATGGCCTCGACCCATGTGGCTTACCTGAAGATGAAGATCCCCGGGCCCAATGGCATCATCACCATCTCGGGAGATTACAAGAAGTCCATGGAGTGTGCCTCTGCTAGCTCTCAGCTGGCGGAATCGATGGTGATTGCTGCCGAGAAGAAGAAGATGTACGAGGTGGTGGCCATGGCTCAGTCCGCACAAGCTGGCGCGCAAGGTGTGCCGAGTACCCAGCATGGTACTGCTTTCCAAGCTGCCAAGGAGACCAAGACAGTCCAGGTTGACCCCGAGTTCCCGGAGCGCGTGGCCATCATTGGTGCCGGGTTGGCGGAGAAATAGGAAAGCGCGCTCATCCACTTCCTCCGTGAGAATCGGGACGTGTTCGCCTGGACCAATGAAGATCTACCAGGAGTCCCGAGGGAGTTGGTTGAGCACTCTTTGCATGTGCGTCCTGACGCCAAGCCCGTGAAGCAGGCTTTGCGCCGTTTCGGGGATGAGAGAAGGAAGGCCATCGGTGATCAAATCACCAAGCTGCTGATCAGTAACTTCATCATGGAAGTGCTGCACCCGGACTGGTTAGCCAACCCAGTCATGGTCGAGAAGAAAAAGGAAGATCCCAAGGCCGCCACTGCATGGCACATGTGCGTCGACTACACCGACTTGAACAAGGCATGCCCCAAGGATCCTTTCCCGCTACCTCGCATCGATCAGGTGATCGATTCCACTGCCGGCTGTGAGCTGTTGTCTTTCATAGATGCCTACTCTGGTTTCCACCAGATTGCACTCAACCCCGCTGATCAAATAAAGACTGCTTTCATTACCCCGTACGGGGCTTATTGCTATCGTGTCATGTGTTTTGGCCTGAGGAATGCGGGTGCAACCTATCAGAGATGCATGCAGAAATGCTTGCACGACCAGCTCGGCAAGAATGTGCAGGTGTACGTAGATGACATTGTCATCAAAGCGAATAAAACACATACTCTGCTTGCCGACCTGGAGGAAACCTTTGCTAACCTACGCAGGTACAAAATGAAACTGAATCCGAGTAAGTGTACCTTTGGTGTACCAGCTGGAAAGCTACTCGGTTTTCTGGTTTCTAGTCGGGGCATTGAAGCCAATCCGTCTAAGATAAAAGCCATTGAGAGCATGTCTTTGCCGAGATCATTGAAGGATGTGAAGAAGTTCACGGGCTGTTTGGCGTCTCTGAGCCGTTTCCTGGGCCGGATGGGCGAGAAGGCTCTGCCTCTGTACCAGCTGATGAAGAAAAGCGACAAGTTTGTCTGGACTCCGCAGGCGGACGTGGCATTCAATGAGCTGAAAGCAATGCTGGCTAGCGCTCCCGTCTTGGCTAGTCCGCTACCCAAGGAGCCTATGCTGCTGTACATTGCCGCGACTAACCGAGTAGTCAGCGTGGTGATAGTGGTGGAGCGAGAAGAAGAAGGCAAGAGTGTGCAGCGCCCAGTCTATTATCTCAGTGAAGTGCTGTCCAGTTCCAAGCAAAACTATCCTCACTACCAGAAGATGACATATGGCGTGTACCTGGGCGCCAGGAAGTTGAAACATTACTTCCAGGAGCATCCCATCACCGTTGTGAGCTCAGCTCCCATCTCGGACATCATGGGAAACAAGGAGGCGAGCGGCAGAGTAGCCAAGTGGGCGATTGAGCTAGCCGCGTACGCTCCCGCGTATACGAGAAGAGAAGCAATCAAGTCTCAGGTACTGGCGGAATTTCTTGTGGACTGGGCTGAGATGCAGTATGAACCTCCCGCTCCAGTTTCCAACTATTGGAAGATGCACTTTGATGGCTCAAAGGTGAAAGAAGGCCTTGGTGCTGGCGTCGTGCTTACATCACCCAAGCGGGATCAGCTCAAGTATGTGTTGCAGATTCATTTCAAGGCATCCAACAATGTAGCCGAGTACGAAGCAGTGGTGCATGGTTTGCGAGTAGCAAAGGAGGTTGGTGTGCAGCGCATTATATGCTATGGTGATTCAGATCTGGTGGTGCAGCAAGTCTCAGGTACCTGGGATGCGTTGGATGCCAACATGGCGTCGTATCGTTTCCTGGTGCAGTCAATGACTGGGTTTTTTGAAGGCTGTGAGTTTCAGCACATTCACCGAGCAGAGAACGAAGCCGCAGACGAGCTATCCAAGTTGGGATCTTCTCGGCAATCCATCCCGGCAGGGATTGCCTTGGAGCATTTGAGGAAGCCATCTATCAAGCCTTCCCCCAACTCGGAATCCATCTTTGTTCCTTCTCTGCCAAGTGAAGAATCTGACCCAATGGAGATTGACTGGGAGAGTGCTGCAGGGAACCCGGGGACTGCCGTCCTCTACTCGGGGACTGCCATTCCCTACTCGGGGACTGCCATTCCTTACTCGGGGACTGCCACTCCCTACCCGGGGACTGCCATTCCTTACTCGGGGACTGCCACTCCTTACTCGGGGACTGCCGCCCTCAACCCAGAAGCTGTTGCATTCATTGAAGAAGTTCTCGCCAATCGATCTGGGCTGCAGAGAAGCGCTCCTACTCCTCCTGTGCAACCAACAGAGCCTGTCCCAATGGAAATGGACGAACCAGTGTTTCCCGTGCGGGAGACACCGAGTTGGGCAATGCCCATATCATCCTTTCTAAGGGACGGCACTTTACCTGAAGATGAGGTGACTGCGAGGCAGATTCAGAGAAGGTCCAAGGGCTACACTATAGTCCGAGATGTGCTGCATAAGAGAAGTGCCACTGGAGTGCTGCAACGCTGTGTGAGCCCAGAGGAAGGAGAAGAAATCCTGGTGGAAATACATCAAGGGGAATGTGGGCATCACGCCTCTTCTCGGGCTTTAGTCAAGAAAGCTTTTCGGCATGGCTTCTACTGGCTCACTGCACTGCAGCAAGCTGAAGATATCGTGAGAAAGTGCGCCGGCTGCCAGATGTTCGCAAGTAAGATTCACATGCCAGCTTCCGAGTTGAAAACAATTCCTATCACATGGCCCTTTGCTGTCTGGTGCTTGGATATGGTTGGTCCTTTCAAGCCGGCTAAAGGCAACATGACTCATATCTTGGTCATGGTGGACAAGTTCACCAAGTGGATCGAGGTGAAACCTATTCGGAAGTGCGATGGGGTCACAGCCGTGAGGTTCGTGAAGGATATAATCATGAGATATGGCTACCCGCACAGTATCATCACCGACAACGGCACCAACTTTGCAGAGGGGGCAATGGTGCGATTCTGCAGAGATAAGCATATCCGACTAGACGTTGCGTCAGTCGCGCACCCTGCCTCCAATGGGCAAGTTGAGAGAGCGAATGGGATGATACTGGTAGGGATCAAGCCGAGGCTGATTGAGCCACTGCTGAAAACACCTGGGTGTTGGCTAGAAGAGTTGCCAGCGGTGTTGTGGAGTCTAAGGACTACCCCTAACCGGTCAACCGGCTACACGCCATTCTTCTTGGTATACGGGGCTGAGGCCGTGTTGCCAATAGACCTAGAGCATGACTCCCCCCGAGTAGCCCTCTACACTGAGGTGGAGGCGAGAGAAGCTCGAGAAGACGACGTTGACCTGCTTGAAGAAGCAAGAGAGCTGACTCTGTCACGTTCGGCTATCTACCAGCAAAACCTGCGGCGCTATCATAGCCGAAAGGTGAACCCAAGGGTTTTCCGAGAAGGAGACATGGTCCTTAGGCTTGTGCAGCGCACGGCCGGGATGCACAAGTTGTCTCCTCCATGGGAAGGGCCCTTCATTGTGAGCAAAGCGCTGCACAATGATGCGTACTATCTTGTAGATGTGCGCCCATCGCAGGCGAACAGGGCAGATAAAGCTGGAGAGGAAACCAAGCGTCCCTGGAATGTAGCTCTACTTCGTCGTTTTCATTCATAAGCAAAGATGTGTATGTACCCTCTCATCCGAGTTGAAATTCTACTCTGCAATCTGAAATTGTTCTCGGGGACTGCCCTCGTCCAAAATTGCTCTAAGTGTTTTTCTTACTCGGCTTGTTCCTTTGTCTATTCGGTTGCTCCACTTCAGAACTCAAAAGTGCATTGAGTACTGTGTTTAAACCTATATGCCAACTCTTCGACTTTGCTGCTGTCCGAAACCCGGCTTCATGGCAAGCAAGAGAACAAGCAAAAGGTCAATGAGCACACGAAAATCACTAAGGGAGAAAGAGTGCAGGAACCGAGTAGATTGTCGGTTACTTTTTGTTCCCCGTTTTCGTCTTCTCGGCTAAGTGGTGGGCTGCGTTATCATGATTGTTTCTAGCGGCTAAGTATTTGCAGCCTTGTTCCTTGATTCTTGTGACTCGAATACCAAACAAGCGACAAGTCGCAGGTAGAGCAGAGATGAAAAGACAGGGTGAATAAGAAATGCTACTCGGGGACTCGCATGGAAACACAACTCGGCATTAAGCCAGTGTCGTTCAAATTGATTAATGACAACATAAACAGAGTGGGCATAAAAACTGAGTAGCAACCAAGATAAAGGTAGTCTGTTACATCTGCTCCCGGCATTCCGGGGATCTGATAAAGTGTTCAAGTGAAAGAAAAGATTGCAGGTTGCTTCAAGATGAGGAGGCGTTGTTCTCGGCGCTGGCCTTGGCTGATGTTTCCTCGGCGGCGGTCCTTGCAGCAGCTTCTTCGGTGGCAGTCGTGGCGGCTGTTCCTTCGGTGCTGGCGTGGGCGGCATCCGCCTCCGTCTGCACGGCGGCGGATTCCTCCATCTCGGCACCCTCCTGGGTGGCCGCCTGCTCGGAAGTGGCCGTGGCCACCGAGACGGGTCCTGGAGCCGAGGAGGAGCATGAGGCGTGGCCTGGAGGAGGCACCGTGTCGTCGAGAGCAGCACCTGAGGAGGTGCCGAAGTCGAGTGGCTCGCTGTCGATGTGCGCCCCTTCGTCTTCATCGCTACTCGCGACAACGGCAGATCTTCCCTTCCCGGCCTTGCCCTTGGGAGATTCGAAGAAGTCACCAAGCTCTTCCTCCTCGTCATCATCTTCTTCGTCCTCGTACTCGGTGTTGGGTTCGGGGACGCCATCGATGTAGACCTCCGTCTCGGCGCATTCTGCGACATCATATGCAATCTGCTTGCGCAAGGCCACGCTATCGGCATCAGTCTCCCACTTGGAGTTATTGCGCTTCCCGCGGATGAGCTGCATATCCAGGTTCTCATACCAGGACGCAATGCAGAGAAGCATCACGTCCGCACCAGCACGGGCTCCGGAGGCTCGCCACTTTTTCAACTCGGCCTTCACGTTCTCCAGCTTGAGGGCGAGCTCCCGCATGCTTTTTGGCTCAGAATCATGAGGCCAGAACAGCCGGTGGAGCTCGAAGCTCGCATGCATCAAATCAGTCCCGCAGCCGGCCAGCTGTTCGAAGTAACCTTTGAGCACCAGCAAGCTGTCCTCGATATCAGCCCTGGTGTCAATCGGCTCACCCAGCGAAAGGCGAACTGCTCGGGCCTTGGCTATCGTGGGCGCAGAGGTAGACTCAAGACGAGGCCAGATATCTGAAATAGCAAGTGGCAAGATCAAAAACCGAGAAAGAAAAAAGGAAGCCGAGAAGGAATAAGACCGAGAAGAAAAGATGCAATGAAGAAAAGAACTTACCGATCAGTTGGCGGCGCAGCTGCTGCAGCTTGGTTCTCCAAGATTCCTCGTTGCTAATGTGCTTTGATTGGATCTGGCGCAGGGTGTCCATCTGAGCGAAAAGATCAGCATTGGTCTTCTTCAGAGTCTCGCATTCAGCCTCGAGGGCCCTCTCCTTGGCCTTGAAAGTGGTCTCGGCCTTGGCTTTCTCGGCAATGGCCGTGTCCCTCTCGGCACCAATCTTCACGGCATCTTGGAGTGCCTTCTGGAGCTGGACCTGCAGCTTCTCCATCTCGGTGGTGTGGTCCTTCACCAGAGAAATGGCCTGGTCGGATAGCTGCTTCTCCACCTCCACTGGCTTGACGCAATCTTGGTGCGCCTCAGCAAATGACTTATAATCTTCTGCGAAAAGATAAGATGAGGTCAGTAAACGGGCAGAGAAGAACCAAACTCAAGGTCACACCGAGTAAACAGCAAACTTACCTTCAAGTTTCTTTATGGTGGCCTCGGCGTTCGCCACGAAAGTGCGGCATTTCTCATGCTCATCGGCCAAGGCCTTCAGTTTGTCTGCAGAGAAGGAAAGGTTAGCGCGTGAGAAAGCAGAAGAGGGCGTAAACATAAAACGCAGAAACCGCGTAGCTAAAGGCGTACCTTGCACTTCAGTCAGCTGTTGGGTGCTGGTGGTAGCATCTTTGCTAGCGGCCTCGGCCATTGCTTTCTCCTTCTCCAGTACGGCGATACGCCTCCTGGCGATGGAGTGGTTCCAGAGAAGGATGCGGTATAAGTTGGTCCGCTTAAGAACGCTATCCTGAAAACCGAGAAGAAAATGAGTTAGACAAAGCAGAGAAGATTCGGCCCGAGTAGGAGGCTACTCGGAGAGTATCCATCTACTCGACCCAAATCTCGGGGACTGGGGGTGATGGTAAGAAAGAAGAAAGGCGAGTAGAAGAGAAGAAAATTCAACTCGGAAAAGGCAAAAAGACTTACTGCGTAGCTCTGTTCGATATCTTCAGCGTTCTTGCGGTGCAAGAACATCTTGGCTGCGAGGGTTGCGGTATCAGTGGAGACGGACATGGGCTGGTGTCCCAGGTCGATCTTGTTCCACTCCACGCGGTAGTGGTCGATGGAGCCAAGGGTCAAGCCGTGCCACTTCTCCTCTCCGAGAACCCTGCTGTCCCACTTGGCGCTGATGTGGCCAACAGTGTCCAGTACCTGCTCAAGACCCTTGGAGGTTATTGGCTTGTCTTGGGCTCCCCGAGAAGCAATATTGACGGGTTTGTTTTGAGCTGGATCGAAGGGAGGAGTATTCCTGGCTACAGCTTTCCTCCCCTTCTGAATAGCTACAGCTCTATCTTGGGGAGGGAAGCCGATGGTGTGTTGTTGGCTAACCTCAATCATATACTCCGGGTAGCAGGGCTGACCAGCAGCGCGAGCATCAGCCGAGAGCGCAGCAGGAATCGGGCCGGAGTCGCGGATCACGAGTGCTCCGCCTGCGGATGCGCCTTGGTCTCTGGCCCTCTTCTTCGTTTGCTCCTTCTCGATTTCCTGCTTCTCGAGATCCTCAGGTTTCTTCCCGTCAGTCTTGGCCTTTGCCTTCTCGGCGACTGCTTTCACGGCAGCTTGCTTCTCGGCCTTCCTCTGCTCAGCCCTGGCCTTCTTCTGCTCGGCCTTGGCCCTCTCAGCAGCTTCTTTCTCAGCTTTGACCTTCTCGGCGGCTTCCTCCTTGGCCTTGGCCTCCTCAGCAGCCACCTTATCGGCAGTCTCCTTCTCAGAAAGGCCTTTCTTGGAACAGTAATCCCTCAGAGCATCAAGGGCATGTTGCTTGGCTGCTCGCCCAGAAGGGCTGGATGTGTCCTTGCTCTGTGGAGAAGAGGAGGAAGTTGGTGGTGTAGGGCCTTGCGCAGTTGGTGGCGTAGGGCCTTGCGCAGTTGGTGGCGCCGCAGATCCGTCGCCCGCTGCAGCTCCTGGCAGAACACCACTCGGTGCGCTGCCTGGCAGTGGGTAGACATCTGCTATGGTAGCATCCGCGGCGGTGTCGTCTGTCACCAGCTGCTCGGCAGTAATGTTCTCTTGTGCAGCAGCCTCGGTGGTGGGCTGCTCCCGTTCTACTTCTGGCCGCTCAAGGGCGGCGGCGTCTTGCATTTCTTGTTCTTGGTTTTCCTCGGCATTGCTAGCCGGAGGAGAAGGGGGTCTCTCTTCATGAACGGCGCTATCTTGCGCTGCTGGCTCTGGTTCTGCTCCTCGAGCATCACTAGCCTGTGCGTTGGTGGCAGCAGCATTGGCGGCGTCGTTCTCGTCGTCAACAAGGTCGATCAGGGGAACTGCTGTCTCCCTGTTTTGGCCGGACGCAAAGGCTGCGTTCGCATCCATGGCAGGACTGCAGAGAAGAAAGAAATCAGGGATTGGAAGAAGATTTGGGAGAAACCAATACTACGCGAGAAGGAGGGCAAACGAGAAGAGAACTCACGCAGTGGTGGATTTAAGCTGTCGTCGGGGTTTCTTTACAGTAACCTTCTTCTTCTTCTCGGCGGCCTCCTCCTTCTCGGCGGGTTTCCTCTTCTTGGCTGGAGGTGCCTGTGCTTCGCTGCCGGTCCGCTTGCGGGTTTCGGGAAGGGCAGTAGACAGAGGTTGGACGACAAGGGGAGCATCGCCCTCGTTCTCACCCTCATCCTCGTCGTCCTTCTCCGCAGCGGCCTCATCTGAGAAATTCAAAAGAGAAGAAGGAAGAATCAGGAACAGCAATGCAAGGGGTTGGTGTTTCTCGGAAGCAAACAAGAGGAAAAATAACAATACCGTGAGAGCCTTCATCCGACCAAGTGCGGAGAGCATCGCGCTTATCAGGAACGGGGCTGCTCTGTTCCGCGTCATCAGAGGGCAGCATGTCATCCTCCTCGCGATCGGCGAACCAGTTGTCCTCGAAAACTTCGCGACTCTCAATCAACTGTCGAGTAAGAGTCTGAAAGACAGAGAAGGATCATAAGTCAACCGAGTATCAGGATGGAACTCTACTCGGATAGGCGTGCAAACACGAAGCACACTAAGCCTATGCAGTTTTCTATGTGTTCTACCCGGATAGGCGTGCAAACACAAAGCATACTGAGCCTAAGCGCGAGTCGACTAAGTGCTCTACTCGGTGCACCAGGTGATTGCTAGTCGGGGCGGAAAGGGAAATTATCTACTCGGGAAGCAGAGGCGAAAGCAGAGTAGGAACAGCGTACCCGGGCAATCGGTTGCGTGCGGCTATACGGGACGAAGCCATACCGCCACTTCTCGGTAAGGCTTGTCTTCAGCATGTTCCTGGCATGATAGGCAACATCGGCGTCGTCGATTTCGATGGTGGTGGTCCTGGTGCAGTCGCGGGGGCCTCCCATGTAACACATGAGATGGCAGCGCTCCTGCAGAGGGAGCACTCGGCGCTTGATCCAGCACACCACCGGGTCGTCGTTCTTGAGGCCCAGCTTCTTCAGCTCGCCGAGTCTGTCTTCTATCTCGATGGCGATTTCGTCGATGGTGGGCTTCTCCTTCCAGTTCGACCCGAGTGGAGCACGATTCCTCCAAGCGGGCAGGTTGATTCGATCATCAACCGCACCTCCTTCCGTGGCGGGGACATTCTTGACATAGAAGAATGTCTGCTGCCACATTCGGCAGGAATCCAGCCCCTGGATGCGGGGATGGTTCGTCCCGGTCCGCTGCACCATCATGGCACAGCCCGTGTCGGTGGCGCGGCCGATACCTGCACCGTCCTTCTTCCCGACTGACTGTTGGCGGAGATTAAAGTACCTGAGCCACGTATCAGTTGTGGGCCTGATGCCGAGGAAAGCCTCGCAGACCACCGCATGGTAGGCGAGGAAGACGACCGCGTTGGGCGGCAGATGGTGCATCTGCAGCCCGAAGTGGTCGAGGAATTTGCGCAGGAAGTCAGAGGCGGGCAGTCCAAAGCCGCGCTCGAAGTGCGACATGAAGACCACCCGCTCGCCGTCTCGTGGAGTTGGCACAACCTCGTCGTCGGGTGCCCGGCACTCCACGCCGGGGGGAACCCTTCTGCTGGTCACGAGCCAGGCGAGATTGGCCTTGGTGACGGAGGAACCCGCCCAGCTAGCCTTGGCCATCGTTGCGAGTGGGAGGAGTGGATGACTTTCGAGTGGAGTTGCTCGGTGGAGTGAGTCCGCGGCGGCGCGGAAGCTTGCGCGGCGGCGGAGGGCTCGGTGGAGAAGAAGGACAAGAGGCAGAAGGGGAAAAGTGCAGGGAAGGGGAAAAGGAAGTTACCGCGGGGGTATTTATATCTCCCTCGCGAGATTACCGTTACCACCGCGGTAGTGGGATCGACTGTGGCGTGTGGTGAGTCCTGTGGCCGGCTAGAAACGCACACAAGCGCGGGCTGCGCGCGTAACGGCCGCATTGGATCCCACCATCAGATCGTGGCCAGTAATTGCGCGTGATGGGACATGACGGCCGGTGGGCCCACAGCGTGAAAACTGGACACGTGGCGTCATGTCCTGGGCAACCAAACGACGAGGTCGTGGATGCTTGACACGTGGGCAGTGCCTGCATGAAGGGCTGGATGCTGCTCTGTGCTGCAGAGGCTCAGTTTGCGAATTTTCGCTAAGTCTTTTTACTCGGTTACAGAGTAGAAAGCAAGTGCTACTCGGAAGAGAGGAAACTCAAGGTACTTTCCAGATAGCTACTCGGAGGACCTATTCGGCATCTTGAGGTTCGATGGCTGAGATGCAAAGGCTGGTTTTAAGCTGGCAGAGCCTAGTGAACAAGTTCGCAAGACTCAACCAGCTTCGGGGACTGCTGTCGGGGGGTTACCCCCGAGTAGGGTAAAGACAGGTGGTAAAGGCCGCTTACAGAAGAGAGGTTTGGTCGAGTAGCCGACTTCCGGGTACTCGCTACCCGGTCGACTGCTACTCGGTCTCTCCTCAAGATGACCAGAAGGAGATATCAGTCAAGTTCTACCCTGTCGAGTAGAAGGTTTGGCCCGAGTACAATTGGCGGGAACCTTTGGCGGGAAACTACTCGGGCAGGAAGTCAAAGGAGCCGTTCTGACACAGGATCCCGCGTATCCTGGGTCCGTACTTGGCAGCATTCGAACTACTGTTCACGTGGGGACGGCCTGCCTGACAGTGACAGCATGGAAGCAGTCGGTGGCAGGATAAGGGGGGCCTACTCTGTGCCTAGGTACAGTGATACCAGTCTGTCCCCTAGTTTTGCCCAACGACTTTACAGAAGCAGCCAAGATCAACGACCAAAGCTGTCAGCGGGTACTCGGAGAAAGGACAGTGTGCACACTATGTCGACACTTGTCTAGATTTGGACGTATCCGGCTGGGCACCGCGTATATAAGGTGCCCCGCCGCCTCCTGCGCGAGGCATGCTCCCATAAAGGCTCTCAGAGGTTCATTCGGAAACCCTAGAAACCCTAAGTTCTTAACCTAGCTCTACTCGGAGAGGAGAGAGAGGCTACTCGGTAGTGATACCATTTGTACTGTGGCTACTCGGAGAGACATCGTAATACATAGAGAAAGGCAGGAGTAGGGGTTTTACCTCCTCACGAGGGCCCTGAACCTGGGTATATCGTGTTGTTTGTGTTGTGTGGATCTTACCTCACGCGGCTACTCGTCGCGTGATCCCTCCCCGGACACCTCCAGCGTCCATCGTCCCCACATCTTTAGCCATCCCATGGCATCTGCCGTGACACCACCACGACACGGACAATGAATTTGAATACTTGATCAGATATTATTTAGATCTTGAAAGTATTATGTGGATCTCCAATACAATATTCAAGAGCCCAATCAACATGATCCGTAGTAAGACGAAAAGAAGCTCTTCCGAATGATACCACAAGATGAAATTCATGCGGGGAGGTGGGTGAGGTGACCGAGACCGAGTAGAGAGAACGGACCTGTTTGGCCAGATCGCGGCCAAATTCAAAAACCAAATTATTGTGGAAGAAGGGGAGATGTGGTGGTTGACCCATGTCCTCATATCTAGAGGAATGGACAGGGAGGTTGGATGGGATCTAGGGTTGGTGGAAATCGCCATTGTAATCTCCTAGGAGGGGTTTACAAGGTGGAGACGCCATCCCCTCCGGGTCTCTTGTTGCGTTAACTTGCCAGCGGTACTACTTGGTCGGTACCGCCGAAGTACCACTCGAAACATAGCCGAAATTTTAGCTGGCGGTACTTTGAGTGGTACAGCCCGCGGTACTACAGTTGGTGACCTCGTACTACCATGGTAGCATATCAAATTCGTTGGCTGAGTTTTCGCGACCTTTTCCTTTTCGCGTCGAACTGGTTTTTTCCTTAAAGAGCTTAGACACGCTGTTAGATGCTTAATTGTGTTGTTATCAACTGCAAAATACTTTAGAGAGATCGATGCACTTTCAGATGCGTCCGCCGTTCTCGCGGAAAACGGTAGTGCCGATGGTCATCGTGTCGGCGAAGCCGCAAAGTAATTCCACTCAGACCATAATTCGGGACGCCGCTGGTCCCACGATGGGCGCCAAATGTTGAGTTCCCCGGATGTGTGTATGACATGGAATGCTATCTCCCTGAGGTAGAACATGGGGCTAGCGTATGGATAAGTTGCCGGTGGCGAGACACATGATTTACCCAGGTTCGGGCTAGCACAACAGCTGCCTACCTCATGCAAAGTTTTACTGTAGATGCTTTCGCCACTGTAGATGCTTTCGCCGAGAATAAATTACAATGAGCGTACCCCTTAGTGTTTGTCCCGTACGGCTTTATATAGGTAGCTAAACTAGGACATACAGGATAAATTCTATCCTTCTTAGGGTAGATGACCTAATATGGACAACTACGTACTCCTTCTTCTACTCTAGTTCTCATGGCGTGCTAGGCCGCCATCCATATGCTTGACGTGGTCTTCATCTGCGCATCGGCCTTCTGGGCCACCCTGTGAGGCCTCCTGCCTCACAACTTTCGGGCCACCCAGGCCAGATTTACTAGACGCTGGTGGTATACCTTTTTTTTTTTGAGTGGAGGATTTTTGTTTTTTAGATTTTGAGTGGAGGATGTTGGAAGTGCCATGGGGAGTAAAATACATACATGGCCCAGACGGCTCTCCACCCAGCACCCAAACGGATCGGCCCGTTAGAGCCTTTGGCATGGGCCCGGGCCCGGGCTGGATGCTCGTCGCCGGCTTAAGTACTCCAGGAGAGAACCCTAGTTCCCTCGTAGCCGCCGCCATTCTTTCGAATCCAGCGGACAGTTTCGTTGTCGATCTCCGTCGTCCCCTCCGGTGAGTCGTCCCCAAAGGCAGTTACCATGTCGACCTCCATCGTCCCCTCCGCTGAGTCGTCCCGCCCGTCATGGGTCCTACTCCACGCCTATGCCCAAATCGGCAAAAATCTGAACCACACCACAGCCCATGGCAGGACGAAGAATAACCAGAAGATCATTGTCTCTCTTTCCCGCGAGCGCCCACCTCTCCCCTCCAACCTGTACGTGGACTGCCCGGACGGCATTCTCCGCCACCCCCCCCGACTCCTCACTATGGTGGACGACCTCATCCTCTTCCACATATACGTCGGGTCTGTATTTATCTTCCCGCGGTTCCACATGAGCGACTTCTTCATCTACCGTGCCGACCCCAAACGGCCATCACTCAAATTGCTACCGCACCCGCGTGGTCGTTTCTACAGAATCCACCAAGTGGGCATCGTGCCCCGCGGTGACGACGGTTACACCATTGCCGCGCTTGTTCCTGATGAAAGGCACACGCCCAACAGTTTCCTACTCCACCTGCTCGACTCCGGGTCTGAGGACTGGATCTCCAGGGCGCTTGATCTCGAGTCGCCCCAGATGGATTTCCCAGTGGACATCCCCATGGAACTTGACGATCTCATGTACCATACGTCGTCAAGTGTTATCACCTTCGGAAGCACCATAGGCTGGGTCGATCTCTATGGTGGCATCATCTTCTGTGACATGCTGGGCGATAAGCATACACTCCGAGGTGTGCCAGTGCCACTCCCGTTGAAGCAAATCCAAGCTCGTGACCCGTCACACCGGGTATTAACCAATGCAAGGTATACCCGTGCCATTTCCTACATCAATGGTCGCCTCAGGCTCGTTGCTCTGGAATTCGACATTATTCAGCTTGGTGGGCATGATAAAGAAACCGGGTGGCCCTCCTCCCGAATGGATAGCTGGACGATCACCACATGGAGCAACAATGACTATAGCACTGGCAATTCTTTTGATGATTGGCAGAAGGACTGCACTCTCCGAGGTTCTGACATTGCTGTCGGTGACTACAAATCCGAGCTGCCACTGTCACTGCCCGAGGACAGCCATGATGAGGCAGGGGTGAAGCATCGAGGCTTGCAGAACCTTTTTGTGTCTGACCCCATTTTTGGCATGAATGCCAGCGAGGGCGATGGTGATATTGTTTATCTGACTGCCAGAGTAAAATTCTTGCACCCAAAGTCATGTGTTCTTGCCATTGATATGAAGAACCGAAGGGTGCACAGTGTGGTTAAGCCTGGTCCTCGACTACCAGGAGCACCCACAGTAGATGCAACCTATTGCACTTGCAGTATCTCCAATGTACCAATTAATACTCCAGCAGGTAATTAACTATTGTACTACACATCAGTACACATGCCTACTTCTTTGATATTTACAATTTTTTGAGTTTGCAGAATTATGATTTGTAGTACGAATTATATGCAAGGGGAGTAGTAATTAGTTTTTAGTTTGTTATTACGTTCTACTATCTGTTCTCTTTAACTTTGTACTCCAGTTTTTTTGCTGTAAAAGAAGCCATAAAATGTTAGTAAGAGTTTTAAGCATTCTTTAACACTGTACACCATGGCAGATTTAAGTATTCTTTTTTTTTTGAATCAGCAAGTTTTGTATAAAACTGTAATTAATTAAGGGCACCAAATATGTAAATAAATATTTTTGCGTACATGTCATATTGTTGTTTTTCTTGTATTGCTTCCAGATGGTGTGACGATAATTGTACGTGTAGTCGTTGCAAAAATAGTTATCTAGACATGCATCTAAGTTAAGTTGGAACACGGGCATGCTCAACAATCTTTACGCATATAGATGTTGTTTTGTGGTGGGTCCTAATTGATCTGCGTTTTGTATCCTATGTGTACTGTCTAGTTGAATTCTATGGGTATATGTAAAAATATGGTCATATACATAAACAAACAAGGCCAAGTTTGGGGCAGATGGTTTCTCCATTTTACATGTGTTGTTTGTTCGCTTCTTATAGTGTTTCATCGGCCTGTCTTCTCTAGCATCTAATCTATTTCATTGGATGCTGCATCAGGTGAAACTTCAAATGCGGAGGAATCAGGTTCTTTAGGAGTAAATTAAAGACAGCATGAGGACATGATTTCCTTTGGGTTTAAGATTGAATTGTGACGAAGGCATCCCTTCGTCTCCTGCTAGACATATCTGAATAATCTTTGCTTAGTATTTCCGCTTGCCCTTCGTCTCCTGCTAGACATATCTGAATAATCTTTGCTTAGTATTTCCGATTGTGTTCAGATTTTATCTATTTTACTAGCACACATGCCCGTGTGTTGCAACGGGAGAAAACAATTCTATGTATACGGAAAATTCTCGGGCATCCGGATAAAGTGTGAGTTTATCTTATATTAACTCCATGCTTAATCCTTCATATGATTTTGATGTAGTATATCACCATAAGAGGAGATTATTACACTTTTTTTACAGCGATTATTACACATTTTCTATTTGTTGGAAGGTTTGGAAAGATAAAAGCTAGGCAATTACACTTGGAAGATATTGGCTTTTACCATTTACAGTAGCCTTTCTTTTTAAGGCTATTACTTGGTAAAAACTCTAATTTAATGTAAACATAGCAAAAAAAACGAAACACAATAACATGGAAAATAGCAACGCTTTGTCAAAGAAGAAAGCAGTATGAGGAAACAGCTATTCACCTACCTATTATCTACTCCCTCCGTATCGAAATGTAAGATGTTTTAGCATTTTCTATACAAAACATATCTAAGCTATTCACCTCCCTATTATCTACTCCCCCGTATCGAAATGTAAGATGTTTTAGCATTTTCTATACAAAACATATCTAGACATAATTTAGTGCAAGATACACATGAATCTACACACTAAAATATGTCTAGATACATGTTGTCTAGAAAATGTTAAACATCTTATATTTTGACACGGAGGGAGTACTAATTAACCTAACATATCATATCATGAATTTTGGTCTCATCTATCAATTATTCTGTAGAAGATTATTGGCCTTGTAACTGAAATACTATTTAAAAATAATAGTATAGCCAGAACGCATGTTGCCTATTGGCTCTCACATAATCAACTGAATTTCACAACTTTAAGATGTAAAGGTTGAGCCTAAGCATACACATCTTCTGATTTCCCAGCTTGTGCGTCCTTAAAATGTGCCAATCCCAGTCATCGCAGTAGCTTCATATGGAACATCGCTTGACCAAATTACAGTAGGATCTCTTTATATTTCACAGTTTGTGAAAACTTTCTATCGCATGTAAAACAGACAACCCAAGACATAATTCTGATAAAAGCTTGCAATCACCAGCAACCCCATACAAAAAACAAGGCATTCTTGAAAACAATATCACAATCCAACCAACTGCAACCTGAAGATACAAGAGAACAGGCAGATACAAGAGAACAGGCATAAAAATCGGCAAGCTAGGCCCTGGAAGATCCACCCCGTTAGCTTCAACAGTGCAAGCCACCACATCTGGTTAGTCATTTGGAACCTCCGCGGTGGCCTCTACGACGATGTCTCGTAGGACACGTCCCTCCAAGCTCTGCAGAATTCAAATAGTAATATCAGGCTTATTGCAAGGCATTGGTTATATATCAGGTTTACAATGCTTGCTTTGTCCAATCATCTTGGTATGTAAAGGACGCGGGAATGAAATACAACCTAACCTCCCTAGAGGGCGGCAATAGTGTCACCCAGTTCAGTCTTCGACACCAATGTCACGAACCAGAATTACGGTGAGCGCCCGGTCTTAAGAACCTCTGCATGTTGGAGGCGGAGAGATGTTGGACCGTGTTTCCCTCGGCCGTGTCGAGTGTTGGTGGACGACAGTTTCATGAGTACGTCAGCTAGGAGTTGCGGTGGCGGCGGGGCGAGACTTCATGGACGACGCTGCCCCAAACCTTGGAGTTTCGGAAACGTGTGACATTACAGATGAAAATCGTGCCCAGGCTTTTGGTCGGGCTGGCGGCGACGACGCCCGTGGGTGCCGTTACCCTCCTTGGAGGCGCTGCCGAGGTGCGTCACCGTCTTCTTCGCTCGCTTGGTGTTGGTGGTTGTCTCCGGGCGAAAGCCTAGATGTATCGGCACGATGGCGGCGGCGTCGACGTCGTCCCTCCCTTGGGAGCATCATCGTGTTTGGAGACACGGTTTGGTGGTCTTCGTGTTGCGCTCCTCCGGTGTCCGCCGCTGCTCAAGACTGTTGCTCATCGGCGCTTTGTACGCCTGTTGCTGGCGTGTCCAAGTCGATGACTTTCTCGGGCCGTTCGAGTCCCGCCATCCACTTGCCATCTCTTCTGGCACTTGGGGTGGTTGGCGCGTCGACAAGGAGAGTCCAGGACGAGTTCTTCTTCTTTGGAGGTGTCCGGAGTCAGGCGAGTAGTGGCGTTGATCTTCGGTTTAGGGTAGGCTCTTTGTTGTGTAGTTGTTTTTTTTGCTATTGGTGGCTGTCCTTTGGACTAGCCTGGGTGGAGTTCTTGCTACTCTCGTTGTTCGCAATGAGGTGTGGTAGTGTTGTATTCGGAGTTTTCTCTTCTATAAAAATCTGGTGCGCTTAGGCGTACCCTCGAAAAAAAGAACCTTCGCATAGCCGCACCCTCTTGTAGACCCTACCATATAAATCACCGAAAGTAGCCAAAATTAACGCAACAAGCTAGCACACACTCTAGCTTCTATATGACCACAAACGAATAAAACCTACTCCGGATAACCTCACATCGGCGCTGGACCAGAAAAATGGGAACAATTTTTATTAGTCTAATGGGTTGACATCACACAGGAAGAATTAACTGCTATGACCTTTTCAAACTGCATTAACAGCTTAGCATGGTTAAGTCCAATACATCAGTTTGAATGACTTAATAACAAATAATACTTATTCAATTGGAAGAAGAGTGAGAAAGGTAGCAAAATATTTCCATTGTATGAAGTTGTCAGTTTGAACTCCTCGAACTGTATGCAAAGTACAAAAAATTAGACTTAATTAGCGTGCTTAACATTCAGTCTTTGTATATGGTTGCAAATAAACTAACTTACTAAGCCTGATACTTTTTCAATGTATAATTTTTTTAGCCATAGACTGTTTAATATATAATCTACATATGAACCTGAAAGGCAGACCTCCCTAATTCCAAAATGGGCGAACCACGATATTAGACAAACCTGACGAACCTTACAAATTTACTCTCTAGTAGGATGCTTGCTGCTACGCTTGGCAATTAGTTTACAGGGCATTCTGAAAAGAAAGAAGCAATGAAAATCAACAAAAATCAACAACGTTGACAGGTGAGAACCCCGCCCACCTAAACCAAATATACCTGCAGATAATGCACAGTTTTCAGCGGTCATGCAACACAAACTGTATATTCATCAGCACAAGGAAACAATGGGCTGCAAACTACTAAAAAAATCAGAGGAGAGCATGACATGGCAGCAACAACTTTTTTTACTTTTAGAGTGAAGAAGAGCCTGCCCTCGAAGTGCACCTCCTTGGAGAGGAAATTGGCGCGATCATAGCCTTGTAGTGGTCGCTGAACTTTTTGTTCACATATCTGAATCAAGTCAAGGCTCAAGAAAAAACAAACCGAAACATCTACGGTACAGAATCCGACGTAATCGTACAACTTTCGGTAAACAACCTTGAACTTCATCATGATTACTATGACATCAAACTCTTTGCGCGGCTCAGTCATGCCCTAAACAAAATTTCCCCAAACCTGATCTTATGGTTCAGTTCATCTTTTACCTTTACTTCTAATTAAACAAGCAAGTAAGCATTGCACTGATTTACACGATTGAACCATAGCAGTTCTAAATTTGAGGATCAAGTGCATAGATGTACAGTTGCAGTTTGTTCAGAGACAACAAATGCAAATGCTAGCAGCTAGTATCCATGGGGAAAACAATTCCTTACGTGTATCAACTTGTGTACCTATCATGTATTACAGAATATATCTATCTGCACTAATACATATATATACTGCGGTAGATTTTCTTTTCTTCCGAGCTTTCCTGTTCAAAATATAAACCGTGTTACCTCTCATCTATACTAATTACAGATTTACTTATCCCACCTGAACCTAAACTTTCAGTACTTATTGTAGTGGCTCACAATTCTCTCAAAGTTCACACGAACATGAACACGACACTCCCCTATGTCGTCTGTGATAACTCTGAATCTAAAACTATTGTGTGTGTTCAGAGATGACGTATAAGAAAATAATAGATACCCTGGAATTTTGCCAAGAACATTGTGCCTGCGCACTGACCAACGACAGTGAAGAGGAACAAGGTGTACATGGACTCTCCACTCTCTAGAGTCTGCTGCGTGCTGCCTGTTGGGTGGAAGCGATGCGGCCGCATAGTCGATACAGTTCCGCGACGTGTGGTCCCTATCGAAGCAGCGAGGCATCGACGATGTTGAGCTTGCCCAGAACTTCAGGCGTGGCAATATCGAGCTAGCGCCGGCGGAGCAGCAGGGGCGGATATGGCCTCACAGCACGAAGCACCAGGGGCCCTCACAGATCGGCACTCCTCGAAGGTCAGGTGCTCGGGCTGCTGCGTGTCTTTGAGGCCGCACCAGGAGAAGGGAGGAGGAGGGGTCGACCTTGAGGCCGAAGGAGGAGCTGAGCGGGGAAGGGAGAGGTCCCGATGGCCCGCCGTAGAGGAGGCGTTCTAAGGGGCTCAGCCTGCGAAGATTGCAGTAGATCAAACTGCTTGAGGTGGAGGTAATCGGGAACGGGGATGAGGACTTGGCCGCGTGAGGCCCTGGAACTCGGGGGAAGAGAGGTTTGGGGCCGCCACGGTCACGCTCCGCCGTCCGAAGAAAGTGGAGGTCGCCGGTGCCCGAATATCGGCACGGTGTGGCGCCGGCCGGAGGTGTGGGCAGATGCTGACTCGTTCGCATGTGCGGGTTGGAGACGGTTCGTTCTGTTGGAGACTTAACTGGCGGCATTGTCTGTAATTTCATCATCAAGTAGGGGCAAATCGGTCATTTTATGTTGGACGAAATTTTTGCAGAAACCTTAATGCCTTCATCATTAATTAACAAGTAGGGGTAAAGATTTGTATGCTGTAATACTCACCTTGTTGTTCTCTTATTTGGGAGTGAACATCGTATCTACTATTTTAGTTCTCACTAGTTGAATGCCCGTGTGTTGCTACGGGAGACCATGACGATGTCACTCTAGTTGTATTTGTCTCACTCCATTGTAAGACAAACGTTGGTTTTTTCTCTTACGCTTTTATCTCAGTCTGCTCTAGTTTCAATGTCGTCGCTCTACTTGCTCATTATTACTCACTCCGTTCCTAAATATAAGATGTTCTAGCTATTTCTCATGGTGATTAGATACACACTAATATAAGTGAACATGTATACTAATAGTTGTCTAAATATATGTAGACATATGTGATATGTGAATGTAGAAAAAGGCTAAAACATCTCATATTTAGGAACAGGGGAGTACATGAGCGCTTCCGATTCTTGTCATTTGCATATTGTATGGGCACTCGCTCGTGTAGGAACAAAATTTAGACTAGTCAGACTATTAAAACAAATGCTTCATGTGATTTCTAGATCCGGACTATTTATTGTGGCAGCCTGGTCAAAGAAAGTGAAGCATGTATTCAACCAGTAGGTTTTCCCTTAAATTTTTAAAATGCATTCACGAAGTCCTATGCTTTTTTTAACCGTCAAGACGATAGTCTTCGCGCAGCACACACCAGATCGCTTACTAAGAGTTTAAACACCGTTGAAATCTGAAAATGGGTAGACTACTGTTGAAATGGGTAGATTACTGACTAGGAGAGCATGTGGTAGTGAAGGGAAACTTCCCAAGCCTCCCCAAGCCTCTCCCGCCGGTGGCCACCCCGGCTACGGCGTCCACTGCCACCCACCCCGGCCGGTCTCTTCTCCGTCCGCACCCATGGAGCGAAGATCCCCCCCCCGCCCCCCTGCGCAGCTGGTCGGAGGTGGCCAGCGCGCGGATGGGATGTCATCCAGCCCGGAGTCGGCATCGTCGAGCTCGTTGGGCCGCCCTATTGTCTCCTTCTTGGGCCTGTCCTCCGAGAGTGGTGGCTCGCCGGCGGGCGCGCAGGAGGTGTCGTCTGCGCCGGGCGCTGGTGCGGAGGTGCCAGCGGGCCGGAGCTTGCAGGAGCGCCTTATTTGGCTGTCGGCGGCGCCCTCGCGCAAGTCTCTGTGGAGGAAGCGGAAGGCGGCGATTCGAGCATCGGAGATGGCTACGCAGAGGAGGACGACGTCACCACGCTCGCCGGTGCCGCCGGAATTAGAAGGACTCTGCTTCAACCGTTACCAACCGGGGCACCGGAAAGATGGCTGAACGAACGCGCGGGTCTGCTGCCGCTGCGGAGGGGACGATGGCCACACGTCTTGGGAGTGCGGATCGCAGCGAGGGTACCTCGCCGAGGAAGAGCTGCGCCGAGAGCTACTGGCGAAGAGAACAAGAAGGGACTCGCCGTCGTCACCGGTTAGCGATGGGCACGCCAGTCTGTACATAGGGGGTGCTGCAGTCGAGACTGCGCGCCGCCAACTGTCACAGGTTGTGCCTTGGCCTAGCGCGGGATCGGCGGTGCGTGGCCCGCGGGAGCTCGCCGAGGAGGTGGAGGCGCCGCTGTGCGTGATCCAGCGCTCCCCGGAAGTTCGCGAGCTCGAGATGTTGATGAGATTCGCCATGGTGGCGTATGTGGGAGGTCCGCGCCCGGCGGTGTCGTGCGGCAAGTTCAAGACGCGCTCTAGGACAAGCTCGGGGTCTCCTTCTACAACGTGTCAGTGCACCGTTTCGCGCCGGAGGATTTCCTTCTCGTCTTCGTCAGCGAGGAATTCCGGCGCCGCCTGTCGTCGCTGCCCTCACTTGACTACGGTGGGTTCACACTGTTCGCGTGGCCGTGGAGCAGGCAAGCTCAAGCTACCCAAGTTTCGATGAAGAAGAAGGTGGAGGTGGTGATGGAAGGTATTCCCCCGCATGCGTGGACCATGGATGCCATTAAAGACATGCTCGGCACTTCATGTGTAATGGGCGAGCTCGCCCTGGAGACGAACACCCGCGAGGACATGTCGGTCTTTCATATTGAAGCTTGGGCAGATGACGTGAATTCGATCCCTATGGCGCGTACACTAGTCATCCCCGAACCAGCCAGCCTGGGAGACCGCACCCCGTCTCCGGTGCACGTTCGCAGTCCGACGCCGCCGGTGAGCCAGGAGGATCTGGAAACTCTTAGGTACAAGGTCCTCATCCATGTGGCCAGGATCGAGGAAGATGACGGCTCGGGTGGCGCCGGGACGGTCCTAGGTGTGGACAGAGGTGGCCGCTCGACGGAGTCCGGTGGAGGCAGGCGGCAAGGAAAACACTTCCGGTAGCTGCCATGGCAGAGGGGGGGTCCTTGATCGCCGTGGTCAAGCCAGGGGTCAACAAAGTGGGAGTGGGGCCGGGCAGTCCTTGGCTAACGTGGTGGGCCCGCCTGGAGGGTGGAGGCTACCGCCACTAACCAACAGACACGCGTCCGCCGCCCTTTCTCGCCGAGCTGACGCGCGAAATCTACGCGAGGTTCAAATCTTGAGCCGGTCCCCTCCCTGCAGGCCTCCCCCAGATAAAGACTGCGAAAGTAGGTGGGTCCGGAGGGACCCCGAGGCAGCTGTGGCAGAAAAGAGAGTAGAGGGCCCGCATGCACCTGTCTTGACTGTCAGAAGGAGGGTAGAGGATCTCGAGGGCGCTTCGTCCGCCCGGTCAAAAGAAACTGCAACTAATATGCTGACAAAAGGGAAGGAGCCGTTGTGGGCCCCGCGGAGGAGTTGTTGACCAGTCCAGCGCGTGAAATATGTGTGCGGCCAGTAGGCGTGGTGGACGCGGCAGGGGGTGCAGCCGTTCTTTTGACGGGCCCCTCTGTCGGTGCCGCTGATGCCGAGGTGGTTGGGGCTAGCGCGCAGGTGACCAGTTGGCGTGAAAACCGCGTGCGGCCAGTTGGCGTGGTGGATGCGGCAGGGGGCGCAGCCGTTCTTTTGACGGCCCCTATGTCCGTGTTGCTGATCCCGAGGTGGGTGGCCCCAACGTGGAGAGAAAGAAGGGGACATTGGAGACATGCGCTACAAGAGTTGGTGTGATGGTGAACACAAGCGAACCGACGCAGGCTCTCGGTTCGGGAGATAAGAGTGGGCCCAGGGACAGTGAGGTAACCAGTATGGGTGCAACTGCCTTTGAGGCGGGCCCAATTGATGGTGAAGAGGAGCAACTCATCGTTTGTACTGCTGGATGCTACGCAGGTGCGGCGGTGAACTTAGTGCAGGCGGAAAGAGGCAAGAATCTCTCGGTTGACGCACTGCAGACTTGGTCCAATGGCGCGTCCTCGACTGCCCCAGCTATCTCTAGCCCACACAAGGGGGCTTCGGGCGATGCCAATGAGGAATACTTCGAGGTGTCCCTAACCGAGGAAGGGGAATGTTCTGAAAAGGGAGAATCTATTGGTGATACCAGACCGAGCCTTTCGGACTCCGATACACCGTCCGAACCTTCGGAGGCACTCCAAGTGAGTAGGCTAAGGACGTTCTGCGCACGCCTACTGAAGAAGCTGGCTCCACTCCTCCTACGGGAAGTGGAAGCATCGACATGGACTAGACCCACGGTAGTCCCGTGCACGCCAAGGAGACAAACACGCAGAATGGGAACTACTCCCGGACCCACAAGCAAACCCCTCAAAAAGGCATCTACGGCAGAAAATGTGTTACTAAAGGCATTGGGTGTTGTGCCGAACAACATGGTGGTCGACGAGAAGGCCCTTGAGGAGTTTCGGGGCTTGTTTGACTCTCCCATGAAAGATGACCACCTGCGTATCGTGGCATCCATCTTTGGCAAGGCGTTGCCATCGTTTGAGGAGATGAGCCAGCAGGGGAGCCAGCCGGTGTGCGATCTAAGAGTGTTCGCCCGGGCGGAGTGAGAGTGGCTTAGGTTATTTATGGATCCAAAAATTGAGATGTTGAGTTGGAACCCACGTGGTCTAAATGAGAGAGCTAATAGAGACACCGTTAGGAGTTTTGTGGAGTCTGTAGGAGTAAACCTTGTATGTTTGCAAGAAACTAAGCTGAATAATGTTGATCGCCACACTGTCCTTCAATGCCTTGGGCCGTCCTTCGATGGCTTTGCCTTTATGCCCGCGGTTGATACTCGAGGTGGGATACTTGTAGCATGGGATACAACATCATTGAGCTTGGGTCACATAAGCTTGGACACTTTCGCTCTTACATGAGAGGTCACTACTTCGGCAAATAGCAAGTGGTGGATTACTGTGGTGTATGGACCACAAGCGGAGGCAGAGAAGATCCAATTTCTCTAGGAGCTTTCAGAGAGGAGATCGTTGTGTTCGGGGCCTTGGCTCATTCTGGGGGATTTCAATATGATCATTTCGGCTGTCGAGAAGAATAACTCCAACCTGAACAGGAACATGTTGAACCGTTTAAGGAAATTCGTCAGTCAACATGAGCTGAGGGACATCTATATTCATGGTCGCTTGTACACTTGGAGCAATGATAGAGCGTCCCCCACCATGACACGCATCGACAAAGCATTGGCTTCTGTGGACTAGGACATATGATATCCTGACTGCATTTTGCAAGCTCTTTCCAGCAATGTTTCCGACCACACCCCTCTGCACCTATCTTTGGACGCTGCTATTAGGCCTAAGAGAAGATTCAAATTTGAGTTGTTTTGGATAAAACTAGAGGGATTTGAGGAGGCCGTTAAAGAAGGGTGGAAATGTGGCGATAACATTGTGGACCCTTTCAAGCGGCTTGATGCGCTTTTCAGAAACTTGGCCAGCCACCTGCAAGCTTGGAGCCAGAATAAGGTGGGCAACATCAAGATCCAGCTCGCAATCACAAACACAATAATATTGAGGTTGGAGAGTGCTCAGGATAGTAGGCAGTTGTCAGTTGGTGAAGTGTGGCTGAGACGCACACTCAAGTTGGCAATCTTGGGACTCTCCTCTTTTGAGAGAACCATGGCAAGGCAGAGGTCCAGAGTGAGGTGGCTCAAAGAGGGAGATGCAAACACGAGACTGTTCCATGCCGTTGCAAACGACAGAAGAGCGAAGAATTCCATCCCTTCGGTCAGAGTAGAGGGTACCATAATTACTGAGCAAGCGCAAAAAGAGGAGGCATTTTTTCAGGCTTACAGTAGGTCTCTCGGTTCGCTTCAGACCAGGGAAGTCACACTGGATATGGAGTTCATTGGAGTTCCCACATTTGAGCTCAGTGAGATGGACGAGCCTTTCTCTAAGGAGGAAGTTTGGGAAACTATCAAAGAGTTACCAGCTGACAGGGCCTCTGGGCCGGATGGATTCGTTGGGGCCTTCTATCACAAATCCTGGCCATTGATCAAGCAGGATGTGATGGCAGCTCTGCAAAAGCTTGCAGTAGGAGATGCGATGGGGTTTGCGAAACTCAGTAGAGCTTTGATGGTTTTGATACCCAAAAAGCCTGATGCGATGGAGGTGGGGGACTACAGGCCTATCAGCGTAGTGCACAGTTTCTCTAAACTTTTCTCCAAACTCCTTGCTAACAGACTCAGGAGACTTTTGGGGGATATGGTTAGCACAAACCAGTCAACATTTGTCAAAGGAAGGAGTTTGCATGACAACTTTTTGCTAGTTCGACAACTAGCTCGTAAAATTAACACCCGGAGGGAGAAGGGTGTCTTGCTTAAACTTAATATTTTGAAGGATTTTGATTCCTTGTCTTGGTCTTTCTTGATGGAAGTGTCGCGGAAGCTTGGATTCAGTGAGGCTTGGTGTAATCTGATATCCTCGTTGCTTCGAACAACTAGCACCAAAATACTGGTGAATGGAGTCCCTGGGAGGAGAATTGCCCATGCTAGAGGACTGAGACAGGGGGACCCCATCTCCCCCATCCTGTTTGTTCTTGCCATGGAGGTTTTCACATGCACAATCTCAAAGGCGGTTGAGGGTGGTTTATTTGCCCCTTTATAGGGATGTTCTGCAAAACAACGACTGTCAGTTTACACGGATGATGTGGTACTCTTTGTGAGACCGCTCGAGGAGGATCTAGAGGCAGCAAGACTGATTTTGCATAGTTTTGGCGAGGCATCTGGGCTGCACGTCAACTATGCCAAGACATAGGGGAGGAGATAGATGAAGCGCTAGTGTCCCAGGTGCTGAATTGCAACATCGCGAGGTTCCCAATAAAATACCTAGGGCTTCAACTAGCCCCGAGAATCCTTTCTAAAGGGGAATGGCAGCCGATGCTTGACCAAGTATTGAGGTGTGTGCCATCTTGGCAGAGTGGCATGATTGCTAGGGCTGGAAGACTGACGTTGATCAAAGCTGTGGTTACCGCCAGGCCAGTTCACCAACTACTGGTTGCAGAGGCGCCGTGTTGGCTGTTAGAGGAGATTGATAAGTGGATGAGGGGTCTATTCTGGTCAGGCTCAGAACATGCACAGGGGGGACAATGCTTGGTCCAGCGTCGCAATAATTCTTTAATGCCACCTCTCACCCTCAACTCCTACGTCAAGCACTGGCAGCTTTCGTATTTTTACTGCCAGGACACCTCCCCACCCGGCGAGAAAAAGCTGCCGGGTTACTCGGAAGGCCTGCTTGACATCTCTGAGACCTTCAACGTCTTTGCCCCTGACTCGGACAGGGAAGCAATCTTGCCTTTATTGGTTAAAATATCCATTCTTTCGGCCCAAGGCCTCATCGGGCTTAACCTGGTGAAAACTTGGGTCAATTTCCGTATCCAGCCCAACTCCATTCGCACAAAACTGATGTGTGAATACTCGGGGGAAACCACGGACCCGATCCGGTACTCCACCAACAGTTTCGCGCCTGGTGACACCAATAAAGCCATCAAAGGCTTTCTGATAGAGAAGCTGGAGGTAATCCGGAATATAGCCGGATTAGAGCCCTTCACCCGCGAGAACCCACCCCCCGCGGTAAAGACCCGATTTTTATACTTTCACCTTCTTTCTTTCCACTTGGTATAACTAATAACTCTGGTTCTTGTGTCTTCACTTTAGGCCGATGATGATTTCTGGAAGATTGACACTCCTCCTAACTCCGAAAACCCGGAGGAGAAAGAGGATGCCGTTAACTCGGATGAAGGTACGTTCTAAATTTCATTTAGTTCCCTTGAGTTCGTCGTATCTTGTTCTTCATTTTCCAACTGTAACCTTGATAACTTCCAGAACAAGAAGACAAGGACGAGGAGGAAGAAGCTGACGGCAAGGTGGAGTCCGCCAGCGATGAGGATGAAGCTGAGCCGACAGTCAAAGTCGGATCTAAGAGAAAACCCCAAGGGGTCGTCTTCAAGGTTCTATATCATTTCCTTGCGTCCAATTCGCATTCCTGTGATAACATGCATGAACTAACACTGGCATTACCCCTTTGGCCGTATCTGAAGGAGTCGCCTATGACCAAGCGCAGGGCAACTCGGAATTACCCGGGTAATGATGCCCTTAACCCGGGTATTCCGTCATCTCCAGCTCGGCATGCTGGTATTCACCATACCACTTCTTTAAACATAAAAATCTTTCCGAAACATTCCCTCATAAGGTAATCTCATGTATTGTTTGATACTTTTCAGTTTCTTCCGGTTCCAGCAGCGAATTCCCTGCGGACCTTGCGGTGAATCCCGGGTAAAGTTCTTTTCCTGAGGTTATACCACACTTTTATCGCCTTTTTATGATTATATGCTAACTGCGCCTTCATACTTTCTGTAGGGCCACGGTCATTGTTAGTGACCAGGAAGACATGGCGACCGATGACCCGGGTAAGGAGAAGCCGACTGATGATGTGTTTGCCACAGCTGGCGATGAAGAACAAGCGTCGCCAACAGACCCGGCCAGGCAAGAAGCCGGGTATCCGATAACCTCGCACGCAGGCGAGAGGGAAAATGCTGCGACCTTGGGCGCGGGAGGAGGACCAGACTCCAACATTCGGATGACCCGGGTGCCGTCTCCTGCTAAGAAGAGAACTTCTTCTCCAAGTTTCCACGTCCCCGGGTCTTCTAACTCGGGTAACGATAATTTTGATTAGCTGATGAGCGCTCTCCTCACCATGAAGGCCTCAGAGAGCAGTATCCTAGAGCGCATGGCCGCAGCGCATCAGGTAACAACACTTGATATCTCTTAATATATGCCTAGTCCCCAAGTTCCGAGCGTAACTTGCTGGAGTTGTGCTCGGTACTTCACGCAATACTCGGCTTGCCGTAATACCCGACTGACACTTTCGCTCTTTGTTCCTTACAGGCGGAGGTGACCCGGTCCGATGAGATTTTACTCAAGACCGAACAACTCCTGCTTGCCGAGGTAAAACGAAGAGAAGCCCTTGAGGCTGACGTGGAAACCTTGAAGAAAGACGTTTCCAAATACAAGAAGAAATACAGTACTGCCCAAACCACGCTGAAGAATTTATCGGACCAGATTGCGGATACTTATCGCATCTTGCTTAGTTAGTTTTTGCTTCCGACTGACTTCGTGCCTTTACTTTATCGTATGATACTCGGGATTACTGATATGTTTTCCTTTGCTTCGGCTGCAGGTGCCAACCTTGCGGCCCCAGAAGAAGATGTCGTTGCCAAGGCTAAAACATTGAAGACTGTGCTCCGGACCTTTTTTGCCGGTACAAAGCTTATATTGGACGCCGTGAAGTGACCTACCGAGGTATACCCGGGTGAGGAAAACCTTATTCAAGCCTGCTCTACAGTGCCTGGATGGATCGAAATATGGAAACGGTCGGCCTGCCGGATTGGTATGACCCGGGCCTTTACCCTGGCCAAGGCTTATTTTCCTAAGATGGACCCGGCAAAGGTAATATCCGGGTTTGCCGAATTTAAAGCTGATGGCTCCAGGTTTGTACCCAAGGACTTTAAGTCCATACAATCCGCGGTGCGTCACTCGGCAACCGCTTTGGCCGATAAGTTGGATCTGGGCGCGATTATGAGTTCATATGATGCTGAAGGCAAAACCATACTGGAGGAGGCACCCCCTCCCTTTGATATTTTGAAGAAATGGTCGGCTGATTTGGCCAGGAAGAAGGAAGAGACTGCTAAGAGAGAGGCCGAGTTAAGATCAGGGCCAACTACCTCTACGCCAGCTGTCCCTCCACCTGTCCGTCCTGATGCAGGGAGTCCGGGTGATGCCGCCGGGAAAGCTAAGGAGCAAGCCCAGGGCCAAGACCGGGAGGACCCTACTCAGGAGGCCGAATAGGGCAATGCCATCATAGTACCTCGATCACCTGATACTTTGTATTCAAAACTAGTATACTTTTGACGGTGCGCCTGTGCACCCTTGATATTGGTATCGTAATTTGTAACGTACATTTAGTCCATGATATACTTGTACCTTTCCTAGCCTTTTGATAATCTCGATACTTGTCTTTTTCTTTGAACTTATTCTCGATACCCGACTCTATTTTTGGTTCCCTTTGTGAGACTCGGTCTTCTGAGTATCACGGGTTTTGATAAGCGGATTTTTCTTTAAGTCCCCAAGACTCGGATGCTAGGGTCTTTCGAGCTTCGATAGCCAAGCAGTTTGTTTCTGTTTCGAAGTCCCTAGTCCCCATGACCCAAAGTCCGAGTCAGGAGGGTGTGGCCTTTCTCAGAGAACAAATTGTTTTTTACCGGGCCGAAAACCTATAGCCGTTCCGTGTAGGTACTGAAGTTTATGCTTGATAATCGTTGAGTTTCCGGCTATTAGCCTTGCACTCTGCATAAACTTGTGGTTTAGATGACCCTTTTGACTATCTTGTACTGTAAGCCGGCTTTCGCGTGGATACCATGTTGTTACATCTATACGAAGACAGGGTCAGGCGAGTCCCATTGGGCTGCACGGCTGATTGTAATCATAAGCGAACAGATCATGCCACTTTAGTGCGAGTCACATCGAGCTTAAGTAAGAATAGCCAAGAAAATTTGGCTCCTTCGTCCGGTTATAAGATTGCAGCCGTACTCTTTTGCGAGTAATCGGCCCTTATAACTCATAGGCATCAAGGCCGGGTCTTCGGGTTTGTGGCTGTGCTATTCAAGCAATCAGCCCCCAAGACCTATATATGTGCAACATACTTGATGATACTGATGTACTGATAACAATGAATACTGTTTACCTGTAATCGAAGCAAAGATCATAATAAGACTTGATAACCATCTTTTTTACTGATACGAAAAAGTTTGGGTCAGCAGGCCGCCTCATTAAAAACCTTCCTGTCCCCTTAGGTACCCTGGGTAGGGAAAGAGCGCGTCTGAAACCTGCTGCCCGTTACACTGTTTAGTTCTTCCTGAGGATTGGTCCCGAGCTGACGCGACCGATGCACATTCTCCATTTGTTAGACTTTTTCATAATGAGTACCGGGTTTGCTAGCCAATCCGGGTGAGGTGTTCCCATAACGCGGCTGGCTGTGAACGGGTGTGTGATTTCCTCTCTTATGCCAGGTTGTTTGGAGGAATCATTCTTGATGAAAGCCACCATCTTAGCATCTTGTCCTGCCCTGGGCTTTGCTCTTTCTCCTTCAGTACTCGCCTTTTTGATGTGGCCCTGCCCTCCGGGTCTGCTTGAGACCGGTAATGCTTGAGTTCCTCTTTTCTACAGGCTTGCTCGGCCATTGCTGCATCTCCTTCATTGCATTCGGCTGCTATATCTCGATTTCCATGTATGGTAATGGTCTGCTTAGGACCCGGGATTTTCAGCTGTAAATACACATAACACGGCCTTGCCATAAATTTGGCATAAGCCGGTCTTCCGAACAATGCGTGATAAGGACTGCGTAACTTCACCACCTCAAAAGTAAGCCACTCAACTCGATAATTGTCCTTTGATTCCCCAAACGCTACCTCCAATGCAATTTTCCCCTCAGGGCACGCTGAATGACCCGGCACTATCCCATGAAAAACTGTTGTACTTTTTTGTAGCTGAGATTCCTTGAGACCCATGCGTAGAAAGGTTTCCCAGTACAAGATATTGATGCTGCTTCCTCCATCCATCAGGACCTTTTTCAGCTCATACCCATTGACCTGTGGTGCAACCACCAATGCTAAGACTCCCGGGTATTCTATTCTTTCCGGGTGATCTCTCCTACTCCATGTTACCTCCTGTTCTGACCACCTCAAATACCTCGGGACAGCTGAAGAGATTGAGTTGACTGCTTGATTCAGTATCTTTTTGTCCTTGTTAGAGCCTCCTGTAGTATGCACGTGATATTGACCCAACTGTTTGGGGGTTAGCCTGGAAACCTCCAGCCCCCCTTGATTGTTGCCCTGATTTCCGGCTGCCGGGTTACCGGCTGGGGGTGGGCCGTTGCCCAGGTTTCCACCTGGACCCGGTCCTCCTCCCCGACCCGCACCTCGCATGGCTCTGTTCACTTCCTCATTCTTCCATCTCTGTAAATTGGCACATTGCTCCAAGGAGTGATTAGCCGGCCTGCCGTTCAAGCTGTGCTTCGGGCATGCCATTCTAAAGATGTCCCAACTGTTGTTCGGCCTTGGAGGCCCTTGATAGTGTCCTCCATTGTGATTTCCAGTGTTAAAATTCCCTTCTGATCTGGGTCTCGAAGACCCGGCTTCTGTGTTAGCGACAAACTCAGAGCTTCCTTCGAACGGGCGCTTGTTCTGGCTATTTCCGTTGTTACCCGGTGCTGATCCATTGCCGGTTCTTCCACTATTACTTGTGTTTGCTTTTGCCTTTTTGTCATCAACTTCCTCCTCTGTTGTATCCGTTGCAGCGTGTCTATTGCACGCATCCATCAATTATCCCATCGTAACCTCTGACGCATTCCAACTGGATTTCATGCGAGTTAACTTTTGCACTAAAGGTGTATACTTGCATGTTTTTGCCATAGCTTGTAATGCATCCTTGGGCTGAATATCTGTGGACGAATGAAGTATTTCCATAACCCGGTGCACCCAACTGCGCGCCGACTCTCCCTTCTTTTGGACGCATCGCTCTAGATCATCAATAGTGAACAATTTTCTGCACGTCCCATGAAAGTGCTTGACAAACGCGGTCTTCAACTCCTCCCAGGACTTGATCGATCTTTCCGGCAGATTGGTGAACCATAGCTTTGCTGATCCTTCTGACATCATCAAGTACATGAACTTGGCTTGGAGATTCTCGGATGCATTGCGAATCGACATTGCCATCTCATAACTGCTCAGCCATGTTTCTGGATCCGTAGTTGGTTCGTAATTTACTACTTTTCCTAGCTCTTTGAATTTTTCCGGGTAAGGTTCAGCTCTGATGTTATCCGAGAGACACTTGGGTCCTGCAAGAATGGTTGAGACTGGCCTTACTCGGGAAACGTGTGATCCAGCGGGGGGTGCCGCTGGGCGCGGTGCTGCCTGTAATCCATGCACTGCAGACCCGGCTCCAGCCCTCCTAGCCCTGGAACTATCTACCACAGCCTGCGCTGCTGATGCTGCTGGCACTGCCTGAACGCGGGGAGGAGGCGGCATTTGCTGCTGCTCTTCCCTCCGCCGTGCTGAACTCGTTTGTATATTGCCTTGTTGCTGACTGGCGTACGGCGTCCCATGCATTCCACTTCTATGATCCGGATAATTGGCTTGCTGTGCTACTGCAGTGTGCAACATATCGATCGCCCGCCGGGTCTCCTCTGCATGGGGCGACTCTCTTACGGGGATTTGATTCAATGCGAGTGTTGCCGCATACACGTTGTCCATGGGATTGTTGTAGTGACCTGCTGGTGTGCGAAATCGCGACGGTGGTAGTGGTGGCAACTCATTGCCGGCTGTGACTCTGGTCTGTGGTAGGGGTAACCCGGCCCGCTCGTTTGCCGGCTGTGTTCCCGCTGTTGCCGGTTGAGGTGCAGTTCCCTGGTTCGCCGCTGGGATCGGCTGATCCTGAGGTGTAATAAATAAAGCAGCCGGATTAATAACCCCACCCATTGCTGGTAATATGGTTTGGTGCCTTTGATGTACTCTAGATGTTTCCTCTCGGAGCCGGGTTTCCAGTGCATCCAGCTCCTGTTGACGTGTAGCCATCCCTTGTCTTTCTGCTTCCACTTGCCTTCTTTGTTGTTCCAATGCACGACGAGCCACATCCAGATCCCTGACTCGTTCTGCCGCGTTTTCTGGAGTGATAACCGTAGCAAGAACTGTGGGATCTAGGATTAGATTGTTATCGAATAGGGCCGGGTGACGCGGATTCGAGGGACCCGCCCCTGGTGTCCGGTGTCCTAGGAATCCGAACGTATTTGCCTGCAACTCCTCGTCTGCTGCGCGGCTGGTCACCGATGCCGATTCTCCATCAACCCGGGCCAAAACCGGGTTTCCGTTAGCCGCGCCTTGCTGCTGGGCCAATGCCTGAGCCGCCCCGACTGCGGCCGCGGTCACGTTCTCTTGATTGAGGTTGGCCGCGGGAGCCGTGTAGACCGCAACTCGGCGTATGATGCTTGGCGTGAATTCATGCTGTTCTTCTTCGCTGTTATTCTCCTCGTACCGGTTCTCCAGTAGATCCCGGATAGACTCGGTATCATCCTCTCTCTCGACCCGGTCACGCGGGGTCCATGCCGGCTCCTCCGGCTGTTCCCACTTCGTGATGGGTTCTTCTGTCTGATCTGTTGTTCCAACTGATTCTTCTCTATCTGATTGGATATAGGTAGCCTCCCCTGACACAGAATCAGATCCAAAATTGTCAGGGATCGAACCGGAAGTACATACCATACCGATGAAGACGCTGATCCGGCCGATTGTCACGACGGATCCAGACTCGAGGTGATCCGACTCTGGACCCCAGACGGAATCGTCCACCATCTTCTCTCCTTTGTGGTCGACGTAGATCTCGCCGATGAAGAGATTCTCCATGTTCTTCCGAGCTTCTCCCGTGATGTAAACACCTTTAGACGCAGGCCCCACGGTGGGCGCCAACTGTCGTGGGATAATCACGGCAGTCGTTACCGGGGGTAACTTATCTTGGGGCAAGGAGACACAGGCGTTTGGGAGAGGGTTTAGCTCAGAGGGAAACATGACGATGATCGATCTGGTAGCCGACAATTAAGTCGCCGAGTCTCCAATCGAAAGATAATAACTCAACTCTTGTATTACACTGGATATTCGATATTGAGCAATATTGCTAGGACTTGGATCTCTGTAAACTAAACCTAGGGGTCGGTTTATAAAGCACCCGTACCCCCTGGCTTGCCCTCCAAGGCGCACCCTGAATCCTACCCGGACACCGCATACAAACTCTAGCTTTCCTTAGCGCAACCCACAATCCGGGTTACGAGGCCTACAACTATGGGCCTTACAGAAGTTTCTTTATCCTTAGCCGGATCCTGCGCAGCGTCCTTTGGGGCCGGGTTATTCCTTGGAGTTGGCCTACCGGGTTATTATCCCTCCATCACAGGCCGCTAGCCAAAACACCGCTACCACCAGGCCCAAGTACAACACCCCCTCCAAAACCCTTAGAGCTGCAGAGGCTGTAGCTGCTGATTTGCCGCATCTCGCTGGCCACGCGCGCGTTAGGCAGCAGGACATGCTCAATGAGTTAGTGCTAGAAGCTGCTAGGCAGAACGAGGAGTTCCGGAAAGCCAATCCGGGTGCTGGCGCTTCTCAGGTGGTGCATTCGTGTGCGGTCAGATCTAATGATCAGGCCTCATCGCCGCATCCCAGTCGTGAGAGGGACCGAAGTGTGTACTCCGGGAAAGATAGACAGATGCAGGTGTACGACCCGACTGTCGCCGCGAAACAGCACGCCGTGCCGCGACAGTCCGGTCTGAAACACACTACTGCAGGAGCAGGCTATCAAGCCCATAAAGCTCATAGCAAGACGCGAGATGGTGATCGCCCAGGCCCTTCTCGGCATCAGGTCGCTCAGCCTACTCGGCAGAGGACGCAACAGCCAGCTGCTGCACAGCCGCGTGCGGCTGCACCAGCAGCCAACCCAGTGGTGCAACCTGCAGCTGTGCAGGTGAACAGATATGATGATGGCTACTCGGTGATGGGGCTGGCCGGCTATGCTGATCCAAGAGATGTCACTGATCGCGTGGGTGAGCGTGTGCTGAGCCCAGTGATGCCAGGTACACGCTGGACCGGATCAATCGGTCTGCGCAAATCGAGAACAAGGGGCCGCCTGGCCCAGAGTGCTTTGCTCATCGCATCATGGATGAGCCATCTGTAAAGCAATTCCAGCTCGCCAGGGGGACCAAGTGCTACAACGGCAGCACCAAGCCGGAAGATTGGCTAAATGACTATGTCACAGCCGTGCACATCGCAAGCGGCAACCGGAGATGGGCAGTGCGGTATATACCGCAGATGCTAGAAGGCCCAACGAGAACTTGGCTCAACAACCTGCCCAAGCACAACATCAACTGCTGGCTATACTTCGTGGAAGCATTCGTCAGCAACTTCACCAGCACTTACCAGAGGCCGAATAGGCCACAACAACTGTCCGCTTACAAGCAGCGGGAAGAGGAGACTGACCGCGAGTATCTTACTCGGTGGAGCACTCTGAGGAACACATGTGAAGGTGTGAATGAGGCCCAGGCCATCACCTTGTTTGCGCAAGGCTGCAAGCATGACAGCATGTTGTGGCAGAGGCTGCAGAGAGAGATGCCGAGTACTCTCGCTGAGACAATCAAGATTGCGGACATGTACGCACTCGGCGACCCAACTCAGCCTCTGCTCGATTCTGCTGCGCCGAGAAGGAAGAACTATGATGGCAACAGGCGCAATGATTTCTGCAACAAGCGCATAGGCGACCGGATTGATACTCGGTATGATCCCAAGGAGGTGAATGTTGTGACTACACCTGCTGGGAGTAGCCAGAGGCAGAAAACTGCTGGAGCCCAGTACGGGCAGAACCAGAATCAGGGCCAAGGCATCAAGAAGCCGTACAATGCTTCCCAGCAGGGTAGCGGCAACTCAGGTGCTGTTCAGAACTTTGTCTTCGAGGACATGAAGGCTGGGCCATGCAGTTTCCATACTCGGCATCCGGGTAGGCCTGCCAACCACACTACTCGGCAATGCAGCTGGTGGGACGAGATCAGGAACGAGGGCCTTCCCCCTCCTCCTCCTCTGCCAGCTGTGAATGCCAACGTGCAGCCTACTCAGGTAGTTGCTCCCAGGCCTCCAGTGTTTCCGAGAAGGGAGAATGTGAACCAGGTGGCTTTAGGAGCCAACCGCAACTACAACAACGTCAACCGCAACTTCAATAACAATGGCAACCGCAACTTCGTCAACAACAACAAGAACAACAACAACGGCAACAACAAAAACAATGGTGCGGAAGGCCGCAACCAGTACCAGGAGCACCACGAGAGCTACATGATCTTCACCTCCGAGCCCGCCGACAAGCAGTCACTGCAAAGGCGCACGATGGAGGTCAATGCTGTGATCCCTGCTGTGCCTCACTACCTGCACTGGTGCAACCAAGAGATCACGTGGTCCAGAGCTGATCATCCTAGGGTGATGCCCAACCCGGGTAGCTATGCTTTGGTGGTGGATCCCACCTTCTTGGGTACTCAGAAGAATGTCAGGTTCAGCAAGGTGCTGATTGACAACGGCAGCATCATCAACATCGTGTACAGAGACACGCTAGAGAAGCTCGGTATGGCCAAGAACATGTTGCTACCCAGCAGGACCACTTTTCACGGCATTGTGCCAGGAGTATCTTGCTCTCCGATTGGCCGTGTGTGGATAGATGTTCTATTCGGCACCAGGGAGAACTGCCGCACAGAGAGCCTGCAGTTCGAGGTAGTTGATCATCAGAGCCCCTACCATGCTCTACTCGGTAGGCCTGCCCTCAGGAAGTTCATGGCCTCTACCCATGCTGCCTACCTGAAGATGAAGATCCCTGGTCCCAATGGAGTCATCACCATCTCTGGTGATTATAAGAGATCTCTGGAGTGTGCCTCTGCTGGTTCTCAGTTGGCGGAGTCCATGGTTATTGCTGCCGAGAAGAAGAAGATACATGAGGTGGTGACTATGGCGCAAGCAGCGCAAGTTGGCGCGCCCGGCATGCCGAGTTCCCAGTACGGGACGGTGTTCCAGGCGTCCCAGGAGACGAAGAAGGTCCAGGTCGACCCCGAGTTCCCAGACCGTATTGCCATCATTGGCGCCGGGTTGGGAGAAAAATAGGAAAGCGAGCTCATCCACTTCCTCCGTGAGAATCAGGATGTCTTTGCATGGTCCAATGAGGATCTGTCGGGCGTCCCGATGGAGTTGGTTGAGCACTCGCTACATGTGCGGCATGATGCCAAACCAGTGAAGCAGGCGATGCGCCGCTTCGGAGATGGGAGAAGGAAGGTTATCGGTGATCAGATCACCAAGTTGCTGATAAGCAACTTTATCATGGAGGTGTTGCATCCGGATTGGCTATCCAAACCTCTTATGGTTGAGAAGAAGAAGGAGGACCCCAAGGCCAACACCGCGTGGCGCATGTGCGTCGACTATACCGACTTGAACAAGGCCTGCCCCAAGGATCCCTTTCCGCTACCCCGCATAGATCAGGTGATCGATTACACTGCTGGTTGTGAGCTTTTGTCTTTCATAGATGCCTACTCTGGTTTTCATCAGATAGCTCTCAACCCTGCTGATCAAATAAAGACTGCTTTCATTACCCCATACGGGGCTTATTGCTATCTCGTCATGTGCTTTGGGTTGCGGAATGCTGGGGCTACATATCAGAGATGCATGCGGAAATGCTTGCATGATCAAATTGGCAAGAATGTGCAGGTGTATGTAGATGACATTGTCATCAAAACGAATAAAACACATATTCTGCTCAGTGACCTTGAGGAAACTTTTGCCAATTTGCGCAAGTATAGAATGAAGCTGAAACCGAGTAAATGCACCTTTGGCGTCCCGGCTGGCAAGCTGCTCGGCTTCTTGGTATCCAGTCGGGGCATTGAGGCCAATCCTTCAAAGATAAAAGCTATTGAGAGCATGTCTTTGCCGAGATCACTTAAGGATGTGCAGAAATTCACTGGTTGCTTGGCATCTCTGAGCCGCTTCTTGGGCAGAATGGGCGAGAAGGCCTTGCCTTTGTATCAATTGATGAAGAAGAATGACAAGTTTGTCTGGACGCTGCAAGCTGATGTGGCATTCCAGGAGCTGAAGGCAATGCTGGGTAGCGCTCCCATCTTGGCTAGCCCGCTACCCAAGGAGCCTATGCTGTTATACATTGCTGCTACCAACCGGGTGGTCAGTGTAGTTATTGTGGTGGAGCGAGAAGAGGAAGGAAAGACTGTGCAGCGGCCAGTATATTATCTCAGTGAAGTGCTATCCAGCTCCAAGCAGAACTACCCGCATTACCAGAAGATGACTTACGGCGTGTACCTGGGCGCCAAGAAGCTGAAGCACTATTTCCAAGAGCATCCCGTCACAGTGGTAAGTTCTGCTCCCATCTCGGACACCATGGGCAACAAGGAGGCGACTGGCAGAGTGGCCAAGTGGGCGATTGAGCTGGCCGCATACGCTCCAGCATACGCGAGAAGAGAAGCCATCAAGTCACAAATCTTGGCAGATTTTCTGGTGGATTGGGCCGAGGTGCAGTATGAGCCTCCCTTGCCGGAAACCAACTACTGGAAGATGCATTTTGATGGCTCCAAAGTGAAAGAAGGCCTTGGTGCCGGCGTGGTGCTCACGTCACCTAAGCGAGATCAACTCAAGTATGTGCTGCAGATCCACTTCAAGGCATCCAACAATGTAGCAGAGTATGAGGCCGTGGTGCACGGCTTGCGAGTAGCCAAGGATGTCGTGGGATAATCACGGCAGACGTTGCCGGGGCTAACTTATCTTGGGGCAAATCGACTCTGGTGTTTGGGAGAGGGTTTAGCTCAGAGGAAAACATGATGATATTCGATCCGGTAGCCGGCAATCAAGTCGCTGAGTCTCCGATCTTAATATAATAACTCGATCTCGTATTACACTGGATATTCGATACCTAGCGATGTTGCTCGAACTCTTGGATCTCTCCAAACCTAACCTAGGGGCCGTCTTATAAAGCATCCGACCCCCCTGGCCTGCTCTCCAAGGCGTACTCTGAATCCTACCCGGACACTGTTTACAAAACCCTAAACTTCCTTATCGGAACCCACAATCCGGGTGACCAGGCCTATGATCTTGGGCTCCTTCTAAAAGCTCCTTTAACCTTAGCCGGATCTCGCGCAGCGTCCTTTGGGCCGAGTTACACCTTGGCGTTGGCCTACCGGGTTATCATCCCTCCATCAGTAGTCCCCAGAATAGCTTGGGCTTCACAGGATCCTCCTTTAAGCGCTCGCTATTCCCTGCAAAAGTATCAAATGTACAAGTCCATAGAGGCCGGGTTAAGGTGCTTTGATAAACAGCTAGGCCTAACTCCAACGTGGCCATATAGTAACCCGGCTTTCTCTAGGTCCTTCTTTACTTTTTTCGGATCAACGCTCTGACAAGAATGTCAAAGATCCGGCTTACTTTACTCGATAACTGATCCTGATATTGCGGAGAAGATCTCCTTTTTATCTCTGTCCGGATATCTCGTCCAACACTTAACGCATATCTCATCAAATCCAGGCAGGTATCCGTTATTCCGAAATTTCCGGCTCCCGCCCGTTGGACTAGGTTTATCCGCCCGCACCTTATAAATAGGTGCCCAGGAGATAACCTAACCCCCAATGGTTCATTCCAACTCCTTCTCCTTCCTCATCTCTCGTGCGTGCGCAACACCACCACGGGAACCTCAAGCTCACCGCCGGAGCAAAACCGCCGCCGGCTGCGTTCATCCTCGAACCGCTCCGCGCCGCCGCCAAGCTCCGCCGCCGCGCCCTCATCTTGCCCGCCGGGAGTTGCGAAGGGACATTCAGACTGCGCCATCTGCCGCCGTCGCGCTTCACTCCAACCTCCTCCGGTAAGCCTCTCGCTCCCGTTGAATTAGCCTCGCAGTTTCTTGATTCATTCCAGATCGGATCTAGGTCAACCGCGGGCTATTTCTTTCCCCGCGCCGGAGTAGGTCGCTCAGATTTATTCTAGTTCATCCAATGGCTTGAATATAGACTCCACTTCGTTCCCCTATCGCCTATATTCATTAATTTCACCACGAATATGGAAGTGAAATCTCCAATCTAGGCTCGGGCCGCCCAAATTTTCCGCACTTGCCATTGACACCCGGAAAATCCTCTTCTTCCGGTTCTTTTGCTTGCAGTAGATACATGGGCAATCATCCTTCTTCCGCAAATGATCAACAATACGTAAGTCTCTCACAATTTCTGCATCGATACTCGATACCCGGATAACTTGTGATTTTCACCCCGAACAGTGATACCCGGATAACTCATAGTCCTCATGCCTTCTTTTGATACTGCTTGCACATGCTCAGATAACTCACGATTTCCGAGTCTTACTCCTTGCACCTTTTTGTCTTGTGCTTTGCAGGTTGATCCCATGGCTCCCAAGAAGCAAGGGAAGCAGCCGGCCCAGATGAAGTCAACCCAATCCATATCCGCCAACTAGGGGCGGTCCACGGTCACCAAGGCCAAGCTAGAAGGGCTGGCCGAGTTGGGGGTTCTCCCCTCTCAGAAGGACATCCATTGGAGGGTGCCGGTGATGAGACCCGGCCCGCACCCACCGCCGACGAGGTAATTTGCTTCGTCGAACACGTGACCCGGGGATTCCGTCCTCCGGGTCACTCTTTCTTTCGTGAGGTTCTGAGCCATTATGGCCTTCGGGTATGTAACATCCCAAGTCTGAAAAATAGCCATTAGAATGTTTGCTCTCTGTTATTTTATGTTTTGCATCATGGCATCATGTTGATTGCATTTGTTTTGTTTGTTTTCCATTTGTTTTCCAACTGTTTTCAGTTGTTTTCCTTTGTTTTCTATTTGAATTCCAAACCAAAATTCAAACCCTTTGTTTCATCCTTGTGATGTTACAATTTCTAAAATGATATTTCAAAATAAAACAATTATTTGTTTCCATTAAAGTGTGATTCCAAACTATTGTTTCATTTCTATAAAAATGCATCCAATAATCAAACCCTTTTCAAATTCAGTTTGTTTTCCATTTGAAATTCCAAACCAACATCCAAATAGTTGTTTCCAAATCAAAACCTTAATTGTTTTCCAATAATCCCATAATGCTCACTTATAAAATTTGTTGGTTTCAATCAAACCATTAAATCACTCAATTAATTAAATCACCCTCAATTTTCAATCAAATCCATCAAACAAGAACCATTTTTGAATTTATAAACTTTAACAAACCAATCAACTAATTTTTTTAATCAAATTAACCATAGGGAGTCACCCTATTAAAATGCCTGTTTTCAGAATGTTTAAGTAATATTAAAATTCCTTCAATTTTGCTTTATTTTCTAAACATCAATAATTTTGGGAAACTTTGTGAAAACAAAAGCTAGCTTTTGGTTGCTATTAACCTAATAATCCTAAACCAAATTTTCTAACATTTTTACTAACATAAACATCATGTTTTTCTTCCTAAAGCTAAAGCTACAAACAAAAAAAAAATAAAAATACCAAAAGAGAGAGGGAGAAAACCAGCCAGCCCATCTTTTCCCTTAAAGCCCACCAACCACTCAGCCCACTACCTATCTCTTCCACCTCCGTACAGGTGCTGACGTCCATGGAGGACAGCGACCTGCCCCTCCTCCTGAACCATCCGATGGGAATTCCCCCTCCTATTTATCTTCTCCTCCCCTCCACCAGCAAACCCTAACCCTAGGTGGTCTCCTTTCCCTCCTGTCTCTCCCTCAAGCCGCCATCTTTCCTCTTCCTCCTCTGCTCGATTTCCCTCTGTATCCTGTACTGAACCTGAACCTCCCACCGAAACAGCCCCAAGCCGCCGGTGGTCGCACGCCCTCGGGTTCCTCTCCGGCCGCGGTGGGGGCGGGAATGGAACCGCCCCACCGCGGGCTCCCTCACCATGCCCTCGGCCAGGCCGGGGAGACGACGTAGCGCCGCCGCCGTCCAAGTTCTCGCCGGCCGTCGCCCTGCTGCTGCTCGCCACCACTCCTAACCGATCGCCCCAGATCGCCAAGGTGAGGCTTCCGTCCGCTCGACCTCCTCCCGCTCCCCTCTCCTCTACCCCCACAGCACCCCGGCCCTCTCCCCCGCGGCCACCGCGGCCATCAACCACGGCGCTCGCTGGCCACTGAACTCTGTCCGCCCCATGGCGAGTACGTGCAGTTCTGTTCTGTTCGCTTCAGCTAAAACGCGCCCAAGTGAAAGTATTAACCCCCCCACCTGTTACTCTCTATCGACAACCGATCAGGTACCCTGCTGGTTACTGCACCGTTGCACGCAGCAGCAGGTGCTGGGGTCGAATCCCCACCTCCCCACCTTTTTCTGCTATTTCTTTCCAATTCGTTCGGTGCAGGTTCTGAATCGATAACTCCCCTACGCCCCCCTTATCTGACAACTGAGTAGCAGCAGCCCATCTGGTTCTTCTCTTGGGAGCAGGAAGCAGAGGGCAGGGGATCGAATCCCACCCCCTGCATATTAACCAATCTTTTTTATTTTCGATTCTCCAGATCCATAAAGTTCCTGGTAATCACCATTAGGCCCTTGCAAGTTATTATAGCCCCTGCAAATAATTTTCCTAAGTCCCTAGATGAATTAAAATGGCAGATTGCACCCTAAAATTGTAAATTGCATAACTATTTCATTTTAACTCCAATTTTCACTTTTTAAATATGTTTTCTGTCCCAAATTAAATGATCTATCCAAATATAAAATTTGTTTACTGTTTTGAATATTTTAAATTGGTGCAAAATTTGAAAACTTGTCAAATTCACTTAAACTTGCAAAATTCATAACTTGTTCATAAAAATTCCAAATTCCACAAACTAAATATGTTTTCCAATCAACTTTTCATGTACTTTCCAAATATAAATTTTGTTTGCTGTTTTGAATAATTTAAATTGCTGAAAACAACTGTTTCTTGTTTATTGCATTTAAAATTGCCAAAATAATAACTTGCTCATTTTAAATCCAATTTCCACAAATGAAATATGTTTTCCATGCAAAATTAAACCACCTTTTCAAATATAAACTTTGTTTTCTGTTTTGAATAACTAAAATTGGTTAAATAATTTAAACCTTGTTTAATTCATTTAAAATTGGTAATTTCATAACTTGATCAAATTGAATTCTTTTGGGACATATAAAATATGTTTTCAAACCATAAAAGCATAACCTTTTCAAATATGAACTTCAATCAATGTTTTGAACCAAGAAAAATTCAAATAAGTTCATGTTTGAATTAAATTCATTTAATTCTTGCTTAAACTTGTTTAATTCCTAAATAATTTATTTGAAATCCTTTTTCAACAAGTGAAACATGTAATCCACCTAAAATTTGGTGTTCCTTTCAAATATAAACTTTGTTATCTATTTTGAACAATTAAACTTGACGAAAACAACAAATGCTTGTGTGACACCTTTAAGTAACCAGAATTTCTTAACTTAATAAACAAAATTTCAAACTTGTTAAACCTTATTTCTATTTGATTCTATTGTTGTTATTTTGTTGTTTTCTTCATCCATGCATCATGCTAATTCACCTACACAAGTTGATTAGTTGTAAAACAATTAATTCAACCATAATTCATGGGCTTTTCATATGCAATCCAATTGCATGTGGGTCCATTTAATCATGTTGTTATCTTGTCAAGTAGTTTACTTTGATGCATCTATTAACATGACATGCATCATCCCGTGTTTGTGCACCTATGCCATGTATTGATTGTTCGTCTCTTTCGATTGTGTGTTTGCTTCTTCTCGCTTTAGACGACGACGTTGAGACCGACGAGACGTACGGTACCCCTTCTAAGGATTTTCAGCTCAGTACCAGGCTACTGGGTTTGCAGGCAAGTTATCACTCACATGAATCATCGAGTTCTCTTCCACACTTGTTGTCGATACTATCCTTTTGTCTATTTCTGCTAGCCCTATGAATCGATGCTTGTTCTCCGAACCCATCACATGCTACCTTGAGCCATGATATTGCCTCACCTCCATACCTACAGCCTTTGTTTGTGCCTGTTCTATTCTAGCATGCTTAGGGTTGCTTTCGCTCGAGCCTGTTGTCGGTTACTTCGTTTACTATCGTTCTATTATTACTTGTTACCGTTTCGGGGGCTCGAATATTAATCAATCAATCCTGTTAATGCTACTGTTAATAATAATTTGATGATAAGGCACCGGCAGGAGGCCCTTTGTGGTTTTGAGGCCTGCTAGTGTCGACCCCCTAATTAGGAAAAGGGTCTTGTCTACTGATCCATGATGAGCGCACTACCCGCATGTGGGAAGCGAGTATGGGCGCCCCCCTCAACTGACTCGATTCGCATCTCGTCCAAATCGCCGTACTAGTTCGGGTGTTCCATTTGCTGCATCATATGCAGGTACGAACCCTTGGCGCCAGGGTGGAACTTTCGTAGTCGGCATTTAGGGCGGCGTGGTCTTCCAGTGCTATGAGGGTCCCCTTTTCTTCGTGGGGCTCGATTAGCCGCGCACGCACAGCACGCGGTGCTTTGGGCTTGATGCGAAGAAGGGTTGGTTGTGTTGAGTACCTCGCTTGATGGGGTGATTTCCCATCTGGCAGGTTATTCATGTGTGTACGGTTACTATGGTGCACCCCTGCAGGGTAAATCTTCTCGAGAAGCCGTGTTTTCCGCGGTTATGGATTACTTGGTGAAAGTACTGGCTAACAAGTACTCAGGACAACTTCAACATAATGATCAATCATGTTTCACCCAATGATTAATAACTTGACTAGTAATAGGTTATTCACACAATAACGTGATTCACCTTATTATAACGGTGTGAGTTATCCTCGGATTGCTTCTTCGGATAAGGGGCGAGATCCAGGATGGGTTTGTTTGAAGTTATCTTTCAGTTGGTTACAATTCCTCGATCTTATCTTTTCTGTTAGCCGGAACTAGTAGTATCTTCTGTAGTTGGTTAGAGCAGCCCGCTGCAGCTTTTATAATACCTATCTTCTTCCGTTGAACCCAAGCATCCCAGCTTGTGTTGACGCGTAACTCCTTGATGAAGTGTGAGTCTTGCTTGCCAGTACATCAAATGTACTGACCCCGTTGGGGCTGTGGTTTACGCAGACTACGACTACGGCTACGATGATCATCAGGATGGCTACTACGTGGAGTATGACGAGACTGCTGACGAGTAGATAGCGGACCCGGGCAGGATCCGAGACTTCGTGGATGGGCTCCGTCTGTTTGTTTCCGGCCTCTTAGGCCTATTTGGTTCTTGTCTGTACTCAGACATGTTGAATGCTTCCGCTGTATTGTAATGATGTATTGTTGGGGCAGGTGCCCTCTGAATGATTGTATTTGCTATCTCTGCTCTAATGAGAGCCATTTGCAACTTATTTCAATCTTTTGTGTCGTAGAGACTTGTTGTGATATCACTTGTTAAACGCCGTTGACGTACCATGTGTGTATGGTTTGAAGTACGTCGACGGAAGTGCCTTTGATCTCTAGTGGATAGTTTACATCGACGATGGAATAGCAGGGCTTGTGTTGTCGCGCATAAGCGCAGGCCTACCAGGAAGCTGGGACGTGGGAGCAGTTATGCCCCATAATCCAAGCATCTGCTATCCAGTTCGTACGGTGAGTATCCCCTAGAAATCAGGGTGCGACAAATGGTATCAGAGCCTGTCTGCCTGTAGGATCCCTTTTTACTGGTCGCAGTTGAGTCTAGAAACTATTTTGTAGCTATATAGGAAAAAAAAATGAAACGTGAGAGTAGGAATTCTGTTCTTTTTCTTCTTTTCCCCACCCTCCCTCCCTTTTCTGGTAAGGAAGTGCAACGTTGATTTTTTTCCCTTCTCATCTAAACTTTCAAGTTAGGATTTCACGTGTTTTGGGTTCTCCGTAGTACCTCAGGTTTTGGTCTCGTTTTCCCGGTGTTGCTTCAATATCATGTTCTTCTAAACATTTCCTTTTCGTCCGTTGAAATCTTGTTGTTGTTTTCTACTTCATTTCTTCTACCGGCGTCAAATGAACTTCCCAAATATCAAATCTATCTGCCCAGAGAGGTTCTTGTTGTTGTTGTTTTCATTCCTCAAGCACCACATTCCAAATAGTCTATTCTCCGTATGGACCAAGTTCTGTTTTAATCAAGTTTTCCCCGTTCATCTACTAAACTCTATTCCAGCTAAAGTGTTATTTGATACCGGAGCATCACATTCCTTTGTGTCAAGATCTTTTCCACAACATACAACCCAATTCTGGTTCCACTAAGCAATCAAAACTCTGTTCACCCCCCGGGATCTCAAATGTTGACTTCCAAGATAAGTAAGAACAATCCAATTTTAATGGGAGGCCACATATTCCTCGTTACTCTCATGTTGATGATTCTGACATTGATGGTTATTCCTGGTGTTGCATTGATGTCAATAACTCTGTTCCACCATTCTAGCCAGATAATCTATTCTCCAAATGAATCAATTTCTATTCAGCTATACACCCTTGGTGCAAAATCTCTCCCCTTTATTTGAAAATGTTCCGGTGGTTTCCAAATTCCCTGAAGTCTACCCAAGAAGTTTCCGGACCTTTTCTTTTCTCAGTAGGAATCTCGGGGCGCGATTCCTTCAAGGGGGGGCGTTTTGTAACATCCCAAGTCTGAAAAATAGCCATTAGAATGTTTGCTCTCTGTTATTTTATGTTTTGCATCATGGCATCATGTTGATTGCATTTGTTTTGTTTGTTTTCCATTTGTTTTCCAACTGTTTTCAGTTGTTTTCCTTTGTTTTCTATTTGAATTCCAAACCAAAATTCAAACCCTTTGTTTCATCCTTGTGATGTTACAATTTCTAAAATGATATTTCAAAATAAAACAATTATTTGTTTCCATTAAAGTGTGATTCCAAACTATTGTTTCATTTCTATAAAAATGCATCCAATAATCAAACCCTTTTCAAATTCAGTTTGTTTTCCATTTGAAATTCCAAACCAACATCCAAATAGTTGTTTCCAAATCAAAACCTTAATTGTTTTCCAATAATCCCATAATGCTCACTTATAAAATTTGTTGGTTTCAATCAAACCATTAAATCACTCAATTAATTAAATCACCCTCAATTTTCAATCAAATCCATCAAACAAGAACCATTTTTGAATTTATAAACTTTAACAAACCAATCAACTAATTTTTTTAATCAAATTAACCATAGGGAGTCACCCTATTAAAATGCCTGTTTTCAGAATGTTTAAGTAATATTAAAATTCCTTCAATTTTGCTTTATTTTCTAAACATCAATAATTTTGGGAAACTTTGTGAAAACAAAAGCTAGCTTTTGGTTGCTATTAACCTAATAATCCTAAACCAAATTTTCTAACATTTTTACTAACATAAACATCATGTTTTTCTTCCTAAAGCTAAAGCTACAAACAAAAAAAAAATAAAAATACCAAAAGAGAGAGGGAGAAAACCAGCCAGCCCATCTTTTCCCTTAAAGCCCACCAACCACTCAGCCCACTACCTATCTCTTCCACCTCCGTACAGGTGCTGACGTCCATGGAGGACAGCGACCTGCCCCTCCTCCTGAACCATCCGATGGGAATTCCCCCTCCTATTTATCTTCTCCTCCCCTCCACCAGCAAACCCTAACCCTAGGTGGTCTCCTTTCCCTCCTGTCTCTCCCTCAAGCCGCCATCTTTCCTCTTCCTCCTCTGCTCGATTTCCCTCTGTATCCTGTACTGAACCTGAACCTCCCACCGAAACAGCCCCAAGCCGCCGGTGGTCGCACGCCCTCGGGTTCCTCTCCGGCCGCGGTGGGGGCGGGAATGGAACCGCCCCACCGCGGGCTCCCTCACCATGCCCTCGGCCAGGCCGGGGAGACGACGTAGCGCCGCCGCCGTCCAAGTTCTCGCCGGCCGTCGCCCTGCTGCTGCTCGCCACCACTCCTAACCGATCGCCCCAGATCGCCAAGGTGAGGCTTCCGTCCGCTCGACCTCCTCCCGCTCCCCTCTCCTCTACCCCCACAGCACCCCGGCCCTCTCCCCCGCGGCCACCGCGGCCATCAACCACGGCGCTCGCTGGCCACTGAACTCTGTCCGCCCCATGGCGAGTACGTGCAGTTCTGTTCTGTTCGCTTCAGCTAAAACGCGCCCAAGTGAAAGTATTAACCCCCCCACCTGTTACTCTCTATCGACAACCGATCAGGTACCCTGCTGGTTACTGCACCGTTGCACGCAGCAGCAGGTGCTGGGGTCGAATCCCCACCTCCCCACCTTTTTCTGCTATTTCTTTCCAATTCGTTCGGTGCAGGTTCTGAATCGATAACTCCCCTACGCCCCCCTTATCTGACAACTGAGTAGCAGCAGCCCATCTGGTTCTTCTCTTGGGAGCAGGAAGCAGAGGGCAGGGGATCGAATCCCACCCCCTGCATATTAACCCATCTTTTTTATTTTCGATTCTCCAGATCCATAAAGTTCCTGGTAATCACCATTAGGCCCTTGCAAGTTATTATAGCCCCTGCAAATAATTTTCCTAAGTCCCTAGATGAATTAAAATGGCAGATTGCACCCTAAAATTGTAAATTGCATAACTATTTCATTTTAACTCCAATTTTCACTTTTTAAATATGTTTTCTGTCCCAAATTAAATGATCTATCCAAATATAAAATTTGTTTACTGTTTTGAATATTTTAAATTGGTGCAAAATTTGAAAACTTGTCAAATTCACTTAAACTTGCAAAATTCATAACTTGTTCATAAAAATTCCAAATTCCACAAACTAAATATGTTTTCCAATCAACTTTTCATGTACTTTCCAAATATAAATTTTGTTTGCTGTTTTGAATAATTTAAATTGCTGAAAACAACTGTTTCTTGTTTATTGCATTTAAAATTGCCAAAATAATAACTTGCTCATTTTAAATCCAATTTCCACAAATGAAATATGTTTTCCATGCAAAATTAAACCACCTTTTCAAATATAAACTTTGTTTTCTGTTTTGAATAACTAAAATTGGTTAAATAATTTAAACCTTGTTTAATTCATTTAAAATTGGTAATTTCATAACTTGATCAAATTGAATTCTTTTGGGACATATAAAATATGTTTTCAAACCATAAAAGCATAACCTTTTCAAATATGAACTTCAATCAATGTTTTGAACCAAGAAAAATTCAAATAAGTTCATGTTTGAATTAAATTAATTTAATTCTTGCTTAAACTTGTTTAATTCCTAAATAATTTATTTGAAATCCTTTTTCAACAAGTGAAACATGTAATCCACCTAAAATTTGGTGTTCCTTTCAAATATAAACTTTGTTATCTATTTTGAACAATTAAACTTGACGAAAACAACAAATGCTTGTGTGACACCTTTAAGTAACCAGAATTTCTTAACTTAATAAACAAAATTTCAAACTTGTTAAACCTTATTTCTATTTGATTCTATTGTTGTTATTTTGTTGTTTTCTTCATCCATGCATCATGCTAATTCACCTACACAAGTTGATTAGTTGTAAAACAATTAATTCAACCATAATTCATGGGCTTTTCATATGCAATCCAATTGCATGTGGGTCCATTTAATCATGTTGTTATCTTGTCAAGTAGTTTACTTTGATGCATCTATTAACATGACATGCATCATCCCGTGTTTGTGCACCTATGCCATGTATTGATTGTTCGTCTCTTTCGATTGTGTGTTTGCTTCTTCTCGCTTTAGACGACGACGTTGAGACCGACGAGACGTACGGTACCCCTTCTAAGGATTTTCAGCTCAGTACCAGGCTACTGGGTTTGCAGGCAAGTTATCACTCACATGAATCATCGAGTTCTCTTCCACACTTGTTGTCGATACTATCCTTTTGTCTATTTCTGCTAGCCCTATGAATCGATGCTTGTTCTCCGAACCCATCACATGCTACCTTGAGCCATGATATTGCCTCACCTCCATACCTACAGCCTTTGTTTGTGCCTGTTCTATTCTAGCATGCTTAGGGTTGCTTTCGCTCGAGCCTGTTGTCGGTTACTTCGTTTACTATCGTTCTATTATTACTTGTTACCGTTTCGGGGGCTCGAATATTAATCAATCAATCCTGTTAATGCTACTGTTAATAATAATTTGATGATAAGGCACCGGCAGGAGGCCCTTTGTGGTTTTGAGGCCTGCTAGTGTCGACCCCCTAATTAGGAAAAGGGTCTTGTCTACTGATCCATGATGAGCGCACTACCCGCATGTGGGAAGCGAGTATGGGCGCCCCCCTCAACTGACTCGATTCGCATCTCGTCCAAATCGCCGTACTAGTTCGGGTGTTCCATTTGCTGCATCATATGCAGGTACGAACCCTTGGCGCCAGGGTGGAACTTTTGTAGTCGGCATTTAGGGCGGCGTGGTCTTCCAGTGCTATGAGGGTCCCCTTTTCTTCGTGGGGCTCGATTAGCCGCGCACGCACAGCACGCGGTGCTTTGGGCTTGATGCGAAGAAGGGTTGGTTGTGTTGAGTACCTCGCTTGGTGGGGTGATTTCCCATCTGGCGGGTTATTCATGCGTGTACGGTTACTATGGTGCACCCCTGCAGGGTAAATCTTCTCGAGAAGCCGTGTTTTCCGCGGTTATGGATTACTTGGTGAAAGTACTGGCTAACAAGTACTCAGGACAACTTCAACATAATGATCAATCATGTTTCACCCAATGATTAATAACTTGACTAGTAATAGGTTATTCACACAATAACGTGATTCACCTTATTATAACGGTGTGAGTTATCCTCGGATTGCTTCTTCGGATAAGGGGCGAGATCCAGGATGGGTTTGTTTGAAGTTATCTTTCAGTTGGTTACAATTCCTCGATCTTATCTTTTCTGTTAGCCGGAACTAGTAGTATCTTCTGTAGTTGGTTAGAGCAGCCCGCTGCAGCTTTTATAATACCTATCTTCTTCCGTTGAACCCAAGCATCCCAGCTTGTGTTGACGAGTAACTCCTTGATGAAGTGTGAGTCTTGCTTGCCAGTACATCAAATGTACTGACCCCGTTGGGGCTGTGGTTTACGCAGACTACGACTACGGCTACGATGATCATCAGGATGGCTACTACGTGGAGTATGACGAGACTGCTGACGAGTAGATAGCGGACCCGGGCAGGATCCGAGACTTCGTGGATGGGCTCCGTCTGTTTGTTTCCGGCCTCTTAGGCCTATTTGGTTCTTGTCTGTACTCAGACATGTTGAATGCTTCCGCTGTATTGTAATGATGTATTGTTGGGGCAGGTGCCCTCTGAATGATTGTATTTGCTATCTCTGCTCTAATGAGAGCCATTTGCAACTTATTTCAATCTTTTGTGTCGTAGAGACTTGTTGTGATATCACTTGTTAAACGCCGTTGACGTACCATGTGTGTATGGTTTGAAGTACGTCGACGGAAGTGCCTTTGATCTCTAGTGGATAGTTTACATCGACGATGGAATAGCAGGGCTTGTGTTGTCGCGCATAAGCGCAGGCCTACCAGGAAGCTGGGACGTGGGAGCAGTTATGCCCCATAATCCAAGCATCTGCTATCCAGTTCGTACGGTGAGTATCCCCTAGAAATCAGGGTGCGACAGGGTATTCGACATAGGGCCTAACTCTATGTTGAATATAACCCATTTCATTATTCTGTCTGAGTCATACTTGTGCACTCCGCCAAGTTTGGCTCTCTTTATTGAACTCTTCCAGTGCAAGACGTGCCGCGAAAGCGGTGACAGAGCACTTCTCACTTGCGGCGGGGTATCCATCCAGCGCCTCAAGAACTCACCAATGCCAACCCTTAATCTGAATTCCCACTTTAAACACTGGCAATTATCCTTCTTTTACTGCCACGACACCTCCCCACCCGGCGAGAAGAAACTGCCGGGTTACTCGGAGGGCCTCCTCGACACTTCCGAGAAATTCAATTCTGTCGCCCCTGACTCGGACAGGGAGGCAATCCAGCCCCTCCTCTCGAAAATATCCGTCTTATCCGCCCAAGGTCTCCTTGGGCTCAATCTGGTCAAGACATGGGTGGATTTCCGGATCCAGCCCAACTCTATTCGCACTAAGCTGATGTGCGATTACTCGGGGCACACCACGGATGCGCTCCGATACTCCACCAAGAACTACGCAGCCGGCGACACCAACAAGACCATCAAGGGATTCTTGACGGAGAAGTTGGAGGTGATCAAGAACATCGCCGGGTTACCGCCGTTCACCCGGGAGAATCCGGCTCCAGCGGTGAGGCCCGCTACTTGTAAGCTTATTCTCACACTTAACTCGATTCGGCCACTAATTCTTACTTCCATGCTTTTACCTCAGGCTGATGACCCTTTCTGGAGCGTCGAGACCTCTCCTTCTACCGGAGACCCGGAAGAAGAAGACGAGCCGGCTGATAACGACGAAGGTATTTGTCCGGGTATTGCGTAAACTTTACTTCCATCCTTTTCCTCACTCATCTAACTTTTTCCATTAATACATACTCGGCTTCACATGCCCGGAGGACGAAGATGAGAAGGACGAGGATGACCCGGAGGCCACCAAGTCCGACCAAGAAATAACAATCGGAGCCAAAAGGAAGGCAAGAGGGGTAGTGTCCAAGGTTCGTTTCTCCTCTATTTCCTCCAAACCCTATTCCTTTGATAACATGCGCCAACTTAACCATCAACTATCGAACTCATCATACTTGAAGGATTCTCTTCCGGCCAAGCGCAGGGTGACTCGGAGTTCTCCGGGTGATGATCCCCTCAACCCGGGCATCTCCACCTCTACCGTCCACCGGGCCGGTACTCCTCCGCCTCGTCCTTCCAGTTCTCCTCGGCGCCACCCTTCTCCCAACCATCCTCTGGCCGGGCAGTTCCGGGTACCACTATCGGCTCCCGTAACAGTTTCGTCCGCTTCCAGCAGCGAACTTCGACCAGATTACGCTGTGAATGCCGGGTAAGTCTTCACCACATGATACCCTTACATACCTGATAATTTTCAACCACTATTGCTAACTGTTTCTCTCTTTTTTCCTTAGCGCCCAAGTCACCCTTAGTGACCCGGAGAACATGGAAACAGATAACCGGGGGACTGATAATGTAGACGCCGCGGCTGGCGATGAGGCTGAAGACGGCCAGGAACAAGACCCCTTTGGTGACCCGGCTCATTAGGAAGCCGGGTCTCCAAAATCATCCGAAGACGTGGATACCCAGACGGTCCGGGTCTCGACCCCAAAGTCGGGAAAGGTTCTTCAGCCAGACGATCAAGCTGCCGGCTCTTCTGGTGTTCGACCCGAAGATATGACGTTCGCCCAGATGCTTAATGCCCTTCACACCTTGAGGGCTGATGAAGAAAATATCTTGGAAGCTTTGATAGATAAGCATGAGGTAAAGCCAAATAACATTGCTTGTATCCTTATCTAGTCCCCAAGTTCCGAGTGAATTTCTTGATAATTTGCTTGGAACTTCATAGTACGTCCGACTAATCCTTCCTTGCGTCTCCACTCAGGCTTTCGTGACCCAATCTGAGAAGAAATTGGCGAAGGCCACCAAGCTCATTGCAAAGGATATGGCTCTGCGTGAAGCGGCTGAAGCTGAGGCTAGGAGGAGTGGGAAGATCACAAGAAAGTACAGGAAGCGGGCTCATGCAGCCGAGGATAAGCTGACAACTGTTTCTGTTCAAATCACCGATACATATCGTGCAATGACTGGTACGATTCTTTGACTTTGATAACTAATACCCGGATTCTCACTTTGATAGATAGTCGGATTTCCTTACTCATTGTTTTTCTTGCTTTCTGCAGGTCCGGATGAGGCGATCCCGGATCAAGATGATATTGCCAACCTGAAGACTATCAAAGATACTATCCGGCAGCTCTGTGCCGGAACCAAATGGATCCTTGACGAGCTGCGATTGCCGGGTGTAGGGCCAGGTAACCTGAAGAAGCTGCTGGATGCTTGCTCCACTATTCCCGAGTGGATTTGGCATTGGAAACGCTCGTCCTGCCGGGTTGGAGTAACCCGGGGGCTTGCGCTAGCTAAAGCTTATTTTCCTAAGCTAGAGCCGGCCAAGATGATGGGCGGGTTTCCAGAATTCAACCATGACGGGTCCAAGTTTTTACCTAAGAATTTCAAGGCCATCCAGAAGGAAGTTCGTCACCCGGCCAGTGTGATTGCTGATGGTTTGGATGTCAACTCTATTCTCCCTGCATGTGATGCTGATGACAAGGTAATTAAGGCGGATCGTCCCAAGCCATATGACATGCTTGCCCGATGGAAGGAGGAAGCTGCCAAGCTGAGGGAGGAAACCGCAAAGAAGAAGGCTGAAGCCGATTCTGCGCCTGCTACCTCCACGCCAGTCGTCCCTCCTCCTGCACGAGCCGGCACTGCTGCTGATCCGGGTGCTGCTGCAACCAAGAGTGATGGCAAGGGCAAGGAGAAGATGGATGCTAAAGCCCAAAATGCCGAGTGATACCTGCTACCTGATGATGTTTCGTATGCATCAGTCGGCCAATGGGCCGCTTAAACAATCATTTTTTGATGGTGCGCCTGTGCACCTTTGATACTAGTATCGAAATTTGTAATGCACTTTAAGTCCTTGATACACCTTGTGCCTCTTCTGGCCTTCTGGATGATTTTAAATTTATCTACTTTTGAGCCTTTTTGTCCTCGATATCCGAGTTTTCTTTGTGGTTCCTTTTGTGAGACTCGGTTTCCGAGTCTCATGGGTTTTGACAAGTGGACTTTTTTCTAAGTCCCCAAGTCCCCAAGACTCGGATGTTTGGGTTTTTTGAGCTTGAGTAACTAAGCAACATGTTTCTTTTTCGAAATCCCCAGTCCCCAAGACCTGAATTTCCGAGTCTGGGATGTGTGGTCTTGCAAAGAAAACAAGCTGTTTGCTGCTAAGCCCAAACCCGGAGCCGTTTCACATAGGTATTGAAGTTATGCTTGATAAATGTTGAGTTTCCGGCTATTAGCCATGTACTCTGCATAACTTGTGGTTTAGATGACCCTTTTGACTATCTTGTACTGTAAGCCGGCTTTCGCGTGGATATCATGTTGTTACATCTGTACGAGAACATGGTCAGGCAAGTCCCATTGGGCTTCATGGCTGATTGTAATCGTAAGCGAGCAAATCATGCCACTTTAGTGCGAGTCACATCGAGCTTAAGTAAGAAAAGTCAAGAAAATTTGGCTCCTTTGTCCGGTTATAAGATTGTAGCCGTACTCGTTTGCGAGTAATCGACCCTTATAACTCATAGGCATCAAGGCCGGGTCTTTGAGTTTGTAACTGTGTTATTCAAGCAATCAGCCCCCAAGACCTAGATATATGCAACATATTAGTGTAAATGATACTCACCTTGACGAAAGGTAAAACACCATCATAAGGATAGAACTTGATAGAACACGTGAAGAAGATACATTTCTTAACCATCTCTTTATTGATATGATAAAGTTAGGTCAGCAAGCCGCCTCATTAAAAACCCTCCAGTCCCCTTAGGTACCCTGGATAGGAAAAGAGTGCGTCTGAAACCTGCTGCCTATTACATCGTTTTAATTCTTCTTGGAGATCTCACCAGGACTGACGTAAATGACACACATTCTCCATCCATTAGTCTTTTTCGTTATGAGTATCGGATTTGCTAACCAACCCAGGTGAAGGATTTCCGTGATGCAGCTGGCTGTAAGTAGTCGTGCAATTTCCTCTTTTGCAGCGGATTGCTGGGAGGGTTCACCTTTGATGAAGGCCACCATCTTTGCGCCTTGCGCTGCCTTTGATTTTACTCTTTCTTCTTCGATACTTGATCTTTTCAGTGTTGTTCTATCATCCGGGTCTACCTGAGACCGGTAATACTTGAGTTCCTCTTTTCTGCAAGCTTGTTCGGCCATTGCCGCATCTCCTTCATCGCACTCAGCTGCTATATCCCGGCTTCCATGTATGGTGATGGTCTGCTTGGGACCCAGGATTTTTTAGCTGTAGGTACACATAACACGGCCTGGCCATGAACTTAGCGTAAGCCGGCCTTCCGAATAGCGCGTGGTAAGGGCTGCGCAACTTGACCACTTCAAAGGTGAGCCACTCAACTCGATAATTATCCTTTGATTCTCCAAACGCTACCTCCAATGCAATTTTTCCCTCGGGGCACGCTGAGTGACCCGGCACTATCCCGTGAAACACTGTTGAACTAATCTGTAGCTGGGACTCCTTGAGGCCCATGCGTAGAAAGGTTTCCCAGTATAAGATGTTAATGCTGCTTCCACCGTCCATCAGAACCTTTTTCAACTCGTAACCATTAACTTGTGGTGCAACCACCAATGCTAAAACTCCCGGGTGTTCTATCCTTTCCGGGTGATCTCTTCTGCTCCACGTTACGTCTTGCTCTGACCATCTCAGATATCTCGGGACAGCCTAGGAAACCGAGTTTACCGCTTGTTTCAGTATCTTTTTTATCCTTGTTAGAAGCTCCTGTAGTATGCACATGATACTGTCCCAATTGCTTGGGGTTAGCTTGGAAGCCTCCAGCTCCCCCTTGGTTGTTACCCGGGTTTCCGCCTGCCGGGTTACCGACTGGGGGTGGGCCGTTGCCCGGGTTTACACCCGGACCCGGTCCTCCTCTTCGACCTGCACCTCGCATGGCTCTGTTCACTTCCTCGTTCTTCCATCTCTGTAGGTCCGCGCACTGCTCCAGTGAGTGGTTAGCTGGCCTACCGTTCCTGCTGTGCTTAGGGCACGCCATCCTGAAGATATCCCAGTTGTTGCTCGACCTAGGTGGCCCTTGATAATTTCGTCCGTTGAAATTTCCTTCTGCTCTGGGTCTCGAAGACCCGGCTTCTGTGTTAGCAACAAACTCGGAGCTTCCCTCAAACGGGCGCTTGTTCTGGTTATTCCCATTGTTACCTCCATTGTTACCCGGCGTTGATCCGTTGCCGGTTCTTCCATTGTTGTTGTTCGTGTTTGCTTTTGCTTTCTTGTCATCGACGTCCTCTTCTGTAGTATCCGTTGCGGCGTGTTTGTTGCATGCATCCATAAGCTCTCCCATCGTAACCTCTGAAGCATTCCGACTAGATTTCATGCGAGTTAACTTTTGCACTAAAGGTGTGTACTTGCACGTCTTTTCCATAGCTTGTAGCGCATCCTTGGGCTGAATATCTGTAGATGAATGAAGTATCTCCATAACCCGACGCACCCAGCTGCGCGCCGACTCTCCCTTCTTTTGAACGCATCGCTTTAGGTCATCAATAGTGAATAACTTTCTGCACGTCCCATGAAAGTGCTTGATAAACGCAGTTTTCAACTCCTCCCATGACTTGATAGATCCTTCCGGTAGATTAGTGAACCATAACTTTGCTGCTCCTTCTGACATCATCAAGTACATGAACTTGGTTTGAAGATTCTCGGATGCATTGCGAATCGACATGGCCATCTCATAACTGCTCAACCATGTCTCTGGATCCATAGTCGGCTCGTAATTCACCACTTTACCCGGTTCCTTGAACTTTTCCGGGTAAGGCTCAGCCCTGATGTTATCCGACAGACAACAGCGAGATTAGTCGGAACTGGCCTTACTCGGGAAACATGTCATCCTGCGGGTGGTCCGCGCACAGCAGACCCGGCCGCAGCTCTCCTGGCTCTGGAACTATCCACGACAGCTTGCGCTCTTACGCTGCTGGTACTGCCTGAACGCGTGGAGGAGGCGGCATTTGCTGCTGTTCTTCCCTCCGCCGCGCTGAACTTGTCTGGATATTGCCGGTGTTGCCTCGCTGCTGGCTGACGTATGGTGTCCCATGCATTCCACTTCTGTGATCCGGGTAATTAACTTGCTGCGCCACCGCGGTGCGCAGCATACCTATCGCCCGCCGGGTCTCCTCTGCGTGGAGTGACTCTCTCACAGGGATTTGATTCAGTGCGAGTGTTGCTGCGTACACGTTATCCATGGGATTGTTGTAATGACCTGTTGGTGTGCGAAATCGTGATGGTGGCGGTGGTGGTAACGTATTGCCGGTTGTAACTCCAGTCTGTGGTAAAGGTAACCCGGCTTGCACGTTGGCCGGCTGTGTTCCCACAGTTGCCGGTTGAGGTGCAGTTTCTTGGTTCGCCGCTGGAATCGGCTGATCTTGAGGCGTGATGAACAGCGTGGCCGGGTTAATAACTCCTCCAAATGCTGGTAATCTGGTTTGGTGCCTTTAATGTATTCTAGTTGTTTCCTCTCGGAGCCGAGTTTCCAATGCATCCAGGTCGCGTTGGCGTGTGGCCATCCCTTGCTTTTCTGCTTCTACCTGCCTTCTCTGTTGCTCCAGCGCACGACGAGCTACATCCAGATCTCTAACACGTTCCGCCGCGTTTTCCGGAGTGATGACTGTGGCCAAAACGGTGGGGTCTAGGATCAAGTTGTTGTCGAATAGGGCCGGGTGCCACGGGTTGGAAGGACCCGCCCCTGGTGTCCGGTTTGCTAGAAATCCGAACGTGTTTGCCTAAAGCTCATCGTCTGCCGCGCGACTGGTAACCGATGCCGATTCTCCGTCAACCCGGGCTAAGACCGGGTTTCCGTCAACCGGATCTGGCTGCTGGGCCAATGCTTGTGCGGCTCCGACTGCGGCCGCGGTCACGTTCCCCTGGTTAAGATTGGTCGCAGGAGCCGTGTAAACCGCAACCTGGCGCACGATGCTTGTCGTAGATTCGTACTGCACCTCCTCGCTGCTGTTTTTCTCGTACCGGTCCTCCAGGAGATGCAAGATAGATTCGGTATCATCCTCCCTCACGGCCTGGCCACGCGGGGTCCATGTCGGCTCTTCCGGCTGTTCCCACTTCGTGGCGGTTTCCTCTGTCGGATCCACCGTTTCGATCGATTCTTCTCCGTCTGATTGAGCGTAGGTGGCTTCCCCTGATACAGAATCAAATCCGAAATCATCAGGGATTGAACCAGACGTACGTACCATACCGATGAAGACGTTGATCTGGCCGATTGTTACGACAGATCCGGACTCGAGCAGATCCGAGTCTGCCCCCCAGCCGGAATCGTCCACCATCTTCTCTCCTTTTGGGTCGGTGTAGATCTCGCCGATGAAAAGGTTCTCCATGTTCTTCCGAGCTTCTCCCGTGATGTAAACACCCTTGGACGTGAGCCCCACGGTGGGCGCCAACTGTCGTGGGATAATCACCGCAGACGTTACCGGGGGTAACTTATCTTGGGGCAAATCGACTCTGGTGTTTGGGAGAGGGTTTAGCTCAGAGGAAAACATGATGATATTCGATCCGGTAGCCGGCAATCAAGTCGCCGAGTCTCCGATCTTAATATAATAACTCGATCTCGTATTACACTGGATATTCGATACCTAGGGATGTTGCTCGAACTCTTGGATCTCTCCAAACCTAACCTAGGGGCCGGCTTATAAAGCATCCGAACCCCCAGGCCTGCTCTCCAAGGCGTACTCTGAATCCTACCCGGACACTGTTTACAAAACCCTAAACTTCCTTATCGGAACCCACAATCCGGGTTACCAGGCCTATGATCTTGGGCTCCTTCTAGAAGCTCCTTTAACCTTAGCCAGATCTCGCGCAACGTCCTTTGGGCCGAGTTACACCTTGGCGTTGGCCTACCGGGTTATCATACCTCCATCAAAGGAGGTTGGTGTGCAGCGCATTATATGCTATGGCGACTCGGATCTGGTCGTGCAGCAAGTTTCTGGTACTTGGGATGCCCTGGATGCCAACATGGCAGCATATCGGTTCCTGGTGCAAACTATGACTGGATTTTTTGAAGGCTGCGAGTTCCAACACATACACAGAGCAGAGAATGAAGCAGCCGATGAGCTGTCCAAGTTGGGGTCTTCTCGGCAGTCCATCCCAGCTGGGATTCCCTTGGAGCATTTGAGAAAGCCATCTATCAAGCCATCCCCCAACTCGGAGTCTATTTTCGTTCCTTCTCTGCCAGGCGAAGAAGCTGTTCCCATGGAGATTGACTGGGATGGTGCAAAAGAGAACCCGGGGACTGCAGTCTCCATCCCGGGGACTGGCGCCTGCAACATGGGGGACTGTCCCTCCTTACTCGAGGACTGCCCCTCCTAACTCGGGGACTGTCGCGTTCATCGAGGGGGTCCTTGCTGGATGCTCGGGGACTCGTGACCTCGTCCTCAACACAGAAGATGCAGTGGTGGCTGTTCCAATGGAAGTGGACGAACCAGTGTTTCCCACGTGGGAGACACCGAGTTGGGCTATGCCCATATTATCCTTTCTAAAGGACGGCACCCTACCAACTGATGAGGTTACCGCAAGGCAGATTCAGAGAAGATCCAAGGGCTACACCATCTTCAGAGAAGCGCTGCATAAAAGAAGTCCCACTGGCGTGTTGCAACGCTGTGTGGAGCCAGAGGAAGGAGAATAAATCTTGGTGGAGATACATCAAGGAGAATGCGGACATCACGCCTCTTCCCGGGCTCTGGTCAAGAAGGCTTTTAGGCATGGCTTCTTTTGGCTCACTGCCTTGAAGCAAGATGAATATATTGTGAGGAAGTGCAACGGATGCCAGAGATTCGCAAGTAAGATTCACATGCCTGCTTCCGAGTTGAAGACCATTCCCATTACTTGGCCGTTTGCGGTTTGGTGTTTGGATATGGTTGGTCCTTTCAAGCCGGCTAGAGGCAAGATGACTCACATCTTGGTCATGGTAGACAAGTTCACCAAGTGTATTGACGTGAAGCCTATTCGGAAGTGCGATGGAGCCACAACTGTGAGTTTTCTGAAGATGTGATCCTGAGATACGGCTACCCGCACAGCATCATCACAGACAATGGCACAAATTTTGCTGAGGGTGCCTTTGCAAGGTTCTGCAGAGATAAGCACATTCGGCTAGATGTTGCATCTGTTGCGCATCCCGCCTCCAATGGGCAAGTTGAAAGAGCAAATGGCATGGTGCTATCAGGCATAAAGCCAAGGCTGATTGAGCCACTGCTGAAAACACCCGGGTGTTGGCTAGACGAGTTGCCAGCGGTGTTGTGGAGTCTAAGGACTAACCCTAACCGGTCAACCGGCTACACACCATTCTTCTTGGTTTATGGAGCTGAGTCCGTGTTTCCAATTGACCTAGAGCATGACTCGCCCCGAGTAACCCTCTACACTGAGGCAGAGGCGAGAGAAGCTCGAGAAAATGACGTTGACCTGCTAGAAGAAGCAAGAGGGCTTACTCTGTCATGTTCAGCTGTTTACCAGCAAAACTTGAGGCGTTATCATAGCCGGAAAGTGAACCCAAGGGTTTTCAGAGAAGGAGACATGGTACTTAGGCTCGTGCAGCGCACAGCCGGGATGCACAAGTTATCTCCTCTGTGGGAAGGGCCATTCATTGTGAGCAAGGCTCTACACAATGATGTGTACTACCTGGTTGACGCACAGGCACCCCAGAAGAACAGGCCGGATAGAGCATGGGAGGAATCTAAGCGCCCCTGGAATGTAGCTTTACTCTGCCGCTTTCATTCATGAGCAAAATGTGTATGTATCCTCACCCGAGTTAAATTCTAGTCGGCACTCCGAATTCGAACTTGGGGACTGCCCTTGTCAAAACTTTCTCTGTGCGGTTCTATCCTGTTTTACCTTTGTGTACTCGGTTGCTCTGCTTAGAATTTCATAAGTACATTTAGTACTGTGTTTAAACCTAAGGGCCAACTCTTCGACTCTGCTGCTGTCCGAAACCCGGCTTCATGGCAAGCAAGAGACCAAGCCAGAGGTCAATGAGCACACGAAAACTGACTAAGGAAATGAGGAGTACAGGAACCGAGTAGAGTGTTCTTTACTGCTTTTTATTAACTTTTTTCGGCTAAGTGGTGGGCAGCGTTACTATGAATGTTTCTAAGTGGCTAAGTATTTGAAACATAATCTTTGACATCTTGTGACTCGACTACCAAAAAAGCCACAAGTGGCAGGTAAAAGCTGAGACGAAAAGAGAGAGCGGCTAAAAAATGTAACTCGGGGACTTGCATAATAACGCAACCCGGCATCGAGCGAGTGTTGCTCAAATAACAAGTATCAAACTTCAAACTGGAATAAAAATGAGTAGCAACAAAGACTTAATAGTTTGGATACATTTGCACCCGGCATCCCGGGGATCTCATGGAAGTTTAAGGTAAATGTTTCAGGCAGCAGCATCGTGAGTGGTGGCAGTGTTGTCCGCAGCAGTCTTCTCGGCGTCGGTTTTCTCGGCATCAGCATCGATGTCCATCTTGGTGGCTTTCTCAGAAGTGGCCGTGGAGACAGAGATGGGATCGGTGGCCGAGGTGGATGCAGTTGATTGGGTCCTGAGTAGCGCCTCGGCGTCAGGAGCCGCGCCAGAAGTCGAGCCCAACTCGGGAGCAGCTTGCTGGATCACCATCTCGGTGGTGATGGTGGCCTCCTGAGTGTTGGCTTCCGGCTCCTCGGCATCTGCATCAACCTTGGCCTTCCCCTTCTCGGATCCATCCTTGGCGGCACCGTCCTCGAAAACACTCAAGTCCTCCGACTCGGTGTCCTCGTCTTCATCGTCGTCCTCGCTTTCCGCCTTAGTTTCTGGCTCAGGGAGGCCGTCGATGTAGTTGGCGGTGTCCGCGTAGGAGGCTACCTCATAGGCAACTGCCTTGCGGCGAGCAATGCAGTCGGGATCCTTGGACCATTTGGAGTCTTGGCGCAACTCGAGGATCCTGTCAAGGTTCAGGTTTTTGTACCAGCCGCAGATGAAGTGAAGCAGTTCATCAGCTCCTGCCCGAGCTGCGGAAGCACGCCACTTCTTCAACTCGGCCTTCACGCCGTCCAGCTTCACGGAGATCTCGCGGAGGGTCTTGGGGGCAGTTTCACCAGGCCAGAACAAGTCATGCAGCTTATAGGCTGTGGACACCATCCTGGTGCCCAAGCCTTTGAGTTGGCGGAGCTGAGACTTGATGCTGGTGAGGTTGTCGCCGATTGTGGATTTGGTGTCCGTGGGCAGTCCGGAGGCAGCTCGGAGTTCTTGTGCTTTAGCCAGAGCAGGCGTGCTAGCAGCGCAGAGATCAGGGAAGATATCTGAGAGAGAAACCAGCAAGAGTTAGAAATGGAGACAGAGAAGAGACGAAACCAGGTAGAAAAGATGAGAAGCAAAGCAAGCCAAGAGGAAGAGAAGAAAGAAACAGCCAAGTGCAGAGAAGCATAAACTCAGTTTGAAGCTCAACGAGTAGCTCGTCCAGCTTGATCTTCCAGGCCTCCTCATCAGCAATGTGCCTATCTTCGATGCTGCGCGCACTGGCGACCTGGAGCATGAGCTGCTCGTTGTGCTTCTTCAACACCTCGAGTTCCGTCTCGAGGGCCTTCTCTCTGGCCTTGGAAGTTTTCTTGATCTCTTCCTTCTTGGCAACTTGGTCAAGGCCTCCTGGAGAGCACTCTTGAGTTGGACCTGCATCTGCTCGAACTTGGCGTGCTCTGCGTCGCGTTCCTTCTTAAGCTCAGTTTCTCGAGTTTCCAGCTGCTGTTTTACCTCGGCAGGCATCAGACAGTTGAGGTGCTGCTCCCGGAATTTCTTGTACTCTTCTGCGAGAAGAACATAACCGTTAGAAGAATAACCAAGTAAAAGGAGAAACACAAGTACACAATAGTCAGCAACTCACCTTCTAGTCCCTTGATTATGCTTTCGGTGGAGGTAGAGAAGACATGGCAGTTTTCGTGCTCCTTCTTCAGCTCATTGGATTTGCCTGCAGAGTAGACAGAGTTAGAGCAAAAAGAAAACTCGGGCGTAAACACAAAACGCACAAACCGAATAGCTAGAAGCTTACTTTCGGTTTCAGAGATTTGGAGAGCACGGTCCAGTGCCGCCTGCTCCATCGCAGCATCATGTTTGCGTTCGGCCTCAAGGGCCGCGATGCGGTTCTTCGCGATGCTGGGGTTCCAGAGAAGCCGGCGGAACAGGTTGGTCCTCTTCAAGAGCCTATTCTGTGAAAGAGAAGAAAAGGAGTTAGAGAAATTTGGAAGATTTGGCCCGAAAAGACGGCAACACGGTTGAGTACCCGCCTACTCGGCCCGAATCTCGGGGACTGGGGACTGGCTAAGGAGAAAAAGAAGAACTGAAGAGAAGAGAAACGACAATTGGGAAAAGCAAGAGAAACTTACAGCGTATGTCTGCTCGACGTCGGCGGCGGCTTTGCGGAGGACGAACAAATTCGCGGCCAGTGTGCTGGTGTTGGAGGCGATGGTCATTGTATTATTGCCAAGGTCGGCCTTGTTCCAGTCGACGCGGTAATGATCAACTGCGCCAAGGGTGCTGCCATTCCACTTGTCGATGCCGTGGGCGTCACTCTCCCAGACCTTGTCAATGAAGCTTACCCGGTCCACGACCTGCATCAACCCTTCTGATTGGACCTCATCCTCACCGGCCTCGCGCGAGTAGAACTCGATGGGTTTCTTGGCCTTGAGCTTGGCGTCCACTGCCTTGGCCTGGCCGTCCTTCAGAGCGGAAAGCCGCTGCTCGCCTTTGGACAAGGAGATGCTGTGTTGCTTGGATACAGACATCAGTTATGATGGCCAGCTGCCTTGTGCCCGAGCAGCACTTGACCCTTCGCCTGGGCCAGCAGATCCACCAGCAGCGCCGATGGTGAGTTGCATGCTCTTCGCTGCCGGTTTTTCGGTTGACTTGGGCGGTGGCATCAGACCTGCATCCTGCGCAACCTGGCGCGATGGATTCTTGCGAACAATTGTGGCTTCAGGTTTAGCGGCCTTCTTGGAAGCAGTGTCCCGTCCGAGAAGCGGACGGAGGAACTTGGCGTGATGTAGGAGGAGGCATCTGCTGAGATGCAGTCTTGGTTGTGGGAGGAGGCAGCTGCTGGGATGCAGTCTTGGTGGTGCTCTGTTTCAGTGGAGGGCTCGGTGCAGTCGGTGGAGTAGCCTGCTGGGTAGGTGGCACAAGGGGCCGGCTACCCTGCGCAGTGCCTGGCTGCGCTTGGTCCTGCAGGACAGGCTCCACCACAGTTTTCTCAACCCGCTGCTCGGCAGCGGGATCGGGTCTTGCGTCTACTCGTTCTTCTACCCGTGGCGTGGCCGCGGGGTCATCTTGAGCTGCAGCTTGTTCTTCCTGCTGCTCGAGGTTCTCGTCTTGCCGCTCAAGGGCGGCACGGTCTTGGTTCTCATCTTCTTGTTCAACATTCTCCCCAGCTGAGGTAGCTGGGGGAGATGGAGGCGTCTCGTCGTGAGCAGCATCCGCGCGCTCTGGTCCGCATAGGTCTGCTGCTCCAGTTTCTCGTCTTGATCACCAACGCCCGTGTTCTCGGCGCCGACGTCTTCTTCTTCTATCTTCACGGGGGAAGGCAAGCGTGTCCCACCCTGCGGAGCTGGCTCGTCGTCCGATTCTGAGAGCTCAACGAACTTCTCGAGATCGATGACGGATTTCCTCTTGCTGGTGCGAGTGGGGGCAGCGGCTGCGTCAGCATCCAGAGGTTCGCTGGAAGAAGGAAAGAAATCAGAAAAGAAGAAACAGAGAGAAGTGTAGCGAGAAGCAGCAAGTTGGTACTCGGATGAAGTAGTTTACCCTTTGACGGTGGGAGGTTGCCTTCTGCCGGTGGTGATCTTCTTCCCCTTCTTCGGCTTCTTGGAAGCAGGCTCTTGGCCACCACTGCCCGTCCTCTTCCGGGTTGGGGGAGCAGCCACGGACAGAGGATTAACCTCCAAGGCCTCGTCATCACCCTCCAGCTCAGGGTCCTCTTCAGGTTTGGGGATGGTCTCGTTACCTGGGTGGCCGAAGCCGCGTTTGAAATGCGCAAGGAAAACGACGTACTCATCCGCTTCAGGTTTGGGGATGGTCTCGTTACCTGGGTGGCGGCACACCACGCCGGGAGGCACGCGGCGGGTGTTGACCAGCCATTGGCAGTCTTCCGCCGTGAGCTCGGAGCCCTCCCAGCCGGCGCGGGCGGCGGCGTCGTCGTCTCCGCATGCTGCCATGACGTCGGAGATGTGAATCGAATCTGAGAAGCGAAGGCAGTGGTGGGAGATGTGATTTGGAGTGCAAGATTGGAGTCTGGATCTCTCTCTTGGTCTCTCTGGTGGCGCGTGGAGCAGCGGCACGGCAAGCGGTTGCGGTGGCGATGCGCTCGACGGCGGCGGAGAGACGAAGGGGCAGGAGATGGGAAGGAGCAGGAAAGAGAAGAAGGGAGCCTAGAGGGGGTATTTATCCCGCTCCCTCAGGTTGTAGTTACCGGTGAGTTACGTGCGGATTGATCGTGCGCAGAGATCGCGCAACGTGGGTAGCGCAACCGTTTGAAACGCACACAGCGCATATCGCACGCGTAACGGGCGCACTTAATCCCACGCCGAGATCGTGGGCTCTTAAGTGCAGTTGAAGTGACTTAACGGGCTGGTGGGCCCTGGTCGCAGTTATGGGCGCATGGCCTGCTGTATCCCAGGCACCGAGACGTCATGGGTACGGGGGTGTGACACGTGCCCTATAGCGACATGGAGAGATGGATTTGCTCTGTCGCAGCAGGATTCTGTTTAAAATTTCGCTAGGTCTTTTTACTCGGCATCAGAGAAGAGAAATGGTGCTACTCGGAGAAGAAGAGATTCAAGTAAGGGATAAAGGCTACTCGGAGGTGCAACTCGGCATCTTACAGTTCGAAGACAAGATTTGTTTTTAAGATGGAAGGGCCCAGTGAACAAGTTCGCAGGACTCTACCAGCTTTGGGGACTAATGTCGGGGGGTTACCCCCGAGTAGGGGTAAGGCAAGTGCTAAAGGCAAGATCAAAGGAGGTGTCTGGCTGAGAAGCTGGCTACCCGGTACTTGCTACCCGGTCGACTGCTATCCGGCCGTACACACCGATGGCCAGAAGGAAGAATCAAAGAAGTTATGTTCTTCCGGGTAGAGGAATTGGTCCGAGTAGAGGGAGTGGATACCTACTTGGGCCAGAAGTCAAAGGAGCCGTTCTGACAAAGGATCCCGCGTATCCTGCGTCCGTACGACGTGCGGTTCAACTTACGTAGCGCGTGATTATCCGCGCTACGGCATGGCTACAATGGAGGTAGGCGCCTGTCAAGTCCTGTCACTGACGGAGGGGACAGGACAGGGCTACGGGCCTACCCTATCTCACTGACAAGGTGGACAGGTCCCATCACCGGACGGCGCGCGACGACTTCCCGCACACGCCTCAGCGAGAAGCCAGAGGCGTGCTCTGTCGTGCAGTGCTCCTGTCACGTCAAGCCGTACCTTATACTCGTTTTCTATTCGGCTGGGCACCAGTATATAAGGTGCCCTGCCTCCTCCTGTGAGAGGTTCGGTTCACTTCGCTGCCTTCATCGTAACACTTGACATTTGCTTCACGTAGAGAGAGCTAGAGTGGCTACTCGACCGAAGGCCTAATTGTACCGTGGCTACTCGGAGAACACTCATATAAAGAGAAGGGCAGGAGCAGGGGTGTTACCTCCACACGAGGGCCCTGAACCTGGGTAAGATCTTGGTGTTTGCAGTGTTAGATTCATCCTACACACGGCTACTCTCCGTGTGATCCCTCCCCGATCACCTCCAGCGTCCATCGACCCTAAACAGTTAGCCATCCTATGGCATCTGCCGTGACACCACCACGACACTTTGGCAACCGAGGTGTTCAATAGCCTTGTGCGTATTAGAGTAGGGAACGGGAGGAAGACCTATTCTGGAAGGATAGATGGCTGGATGGGCGGTTGGTGGCTGACGTGGCCCCCCTCTTGGTGGCTGCAGTTAATCTCAAAACGGCAAATAAGAGGACCGTCTTTGAAGCTATGAGAGAGAGCAAGTGGATAAATGACGTGAGGGCACCATTTGACCTCAGGATGGTGGCACAATGTGTCGATCTTTGGCTGATGATATAGATGAGACCTTGGGAAGAGGAGAGGGAAGACGAGTTCAGGTAGCCGTCTACCTCAGGTGTTTACTCAGCCAGTGCAACATACAAACTGCTCTTGCAGGGGCACACGAGATTCCCTCTGGCCAATGGGATTTGGAAGTGCTGGGCGCTAGCCAAGTGCAAGATCTTCATGTGGTTGGCACTACAGCACATGATGATATAGGGTGGCCCAATCTTCTCAATGAGCTTCTCTCTCTCTTTTTGTATTTTCTGATATATGTGGATAACTAGTGCTATACTGAGACCTCTCACTTGGATGACCCCTGTTGCCAATGCAACAACAATCAAGCCTTTTGGATATTCTCAACTACACACTCTTGCACAAGCAATCAATGATCACAAGTGGTCCTGTATCCCCCTATTCCCGATGGAATAACAAGATATCACACAAACTTTGACTTGGTATACTTCAAGATGAATGCTTAGCAGCAATACAATCTCAAGGATAGGGTTTTCTTTGTCTAAATTGTTCTCCCCTAATCCACACTCAGGTGGCATGATTATATAGGTGGGGGTGCGGCCACAAGGGCTTCCTTGCGCAAGCAACCCACCTCCTACTAGGACTAGGACTCCTATCATCACTAGGAGTCCAACTAGGACACTAATAGCACAAATATGGATACAAACCGACCCACACTATGGGATTTTGGCCACACATGGTATACAAACCATACCTCTTCGAAAATAGGGTTTTTATGGTGCATTTGACTTGGTGGAGGCACCTATCCCCATGTCTTGATGAAATAACAATTGTTCTATTGAAATAACAATTGTTATGAATTGTTTTCACCATCTTGCTTGATTGTTTTCATCAATGTTATCTTGTTTTCATCATCATGAATGTTTGTTTTCACCATATTCATGTTGTCTTCTATCAACTCTCCATTCATGCTTGTGAGAACATAATCCTTAGGCATGTCCTTATCATCCTCCCTTTCTTCAAGACAAGACGTCCTCGGCTTGTTATAATCTGAAAGTGGAATAAACAAAAAGAACAAAGTGTATGCACAATATATGTATCTATAATGGCACTCATTAGTTGTTAGTAAAACATAATGTAGTGCATATGAATTGTGATCACGAAATTTGTATGAAAATAACACATAAAAGTCATAGCTTTTCAATCCATAGCAATCATAATTGCATATATAAGTGAAATTTATTTGAATAGCACATGTATCCAATGAATATTGTGGTTAACAAAACATATGTGTAATATTATGCCCATATGTAAAAATTTGTAATTCATCCCGAGGTAACATATCATATAATTCGGCATTATCATAAGTGATACGTATGCGATGTACCATGAAAATTTTATCCAAGTTATAATCACCAATCAAATAAAATTTGAACCTAGTATCATATGTGCTAGAATTATCACAAGTAAGAACACTTGTATCCGTGGCATAATCCTCCAAAATATGTGATGTTTGTGATGTTTCTTTGTGCTCCCTTTCTTCAATAGCAACCTGTACACAAGAAACAACACTAGGAAAAATTATGTCATTAGTTAAAAGACTCTTTCCACTCGGCCTAGACTTTTCTTCCTCCATAGCTTTGGTGTTTTCACTCTCCTTCTCTTGAATCATCTCAATTTTGTGTCTTGATTCATTCACAATCTGTTGTGGTGTCATAGGCCTCAAAATAATATCCTTATTGTTCCAATTCAAGTGATATGTGTTAGCTCTCCCCATATGTGTAACCTTCTTGTCAAATTGCCAAGGTCTTCCAAATAATAAATGGCAAACTGTCATGGGAACCACATCACACTCAATTGTATCTTTATATGGTCCAATTTGAAAATCCACTCTCACCATATGGCATACCCTGATTTCTTCCTTGTTATTTAGCCATTGAATATAGTATGGATGTGGGTGTGGATTGTAATGTAACCTTAGCTTTGCACATAGCTCCTTGCTTGCTAGATTTCTACAACTCCCTCCATCAATGATCACCTTGCAAGCCATATTGGGTCCAACAATTGCCTTGGTTTGAAATAAATTGCATCTTTGGCTCTCATCATTGCTAGGAATAACACTCAAAGCCTTGGTGCAAACAATGGTTGGATAATTGGTAGCAAAAGCATTAAGTGGACCATCATCATCATCATCATATGGATCCTCTCCATTAGGATCAGCATCATCTCCACTCTCATACTCCTCATTAGCATTGATCACCATAACTTTCTTATTAGGACAATCTCTTTTAAAGTGCCCTCTTCCTCCACAAGTATGGCATGTTATGTCTCTATGTCTAGCTGTTGATTGAGTAGAACCACTTCCACTAGCCGCAGGTTGTGGTGTTTTCCTTGTATTGGAGATGCTTGGCTCGGATTTGGATGCTGTAGTATCTCGAATTGGAGTAATTGGAGGTGTAGGTGGTGAAAAGGAAGAGGATCTCGAAGGCGAAATCTTTCTTGGAGCCATAGTAACCTCCTCGGCCAACCTCTTTTCTGCCTCCCTTGCTTGATGCAACAATTCTGTCATATTGCTATATTGAACTTTCCTCACAATGCATCTTATTTGGAAAGATAATCCTGACAGAAATCTTTGCATTGTTTGTTCTTTTGCTTCAACAACTCGAGCTCTTTGTAGCACTAATTCCATCTCCTTGTAATATTGATCCACTGAATTTGTTCCTTGTTTCAAATTTTGCAACTTGTCATAGAGAGTCCTCAAATAATTTGTTGGAACAAACCTGTCTGTCATAAGTTGTTTCATCTCAGCCCATGTAGTAATTTCTGGTTGATTTTGTGTTTCCCTCAATCTTATGATGCCATCCCACCACAAGAGAGCATAACCATCAAATCCAGAAGATGCTATATTGATTTTCCTCTCATCAGTGTAATTATGCAATCTCCATAGCTTTTCTATCTTCAATTCCCACATCAAGAACTCCTCAACATCATCATTATCACATGTGAGAGTAGGCACAGGGAACTGGGTCTCGAATGGCGCCCCTCTCCTCTCCCACCACCCACCCCTCCCCCCATGGCGATGTTGACCGGATCTAGTAGGCATGGAGGCCCTCCTTCAGTGGGATTTCTCCCCGGGATTGGCCGTGGAAGCACAGGTTCGTCGTAGGTTTGGTTCACCCATCACCTTCTCCCCTTCATCCGGCCTTAAGGAGTTCTACTTGGTGGTCTCTTTTTCCTCGGCCTCTTTCAAACTCACTGAAGAGTCAGTGGGTTTAGCCCTTCAATCATGTATTGGGGGATTTCACAAAGATTTCAAGGTTTTTCAACTTTCGGATGCTCGTTTCCGGTTTTCGGTGGCCTCCAATAAAGTTGGCCATTTTATTTATCATCTCCGTGATCGTATTTGGCCGGATTTTATTTGCCATTTCTCTCTCTTTAGGGGTTCTGACCCTAAACTTACTGGATTTGTTCACAACGTTCATCGATCATGGGCTTCAAAGGTTGAAATTAAGGAGATATCCCAATGTTCACCCCTTCGTGTCAAGCATCAGCTGCACATTCTCGAGGCTAGTGCACGTCTGGATCACTCTGCTTCTGCTGAACTGGCCAAATTTGGTTTCTTTCGTGATTCTGAGGCACCCCCTCGTGCTGCGCCTATCGGGCAGCCTAAGTTTTCTTCACCTTCCCATGAACTGGTGGATGATCAGCCATCACCGGAGTCTCCGCCGGCGTTGCCCGGAGCTGATAATATTATTTCTGTTGGAAAGTTCATTACACCGATTACTACGGGTGATCATTATGGGAAAGGACATATTTTCTATTCCCCTTTATTTCGCCAGGAAATTGGGATGGACTTGCCATCCACTACACTCGAGAATATTGAAGATCTTAGGATGGCTAGTTATTCCGGGCAGGAGATTAAAGAGGCTCTATCTATTCCTTTTATCCCGCCTCGATCACTGGTTTTTGAAATTTTGGGCCGTTGCTCCCGTTGTGGCCTCAAGGATCATCTTTGGCCCGAGTGTCCGGGTATTTGCAAACATTGTCAGATTATCGGTTTTAAGTGTGTTGACTGCGATTCATCGGAGCCTTTTTCTGGTAATACCGTTATTGGGCCGACAGGTGCATCGGGCCCATCTAATGATGCTAGCCCATTGGCTCCCCTCCAGGATATATCTGACACTGGGCCTCTTCCATGCTGCTTTCGTTGCTTGGAATTAGGACATATAAGGAAAGACTGTAAAAATGATATTAAATGTCTTGATTGCTTTGGGTGGGGTCACCTTGCCAGAGAGTGCCCAATTAAGGTGTATTGCAGATTTTGTCACGCTGCAGATCATTTTATTCCGGATTGCCCGAAGATTATTTGTCGACGTTGCAATTTAAAGGGACATCAATCTGCTGCCTGCCGTCAACGGTTTTTATGGGTACCCAAAGGAAGTACATCTCCTAATTTGGTAACCGGGGCGGTGGTCGATTCACATTCTGGGCCCACTCCATCTTTGACTACACCAGACCAAGTTGGAGAACTGGAACGCCTAGCTATTCCTCTCGGCACCTCCGCTTCTCCCATTGAGCAGAGCACAGCAATGGCGAACTTCCCGGTCAGGCCATTTGATTTTGTTTCTGCCTACTCCAACATAGATCCTGGGCCTGACGACCGTCTCCAACGTGCTCGATTGGTGGTTGGTGATCCCCCCCGCACCAATGAAGACTCCGCCATTGTTCTGGTAAATCCCCCTGTCTCGGACAATCTTCGTCGCACTATTCTGGATCAAATCGTAGCTTCGGTCAACGAAGATTATGATAATATCATCTCTGAGGCGGAGATTTCCATCCTTGGGGTGGGGCTTGTGAGATTTTCTTCAGCTGAAATCCGTGACATGATGGTAAGGGATAGCCCGCACCCATTTGATGTTTTTGATGAGGAGTCCTCTTTCACCTTCATTCGGCACGATGAGGGGATGAATATGAGACGACCAGTTTTCAATCTTGATGCATGGATCCTCTTTTTGGCATTCCCCACTGATTACTTGACAGACTACTACATCAACAAAGCGGTGTCGCTCTTTGGGAGGCTTGTACTCTGGCACCGACGGGAGGCGAGCAGGTCCAGGGTTCTTATGCGCGTCCAGCTGCGTAGTGCTCGGGAGGTTCCCCGCAACATCATTGTTACCAGGGTCTCTTCTCTCCCTGGACATGGAGTGTCATGGACGGTGCCCGTTTATATTCTCAATAGCCGCCAGGATCTGGCGGGTCTGATTGATACTGAAGAACCTCCTCCGCCTATGAATGCATCGCCGCACCCTTATGAGCTCCCTTATCTGACAGTCATGCAGCAATATCATCTGGATGTTCAGGGATTCAATGAGCAGCAGGCTGAAGCTAACTGGCAAGGTGATGTGATGGTGCATGAGGAACGACAAGAGGGATGGGGACAGTGGCCTGCTGTTCCTGAAATTTATTTGGGTATGGACATGAGGCAGTATTTGGGATACGACGGCCCATCTCTGTTAGATGGTGTGGCCAACTCTGATAATTTATCTGATGACGCTATGGATGCCTGGAACGATCATGTTGAAGAGGTGGAACGTGCTGCGTTGGATGTCGTCTGGGACACCCACCTGGGGGCTGCACTTCAGACGTGCTGGTGGGCGGTTAACAGATCTTGAGGTGCAAGCTGGAGCTGAATACCGGGTTTTCTTGGGTTTGCTCATGCGTCAGGTTTACACCCGCACTATCCTCCCATCTGCTCCTGTGGATGATGGTTTCTGCTTGGGACACCTGGTCAATGCTGTCATATCTCCCGGAATGCAGCATATGTGGACAAGTTTTATCAGTGCTGGTGCCCCCGTTGACATCGTTCCGCCATCTGTCATACGTATTGCTCTTCATCTGCCCCAGTTTCCTACTGATACTGCTACTTGGATTTCTGTGGAGCTCTCGCCTATTTTACGCGACTATCTGTCCGCGGTGAGGGGAGCGGCCGATGAGGTGATCACGTGCATTGATCTTCCTGACACCATGGAGATGGTTCGCGCGGACCTGGGTTTTGTACCTGATTTGCCTCAGATGAATACTGCAGGGACTCCGATCCCTAGCTCCTCGTCCACTGCTCCTATGCCGATCTTGACTCGTGCCAAGGCTCGAGCGGGTAAGATCTCTACCCCACCTGTTGCTAGCCTTGTCAGACGTTGTACTAGGCATAACAACGATGGATTTATGCACATTGCATTGCCAGATAAGGCACCTAGGCGCCGCAGCTCTTCTGTTCCCCGTGCGCTGGCACCTGCACAGATGCAGTTAACTGAGATGCAGCGCATTGGTGTTGAAGAGTGTGGACTTGCTCCTGAAGATGTTTCAGACGAAAAGTTACTTCGGGACCCTTCTGCTTAACTGGTTCCTTCAGTCACGGTGGTGTGTGTGGCAGTCGCTTGTGAACCTGATTATGGCGAGTTATCATTTATTTTGTTTAGTCGTTAGTCCTAAACTTTATGTGATCAAAACATCGTATGATCGGGACCATATCTTATATTTTGTGGCTGTGTTGAGTACCTGTGATGTATGCTTATGCAATCGTTCAGTACTTGCTCGTTTAGCCTATATTGCTTCCCATGACGTCATCTGTTTATGCTCTGAAGCTCTGGCGTATTCTCTGTTGGAATATTAGGGGACTGAACAACCCAGAAAAATGGCCTCTTATTCTTAATAAGATTGAGGAAAGTATGGCTAATATTGTTTGTTTCCAGGAAACAAAGAGGGGTGAATTTGACACTCATTATATTAAGAAATTTGGTCCTAAACGCTTTGATCGTTTTGAGTATGTTCCTTCTGATGGTGCCTCGGGAGGTATACTCGTTCTTTGGATTGGGCATCAATTTTCGGGAGATGTATTGTTAGCTGAGCAATTCGGCATAGTGTTGCGCTTTACATCTCTAGCATCGATGGAATCTTTCCATCTTACTGTTGTTTATGGACCTTGTGAAGGTCTCGCGCGACAAAATTTTGTTGCATGGCTGTTTAGCTTGGATATTGCTGATAACGCCCTATGGTTACTTATTGTGACTTTAATTTCTATCGTTTCTCGGACAGTAGGAACAAACCTGGAGCTAATACGAAGGATATGGAGATTTTCACTGAAATCATTAGTTTTCATGGGCTTATTGAGCTTCCAATCAAAGGTCGATCCCACACTTGGAGTAATATGCAGTTGGATCCCCTTCTGACATAGCTTGACTGGTTTTTCACATCGGTTGCCTGGACCACCACTTACCCCAATTCTATGGTCACTCCTTTGGCTAGACCTACATATGACCATATCCCATGTGTACTATCCATTGGGACTTCCATTCCCAAAGCACAAATCTTTCGCTTCGAAAATTATTGGATCAGGATGCCTGGGTTTTATGACACTGTCAGAACTATTTGGGATATACATTGTGCAGGTGATAGTGCCAAGCGCATTTCATCTAAATTGAAATTATTGAGGAAAGGTTTGAGGAAATGGCAACAGAGCATCTCGACACTTAACCACTTTATCTCAAATTGTAATAATACCATTCTTCTTATGGATTCCATTGAGGACGCTAGACCGCTATTTATTTCTGAATGGAACTTCCGCAATGTGATCAAAGACCAACTGTCCCATCTTCTTCGTTGCAAATCGGATTATTGGAGGAATAGATGCACGGCCCACTGGGCTAAGAATGACAGTGAGAACACATCTTTTTTCTCATTCTATGGCCACCGTCAGTTATAGAGCTAACAATATTGCATCACTTGAACGAGAAGATGGTTCCGTTACATTTGATCATCATGAGAAGGCAGCACTGCTCCGCAGCACATTTCAAGCGCGTATGGGGATTACGGTGGGCATCGATAACGATTTCGAGTTTTCACGCTACCTCCCACGCCATGAGGGGTTGGATTGCCTTTCCCGCGCATTCGCTCGTGACGAAATCGATATTATGGTTAAAGAAATCGATAAGGCTCCGGGTCCAGATGGTTTCAACTGGCAGTTTATCAAGAGCTGCTGGCATATTATTAAAGAGGATTACTATAATTTATTTGATGATTTTTGGCATGGCACTGTTAATTTACAGAGTATCAACGATGCTTTCCTCACTATGATACCAAAGATCTCTGCTCCTAGTCAAGCAAATGATTACAGGCCCATTTCTTTACTTAACTCCTCATTCAAACTTTTGACTAAGATTCTAGCTAATCGACTTCAAGAGCACATTTTATCTATTGTTCACCAGAACCAATATGGATTTCTTAAAAATCGCAACATTCAGGATTGCATTGCTTGGGCTTATGAATACATTCATCAGGTCAAGGCATCTGGAACTGAGGCAGTTATTATCAAGCTGGATTTCAGTAAAGCATTTGATGTTATTGAACATGATGCCCTCTTAAGAATACTCACGGCCAGTGGATTCGGTCTATCTTCAGTACTGGTACATCTGCGGTTCTGCTTAATGGAGTCCCTGGCAAGAAATTTGCCTGTAAGAGAGGGGTTCGTCAAGGCGATCCTCTCTCACCCATTCTTTTTGTGGAAGGTGCTGATATTCTTCAGTCCATGGTCAATAGATTGATGCATGAAGTGGAGCTTACTGCACCACTTCCTATACCAGAGGCTGCTTTTCCTATTGTGCAATACGCAGATGATACTTTACTGATCACACAGGTGTGACGCCCCGAGATCGGGCACTATGCAGATTTCAGCATTCCCGCCAAATCCGCATAATAACCGATTCCAGGTTGCCATTTATGATAACATTACAATAGTTCACGAATATTCCACAATTACAACAGAAACAGATAGATACAAGATGACTCAGACGAGCCAGGGATACAACTGATACATTACAAAGATTCAAATAACAGCGGAAGAAACAACACATCGTCCGTCTACGGACAAGATCCAAATTGGACTAAGAGTCCTGAAGATAACCGAGAGCTTCCAATCCCTGCCCAGGCCAAGCCGGCGGGATTCCCAAGCTAACGTCGTCAGACTTCAAACCTGTTGACTGCAAGTTGGAATTTGCAGCCACGAAAGAGATTCGTGGGTCAGTACGGTTAAGTACTGGCAAGGGGGATAAAGCCCATACTCACAAGATACCGGCGTAGCCAGTCATCACAAGATACAAATACTTTAGGATCAACGGAAAGGAAGGGGTTATTGCAAATAAGCGACAGCAGGCTGCACTAACCAACTACAGAAGGAATACTACAACTTCCAACTAACAGAAAGGGGATAAGATCGAGGATTGTAACCAACTGGGAGTAAATCCAAACAAACCCATCCTGGATCTCGCCCCTTTAGCCAAAGAAGCAATCCGAGGATAACTCACACAGTTGTATTAATGATGGTTCATATTATTGTGTCAATAAGCCTATTACTAGTCAAGTTGTTAATCATTGGGTGAAAGGTTGTTATTCATTAGGTTTAAGTTGTCCTGAGTACTTGTTAGCCAGTACTTTCACCAAGTAATCCATAACCGCGGAAAACACGGCTTCTCGAGAAGATTATCCCTGCAGGGTTGCACCATAGTAACCGACACTCATGAATATCCCGCCAGATGGAGTGGCCACTCCACCAAGCGGGGCACTCAACACAATCCAACCTTTCTTCGCATCAAGCCCAAAGCACCTTGGGCGCACGGCTAATCGAGCCCAGAAGAAAATGGACCCTCATAGCACTCTAAGAACGTGTCCCCCTATATGCCGACTACGAAAGTTCCACCCGGGATCCAAGGGCTCGCAAGATCATGCATGCAGCAAATGGAAAACCCGAACTAAATGAGGCGATTTGGACGAGATGCGAATCGGGTCAAACTGAGGGGGAGCCCATACTCCCCAAATGCGGGTAGTGCGCTCATCATGGATCAGTAGACAAGACCCTTTTCCTATTAGGGTCGACACTAGCAGGCCTCAAAACCACAAGGGCCTCCTGCCGGTGCCTTATCATCAAAATTTATTATTAATAGTAACATTAGCCTGTTTGATTGATTGATTAAACATCGAGCCCCCGGGAACATAAAGAAGTAATAACAGAAAGTAACGGGTAACGGACTCGAGCAAAACAACCCTAAGCAAGATAGTAAGACACGGGCTCAAGCAAAGGTTATAGGAGTGGAGGTGAGGCAATATCAGGGTTAAAGGATTCATGTGATAGGTTCGTAACAGAAACAACTACTACTAAGGCTAGCAGAAAAGAACAACAGAAAGAATCGGTAACAAGTGATGAAAGGCAGCCATATGGCATGCAAGTGAGTATACTTGCCTGAGATCCCGCAAGGTAGCAGAACTTGTCGTTGCTCACATCATCTCAACGTCCTATCCGGGAAGAAGCAACGAACCTCGAACAAACAACGGAATGCAACAATTACTACTACGGCAAAAGATCCAGCATGATCCTATTTTATATGCATGGCATGGCAAGATGCAACAGGGGAAACAACTTAAGCAATTTAATCGGAACCGGAGTCCGGAGAAATAGGAATTGGTTCATGTTGTTTATCTACCCATCAATATTAAATGTTGATCAACAGGTTTAAACAAGGTAGAGGTGATCTATTCAATATTAAATGGAATAGGGCAACAATTGAATTAAATACCCCAACACATTCCATATTTAATTATTAGGTGACATTACTATTACCCGCACCCACAAAATGCAATGCAAACATGATGCGATGACATTTTAAATATAGTTGATATGTTATAGGAAATAGGGCATAAATATAGGGGTTTTAGGGTTTGGGTTCGCACGTTGGAAAGAGGATCGCCGGGGTCAACGCCGGAAACTTCGGGACGTAGAGGAAGTAGCCGACGTCGAGGAAGTAGTGGAAGTAGTCGTTCTCGTTCCGGTGGTCGTTGTCGATCTTTTCATCGGGGTCCGAAGAGGAAGTAGACGTAGTCGTGGTCGAGGTACTCGACATCGTCGGGGTTGATGGGGTTCACTGCGTCGGTGTACTTGTCGATGTCTCTCGGTCGTTGGGCTCTCGTGGACACGCACGAAGGCGGCCACCACAACAAGTCCAACGGCGGCGGTGTAGGCGTTCACGGTTCGTCGAGGAAGTAGTCGTGGTCGATGGTACTCATCACATCCGACATCTCCGGGGTCGAAGTAGTTCCCGTTCCGAATGGGTATTAGCCGTGGTCGAGCCGCAACATCAAGATCTTCATTGTCGATGGCGAACTTGGCGGGTAACAACCTTCGGGATTCACGACAAAGGGTCTCACGAGCGCGCACCGGTGGGCGGGGCAGGAGCAGCCTTGTGTCGTCGGCTTGGTCGGAGCGCCAACGTACGATATGCCCGATGCCATGGACGCCGTCGCAACTCAAGCTCTCTGTCCCCAGCATCAACTCACGCGTGCAGCTGAGCAGTCGAGTTCCCCCCACCGGACCTGCACACTGACGGCGACGGTGGCTAACAGCAGAACGAAAACCCAAGGGCGACCTGGCGCGGGGCGGCGACTCGATCCGTGGCTGGGCTCCCCGAGGAAGTAGGCAGCTTCGCCTGCTGCTGCCTCTGGACGCTGCGCGCCATGCCGAAGCAGCGGCTCGCCTAAAACCGATGGCCGAGAAAGTACGGCGAGCGGTGGCCGGAGTTTGGGGGTCGGGGAGGAGGCGCCGGTGGCGGGGTGAGCTCGGAGGAGGTGACGGGAGAGGGCGGCGGCGCTCTGTGCGGGGAGGGCGGAGCTCGGAGGCGGGTGGCCGGGTAGAGGAGGGAGCCAAGGAGGAAGGAGGCGCTGGCGGCGGGGGGCGCGGCGGCCGGAAGGGGCCGAGGGCGGCCGGACTCGGCTGCCCGGGGCGGACAGAGGAGGGGAGGCGACGGAAGAGGAGCTCGGGCCGTACGGCGGCGGACGCCATGGAGGTAGGGCGGGGCAGGGAAGGAGGAGGGAGAGGGTGCGGCCGGAGAGAGGGAGAGGAGCGGTCGGCGGCGCTCGACGGGAGGAGAGGGGCGACGGGAGGCAGTCGAGCGAGAGGAGGAAGAAGGGTCGGGCGATGGGGGGATAGAGCGAGCGAGAGGAGCGGTTCGCTGCGTGCGGGTGTGTGCGTTCCCTTTTTTTTTGCAGGTGGAGGGACCTGTTTGGAAATACAAGAAACGGCGGGGGCAATTGGAGAGGGAGAGGAAATACTTTCTAGGGTTTGGGGTGGGGAGTGCGGCTGGGCCTGGCTGGGCCTATTCCGGCCCAGTTCGGCCGGCTGGCTGCCTCTCTCTCTTTCTTTTTTTTTTTTTTTTGTTTGGTTCTTATTACTGTTTTCAGCACTGTTTAGGAGATAAAAAAATAGAATTAGACATCAAATAATTTTCTGTAAATTTTAGCAAACAAAATCTAATTACTTTCATTTAGTGTGCAAGTTTTAAAATGCATGAAAATGTGTGATGCCATGATGCACAAAAAGAAAAACAACACGCAAGCAATTGGGGAAAATCCCCGGACGTTACAGACGACACCACTAACAAGGGATTGCGCCCTCGCAATCCACCTGCTAACCCGGGAGGGAAAAGAAGTTCGACTATCGATTCTTCATGCTTCCAGCTGATCTCCTCGACACCACTAACAAGGGCTTCTCGACACCACTAACAAGGGATTCTTGCTCAGAGTGACGACGATGTTTTTCCACCAGGAATCTTCCGATGATCGGACCTATTAGGTTAAAGGCTCAGAAAACGTCCACCCACGTAGGATCCTAACACTTTGAAAGATTGAGTACGAGGGTAGACTCCAAAACAAATGAGATAGAAGGAGAAGTAGAATAGAGATAAGGAGAAAACAAGAATCCTATTGAGATGTTTTCCAAAATAGTTTAGAAGAAATAGTTTTTGACACTCTAGAAACAACGACCGTTAGCGAGGTTAACCTACAGGCTTTGCGGACCCGTTGCTTCGATAACCATTCGTATCGAAACAATCTCGGGAATCGGAACCAAGGCTCTGATACCATTTGTGACGCCCCGAGATCGGGCACTATGCATATTTCAGCATTCCCGCCAAATCCGCATAATAACCGATTCCAGGTTGCCATTTATGATAACATTACAATAGTTCACGAATATTCCACAATTACAAAAGAAACAGATAGATACAAGATGACTCAGACGAGCCAGGGATACAACTGATACATTACAAAGATTCAAATAACAGCGGAAGAAACAACACATCGTCCGTCTACGGACAAGATCCAAATTGGACTAAGAGTCCTGAAGATAACCGAGAGCGTCCAATCCCTGCCCAGGCCAAGCCGGCGGGATTCCCAAGCTAACGTCGTCAGACTTCAAACCTGTTGACTGCAAGTTGGAATTTGCAGCCACGAAAGAGATTCGTGGGTCAGTACGGTTAAGTACTGGCAAGGGGGATAAAGCCCATACTCACAAGATACCGGCGTAGCCAGTCATCACAAGATACAAATACTTTAGGATCAACGGAAAGGAAGGGGTTATTGCAAATAAGCGACAGCAGGCTGCACTAACCAACTACAGAAGGAATACTACAACTTCCAACTAACAGAAAGGGGATAAGATCGAGGATTGTAACCAACTGGGAGTAAATCCAAACAAACCCATCCTGGATCTCGCCCCTTTAGCCAAAGAAGCAATCCGAGGATAACTCACACAGTTGTATTAATGATGGTTCAGATTATTGTGTCAATAAGCCTATTACTAGTCAAGTTGTTAATCATTGGGTGAAAGGTTGTTATTCATTAGGTTTAAGTTGTCCTGAGTACTTGTTAGCCAGTACTTTCACCAAGTAATCCATAACCGCGGAAAACACGGCTTCTCGAGAATATTATCCCTGCAGGGTTGCACCATAGTAACCGACACTCATGAATATCCCGCCAGATGGAGTGGCCACTCCACCAAGCGGGGCACTCAACACAATCCAACCCTTCTTCGCATCAAGCCCAAAGCACCTTGGGCGCACGGCTAATCGAGCCCAGAAGAAAATGGACCCTCATAGCACTCTAAGAACGTGTCCCCCTATATGCCGACTACGAAAGTTCCACCCGGGATCCAAGGGCTCGCAAGATCATGCATGCAGCAAATGGAAAACCCGAACTAAATGAGGCGATTTGGACGAGATGCGAATCGGGTCAAACTGAGGGGGAGCCCATACTCCCCAAATGCGGGTAGTGCGCTCATCATGGATCAGTAGACAAGACCCTTTTCCTATTAGGGTCGACACTAGCAGGCCTCAAAACCACAAGGGCCTCCTGCCGGTGCCTTATCATCAAAATTTATTATTAATAGTAACATTAGCCTGTTTGATTGATTGATTAAACATCGAGCCCCCGGGAACATAAAGAAGTAATAACAGAAAGTAACGGGTAACGGACTCGAGCAAAACAACCCTAAGCAAGATAGTAAGACACAGGCTCAAGCAAAGGTTATAGGAGTGGAGGTGAGGCAATATCAGGGTTAAAGGATTCATGTGATAGGTTCGTAACAGAAACAACTACTACTAAGGCTAGCAGAAAAGAACAACGGAAAGAATCGGTAACAAGTGATGAAAGGCAGCCATATGGCATGCAAGTGAGTATACTTGCCTGAGATCCCGCAAGGTAGCAGAACTTGTCGTTGCTCACATCATCTCAACGTCCTATCCGGGAAGAAGCAACGAACCTCGAACAAACAACGGAATGCAACAATTACTACTACGGCAAAAGATCCAGCATGATCCTATTTTATATGCATGGCATGGCAAGATGCAACAGGGGAAACAACTTAAGCAATTTAATCGGAACCGGAGTCCGGAGAAATAGGAATTGGTTCATGTTGTTTATCTACCCATCAATATTAAATGTTGATCAACAGGTTTAAACAAGGTAGAGGTGATCTATTCAATATTAAATGGAATAGGGCAACAATTGAATTAAATACCCCAACACATTCCATATTTAATTATTAGGTGACATTACTATTACCCGCACCCACAAAATGCAATGCAAACATGATGCGATGACATTTTAAATATAGTTGATATGTTATAGGAAATAGGGCATAAATATAGGGGTTTTAGGGTTTGGGTTCGCACGTTGGAAAGAGGATCGCCGGGGTCAACGCCGGAAACTTCGGGACGTAGAGGAAGTAGCCGACGTCGAGGAAGTAGTGGAAGTAGTCGTTCTCGTTCCGGTGGTCGTTGTCGATCTTTTCATCGGGGTCCGAAGAGGAAGTAGACGTAGTCGTGGTCGAGGTACTCGACATCGTCGGGGTTGATGGGGTTCACTGCGTCGGTGTACTTGTCGATGTCTCTCGGTCGTTGGGCTCTCGTGGACACGCACGAAGGCGGCCACCACAACAAGTCCAACGGCGGCGGTGTAGGCGTTCACGGTTCGTCGAGGAAGTAGTCGTGGTCGATGGTACTCATCACATCCGACATCTCCGGGGTCGAAGTAGTTCCCGTTCCGAATGGGTATTAGCCGTGGTCGAGCCGCAACATCAAGATCTTCATTGTCGATGGCGAACTTGGCGGGTAACAACCTTCGGGATTCACGACAAAGGGTCTCACGAGCGCGCACCGGTGGGCGGGGCAGGAGCAGCCTTGTGTCGTCGGCTTGGTCGGAGCGCCAACGTACGATATGCCCGATGCCATGGACGCCGTCGCAACTCAAGCTCTCTGTCCCCAGCATCAACTCACGCGTGCAGCTGAGCAGTCGAGTTCCCCCCACCGGACCTGCACACTGACGGCGACGGTGGCTAACAGCAGAACGAAAACCCAAGGGCGACCTGGCGCGGGGCGGCGACTCGATCCGTGGCTGGGCTCCCCGAGGAAGCAGGCAGCTTCGCCTGCTGCTGCCTCTGGACGCTGCGCGCCATGCCGAAGCAGCGGCTCGCCTAAAACCGATGGCCGAGAAAGTACGGCGAGCGGTGGCCGGAGTTTGGGGGTCGGGGAGGAGGCGCCGGTGGCGGGGTGAGCTCGGAGGAGGTGACGGGAGAGGGCGGCGGCGCTCTGTGCGGGGAGGGCGGAGCTCGGAGGCGGGTGGCCGGGTAGAGGAGGGAGCCAAGGAGGAAGGAGGCGCTGGCGGCGGGGGGCGCGGCGGCCGGAAGGGGCCGAGGGCGGCCGGACTCGGCTGCCCGGGGCGGACAGAGGAGGGGAGGCGACGGAAGAGGAGCTCGGGCCGTACGGCGGCGGACGCCATGGAGGTAGGGCGGGGCAGGGAAGGAGGAGGGAGAGGGTGCGGCCGGAGAGAGGGAGAGGAGCGGTCGGCGGCGCTCGACGGGAGGAGAGGGGCGACGGGAGGCAGTCGAGCGAGAGGAGGAAGAAGGGTCGGGCGATGGGGGGATGCAGCGAGCGAGAGGAGCGGTTCGCTGCGTGCGGGTGTGTGCGTTCCCTTTTTTTTTGCAGGTGGAGGGACCTGTTTGGAAATACAAGAAACGGCGGGGGCAATTGGAGAGGGAGAGGAAATACTTTCTAGGGTTTGGGGTGGGGAGTGCGGCTGGGCCTGGCTGGGCCTATTCCGGCCCAGTTCGGCCGGCTGGCTGCCTCTCTCTCTTTCTTTTTTTTTTTTTTGTTTGGTTCTTATTACTGTTTTCAGCACTGTTTAGGAGATAAAAAATAGAATTAGACATCAAATAATTTTCTGTAAATTTTAGCAAACAAAATCTAATTACTTTCATTTAGTGTGCAAGTTTTAAAATGCATGAAAATGTGTGATGCCATGATGCACAAAAAGAAAAACAACACGCAAGCAATTGGGGAAAATCCCCGGACGTTACAACAGGCTTGCTCCAGACAACTATCAATTCTTAAGGAGCTTCTTACTGTATTTGAAAAGGCCACGGGTCTGTCAGTTAACTACTCCAAATCATGCATCATGCCACTAAATATCACTCAAGAACAACTGTTGGCTCTGGCCAATGTCTTTGGATGTTCTACTGGTGTTATGCCATTCACTTACTTGGGCCTCCCCCTTGGTACCACCAGACCAACCATTTCTGATCTTGCCCCTCTTGCTGATCGTATGGAGAGAATATTGAATGCCTGCTCTAGATATCTGGATTATGGTGGGCGTTTAGTACTGATACAATCAGTCCTATCATCTCTTCCCACACATTTTTTGGGCTCTCTCAAGCTTCCTAAAACTATTATTCGCTCATTTGATCGTATACGACGTCACTGTCTATGGGCCAAAGATGGAGGCTCTGCAACACCTCAGTCTTTGGCTGCTTGGGAGATGGTGTGTAAGCCCAAAAAACATGGGGGTCTTGGTATCATGAATCTTGAGCTCCAAAATAATGCACTCCTGATCAGATACTTACACAAGTTTTATAATCATTATGATACACCTTGGGTCAAACTTGTTTGGAATCTATATGATCACTCTCCACCACATGCTCAAGCTGTTAAGGGTTCATTCTGGTGGAGGGATATATTCAAGCTCATACCTTTATATCGCAGTATTGCTCGTTTCAATATTGGAAATGGATGTAATACTCTTTTCTGGAAGGATTTTTGGCAGGGCAGCACTTTACTCTGTGATCGTTGGCCTAGACTATATTCATTTGTACTTAATGAGGATTCATCCGTGGCGCAGATATGCAATTCACATAATTTACAAGATTCATTTGCTCTGCCTTTATCTGTGCAAGCATATGAGGAATATCAGGACCTATCACAGATTATCGAGCAACTTGACCTGGATCATTCTAGTCATGATCAGGTACAATATTGCTGGGGCAATGGACATTACAGCTCTGCATGATTTTATAAATTCCTCTTTAATAATATCCATTGCCATCACCTCATCAAGGATATATGGGCTACCCGATGCCTCCCTAAACTGAAGGTGTTCCTGTGGCTCCTTTTCAATGATCGTCTGAACACCAGAGATCTTTTAAGCCTTAGACACTGGCATCTACCTGAGGGTTATTCCTGTGTATTATGTGACAGCAACACATGTGAAACTATTAGCCATCTGTTCTTTGAATGTAACTTTGCCAAGGATTGTTGGATTTCACTTGGCATTCATTGGGATCTCACCAAGACCATTCTGGATAGGATCACTTTGGCTAGGTTGCACTTTCGGGGGCCCTGTTTTCTGGAGATATTAGCTTGTGTTACATGGAATATATGGAAGACTAGGAATGATCTGATCTTCCAATCCAAAGAGGCTTCTTACTTGAGATGGCATATTAGGTTTTCATCTGATATCATGTTAGACCAGTATAAAGTGAAAGACTCCAAGGACAGAGGATTAACCTCCAAGGCCTCGTCATCACCCTCCAGCTGAGGGTCCTCTTCAGGTTTGGGGATGGTCTCGTTACCTGGGTGGCCGAAGCCGCGTTTGAAATGCGCAAGGAAAACGATGTACTCATCCGCTTCAGGTTTGGGGATGGTCTCGTTACCTGGGTAGCGGTACACCACGCCGGGAGGCACGCGGCGGGTGTTGACCAGCCATTGGCAGTCTTCCGCCGTGAGTTCGGAGCCCTCCCAGCCGGCGCGGGCGGCGGCGTCGTCGTCTCCGCATGCTGCCATGACGTCGGAGATGTGAATCGAATCTGAGAAGCGAAGGCAGTGGTGGGAGATGTGATTTGGAGTGCAAGATTGGAGTCTGCATCTCTCTCTTGGTCTCTCTGGTGGCGCGTGGAGCAGCGGCGCGGCAAGCGGTTGCGGTGGCGATGCGCTCTACGGCGGCGGAGAGACGAAGGGGCAGGAGATGGGAAGGAGCAGGAAAGAGAAGAAGGGAGCGTAGAGGGAGTATTTATCCCGCCCCCTCAGGTTGCAGTTACCGGTGAGTTACGTGTGGATTGATCGTGCGCAGAGATCGCGCAGCGTGGGTAGCGCAACCGTTTGAAACGCACACAGCGCATATCGCACGCGTAACGGGCGCAGTTAATCCCACGCCGAGATCGTGGGCTCTTAAGTGCAGTTGAAGTGACTTAACGGGCTGGTGGGACCTGGTCGCAGTTATGGGCGCGTGGCCTGCTATATCCCAGGCACCGAGGCGTCATGGGTACGAGGGTGTGACACGTGCCCTGTAGCGACATGGAGAGATGGATTTGCTCTGTCGCAGCAGAATTCTGTTCAAAATTTCGCTAGGTCTTTTTACTCGGCATCAGAGAAGAGAAATGGTGCTACTCGGAGAAGAAGAGATTCAAGTAAGGGATAAAGGCTACTCGGAGGTGCAACTCGGCATCTTACAGTTCGAAGACAAGATTTGTTTTTAAGCTGGAAGGGCCCAGTGAACAAGTTTGCAGGACTCTACCAGCTTCGGGGACTAATGTCGGGGGGTTACCCCCGAGTAGGGGTAAGACAAGTGCTAAAGGCAAGATCAAAGGAGGTGTTTGGCTGAGAAGCTGGCTACCCGGTACTTGCTACCCGGTCGACTGCTATCCGGCCGTACACACCGATGGCCAGAAGGAAGAATCAAAGAAGTTATGTTCTTCCGGGTAGAGGAATTGGTCCGAGTAGAGGGAGTGGATACCTACTCGGGCCAGAAGTCAAAGGAGCCGTTCTGACAAAGGATCCCGCGTATCCTGCGTCTGTACGGCGTGCGGTTCAACTTACGGAGCGCGTGATTATCCGCGCTACGGCGTGGCTACAGTGGAGGTAGGCGCCTGTCCTATCACTGACGGAGGGGACAGGACAGGGCTACGGGCCTACCCTATCTCACTGACAAGGTGGACAGGTCCCATCACCGGACGGCGCGCGACGACTTCCCGCACACGCCTCAGCGAGAATCCAGAGGCGTGCTTTGTCCTGCAGTGCTCCTGTCACGTCAAGCCGTACCTTATACTCGTTTTCTATTCGGCTGGGCACCAGTATATAAGGTGCCCTGCCTCCTCCTGTGAGAGGTTCGGTTCACTTCGCTGCCGTCATCGTAACACTTGACATTTGCTTCACGTAGAGAGAGCTAGAGTGGCTACTCGGCCGAAGGCCTAATTGTACTGTGGCTACTCGGAGAACACTCATATAAAGAGAAGGGCAGGAGCAGGGGTGTTACCTCCACACGAGGGCCCTGAACCTGGGTAAGATCTTGGTGTTTGTAGTGTTAGATTAATCCTACACGCGGCTACTCTCCGTGTGATCCCTCCACGATACCTCCAGCGTCCATCGACCCTAAACATTTAGCCATCCTATGGCATCTGCTGTGACACCACCACGACACTTTGGCAACCGAGGTGTTCAATAGCCTTGTGCGTATTAGAGTAAGGAACGGGAGGAAGACCTATTCTGGAAGGATAGATGGCTGGATGGGCGGTTGGTGGCTGACGTGGCCCCCCTCTTGGTGGCTGCAGTTAATCTCAACACGGCAAATAAGAGGACAGTCTTTGAAGCTATGAGAGAGAGCAAGTGGATAAATGACGTGAGGGCACCATTTGACCTCAGGATGGTGGCACAATGTGTCGATCTTTGGCTGATGATATAGATGAGACCTTGGGAAGAGGAGAGGGAAGACGAGTTCATGTAGCCATCTACCTCATTTGTTTACTCAGCCAGTGCAACGTACAAACTGCTCTTGCAGGGGCACACGAGATTCCCTCTGGCCAATGGGATTTGGAAGTGCTGGGCGCCGGCCAAGTGCAAGATCTTCATGTGGTTGGCACTACAGCACAGGATGATATAGGGTGTCCCAATCTTCTCAATGAGCTTCTCTCTCTCTTTTTGTATTTTCTGATATATGTGGATAACTAGTGCTACACTGAGACCTCTCACTTGGATGACCCCTGTTGCCAATGCAACAACAATCAAGCCCTTTGGATATTCTCAACTACACACTCTTGCACAAGCAATCAATGATCACAAGTGGTCATGTATCCCCCTATTCCCAATGGAATAACAAGATATCACGCAAACTTTGACTTGGTATACTTCAAGATGAATGCTTAGCAGCAATACAATCTCAAGGATAGGGTTTTCTTTGTCTAAATTGTTCTCCCCTAATCCACACTCAGGTGGCATGATTATATAGGTGGGAGTGCGGCCACAAGGGCTTCCTTGCGCAAGCAACCCACCTCCTACTAGGACTAGGACTCCTATTAGCACTATGAGTCCAACTAGGACACTAATAGCACAAATATGGATACAAACCGACCCACACTATGGGATTTTGGCCACACATGGTATACAAACCATACCTATTCGAAAATAGGGTTTTTATGGTGCATTTTACTTGGTGGAGGCACCTATCCCCATGTATTGATGAAATAACAATTGTTCTATTGAAATAACAATTGTTATGAATTGTTTTCACCATCTTGCTTGATTGTTTTTATCAATGTTATCTTGTTTTTATCCTCATGAATGTTTGTTTTCACCATATTCATGTTGTCTTCTATCAACGCTCCATTCATGCTTGTGAGAACATAATCCTTAGGCATGTCCTTATCATCCTCCCTTTCTTCAAGACAAGACGTCCTCGGCTTGTTATAATCTGAAAGTGGAATAAACAAAAAGAACAAAGTGTATGCACAATATATGTATCTATAATGGCACTCATTAGTTGTTAGTAAAACATAATGTAGTGCATATGAATTGTGATCACGAAATTTGTATGAAAATAACACATAAAAGTCATAGCTTTTCAATCCATAGCAATCATAATTGCATATATAAGTGAAATTTATTTGAATAGCACATGTATCCAATGAATATTGTGGTTAACAAAACATATGTGTAATATTATGCCCATATGTAAAAAATTGTAATTCACCCCGAGGTAACATATCATATAATTCGGCATTATCATAAGTGATACATATGTGATGTACCATGAAAATTTTATCCAAATTATAATCACCAATCAAATAAAATTTGAACCTAGTATCATATGTGCTAGAATTATCATAACCAAATTTATTCATAACACATTGCACATCAATTGGTTCTTTTAACATGTCATAATATATAATATCACTAGATGGTATCTTAGCAAGTACTTCTTTATGTGTAATAAGAACCAAATTGTGTATTTTCGAATGCACCATATTATTATATGGTTGTAATTCACATAATTCACTACTTGTTTTTACTAACCCGAAATCAATACCCTTATCAATACTAACCTCCTCATGTGTAGTAGGTATGATCTCATGAATATATTGTGAACTTGAAGGTTGTAGCTCCCTTTCTTCAAAAATAACCTTCATATCACAAGTAAGAACACTTGTATCCGTGGCATAATCCTCCAAAATATGTGATGTTTGTGATGTTTCTTTGTGCTCCCTTTCTTCAATAGCAACCTGTACACAAGAAACAACACTAGGAAAAAATTATGTCATTAGTTAAAAGACTCTTTCCACTCGGCCTAGACTTGTCTTCCTCCATAGCTTTGGTGTTTTCACTCTCCTTCTCTTGAATCATCTCAATTTTGTGTCTTGATTCATTCACAATCTGTTGTGGTGTCATAGGCCTCAAAATAATATCCTTATTGTTCCAATTCAAGTGATATGTGTTAGCTCTCCCCATATGTGTAACCTTCTTGTCAAATTTCCAAGGTCTTCCAAATAATAAATGGCAAACTGTCATGGGAACCACATCACACTCAATTGTATCTTTGTATGGTCCAATTTGAAAATCCACTCTCACCATATGGCATACCCTGATTTCTTCCTTGTTATTTAGCCATTGAATATAGTATGGATGTGGGTGTGGATTGTAATGTAACCTTAGCTTTGCACATAGCTCCTTGCTTGCTAGATTTCTACAACTCCCTCCATCAATGATCACCTTGCAAGACATATTGGGTCCAACAATTGCCTTGGTTTGAAATAAATTGCATCTTTGGCTCTCATCATTGCTAGGAATAACACTCAAAGCCTTGGTGCAAACAATGGTTGGATAATTGGTAGCAAAAGCATTAAGTGGACCATCATCATCATCATATGGATCCTCTCCATTAGGATCAGCATCATCTCCACTCTCATACTCCTCATTAGCATTGATCACCATAACTTTCTTATTAGGACAATCTCTTTTAAAGTGCCCTCTTCCTCCACAAGTATGGCATGTTATGTCTCTATGTCTAGCTGTTGATTGAGTAGAACCACTTCCACTAGCCGCAGGTTGTGGTGTTTTCCTTGTATTGGAGATGCTTGGCTCGGATTTGGATGCTGTAGTATCTCGAATTGGAGTAATTGGAGGTGTAGGTGGTGAAAAGGAAGAGGATCTCGAAGGCGAAATCTTTCTTGGAGCCATAGTAACCTCCTCGGCCAACCTCTTTTCTGCCTCCCTTGCTTGATGCAACAATTCTGTCATATTGCTATATTGAACATGCCTCACAATGCATCTTATTTGGAAAGATAATCCTGACAGAAATCTTTGCATTGTTTGTTCTTTTGCCTCAACAACTCGAGCTCTTTGTAGCACTAATTCCATCTCCTTGTAATATTGATCCACTGAATTTGTTCCTTGTTTCAAATTTTGCAACTTGTCATAGAGAGTCCTCAAATAATTTGTTGGAACAAACCTGTCTGTCATAAGTTGTTTCATCTCAGCCCATGTAGTAATTTCTGGTTGATTTTGTGTTTTCCTCATTCTTATGATGCCATCCCACCACAAGAGAGCATAACCATCAAATCCAGAAGATGCTAGATTGATTTTCCTCTCATCAGTGTAATTATGCAATCTCCATAGCTTTTCTATCTTCAATTCCCACATCAAGAACTCCTCAACATCATCATTATCACATGTGAGAGTAGGCACAGGGAACTGGGTCTCGAATGGCGCCCCTCTCCTCTCCCACCACCCACCCCTCCTCCCATGGCGATGTTGACCGGATCTAGTAGGCATGGAGGCCCTCCTTCACTGGGATTTCTCCCCGGGATTGGCCGTGGAAGCACAGGTTCGTCGTAGGTTTGGTTCACCTGTCACCTTCTCCCCTTCATCCGGCCTTAAGGAGTTCTACTTGGTGGTCTCTTTTTCCTTGGCCTCTTTCAAACTCACTGAAGAGTCAGTGGGTTTAGCCCTTCAATCATGTATTGGGGGATTTCACAAAGATTTCAAGGTTTTTCAACTTTCGGATGCTCGTTTCCGGTTTTCGGTGGCCTCCAATAAAGTTGGCCATTTTATTTATCATCTCCGTGATCGTATTTGGCCGGATTTTATTTGCCATTTCTCTCTTTTTAGGGGTTCTGACCCTAAACTTATTGGATTTGTTCACAACGTTCATCGATCATGGGCTTCAAAGGTTGAAATTAAGGAGATATCCCAACGTTCACCCCTTCGTGTCAAGCATCAGCTGCACATTCTCGAGGCCAGTGCACGTCTGGATCACTCTGCTTCTGCTGAAGTGGACAAATTTGGTTTCTTTCGTGATTCTGAGGCACCCCCTCGTGCTGCGCCTATCGGGCAGCCTAAGTTTTCTTCACCTTCCCATGAACTAGTGGATGATCAGGCATTACCGGAGTCTCCGCCGGTGTTGCCCGGAGCTGATAATATTATTTCTGTTGGAAAGTTCATTACACCGATTACTACGGGTGATCATTATGGGAAAGGACATATTTTCTATTCCCCTTTATTTCGCCAGGAAATTGGGATGGACTTGCCATCCACTACACTCGAGAATATTGAAGATCTTAGGATGGCTGGTTATTCCGGGCAGGAGATTAAAGAGGCTCTATCTATTCCCTTTATCCCGCCTCGATCACTGGTTTTTGAAATTTTGGGCCGTTGCTCCCGTTGTGGCCTAAAGGATCATCTTCGGCCCGAGTGTCCGGGTATTTTCAAACATTGTCAGATTATCGGTTTTAAGTGTGTTGACTGCGATTCATCGGAGCCTTTTTCTGGTAATACCGTTATTGGGCCGACAGGTGCGTCGGGCCCATCTAATGATGCTAGCCCATTGGCTCCCCTCCGGGATATATCTGACACTGGGCCTCTTCCATGCTGCTTTCGTTGCTTGGAATTAGGACATATAAGGAAAGACTGTAAAAATGATATTAAATGTCTTGATTGCTTTTGGTGGGGTCACCTTGCCAGAGAGTGCCCAATTAAGGTGTATTGCAGATTTTGTCACGTTGCAGATCATTTTATTCCGGATTGCCCGAAGATTATTTGTCGGCGTTGCAATTTAAAGGGACATCAATCTACTGCCTGCTGTCAACGGTTTTTATGGGTACCCAAAGGAAGTACATCTCCTAATTTGGTAACTGGGGCGGTGGTCGATTCACATTCTGGGCCCACTCCATCTTTGACTACACCAGACCAAGTTGGAGAAGTGGAACGCCTAGCTATTCCTCTTGGAACCTCCGCTTCTCCCCTTGAGCAGAGCACAGCAATGGCGAACTTCCCGGTCAGGCCATTTGATTTCGTTTCTGCCTACTCCAACATAGATCCTGGGCCTGACGACCGTCTCCAACGTGCTCGATTGGTGGTTGGTGATCCCCCCCGCACCAATGAAGACTCCGCCATTGTTCTGGTAAATCCCTCTGTCTCGGACAATCTTCGTCGCACTGTTCTGGATCAAATCGTAGCTTCGGTCAACGAAGATTATGATAATATCATCTCTGAGGCGGAGATTTCCATCCTTGGGGTGGGGCTTGTGAGATTTTCTTCAGCTGAAATCTGTGACATGATGGTAAGGGATAGCCCGCACCCATTTGATGTTTTTGATGAGGAGTCCTCTTTCACCTTAATTCGGCACGATGAGGGGATGAATATGAGACGACCAGTTTTCAATCTTGATGCATGGATCCTCTTTTTGGCATTCCCCACTGATTACTTGACAGACTACTACATCAACAAAGCGGTGTCGCTCTTTGGGAGGCTTGTACTCTGGCACCGACCGGAGGCGAGCAGGTCCAGGGTTCTTATGCGCGTCCAGCTGCGTAGTGCTCGGGAGGTTCCCCGCAGCATCATTGTTACCAGGGTCTCTTCTCTCCCTGGACATGGAGTGTCATGGACGGTGCCCGTTTATATTCTCAATAGCCGCCAGGATCTGGCGGGTCTGATTGATACTGAAGAACCTCCTCCGCCTATGAATGCATCGCCGCACCCTTATGAGCTCCCTTATCTGACAGTCATGCAGCAATATCATCTGGTTGTTCAGAGATTCAATGAGCAGCAGGCTGAAGCTAACTGGCAAGGTGATGTGATGGTGCATGAGGAACGACAAGAGGGATGGGGACAGTGGCCTGCTGTTCCTGAAATTTATCTGGGTATGCAGTATTTGGGATACGACGGCCCATCTCTGTTAGATGGTGTGGCCAACTCTGATAATTTATCTGATGACGCTATGGATGCCTGGAACGATCATGTTGAAGAGGTGGAACGTGCTGCGTTGGATGTCGTTCTGGGACACCCACCAGGGGGGCTGCACTTCAGACGTGCTGGTGGGCGGTTAACAGATCTTGAGGTGCAAGCTGGAGCTGAATACTGGGTTTTCTTGGGTTTGCTCATGCGTCAGGTTTACACCCGCACTATCCTCCCATCTGCTCCTGTGGATGATGGTTTCTGCTTGGGACACCTGGTCAATGCTGTCATATCTGCCGGAATGCAGCATATGTGGACAAGTTTTATCAGTGCTGGTGCCCCCGTTGACATCGTTCCGCCATCTGTCATACGTATTGCTCTTCATCTGCCCCAGTTTCCTACTGATACTGCTACTTGGATTTCTGTGGAGCTCTCGCCTATTTTACGCGACTATCTGTCTGCGGTGAGGGGAGCGGCCGATGAGGTGATCACGGGCATTGATCTTCCTGACACCATGGAGATGGTTCGCGCGGACCTGGGTTTTGTACCTGATTTGCCTCAGATGAATACTGCAGGGACTCCGATCCCTAGCTCCTCGTCCACTGCTCCTATGCCGATCTTGACTCGTGCCAAGGCTCGAGCGGGTAAGATCTCTACCCCACCTGTTGCTAGCCTTGTCAGACGTTGTACTAGGCTTAACAACGATGGATTTATGCACATTGCATTGCCAGATAAGGCACCTAGGCGCCGCAGCTCTTCTGTTCCCCGTGCGATGGCACCTGCACAGATGCAGTTAACTGAGATGCAGCGCATTGGTGTTGAAGAGTGTGGACTTGCTCCTGAAGATGTTTCAGACGAAAAGTTACTCCGGGACCCTTCTGCTTAACTGGTTCCTTCAGTCACGGTGGTGTGTGTGGCAGTCGCTTGTGAACCTGATTATGGCGAGTTATCGTTTATTTTGTTTGGTCGTTAGTCCTAAACTTTATGTGATCAAAACATCGTATGATCGGGACCATATCTTATATTTTGTGGCTGTGTTGAGTACCTGTGATGTATGCTTATGCAATCGTTCAGTACTTGCTCGTTTAGCCTTAATTGCTTCCCATGACGTCATCTGTTTATGATCTGAAGCTCTGGCGTATTCTCTGTTGGAATATTAGGGGACTGAACAGCCCAGAAAAATGGCCTCTTATTCTTAATAAGATTGAGGAAAGTATGGCTAATATTGTTTGTTTCTAGGAAACAAAGAGGGGTGAATTTGACACTCATTATATTAAGAAATTTGCTCCTAAACGCTTTGATCGTTTTGAGTATGTTCCTTCTGATGGTGCCTCGGGAGGTATACTCGTTCTTTGGATTGGGCATCAATTTTCGGGAGATGTATTGTTAGCTGAGCAATTCGGCATAGTGCTGCGCTTTACATCTCTAGCATCGATGGAATCTTTCCATCTTACTGTTGTTTATGGACCTTGTGAAGTTCTTGCGCGACAAAATTTTGTTGCATGGCTGTTTAGCTTGGATATTGCTGATGACGCCCTATGGTTACTTATTGGTGACTTTAATTTCTATCGTTTCTCGGACAGTAGGAACAAACCTGGAGCTAATACGAAGGATATGGAGATTTTCAATGAAATCATTAGTTTTCATGGGCTTATTGAGCTTCCAATCAAAGGTCGATCCCACACTTGGAGTAATATGCAGTTGGATCCCCTTCTGACACAGCTTGACTGGTTTTTCACATCGGTTGCCTGGACCACCACTTACCCCAATTCGATGGTCATTCCTTTGGCTAGACCTACATCTGACCATATCCCATGTGTACTATCCATTGGGACTTCCATTCCCAAAGCACAAATCTTTCGCTTCGAAAATTATTGGATCAATATGCCTGGGTTTTATGATACTGTCAGAACTATTTGGGATATACATTGTCCAGGTGATAGTGCCAAGCGCATTTCATCTAAATTGAAATTATTGAGGAAAGGTTTGAGGAAATGGCAACAGAGCATCTCGACACTTAACCACTTTATCTCAAATTGTAATAATACTATTCTTCTTATGGATTCCATTGAGGACGCTAGACCGCTATTTATTTCTGAATGGAACTTGCACAATGTGATCAAAGACCAACTATCCCATCTTCTTCGTTGCAAATCGGATTATTGGAGGAATAGATGCACGGCCCACTGGGCTAAGAATGGCAGTGAGAACACATCTTTTTTCTCATTCTATGGCCACCGTCAGTTATAGAGCTAACAATATTGCATCACTTGAACGAGAAGATGGTTCCGTTACATTTGATCATCATGAGAAGGCAGCACTGCTCCGCAGCACATTTCAAGCGCGTATGGGGATTACGGTGGGAATCGATAACGATTTCGAGTTTTCACGCTACCTCCCACGCCATGAGGGGTTGGATTGCCTTTCCCGCCCATTCGCTCGTGACGAAATCGATATTATGGTTAGATCCTTGCCTATTGATAAGGCTCCGGGTCCAGATGGTTTCAACGGGCAGTTTATCAAGAGCTGCTGGCATATTATTAAAGAGGATTACTATAATTTATTTGATGATTTTTGGCATGGCACTGTTAATTTACAGAGTATCAACGATGCTTTCCTCACTATGATACCAAAGATCTCTGCTCCTAGTCAAGCAAATGATTACAGGCCCATTTCTTTACTTAACTCCTCATTCAAACGTTTGACTAAGATTCTAGCTAATCGACTTCAAGAGCACATTTTATCTATTGTTCACCAGAACCAATATGGATTTCTTAAAAATCGCAACATTCAGGATTGCATTGCTTGGGCTTATGAATACATTCATCAGGTCAAGGCATCTGGAACTGAGGCAGTTATTATCAAGCTGGATTTCAGTAAAGCATTTGATGTTATTGAACATGATGCCCTCTTAAGAATACTCACGGCCAGTGGTTTTGATTCCAGATGTATGGGTTGGATTCGGTCTATCTTCAGTACTGGTACATCTGCGGTTCTGCTTAATGGAGTCCCTGGCAAGAAATTTACCTCTAAGAGAGGGGTTCGTCAAGGCGATCCTCTCTCACCCATTCTTTTTGTGGAAGGTGCTGATCTTCTTCAGTCCATGGTCAATAGATTGATGCATGAAGGGGAGCTTACTGCACCACTTCCTATACCAGAGGCTGCTTTTCCTATTGTGCAATACGCAGATGATACTTTACTGATCACACAGGCTTGCTCCAAACAACTATGAATTCTTAAGGAGCTTCTTACTATATTTGAAAAGGCCACGGGTATGTCAGTTAACTACTCCAAATCATGCATCATGCCACTAAATATCACTCAAGAACAACTGTTGGCTCTGGCCAATGTCTTTGGATGTTCTACTGGTGTTATGCCATTCACTTACTTGGGCCTCCCCCTTGGTACCACCAGACCAACCATTTCTGATCTTGCCCCTCTTGCTGATCGTATGGAGAGAATATTGAATGCCTGCTCTAGATATCTGGATTATGGTGGGCGTTTAGTACTGATACAATCAGTCCTATCATCTCTTCCCACACATTTTTTGGGCTCTCTCAAGCTTCCTAAAACTATTATTCGCTCATTTGATCGTATACGACGTCACTGTCTATGGGCCAAAGATGGAGGCTCCGCAACACCTCAGTCTTTGGCTGCTTGGGAGATGGTGTGTAAGCCCAAAAAACATGGGGGTCTTGGTATCATGAATCTTGAGCTCCAAAATAATGCACTCCTGATCAGATACTTACACAAGTTTTATAATCATTATGATACACCTTGGGTCAAACTTGTTTGGAATCTATATGACCACTCTCCACCACATGCTCAAGCTGTTAAGGGTTCATTCTGGTGGAGGGATATATTCAAGCTCATACCTTTATATCGCAGTATTGCTCGTTTCAATATTGGAAATGGATGTAATACTCTTTTCTGGAAGGATTTTTGGCAGGGCGGCACTTTACTCTGTGATCGTTGGCCTAGACTATATTCATTTGTACTTAATGAGGATTCATCCGTGGCGCAGATATGCAATTCACATAATTTACAAGATTCATTTGCTCTTCCTTTATCTGTGCAAGCATATGAGGAATATCAGGACCTATCACAGATTATCGAGCAACTTGACCTGGATCATTCTAGTCATGATTAGGTACAATATTGCTGGGGCAATGGACATTACAGCTCTGCACGATTTTATAAATTCCTCTTTAATAATATCCATTGCCATCACCTCATCAAGGATATATGGGCTACCCGATGCCTCCCTAAACTGAAGGTGTTCCTGTGGCTCCTTTTCAATGATCGTCTGAACACCAGAGATCTTTTAAGCCACAGACACTGGCATCTACCTGAGGGTTATTCCTGTGTATTATGTGACAGCAACACATGTGAAACTATTAGCCATCTGTTCTTTGAATGTACCTTTGCCAAGGATTGTTGGATTTCACTTGGCATTCATTGGGATCTCACCAAGACCATTCTGGATAGGATCACTTTGGCTAGGTTGCACTTTCGAGGGCCCTGTTTTCTGGAGATATTAGCTTGTGCTACATGGAACATATGGAAGACTAGGAATGATCTGATCTTCCAATCCAAAGAGGCTTCTTACTTTAGATGGCATATTAGGTTTTCATCTGATATCATGTTACACCAGTATAAAGTGAAAGACTCTATTAGGGGACCCCTCATTTCTTGGGTTAGGAACCTTGTCACATGATGTATTGTAACCTTTATTTTTTACCTCCTTGAACTACCTATTGTAACACATATGTAACTTTGGTGGCATTCTGTTTGCCCCACATAATTTTGAAAATCTAACCGTAGGGATTTTTCCCTACGGTACAATCTTCAAAAAAAAAAAGAGTAGGCACAAAGAATTTTTGTTTCCCAAGGCCATCCTCTTCTCTATTATCATCCAATGGAACCCTTCTAGCACCATAATTGCCACGACCTCCATATGCAATGGCTCGGCCTTCTTCATGATTACCACCTTGATTAGCTCTTTGTAATTGTGTGGAGATATTTGCAACTTCCCTTGTGAGATTATTCATGGCCTCTTGAAGAACACGAATTGAATTAGTAGCCTCAGTTTGTTTCTCAATAACCAGTGTCAAATCCTTCCTTAGGAAATCATCATATTCTTCAATTTTCTTCTCAACTCTTTGCTCAATCCGATTAGCAACTCCTCCTCGAAAGAGATTAAAATCAGCCCATGTACATAGATCTTCAGCAGTCTTTGTTTTAGGCATCACATCAGCTCCCTCCTTGTTATCCTGCACAGAAGATTCACTAGCAAAACTCATGATTAATATGTTAGTGAACAAATAATCAATGGGTTGTGGTGCCTCTCAAACTCATCCAAACCAGCAAAGAAGGTTCACTTACTGTTCCAAAGTGAATAGGATCAACTTACCAACAAGTACCAATGAGAAATGTGTCAAGTGTGAGAAGAGAATACCCAGGCTATCAAGTGACACAATGCAAAACAGGGTATTTGGTGGGGCTTGGTTGGGATTCCTAACAACACCAAAATAACAACTCCAATGCACTGCTCAATGTGATAAAATAACTAAAGGAAACACACTCACTCTTGGAGACAAATGTGGCTTAGCAAATATATGGTAGAGATTTTGCAAGCACTAGAAAGACACTAGCAAATACTCAATGAAACAGGCACAAGATTTCTCAATTTTTCCACAAAAATTCCAATAGAAAATAACTTCCACTAGTGATATGTAGCACGACCTCTTTTGAATTTTTCTTTCTTTCTATTTTTTTTATACTTTTTCCTTTTTCTCAATTTTTTTATTTTTCAATAGCCTTTGAATCAACTAGGAGCAATAAGTAGATGGAAACAAAAATTAGTGGACAGATATGATCAAATGAGCAGCCTGATAGAGCAATTAAACATCTAGTCTTATGGGTTTTGGTACCTAAAGTTTGCTGTAGAAAGGATGTAGCTATGGCTTATCAAGGATCAGAACAGAAATCTAGAGATAAAATAAAGAAAAACAAAAGAAAAACTAAGAAAAACGGATGTTAATCGAGCTCACGGCAGAGAATTTGTTCACGGCAGAGAAACTGCGCGTTTTGCTACCGCGGCAGAGCGCGTGGGTGCTGGTGGTGTGGTGCGTTACGGGCGCGGTAAGGATTTTATGGGCGCGCGCAAGCAATCCGAGCGCGGCGAGAAGTGGGCGATGGCGGCAGCGTTCTGCGCGTTTTCTGTGCCGCGGCAGACTCGGAGTCCGAGTTCGGGTGGGAAACGGAGCGCACACGCGGTAAGGGAAATTGGGCACCGTGGAGCGTTTTGGTAAGGGCGATGCGGTGCGAATCCGTGTGCGAGTATGGGCAGTTGGCGGCAGCGTTTTGGGCGATTTTGGTGCCACGGCAGGATCCCGATTTGAGCTAGGGCTCGGATATGAATAAGACCGGATCCACACGAGTTGAAAACAGCACCAATGCAACACGATGAACTCAAGGAACTAGATCAACTTGTAAACAAGCTGTAGGTCTAAAAATTCCCAAGAACCACAAGATCTAAGCACAACTATTTTTGGTGGGTATTTTTCGGATAGAAACACAAAGGAACTAGATGAACCCTAAAAGATGAAAACCTAAAAACAGAAAAACAGAAACACAAATCAGCAAAAAGCAGCAACTATGTAGATGCAAATTGGTGTTGATATAGGCTCTGGCAATGATCTAAACAACTATTTTTGTGTGGTTTTTTCTGGATAGGAATAAAAACACCTAAAACTAGGGATAACTTTGCTCACCGAGTAAACCTGGAGAATCTGATACCAAGATGATATAGGGTGCCCAATCTTCTCAATAAGCTTCTCTCTCTCTTTTTGTATTTTCTGATATATGTGGATAACTAGTGCTACACTGAGACCTCTCACTTGGATGACCCCTGTTGCCAATGCAACAACAATCAAGCCCTTTGGATATTCTCAACTACACACTCTTGCACAAGCAATCAATGATCACGAGTGGTCCTGTATCCCCCTATTCCCAATGGAATAACAAGATATCACGCAAACTTTGACTTGGTATACTTCAAGATGAATGCTTAGCAGCAATACAATCTCAAGGCTAGGGTTTTCTTTGTCTAAATTGTTCTCCCCTAATCCACACGCAGGTGGCATGATTATATAGGTGGGGGTGCGGCCACAAGGGCTTCCTTGCGCAAGCAACCCACCTCCTACTAGGACTAGGACTCCTATTAGCACTAGGAGTCCAACTAGGACAGTAATAGCACAAATATGGATACAAACCGACCCACACTATGGGATTTCGGCCACACATGGTATACAAACCATACCTATTCGAAAATAGTGTTTTTATGGTGCATTTGACTTGGTGGAGGCACCTATCCCCATGTCTTGATGAAATACCAATTGTTATGAATTGTTTTCACCATCTTGCTTGATTGTTTTCATCAATGTGATCTTGTTTTCATCCTCATGAATGTTTGTTTTCACCATGTTCATGTTGTCTTCTATCAACTCTCCATTCATGCTTGTGAGAACATAATCCTTAGGCATGTCCTTATCACATGATCTGGACTTCAGACATGAGAGTGAGACATGGGCTACATGAGCAGCCGGATGCTTGCCAGTTATGTTTACAGGAGATAGAGACAACTGGTCATCTTTTGATTCAGTGCTTCTTCGTTAGACAGATTTGGTGGATCGCTTCCCAGCAAATGTTATCCCCAATTGCTTTGCCTACCTTCTTGGACACCTTAGAAAGCTGGTGGCAGATGGTGAGGGAGAGTCGTAGAGACAAACAGAGGAAAGCACTTGACTCGCTTGTGACATTGGTTTGCTGGAACATTTGGAAGCAGCGAATTCTAGAGTGTTCGGGAACACCAATCAGTTCAAGAGTGAAGCACAGTTGGCTTCTCGGATTTTCGAGGATGTGAAGCTTTGGAAGGAGGCTGGAGCTGGAGTGGGAGTTATGTTTAGGGAGTAATCATCTAGGTGCGAGTGGGAGTGGGAGTGTGACGACAGCTGAGTTGTTGGCAACTCTACCTGTCGCTCTCTTTGTAACTCAAAATCTTCTTCTTCTATAAAAATCAGGTATGCAATTGCATACCCTCAAAAAAAAAATCTGAAAATAACAGGAGGGGGATACCGAAGAAGGGTTGCTGCAAACCACCTGCAGGTATGGTGAAACTGAACACGGATGCGGCGACCAAACTTGATACAAGATTAGCATCTACGGGCTGCGTGATTAGAGGTGCAGTTGGACAATTTTTGGGAGCTTACAGGAATGAGATAGAGGGCGTCATTGATGTCACAACAGCGGAAGCACAGGCGATACGTGATGGCTTGCGACTAGCTGAGCGTGTCGGATGTTCCCATATTTACATAGAATCAGACTGCTTGGAAGCAGTTCAAGCTCTTACTGACTCAATGCAGTACAGAATTGCTGGGTCGGCGTTTCTCAAGGAGTGTCGTTTGATCAGAGTTTCTCGAGGAGTGTCGTTTGATCATGGCTGGCTTCTCAGTGGCTCGGGTTGTTCCCTGCCCAAGGGAAGCAAATATGGCGGCACACTTGGTAGCACAATCTAGAACTGTAGAGACAAACTTGTGGTTAGATGATCCCCCCTTTTTCTAATTCCACAATTGGTGGAAGATGTAACCTATGTGTAAACTCGTCACCGACAAGTTTTTACGCACTCTTTTCCTTACCAGCGTACCTACGGGGACTGGAAGGTTTTTAACGAGACGGCTTGTCGGTTTTATTTAATGGTATTAAAAGTTCAAAAAAAAGATTTTAAACATTGTGATGCCCACTGTAACAAAGTATTATCATGGACGTTTAATTGATCATTGTAAAATGACCTATGGATGTAAAATAACATCCAAGGCAACAGTTTTAGATTATTGCTCGTATCAACATTAAAGAACAAGAATCAGACCCGGTATCTATTAAACCAACTAGATGACCCGTTGCGCCAAATGGCGCAAGGAAGTCCGATTTATTCCGGATTGGCTACATAACAAAACAAAAACTTGTAGATTGTATTGTTCCTTGATTGATCTGCAAATCCAACAGGAAATATGTGCATGTATGAGACAAAGCATACATCTGGTGTTAATATCACATACATTTGTTTACGGGGACATAATTTCTTTTTCAAATATAAACACGAACTTAATTTATGAGACAAGGCATAATTATTTCTTCTATGAACAAGAATGAACTTACAATTTGAGGCTTCTAGTGCGTGAAATCCTTAATTAGTGTAATTGATATGAAAATACATGTTCATATTACGTTTTTATAAACATAGTTGTCACAGAGGAAAATAGAATGCTACTCCAGTATCAATATTGGTGTTGAACTTTGTGAGAAATAGGGAGTACCTTGTTTTTGCAGCAGCACCCTTGCAAAGTTGAATCAGGTTCAACTAGTATTTTTATCATCAGAGAATATTTATCATTCAAAACAGTGTTCTGAAATTTTATTCTACTGGATATATTTAGACTGATATAAAACATCCCATATTTGTGAAATTGTGATTTCATTCCCAATTCTTTAAGTACCAAAATAACCAACTACATATGAGAGGCCATGTTACATATCCTACCTTGCAAAGCATCGTATATTTGCTCATCGTGTTGATTTCACATCAAGTCATTTCTTAGTGTGAACCATCTCCCAATTTTCCCGGGGCAAGAAACAAATAAATTTAGTATCTGGACAATTCCCACGGATATATATATCATGGTTTTTCTCTACTAACTTTAATCACATTATAACATTATTTAAGAAAACTCGAAATGACTGAATAGATTATTATCATTCATATTCTTATCATTGTCATATAGGAGTATCTATCATAAACACGCTCAGAGTATAAGAAATGCATGTAGAATAAAATTTGATTAAATATTCACCAGTCAAACCATTATTGAACTAATCTCATTCTCTCGGTTGCGTTGGAAAAGATTTGAAAACCCACTTTCGATATAACCATACAAGTGTAATGATTTGCACGGAAAGTTAAGTCTGAACCAGCATGCAAATGTACATACAAACAGGAAAATATCTACTATCAAGGTAGTATGTTAAATAAGAGAAAAAAATTAACGGTTGGCCAAGAATTGAAAGATAACACGGAATCAGAATTGCAGCCTCGATGTCTGGCGCATTCCTTTTTCTTTTTCTCCCTTTTCTTCTTCTTATCCCCACGCGCGGCCGCTGCTGCTGTGATCCTTCTCCTCCAGCGAACCACGCCGTCTTCACAAGTCGCCGGCCGTCCGGGCAGCGACCGCCATCCGGGCCGCTGTCGAGATATGCGCCTGCTGCCGCGCCGTCCGAGCTGCAGTCCTCCTCGCCGCCCCAAGCCTCGCAGGAGAGGCCACCAGTCGTTCGGGACTGTCGGGGCCGCGACGTCCGAGGCTGCTCGAGCCAAGGCCAGGGCCACCACCCGTGCCATCATCCACGTATGCGCCCTGTAATACTAAGAATAAAAAATATCAGAACATGGTTCCCTATAATACAAAATTTGACTAAATGGACGATATATCTGAAAATTCCAAAAGGTAGCAGCAGAAACAATGATATTGCAAAAAAAAATCCAATAAAAGCACGTTCTAGAAAACTAAACTGCTTAAACACAGTCCTTTTATTTTTCTATGAAGGTAATAAAATCGTGATACATACCGATTGGATCTTGTCAAAACTGAAGAAAAACATAACACAAAGAACATGTGGAAAAAATACAGTGAGGAAGAAACCAAATCTTTTCACGATGACACAACTGGCAGAAATATTTATTTTGTCACAATATAACTCCATTAAGCACGAAAGATGCAAAATCTCAAGAGCAAATGTGAGAGGCTATTGTCGTGATCCAAAACTGCATCTATGAACACTGTACTGCAGAAATGAACAACTCCAAATGGAATTCAGGATATAATTGCGTATCATTACCAAGATGTTCAATAACAATCATGTCGCTAAATTACATACCGCTAACCGTAGCAAGAATTTACGGTAATTCTACCAAAGAACAAAGTTACCCACAAACCCGGCCTTGAATAAAAACACCCTCTCACGACAATGGGGAAAATCTATCAGTCGCACTAACAACACACGAACTCATGCCCTTTTTTGTACGATGAGACATTTCTTCAGAGGTTAGTGCGACAAGCAGGGAAAAGGAGGTTCCCTTCAGAGATTCGGCAATATGTCTCCTCGAGTCCTCCCACTTAACCACTTAACTGCAACTGATTGAGGTTCCAGTTAACCGCAACTACTCGAGGTTCCTGCAAGATAGTCGATCAGATCTCATACACACGGCATTATTTTGGAAATATTCTCACCATGAGCTACAAAGAACACCACTCCTTTGAACATTGATAGGCAAACATTTGTAGTATCTGTTGGACTAAATGTCTTCTCCAAATATTATCAGCATTTAAACTCTAGTTGTGTTTCTCTATTACAATAAATCTTGTCAAGCAAATTTAACCTACTAAGCGACATCAGGTATCTCTGTGTATTCGAATTTATGCATCCACACATATTGTATAACTACATAAGTCAGGAGATGACATCTAGGAATATGCTGGTTATAGACAAGTTATACTTAAACTATTACCAACCGGTGCTTTATTGAACAAATGGGTTCGAATCAGGCAAACAACAAGTGAATCCAGCATAACCATGGCTTGCTTGGATCTTAATTCAAGCAAGTTGTAGTTTAGAGGAGAAATTTTGCAACAACTTGCGAGCCACACACAACTTTTGTAGCCTATTTAATCTTTTATCAAGTATTGAGATGTTTATGCATGATAATTTTGGAAATATTCTCACCATGAGCTACAACAAACACCACTCCTTTAAACATTGATAGGCAAACATTTGTAGTATCTGTTGGACTAAATGTTTTCTCCAAATATTATCAGCATTTAAACTCTAGTTGTGTTTCTCTATTACAATAAATCTTGTCAAGCAAATTTAACCTACTAAGCGATTGTTATGGCTGCTAGGGTTTGAGAGGGAGAGAGAGAGAGCCGCGAGGGCGCGGGAGAGCCGGCCGTGGGGATCCCTTCTCACGGCCGGGCAAGAGGGAAGGCTTTTCCTTCTTAATTCTTGCTTGATTAGATTGATACATCTCCTCTCCATGTATAGAGAGGTTTACTTGACTCCTAAGCAAGACTTACTTGACCCCTAAGCAAACCCTAAGACTAACGGGCCAGGCCCATCACGTACTCTAACACTACACCCCACCTGGACATGCAGCTCGTCCTCGAGCTGCAACCTAACGATGATTCAACCCCACACAAACCGAACGCCTAAAAAGCAAGCCTTTTACATCTCGGCCTATTGTATTGACCTGAAATAAGCTAATCTGAATGAGACTCTGACTCTTTATTTTTTTGACTCCGAATGATAAGGCGAGAATCCTCCGCGCGCCGAACTTGTGCGTTTGCAGCCCCCTGGATCCCAAGGAAACCATCGGGACCAAGGGAGCCCTCGCGGCGGCCGACGGCGGAATGCAGTGCTGCTATGCGGTGCGCTCTTGTCGGTGACACCATGTCTTCTCCCCGCCGGCTGAGTGTCGATGTCGTAGACTTGGAGGTCGCCGCCCGTGGGGGAAACCACATGCCCAAGATCCGCCACGCAGCGGACAAGATCGAGGTCCGTTAAGCCGCGAAGCGCAACTTGGAGGAGCTGCAGCTGCAAATCACGCATCTCCCGCACATGCCGACGCGCTAGGAGGCCGCGCGCAGCAGCCTGCAGCCTCACCGCCGCCGACACGTGGTCTGTAGCGATCCAAGCCGGACACGGTGACGGCGACGGCTGGAACTTGATCGGTTGGATGGGATTGTCATGGGACGGCGGTGGTGCTGCTGGAACGAGGTCGTCGCAGTCCCGTCGTAGGGCATCCCATGCTAGAACGTGATGACCGGCGCCGAGGGCGGCGGCGGCGTCCCTGCGGGGGTCGGCGCCGGTGTTGTGACCATGGAGGACCCCCCGTGGAATGGCGCACCGTCGGGAGCGGCGTAAGTAGCGGCGAAGCGGGAGGGCCCGCCGTACTGTTGGGGTGGCGCCGGTTGTGACTGGATGTGCGGCGGCGCCCAAGCTGCCGTATAGATTGGCCCGGAGACGGACAGCGGCAGCGGGGGCTGCAGCAGCTTGGCGTCGAGTGGCGGCGACGACAGCAGCCTGGCGTCGAGTGGCTCCGTCCGCTGGAGGAGCACGGAGATGGCGTGCTTGATGTCGGAGACCGACTCGGTCAGGTCGCGGAGGCGCGTGGAGAGCTCCTGGATCGAGAGGATGGGGGCAGGCTCCCGAGCCGGCGCGGCCAGGGCCGCATACGCCGACGGCGGCGCCATGGTGGTGGGCGCGCCTAACGAGGCGATCGCGGCGGAGGCGGTGGACAGTCCCGAAGACATCGCAACCGAGGAATCTGATACCAAATGTTATGGCTGCTAGGGTTTGAGCGGGAGAGAGAGAGTTGCGAGGGCGCGGGAGAGCCGGCCGTGGGGATCCTTTCCCACGGCCGGGCAAGAGGGAAGGGTTTTCCTTCTTAATTCTTACTTGATTAGATTGATACATCTCCTCTCCATATATAGAGAGGTTTACTTAACTCCTAAGCAAGACTTACTTGACCCCTAAGCAAACCCTAAGACTAACGGGCCAGGCCCATCACGTACTCTAACATCAACATCAGGTATTGTAACACCCGGGGGTTCACCCCCTAATAGAAATTGTTGTTTTCTTTTTCGCGTCATAGCATCATGCATCTGCATGCATTTAAAACTTGCCAACTAATTAAAATTCATCAAATGTTTTCTCTCTAAAATTTCTGAAATTTATTTGGTGCCTAAATCTATTTTTATTTGTGCCTGAACAATTTCTGAAAAAAAAAAGCAAACAAAAAAAAAATTTGAGAGGAGAGAGGAAGAGAGCAGCCAGCCGGCCTGCCCAACTTCCGGCCCAGCTAGGCCCAGCTGCACCAGCCCCCCCAAACCCTAAATCTTTCCTCTCCCTCTCAATCTACCCCCCGCCGTTTCTGTTATTTGCAACCAAGTCCTCCCACCTCCACTCCCAGGAACCGCACGCACGCACGGGACCTCTCTCGCTCGATCGAAGCCCCTCCCTCGCCCGACCTCCTTCCTCTCGCTCGCCCCTGCTCCCTCCCGGCGCGGCCGGAGCCGCCACTGCCCACCTCCACCTCGCCCAAGTCCGGCCGCCCTCCCCGCACAGGAGCGCCGCCCCACTACTCCTCCCTCCCGCACCTGTCCGTTCCCACCGCCGCCTACCTCACCGCCCCGCCGCCGGCCTCCCCTCGCCAAGCACCGCCGCTGCTGCTCCCAACCCAAGCCCGCCACCACGACACCCTCGCCGGCGCCTCCCCCTGCCTCCACGCGCGCGGGCGCCGCCCCCTTCTCCCGTGGTCGTCGCCGGCCGTCGCTCCGCCCTCTCCACCTCATGCCCCGCAGCGCCGCCTGCCCCTTCTGCTACCACGAGGACGCACCTCCAGCCGGCTCCACCTGCCGGCGACTGCCTGGCCACCGAGCCCTTCCCGGCGCCCGTCCCCGCCGCCGTTCGCCCCGTCTCCCCTCTCACCTCTGCCTCCCTCTCCTTGTTCTTGCCGGCGAGCTACGACGCCGCCAGCGGAACGGCAGTGAGCGGCAACCCCGGCGTCCTTGAGCTGCTGCCTCACGACGGTGTTGTTACGGTGGTGTATAGGTGTGGTGTTGCGGATGTCGCTGATGTTGCTGATGTGTCTTCTCCGTCTCCGATGCGGTACTCCCGAGCAAGCCAACACCGACAGAGTGGTGGTGTTGCCATTACCGCAACTGTGGCGATGCACTACTTCTCGACTGCTTCCTCGATGCCGTCATGTGTTCGACGCAAGTCCTGCAAGAGGCATGGCGTTTCCCTCCGTCGTCTGTTCCATGCTCGTTGTTGGTTCCGTTGTGCGTGACCGCCTTCGTGCGTGTCCACCCGACCTCGACAAGATTCCCGGCGACAAGTTCGACACCGACCGGTACCGCATCGTCAAGATCATCGCCAACAAGTACCGCCACCCCGAGGACCTCGGACCAAACCTCGACCACGACTACTTCCCCGACGAACCGTGAACGACTACATCGCCTTCGACGTGTCCGTTTTGCGTTGGCCGCCTTCGTGCGCGCCCGAAGACCGGGACCGTCAGGTTCGCCTCCGACCCCGAAGACGATGTTGCTACGGTTCGGCCACGACTACGACGACCACTTCGACTCCAGACGTGAATGACTACGTCGACGACGATGATCGTGTGGTTTGAGAACGAACGTCTACTTCCTCTTCGGACCTCGATGAAAAGATCGACAACGACCACCGATGACGTGAACGACTACCTCGGCTACGGAACGAGAACGACTACCTCGACTACTTCCTCTACTATGACTACGTCGACTACTTCCACGACATCGACGACTTCGTCTACTTCCCATTCTCTGCCTACTTCCTCCACGTTCCGAAGTTTCCGGCGTTGACCACGGCGATCCTCTTTCCAACGTGCGAACCCAAACCCAAAACCCTATACCTATGCCCTATTTTCTATAACATATCATCTATAATTAAAATGTCATCTCATTCATGTGTTGCATTGCATTTTTGTGGGTAAATAAATAACTCGAACCTCCTAAATTAAATGTTGGGTTTCCGGCTCAATTTAAATTGATTTAATTGCATAAATCATAACTAATTCATTTTAACTCCAACTTTGAAAAGTAAAATATGTTTTCCAATCAAAATTCTCTAAACTTTGCAAATATAAACTTTGTTTTCTGTTTTGAATAAATTAAATTGCTGAAAACAACTATTTATTAATTAATGCATTTAAAATTGCTAATTTGATAACTTGCTCATTTTAATTCCAAATCCAACAAATAAAATATGTTTTCATACCAGAAAAATGCACTTAATCTGTTCATGCCATCCATGTTCATGTTTGCACCTTGCATGTTGCATTTGTAGTGGTGTTATGTATGTTCACCTAATAAATAAATATGGAATGTGTTGGGGTATTTAATTCAGTTGTTGCCCTATTCCATTTAATATTGAATACCTCACTTCTTCCTTGTTTAAATCTGTTAATCAACATTTAATATTGATGGTTAGCTAAACAACTTGAACCAATTCCTATTTCTCCGGACTCCGGTTCCGATTAAATTGCTTAAGTTGTTTCCCCTGTTGCATCTTGCCATGTCATGCATATAAAATAGGATCATGCTGGATCTTTTGCCGTAGTAGTAATTGTTGCATCCGGTGTTTCTTTTAGTTCGTTGCTTCTTCGCGGATAGGACGTTGAGATGATGTGAGCAACGACAAGTTCTGCTACCTTGCGGGATCTCAGGCAAGTATACTCCCTTGCTACTTATGGCTGCCTTTCATCACTTGTTACCGATTCTTCCCGTTGTTCTTATTCTAGCCTTTGTTTCGATGCTTGTGTCTCGATCCTATCGTATGTTTACCTTGCAGCCATGATATAGATTTTTCCTTCCACTTCCTAATAGCTGTTGTTTGTTTACTCTGTGGCCCTCGTCTCGTAGTTGCATGCTTAGGGTTGCTTTTGCTCGAGTCTGTTGTCGGTTACTTCTTTTACTATTATTATCGTTCTGGGGGCTCGATGTTAATCAATCAATCCTGTTAATGCTAATGGTAATAATAATAATTTGATGATAAGGCACCGGCAGGAGGCCCTTGTGGTTTTGAGGCCTGCTAGTGTCGACCCTAATAGGAAAAGGGTCTTGTCTACTGATCCATGATGAGCGCACTACCCGCATGTGGGAAGCGAGTATGGGCGCCCCCCTCAGTTTGACCCGATTCGCATCTCGTCCAAATCGCCTCATTTAGTTCGGGTTTTCCATTTGCTGCATGCATGATCTTGCGAGCCCTTGGTACCCGGGTGGAACTTTCGTAGTCGGCATATAGGGGGACACGGTCTTAGAGTGCTATGAGGGTCCATTTTCTTCTGGGCCTGATTAGCCGTGCGCCCAAGGTGCTTTCGTCTTGATGCGAAGAAGAGTTGAGTTGTGTAGAGTACCTCGCTTGGTGGGTTAGCTCCCCATCTGGCGGGTTATTCTTGCGTGTACGGCTAAATTGGTGCAACCCTGCAGGGATAATCTTCTCGAGAAGCCGTGTTTTCCGCGGTTATGGATTACTTGGTGAAAGTACTGGCTAACAAGTACTCAGGACAACTTAAACCTAATGATTAACAACCTTTCACCCAATGATTAACAACTTGACTAGTAATAGGCTTATTGACACAATAATCTGAACCATCATTAATACAACTGTGTGAGTTGTCCTCGGATTGCTTCTTTGGATAAGGGGCGAGATCCAGGATGGGTTTGTTTGCAGTTATCTTTCAGTTGGTTACCATACTCGATCTTATCTCCTTTCTGATAGCCGGAACTTGTAGTATCTCTCTGTAGTTGGTTAGTGCAGCCTGCTGTCGCTTATTTGCAATAACCCTTCCTTTCCGTTGATCCCAAAGTATTTGTATCTTGTGATGACTGGCTACGCCGGTATCTTGTGAGTATGGGTTTTATCCCCCTTGCCAGTACTTAACCGTACTGACCCACGAATCTCTTTCGTGGCTGCATATTCAACATTGCAGTCAACAGGTTTGAAGTCTGACGACGTTAGCTTGGGAATCCCTCCGGCTTGGCCTGGGCAGGGATTGGACGCTCTCGGTTATCTTCAGGACTCTTAGTCCAATTTGGATCTTGTCCGTAGCCGGACGCTATGTTGTTTCTTCCGCTGTTATTTGGATCTTTGTAATGTATCAGTTGTATCCCTGGCTCGTTTGAGTCATCTTGTATCTATCTGTTTCTGTTGTAATTGTGGAATGTTCGTGAACTGTTGTAATGTTATCATAAGTGGCAACCTGGAATCGGTTATTATGCGGATTTGGCGGGAATGCTGAAATCTGCATAGTGCCCGATCTCGGGGCGTCACAAATGGTATCAGAGCCTTGGTTCCGATTCCCGAGATTGTTTCGATACGAATGGTTATCGAAGCAACGGGTCCGCAAAGCCTGTAGGTTAACCTCGCTAACGGTCGTTGTTTCTAGAGTGTCAAAAACTATTTCTGCTAAAACTATTTTGGAAACATCTCAATAGGATTCTTGTTTTCTCCTTATCTCTATTCTATTTTCCCTCCCATCTTATTTGTTTTGGAGTCTCTCCCCCTTGTCTATCTTTCAAAGTGTTAGGATCCTACGTGGGTGGACGTTCTCTTGGCCTTATATCCTAATAGGTTCGATCATCGGAAGATTCCTGGTGGAAGAACATCGTCATCAGCCCGAGCAAGAATCTCTTGTTAGTAGTGTCGAGAAGATCAACAAGATGACTGAAGACTCGATAGTTCCGACTTCTTCCCTCTCCCGTGTTTGTGAGCGGATTGCGAGGGCGCAATCCCCTTGTTAGTGGTGTCGGCTGTAACACCCGGGGGTTCCCCCCCCCCCCAATAGAAATTGTTGTTTTCTTTTTCGCGTCATAGCATCATGCATCTGCATGCATTTAAAACTTGGCAACTAATTAAAATTCATCAAATGTTTTCTCTCTAAAATTTCTGAAATTTATTTGGTGCCTAAATCTATTTTTATTTGTGCCTGAACAATTTCTGAAAAAAAAAGCAAACAAATTTTTTTTTTGAGAGGAGAGAGGAAGAGAGAAGCCAGCCGGCCTGCCCAACTTCCGGCCCAGCTAGGCCCAGCCGCACCAGCCCCCCCCAAACCCTAAATCTTTCCTCTCCCTCTCAATCTACCCCCCGCCGTTTCTGTTATTTGCAACCAAGTCCTCCCACCTCCACTCCCAGGAACCGCACGCACGCACGGGACCTCTCTCGCTCGATCGAAGCCCCTCCCTCGCCCGACCTCATTCCTCTCGCTCGCCCCTGCTCCCTCCCGGCGCGGCCGGAGCCGCCACTGCCCACCTCCACCTCGCCCAAGTCCGGCCGCCCTCCCCGCACAGGAGCGCCGCCCCACTACTCCTCCCTCCCGCACCTGTCCGTTCCCACCGCCGCCTACCTCACCGCCCCGCCGCCGGCCTCCCCTCGCCAAGCACCGCCGCTGCTGCTCCCAACCCAAGCCCGCCACCACGACACCCTCGCCGGCGCCTCCCCCTGCCTCCACGCGCGCGGGCGCCGCCCCCTTCTCCCGTGGTCGTCGCCGGCCGTCGCTCCGCCCTCTCCACCTCATGCCCCGCAGCGCCGCCTGCCCCTTCTGCTACCACGAGGACGCACCTCCAGCCGGCTCCACCTGCCGGCGACTGCCTGGCCACCGAGCCCTTCCCGGCGCCCGTCCCCGCCGCCGTTCGCCCCGTCTCCCCTCTCACCTCTGCCTCCCTCTCCTTGTTCTTGCCGGCGAGCTACGACGCCGCCAGCGGAACGGCAGTGAGCGGCAACCCCGGCGTCCTTGAGCTGCTGCCTCACGACGGTGTTGTTACGGTGGTGTATAGGTGTGGTGTTGCGGATGTCGCTGATGTTGCTGATGTGTCTTCTCCGTCTCCGATGCGGTACTCCCGAGCAAGCCAACACCGACAGAGTGGTGGTGTTGCCATTACCGCAACTGTGGCGATGCACTACTTCTCGACTGCTTCCTCGATGCCGTCATGTGTTCGACGCAAGTCCTGCAAGAGGCATGGAGTTTCCCTCCGTCGTCTGTTCCATGCTCGTTGTTGGTTCCGTTGTGCGTGACCGCCTTCGTGCGTGTCCACCCGACCTCGACAAGATTCCCGGCGACAAGTTCGACACCGACCGGTACCGCATCGTCAAGATCATCGCCAACAAGTACCGCCACCCCGAGGACCTCGGACCAAACCTCGACCACGACTACTTCCCCGACGAACCGTGAACGACTACATCGCCTTCGACGTGTCCGTTTTGCGTTGGCCGCCTTCGTGCGCGCCCGAAGACCGGGACCGTCAGGTTCGCCTCCGACCCCGAAGACGATGTTGCTACGGTTCGGCCACGACTACGACGACCACTTCGACTCCAGACGTGAATGACTACGTCGACGACGATGATCGTGTGGTTTGAGAACGAACGTCTACTTCCTCTTCGGACCTCGATGAAAAGATCGACAACGACCACCGATGACGTGAACGACTACCTCGGCTACGGAACGAGAACGACTACCTCGACTACTTCCTCTACTATGACTACGTCGACTACTTCCACGACATCGACGACTTCGTCTACTTCCCATTCTCCGCCTACTTCCTCCACGTTCCGAAGTTTCCGGCGTTGACCCCGGCGATCCTCTTTCCAACGTGCGAACCCAAACCCAAACCCCTATACCTATGCCCTATTTTCTATAACATATCATCTATAATTAAAATGTCATCTCATTCATGTGTTGCATTGCATTTTTGTGGGTAAATAAATAACTCGAACCTCCTAAATTAAATGTTGGGTTTCCGGCTCAATTTAAATTGATTTAATTGCATAAATCATAACTAATTCATTTTAACTCCACATTTGAAAAGTAAAATATGTTTTCCAATCAAAATTCTCTAAACATTGCAAATATAAACTTCGTTTTCTGTTTTGAATAAATTAAATTGCTGAAAACAACTATTTATTAATTAATGCATTTAAAATTGCTAATTTGATAACTTGCTCATTTTAATTCCAAATCCAACAAATAAAATATGTTTTCATACCAGAAGAATGCACTTGATCTGTTCATGCCAGCCATGTTCATGTTTGCACCTTGCATGTTGCATTTGTAGTGGTGTCATGTATGTTCACCTAATAAATAAATATGGAATGTGTTGGGGTATTTAATTCAGTTGTTGCCCTATTCCATTTAATATTAAATACCTCACTTCTTCCTTGTTTAAATATGTTAATCAACATTTAATATTGATGGTTAGCTAAACAACTTGAACCAATTCCTATTTCTCCGGACTCCGGTTCCGATTAAATTGCTTAAGTTGTTTCCCCTGTTGCATCTTGCCATGTCATGCATATAAAATAGGATCATGCTGGATCTTTTGCCGTAGTAGTAATTGTTGCATCCGGTGTTTCTTTTAGTTCGTTGCTTCTTCGCGGATAGGACGTTGAGATGATGTGAGCAACGACAAGTTCTGCTACCTTGCGGGATCTCAGGCAAGTATACTCCCTTGCTACTTATGGCTGCCTTTCATCACTTGTTACCGATTCTTCCCGTTGTTCTTATTCTAGCCTTTGTTTCGATGCTTGTGTCTCGATCCTATCGTATGTTTACCTTGCAGCCATGATATAGATTTTTCCTTCCACTTCCTAATAGCTGTTGTTTGTTTACTCTGTGGCCCTCGTCTCGTAGTTGCATGCTTAGGGTTGCTTTTGCTCGAGTCTGTTGTCGGTTACTTCTTTTACTATTATTATCGTTCTGGGGGCTCGATGTTAATCAATCAATCCTGTTAATGCTAATGGTAATAATAATAATTTGATGATAAGGCACCGGCAGGAGGCCCTTGTGGTTTTGAGGCCTGCTAGTGTCGACCCTAATAGGAAAAGGGTCTTGTCTACTGATCCATGATGAGCGCACTACCCGCATGTGGGAAGCGAGTATGGGCGCCCCCCTCAGTTTGACCCGATTCGCATCTCGTCCAAATCGCCTCATTTAGTTCGGGTTTTCCATTTGCTGCATGCATGATCTTGCGAGCCCTTGGTACCCGGGTGGAACTTTCGTAGTCGGCATATAGGGGGACACGGTCTTAGAGTGCTATGAGGGTCCATTTTCTTCTGGGCCTGATTAGCCGTGCGCCCAAGGTGCTTTGGGCTTGATGCGAAGAAGAGTTGAGTTGTGTAGAGTACCTCGCTTGGTGGGTTAGCTCCCCATCTGGCGGGTTATTCTTGCGTGTACGGCTAAATTGGTGCAACCCTGCAGGGATAATCTTCTCGAGAAGCCGTGTTTTCCGCGGTTATGGATTACTTGGTGAAAGTACTGGCTAACAAGTACTCAGGACAACTTAAACCTAATGATTAACAACCTTTCACCCAATGATTAACAACTTGACTAGTAATAGGCTTATTGACACAATAATCTGAACCATCATTAATACAACTGTGTGAGTTGTCCTCGGATTGCTTCTTTGGATAAGGGGCGAGATCCAGGATGGGTTTGTTTGCAGTTATCTTTCAGTTGGTTACCATACTCGATCTTATCTCCTTTCTGATAGCCGGAACTTGTAGTATCTCTCTGTAGTTGGTTAGTGCAGCCTGCTGTCGCTTATTTGCAATAACCCTTCCTTTCCGTTGATCCCAAAGTATTTGTATCTTGTGATGACTGGCTACGCCGATATCTTGTGAGTATGGGTTTTATCCCCCTTGCCAGTACTTAACCGTACTGACCCACGAATCTCTTTCGTGGCTGCATATTCAACATTGCAGTCAACAGGTTTGAAGTCTGACGACGTTAGCTTGGGAATCCCTCCGGCTTGGCCTGGGCAGGGATTGGACGCTCTCGGTTATCTTCAGGACTCTTAGTCCAATTTGGATCTTGTCCGTAGCCGGACGCTATGTTGTTTCTTCCGCTGTTATTTGGATCTTTGTAATGTATCAGTTGTATCCCTGGCTCGTTTGAGTCATCTTGTATCTATCTGTTTCTGTTGTAATTGTGGAATGTTCGTGAACTGTTGTAATGTTATCATAAGTGGCAACCTGGAATCGGTTATTATGCGGATTTGGCGGGAATGCTGAAATCTGCATAGTGCCCGATCTCGGGGCGTCACAGCTATCTCTGTGTATTCGAATTTATGCATCCACACGTATTGTATAACTACATAAGTCAGGAGATGACATCTAAACTGAATTAAAATATAAGTACTCAGATAGTAGCTATAAAACATGTGTGGTGTAGAGAATATTATTAAGAAAAAAAATTTACACCCCAAAACAAAAGGTGTTGAAAAGAGCTTGTCACATATCCCATAAGAAATCGATGGATTTCGGAATAAAAATCCAAAATACCCCATTAATTAGTTGAAACATATGAGAAAAGTCCGGCTCAATTTGGAGTTGAGTACTCAACATACAAGATGAACAGTTCAAATAATCATTACTTGTATCAAGCCAAAGGCTGGAACAGTAAGCTGGCACGAAGTACTGCAAATTTCATCTAAAGTAGAAGAATATTCTTCCATCTGAGTACAGTAGAAATCAGGAAAATAAATGGATTGGGTCTTTAGACAAGCAGTAACTCTTTTTGAATACGCGTATAAAAGTGTGTCGTCATTTATCAGAAGAAAACAATAAAAGGGCGTCCAGTACAACACACGTGTGGCGGTGAACAAAACAATAACCAAAACTTGACATCCTGTCTAAAATTATTGTACTGGGATGAGATAAAATATACACTTGTAACAGACCTGTCAGCTACGACATCACATTAGCACATCTAAAATTATTATACGAGCAGAAAAAATTGACCAATGGGCAACAAAAAAGGTTAAGAGGCCAGGACCTTTTTTGTGATGCACCGTGAGATGAGCCATGCGCTCTTCTAAGACCCGCAAAGCATTAACAGATTACAAGAAAGCTAACACACAGTATTCAGCGCTCTCAACAATAAAGGGAACATTGTTCGACATTCTGAACAATAGGGGGCACATTTGTCGAAGAGTGAATCAGAGCTCTGAAAACTAAATTAACCAGCAGTAAGCCTGGAGCAAAGCTTCGGAAAAGGGGAAGCAATATGTTTGGATGGAAAGATCTGCACAAACAGAGATGAAAAGATCAATCGATTAAATTTGTCAACCCACTGCAGCCCAATATGTTGCGACAGTTGTTGTCCAAGCCTCAATTTAGGACACTGTAAAGCATGGTACGTTGAGCAGCGTGTGCTTCATGCCACCATTCAAATGGTTATGCTTCCCGAGACCCACCTCCTAAACAGCTTGTGCCGCCATCCGAATGATTATGCTTCCCAATTTTCTATCAGAAGATTCAATCGGCCGAAAATATCATGTTGCTGATGACGACGGCGGCGTGTTCCTGATTTGTAAACTGCAGCACACGCCCAGACACACGTACACACAAAGAATCAGCCCAATTCGCGGAGACGATTTAGCCAAGGGAGGTGGTAGTGATTTACCCGTGGAGGCCGAGGAGGAAGGAACAGAGCACCAGCGTCGGGACGGTGCAACGCCGCTTGAATCCTCGTCGCCTTGGCCGAGTCAAGAGACCAAGGAGCAGGCCGGCAACACTGGAATCGGTCCTTGCCTCCTCCTCTTCCCCCCGTATCTCACCAACAGCGGCACGTCGGGCTCCTCGTGCTCCTCCTGCTGAGCACCGAGAAGAACGGATCAATGGCTAGATCCAATCAAATCGACGATTAGAACAACGCGAGAGAGAAAAGGAAAACGCTGGAGAGCCCCCGGGGGATCATCGTCCGGGTCGAGTGTTGCATCCCACGTGTCCGCAACTCCGCATAGGCCCACAACCACACGAACGACCTTATCCTCCCCCAAACCGCTCCTGTCCACATATTTCCGTTGTCTCTTCCCTCGTATCCTTCTTCCTCCCTGCTCCTAGCCACGCACAAGCCAATCCACCTACCGCGGGCGCCGCATGACGCACTCACCAACAAAAAGCACACCACATCGCCGGCGATCTCTCACACCCTTAGATCTCATCTCCGTTGCGACAAACTGGGTGGCGGGAGTCGGTGCTCCCAGCGGCAGGTCAAGACGCTCTCAACGCCGGGATGTCTGGCTACATGCGCTGGAGATGCTCCCGGCGGCGAGGAGATGCTCCCCGGCGGCGGAAGGTCGTGCTGGCTTTGACGGGGAGAGGATGCTCCTGGCGGCCGAAGCTCGTGCTACACGCGGCATGAGGAGTTGCTCCCGGAGGTGGCCGAGATGCTCCTGGTGGCGGGAGGTCGAGGATGCTCCCGGCGGCCAAAGTTGTTGCTCCCAATGGCGGGAGCTCGTGCTACATGCGGCATGAGGAGATGCTCCCGGAGGCGAGGAGATGCTCCCGGTGGCGGGAGGTCGAGGATGCTCCCGACGGCCACATTTGTTGCTCCCAACGGCGGGAGCTCGTGCTACATGCGGCGTGAGGAGATGCTCCCGGAGGCGAGGAATGCTGCCGGCGGCTGGGAGGTCGTGATGCCTGCTGCACGAGCGGATGCTCCCTACGGCGGGAGGTCGTGCTACCTACGGCATGAGGAGATGCTCCCGGCGGCAGGATGCGATGCTCCCTATGGCGTGAGGTGGTGCTCTGAGCGTTGCTCCGATGACCGGCGTCAGCAGCCGCTGCCTTTGACAACAGGGGGTGCTCTAAGCGTTGCTATCGAAGGCGTGGGGAGTTGCTACCGACGGCGCCCGCGATGCTACCAGGTCGCTATCGACGACGGGGGAGTTGCTACCGAAGGCTTGTTGCGATGCTACCGACGACACACGACGTTTGCTACCTACCGTGCGCTGCGATGCTACGAGCGGACACGGCCGGCGGAGTCTTCTCCGGCGACGACAGGGCTCGCGGAGTGCGGTGGTCTTCCTCCTCCGATGTCTTCCCGTGTGTCGTGCAGGGCTCGTGGGATGGTGAGAGCCGGGAAGAGCGACGGGCTGCGATGGCGTTTGACTTTTTTGGGGACTTGGATTTTCTTCGTGGACACGTGTCGCTCGCTGGAGCCGGGGGATCGGGCGGTTCGATCCCTCGGGGGACGCTCAGCACGACGAGGAAGAGGCGGCGTCGGGGAGGTGGAGGAAATGGCGTGCAGCCGCCGCCGTCCGGACCACAGTCCTCCTCGTCGCCACGCCTTCGAGCTGAGCGGCCGAAGCCGCGGCTGTCCGCCCCGCCGTCGAGCTGTGTGCGGCTGCCGCTGTTCGGTACGCGGTCCTCATCGTTTCCTGGAGAACAGAGGAGAAGGAAGAGGAAGGCGGCGGTGAAGGGGGAGATGGGGGAGCAGGAGGGGATTGGGCGTGTGACCCTCGATCTAGGTTTGCAGCAGGGAGTTGTAGTGGTCATCGGTACGGGAGGTGGGCGGGTCATCCTGAACTTTTACGGACCCACACGAACGAGGTCCTAGTGGTCAGGCAGATGGGTAGAAAGAGGGCCGTGTGGAAAATCTAAAAAACCGGGCTGGTGTGCCTCGCCAAACGCTTTTGGAGGGCTAGTTGGGTCTGAGCCTTTATAGGATAGATAGATGTAGATGTGCGTGTGCTAAATTACAACACAACAATAAACATTAGTCTCAGCTATGAAGTTTTCAATGAAAAACACTGGACCAAGGTAAATAAACATATCACCAGACCTTCCGAAAAACCAATCATGTCAAAAGCACATTAGTTAGATGGAGATGTTGGGGATGGCAATGGGCACCATAATGTCCGCCACACCTAATGTGGAACGTCCAGGGGCCCTCCTCTTCCTGATGCATGCCACCATTTATCTACTTGCCCATCGCCCGCGGGCAACTTCTTAGGAGGATGAGAACAAGATCCAGAAGCGCCAAAGTCCTGACGACACGAAACCTTGTCTTCATCTTCTAATTTACAAATGGATCTAGTAGAAGCAAGATAGGGTCAACCCGTAGGAATTCCCTGAAACAAAATCATGTCAGCAGGACTGGAAAATCGTTTGTAAGAATGCAAAGAGTAAGTTGAAACCAAATCATTTTTAATTGCAGCACACAAAAAAAACCTCATCTTTGAGTTGTGAGACAATTGTTCAGAATATTGAAAATGTACATACTTCGAGGAGAAAATGAGAAATAAGGACACTTGAAAAGTGACCTAAGGACAGGCAATATCATTAATCATGAAGTGGCACACCTCAAATGAAAAAAATTTAATTCAAATAGTTTGTCGGAGAGTGATATGAAGTGGCACAACTCAAATGAAAAAAACTGATTTCAAATAGTTTGTCGCTGAGTTATATGAAGTGGCACATCTGAAATGAAAAAATAAATTCGAAGCATATTAAGGCCAGAGCCTGTATGAATAAATAACTATCCAAATACATGGATTTTTTATGCACACCAACCTTTTGCATAGTCAAATTGGAAAATATGCATTTAGATTGATTATTAATCGGTCAAAGTAAATGATCCTAGCGACAGAAAATGTATACCTGTATTCTAATAGGGGAACCGAACAAGTACATAAATTAATATAAACCTATTGTCTTTTATACAACATTTATATTCAGAGAACATATAAAAAATTAGATATAGATGGTAACCGAAGGCGCACTTGGCGAGCATCACACGAGGGTCCTCGGCACACACTGCATGATTTACTAAGCACTGATTTACTAAACACACACATGAGTTTCCAGAAGCTGTTGGTGAAAGGAAAACATTAACATTTACATGGCATCATTCACTGAAAAATATCAAATGCCTAGCCACTGCGATCAGATATTTCATCTCTACAAAGGTACACAAGAGAACACAATCAGGAACTTCCCGCAGGAGCCAAGTAAAAAACATAATTTAAACTCAACCACCTAATAGTTCAACAAGAGGTTCACGAAGTAGACATATGTCTTGTGTGGTACCTTACTTTCCTGGGTATGTTCCAATGCCAATAAGACATGCCATTCTGTTCGCAGGATTAACATAGTTCAGTGCACAACAAGTAAAGAGTGATCCCGAGTTCTCTGTCAAAAAAAAAATTCGTCAAAAATTACTTGTTTTATACATTTTTTTAATCTCAAGTTGTATTCGTAAATCGCTCATAAGGACTCATAAAAGTACACAATATGGCCACAACCTACTTTACACACTCTGTGGCTGTCACAAGCAAAACATACATGATTGATGATTCACAAGCAATATTTGCGGGAAACAAAATAAAGCATGTTCAATACATGTGTAATGTTTGGAGAAACAGTACCAGCTTTGGGCTTAGGCATCAATACCTTTGTCCTAAAATCTTACCCAAGGTGGCAACCTGAAAAATAAATGAATAGTTGAGATTAACAATCAACTAAAGAAGGGGCAGACTGTAAGTTCTCGTGACGAGTAAATATAGCTCTCCTGAGCCTCTATCAAAGCCATACGTTTAAAAAACTGAAGCACATGAAGTCGTGTATTAAAAAATCTCCTGTAACTGACTTGCTTATTATATGTGAATGAATCATTCTTTAGTTCGGTTAACATTAATTAACGCAAGATCTACAAGAAAATAAGTAAATCCAATAATATCACGGAGTTGTACATGTGAATGGAAAATTATAGGAGCACACCAGCATTTGCCAACCGCCGCCCCCCTGCCGGGCGTCATCACTGCGCAACCCCATCACGCCGAAGCGCCGCCCCCTCGTCGCATGCGAACCGAAATCAAGGAGTGTTGCCGCTGCCATACCTCATCGCGTGCACGCATCCAACCATCTCCTCCGACGAATGCGAGCAGGCGCACCAGCAGCTAGGGCACATTCCGGGACGGGCGAGGCTGGATCTTGGAGATCCGGCACGGGAGATCTCGACGCGGTGCTGCACGATGGTGGTGGGAAGTGTTGGCGTCGGTCGAGATGAGGAGCGTTGTCTGTCATATTCTAGGGGGATGATACGACAGAGCCGACGCACCGGAAAAGGATAGGCGACAAAGGCGCACTGAAAATATGAGGAGTTGCTCCGTCCGCTTCTCCGATATGGGATCCACAATGTGAGCGGCGCCAAGGGATGGAGCCGGCGGTCGTTGTGGCGGCATGAGATCGGGGTGGAGAAGTCCGTAGGGACGAACGAGGACGGGATAGGAGAACGGATTTGGCGGCGGCCTAGGGCATCACCATGGGTATCGAGATAGAAGAGACGAGCAGCGTATGCATGACGTGGTTCTGGGCTGGTTTTCTTTGCTCGGCTGGACAAGAGGTAAGGACAATGGTCTAGACATCGTACGATAGAGATTGACCGAGCTGGTCATCGTACGACACAAAAAGAGATCGAGCGGTCGATGGTCTCTGATGTACCATGGTAAGAAGTGCCATTTCGCCCGTGCGTTGGTACGGCGCTATAACTATACACGCTAGTATCGAGTTCAATTATATATGTCTCTAAAAAGAATATTTATTAACAACATATGCCCATTTAGAGGTGCTCTTATCACTCCAAAAAAAAATGTTCTCTTGTAGGTTAATAAACTATTTCCCGACTATACACTATGTTCAAAATTTTATTTAGCTATTAAATCTACAATATCTAAATGGGAGCAACCCACTAACTCTAATTCTCTCCACATGCAGGGTTTCCATATCAGCGAGTTTCTAATTGGTCCAATTCATAATCAAGTGTTCCACCTAAGCGGACATGTAGGCTTCTGTTTTTTGAGAAAGAACAATAACACAGCCAACTGCCGGCTATATAGGCCATGCCATGTCACCTACCGCCAGTATAAAGCCACACAGTATAATAGACTAGCTACTAGCTGGCTGTTAAGTTGGATTTATTAAAAACTGAAGAATACAATGAATGCATGTGTAAATCAGTTGCTGAGATCCGGTGTACCATCTATCTCTGTAGTCATTTCAACAAACCACCAAAACATATAAACTTGTAAGACATATCAATATAAACTGATTAATGAGCAAAAAATAAGGAGGCATCAAACAGATGTCACATAGAAGTTAGAACCATGATACTGACACTTAAACATACATGGGTCCATAAGAAAGTATTAACCAAACATAATACCAAATTAGATCTCCAGCAGAAAAGTCGTTAGTTCTGACCTTCACGACAATGAGCAACAAACAGATCACACATAGCTCGACACTTAAACATTACACGACTCCTTACAAGAAAACATTAGCCCAAAAAAATACCAAAATATGATCTCCATCAAACAAGCCATTAGTTTGATCTCGACGACGAGAAAGGCACAAAGACATAGTTGAATCTTCAGAAGAAATGATCAGCTAACCACTTGCATCAATAACCTTCAGCCACTGTTTGGAAAAAGGAAACAAACACATGGATCAATATTGAAACAGTAGGAGAGATTACTCATTAATCGGTAAAATGTGGAGACTAGAGTAAACAAACACAAGGATCTTTTCCAAGGTGTAACCACCAAAGTCTCATACAGGCAATAAAGAGAATACGTTAATAAAGAGAACAAGTTCATATTAGAGAATGCATACCTGCAATTAGCACTCGCAGCAATGAGCACATCATATCTCAGTCCTGAAATAAAAATTCATATAAGATATCATATGGATCACACAATGTTACAGGAAAAAGGAATAGAAAAAAAAATGAAGATATCAGTAGCCCACCATGTTTAATTATGACGGCTATTTTGAAACCTATGCCAAATATGCTCAATCAAATCATTTTTGAGTTGGGTGTGTTGTGGACGAGCACGAATTGCAACTTTTCTACGCAGCACGTCGGCGAAACAAAGATTACCACCAACATTCACTTCAGGAGGTAGAGCAAATGAAGCGCCAGGGGTCTCATTCAAGTCAATATGGATGGTAGCCTGCTCTCCCTCGTTTTCAACTATCATATTGTGTAGAATCACACAAGCTAGCATGATCCGTCCAACACTCTTTATGTTCCATAGACGTGCAGGCCGACGAACAATGGTAAAACGGGACTGCAATACACCGAAAGCACGCTCGACATCTTTCCTTGCCCCTTCTTGGTACTTGGCAAACAGCTTGTGCTTCTCTGTTTGGGGAAGTGGTATGGTCTTCATGAAGGCAGCCCATTCTGGGTATATACCATCAGCAAGGTAGTAACCTGTGGTATACTCATTCCCTTTGACAGAAAATTGAACTTGAGGGGTGTAGCATCCCACTTTTTATCAAAAGTGAAATACCTGTGTTATGTGCTAGTCCCTGGATCAACGCTAGCACCACAGTACAAAACTTAAAGGTATCATTGCATAAGAGTTAAAATTATTACAACTGAATCCAGAGTAGACAAATATATCTTATTACAAGGTGCATAGCCTTATAGGCTAGCTAAAACTCAAAGATCAAACAACAGAAGTAATATAGCAATGAGCCTCCATCTTCAAGCATGCGCCACAGGCAAACATGTTGGGTGTAGACTCGAGTCCAGAAAAGACATCCTCATTCTTCATCAGAAGATCCTGCACGTTGGAATATGCAGCCCCCAAAGGAGATCAGTACAATGATGTACTGGCAAATGACACCTATGGTGGATATAAATGGCAAGTCTAGTACTACATGATTTCTTTGGCTAGGTGGATCTTACAGCTATTTGCAGAAATGCCAATTTTCTCCTAACACATTTGTAAAGTCATTTTGTTTTACAAAAAGGGGGTGGCAACATTGGAATAACTCCAAGCACCACATACATACTTCCTTGGGAAAATTTTAGTTTAATAAAACGGTGTTGAGATTCTTCTGTCCATCCTTGTCCAGCTGCTCGAAGTCGTCCATTTCCGGGGACACGGCTATGATCATAGTTTCTAACTCTGCAGAGGTTGTGCACTTTCACCCTTTGTCTTCAATTAGCCCAAACATCCTATGCACCCGGAGTGCATCATGGAAAGAAGAGAATTGAGACGAGATCTTTCAGAAGAAGAGTCCAAAACCCACCGGCGAGACCCGTTCCACCTATAATTTTGCTACATCTGCTTGTGTCGGGGGGTTACCCCCGAGTAGGGTAAAGGCAAGTGGTAAAGGCAAGGTCAGAAGAGATGTTTGGTCGAGTAGCCGCCTACCCGGTAACTGCTACCCGGTTGACTGCTACTCGGTCTTGCATGAAAGATGACCAGAAGGAGGAATCAAGCAAGTTATCTTTGTTCGAGTAGAAGAGGTGGCCCGAGTAAAACTGGCGAGAACCTACTCGGGCTAGAAGTCATAGGAGCCGTTCTGACATAGAATCCCGCGTATCCTGGGTCCGTACTTGGCACTGTTCACACCACTGTTCATCTGGGGACGGCGTGCCTGACAGCGATAGTGTGGCAGCAGGCCGTCGCAGGATAGGGGGACCTACTCTGTGTTAAGCGCAGTGATACCAGACTGTTCACTTGGTTTTGCCCAACGACTTTCCGGACAGGACAAGATTAGGAACCAAAGCTGTCTGCGGGAACTCGGAAGAAGGACGATGTGCACACAATGTCGACACTTGTCCGTATTTGGACGTATCCGGCTGGGCACCGTGTATATAAGGTGCCCCGCCGCCTCCTGCGCGAGGCACGCTCACGAGTCTGACCTAATTCTCACATTGGTAGCATATTCTTGACCTAGTTCATCACGTAGGGAGAAGAGTGGCTACTCGGTAGCAAGAACCATTGTACTGTGGCTACTCGGTGAGACACCAGAATACATAGAGAAAGGCAGGATTAGGGGTTTTACCTCCTCACGAGGGCCCTGAATCTGGGTAGATCGAGTTGTTTGCAGTGTTTAGTTCTTACTTCACGCGGCTACTCGTCGCGTGATCCCTCCCCGAGCACCTCCAGCGTCCATCGTCCCCACATCTTTAGCCATCCCATGGCATCTGTCTTGACACCACCACGACAGTTGGCGCCCACCGTGGGGCAACCAGCGGCGCTGGCTGGAGTTTCTGTTCGGACGGGATCTTCTTCAGCGGAGCGCGTAGTTTGTGGCCTTGTCCACAGATTCGGCTCCTTCGACTTCGTCACCGACAATGCAGGTGACTTTGGCGGCAGAGCCATGCCGGAGGGCGGCACGGTGATCTCCTTCGGCTCGCATCTCGTCTACGTCGCCACCGCCGTCGTCAACGAGTTCCCGGAGGAGGTGCTGGTCGCAGAGGATCCTCCTGCTGTCATCGCTGCTCGCGGAAGGCCTACGCGCTTTTCCGCGAACAGCGCTAAAGTGATGGTGGCCGGCCTGGCTGCGAACGCCGGCAAGAGTGCCACTGGCGCTGCGGTCATCATCGACGATTCTGCTGGCCCGAGTGCTGGCGGCAAGACCCACAAGCCCTACGAGAAGGACTGCAACATCCCTCTCTCCACTACTCCGACCATCCCTGCGTCTGCGGGAAGAACTGGCATGCCGCCTCCCATCGACCTCGAGCTCTTGAACATGAAGGAGCAGCTCGACCGGCAGCGCCAGGAACTCCTTGCCGAGCAGGCGGAGTTAGATAAGGTTAGGCTTGAGTTAATTCTAGACCAGATCGAGTAAAACAAGGCTCATGGCTTCACGCCAGTTGCTAGGAGAGCTAGCAAAGTAGGTGCTACTCGGCGCAACCTAGGCGCCGAGATGGCGACCGTTGGAGAGGTTCCTAGTCAGTCTGCCACCGCAAACACCTCCACTAGGCCTAGGTACAGCACCCCCGCCAAAACACTTAGAGCTGCAGAGGCCGTGGCCGCCGAGTTGCCTCGTCTCGACGGCGACGCGCGCATTAGGCAGCAAGAAAGGCTCAACGAGTTGGTGTTGGAGGCCGCTAGGCAGAATGAGGAGTTCCGGAAAGCCAACCCGGGTGCTGGCGGCTCGCAGGTGGTGCATTCGCATGCGGCCAGATCTATCGATGAGGCCTCATATCCACACCCCAGTCGCGAGAGGGACCGCAGTGGCACCTTGGGCAAGAACAGGCAAATGCAGGTGTACGACCCGACTGCCGCCGCGAAACAGCTCGCTGTGCCGCGACAGTCCGGCCAGAAACACAACTCTACTGGAGCAGGCTTTCAAGCCCATAAAGCTCATAGCCAAACGCGAGGAGGAGATCGTCCGAGCCCTTCTCGGCATCAGTTTGCTCAGCCTATTCGGCGGAGGCCTCACCAGGCAGTTGCTGTTCAGCCACGTGCGGTTGACCGAGTAGCCAACCTGGTGGAGCAGCCTGTGGCCATGGAGGAGGACAGGTACGATGACGGCAACTCGGCTATGGGGCTAGCCGGGTACGATATCTTGGACCGCGTAGGAGAGCGCGTGCTGGAGCCTGCTGATGTTCGGTACAAGCTGGACCGGATCAACCTGTCCGCGCGGCTAGAAAACAGGGGGCCTCCCGGCCCTGACTGTTTTGGCCCGCGTATCATGAACGAGCCATCCGTGAAGAACTTCCAGCTCGCAAGGGGCACCAAGAGCTACAACGGCAGCACCAAACCAGAAGATTGGCTCAACGACTACGTCACCGCGGTTCACATCGCGAGCGGCAACAGAAGGTGGGCAGTGCGGTATGTACCGCAGATGCTCGAGGGGCCAGCTCGCACTTGGCTCAACAACTTGCCCAAGAACAGCATCAACTGCTGGCTGGACTTCTCGGAAGCCTTCATCAGCAACTTCACCAGCACGTACAAGAGGCCGAATAGGCCGCAGCAGCTGTCCGCCTGTAGGCAGCGAGAAGACGAGACGAATCGCGAGTATCTTACTCGGTGGAGCACATTGCGGAACACCTGTGAAGGTGTGAACGAGGCGCATGCCATCACTTGGTTTGCGCAAGGGTGCAAGCACGGCAGCATGTTGTGGCAGAGGCTGCAGAGGGAGATGCCGAACACTCTGGCGAAGACCATCAAGATCGCGGATCAGTACGCGCTTGGTGATCCTACTCAGCCATTGATGGACTCCTCCGAGCCGAGAAGAAATTTCAAGCGCAATGAGTTCCGCAACAAGCGCAGGGGTGACCGAATAGATACTCGGTACGACCCTGAGGAGGTGAATGCTGTGGGTATTGGAGCTGGGAGCAGCCAAGGGAAAAACCTGCTGGAGCCCAGTACGGGTGCAACCAGAACCAGGGCCAAGGCAACAAGAAGCCATACCGAGCTCCTCAGTCGGGTAGCGGCAACCCGGAGCCGGCTAAGAAGCTCGTCTTTGACGACATGAAAGATGGCCCGTGCAGCTTCCACACTCATCACCCTTCAAGGCCAGCCAACCACACTACTCGGCAGTGCGAATGGTGGGAGCTGATCAGGAATGAGGGCTTGCCTCCTCCTCCTCCCCTGCCAGTCGCGAATGCTCCTATTCAGCCTGTTCGCGCACCCGCAGCTCGGCCTCCCGTCTTCCCGAGAAGATAAAACGTGAATCAAGTGGCTTTAGGAGCCAATCGCAACTTCAACAACGAGGGTTACCGCAACAACAACAACAACCGCAACCGCAACAACAACAGAGGCATCAACAACAACTTCCAGGGCAACAACAACGGCAACAACGATGATGGGGGATGCAACCAGTACCGAGAGCACCATGAGAGCTACATGATCTTCACTTCCGACCCTGTCGACAAGCAGTCGCAGCACAGGCGTGCTATGGAGGTCAATGCTGTGATCCCTGCCGTTCCTCACTACATGCATTGGTGCAATGTAGAGATCACGTGGTCCCGAGCTGACCATCCCAAGGTAATGCCCAACCCGGGTAGTTACGTCTTGGTGCTGGACCCTACCTTCCTGGGTCCCGAGAAGAACGTAAGGTTCAGCAAGGTGCTAATCAACAACGGCAGCAGCATCAACATCGTGTACAAGGATACACTCGAGAAGCTCGGGATCGGCGAGAACATGCTGCTACCCAGCAAGACCACTTTCCATGGCATTGTGCCGGGGATTTCTTGCTCTCCAATGGGCAAAGTATGGCTGGATGTGCTATTCGGTACCAGGGAGAATTGCCGCACAGAGAGGCTGCAGTTTGAGGTGGTTGATCACCAAAGCCCTTACCATGCTCTACTCGGCAGGACTGCTCTGAGCAAGTTCATGGCTTCTACCCACACTGCATACTTGAAGATGAAGATCCCGGGTCCCAATGGCGTGATTACCTTCGCTGGCGATTACAAGAAATCCATAGAGTGTGCCTCTGCTGGTTCTCAGCTGGCAGAGTCGATGGTGATTGCTGCCGAGAAGAAGAAGATACATGAGGTGGTGGCCATGGCGCAGGCTGCGCAAGGTATTGCACCCGGGATGCCGAGCTCCCAGTACGGCACCGCGTTCCAGGCTTCTCAGGAAACAAAGAAGATCCAGGTCGACCCTGAGTTCCCCGACCGAGTTGCCATCATTTGCTCCGGGTTGGCGGAGAAATAGGAAGGCGAGCTCATCCACTTCCTCCGTGAGAATCGGGACGTGTTTGCCTGGTCCAATGAAGATCTGCCAGGTATCCTGAGGGAGTTGGTTGAGCACTCTTTACATGTGCGTCCAGACGCCAAGCCGGTGAAGCAGGCTATGCGCCGCTTCGGAGATGAGAGGAGGAAGGCTATCGGTGATCAGATCACCAAGCTGCTGATAAGTAATTTCATCATGGAGGTACTGCATCCGGATTGGCTAGCCAACCCGGTCATGGTCGAGAAGAAGAAGGAGGACACCAAGGCTGCTACCGCGTGGCGCATGTGCGTCGACTACACCGACCTGAACAAGGCCTGCCCTAAGGATCCTTTTCCGCTACCTCGCATCGATCAGGTTATCGATTCCACTGCTGGTTGTGAGCTTTTGTCTTTCATTGATGCCTACTCGGGTTTTCATCAGATAGCTCTCAACCCTACTGATCAAATAAAGACCGCTTTCATTACCCCGTACGGGGCTTATTGCTATCGTGTCATGTGTTTTGGCTTGAGGAATGCGGGTGCAACCTATCAGAGATGCATGCAGAAATGCTTGCACGATCATCTCGGCAAGAATGTGTAGGTGTACGTAGATGACATTGTCATCAAAACGAATAAAACACATACTCTGCTTGCCGATCTTGAGGAAACCTTTGCTAACCTACGCAAGTACAAAATGAAGCTGAATCCGAGTAAATGTACCTTTGGTGTACCGGCTGGGAAGCTACTCGGTTTTCTAGTTTCTAGTCAGGGCATTGAGGCCAATCCATCAAAGATAAAAGTTACTGAGAGCATGTCTTTGCCCAGATCCTTGAAGGATGTGCAAAAATTCACTGGTTGTTTGGCATCTCTGAGCCGTTTTCTCGGCCGAATGGGCGAGAAGGCCCTGCCTCTCTACCAATTGATGAAGAAGAGTGATAAGTTCGTCTGGACTCCACAAGAAGACGTGGCATTCAATGAGCTGAAGGCGATGCTGGGTAGCACTCCCATCTTGGCTAGTCCGCTACCCAAGGAGCCAATGCTGCTGTATATTGCTGCTACTAACCGGGTAGTCAGCGTGGTGATTGTGGTGGAGCTGGAAGAAGAAGGCAAAAGCGTGCAGCGCCCTGTGTACTACCTTAGCGAGGTGCTGTCTAGCTCCAAGCAGAACTACCCGCACTATCAGAAGATGACCTACGGTGTCTACCTGGGCTCCAAGAAGTTGAAGCATTATTTCCAGGAGCATCCTATCACTGTTGTGAGCTCTGCTCCCATCTCGGATATCATGGGCAACAAGGACGCGAGTGGCAGAGTAGCCAAGTGGGCGATTGAGCTAGCCGCGTATGCTCCCGCGTATGCGAGAAGAGAAGCTATCAAATCTCAGATTCTGGCGGAGTTTCTGGTGGACTGGGCCGAGGTGCAGTATGAACCTCCTGCTCCAGTTTCCAACTATTGGAAGATGCACTTTGACGGCTCCAAGGTGAAGGAAGGGCTTGGCGCTGGCGTAGTGCTTACGTCACCCAAGCGAGATCAACTCAAGTATGTGCTGCAAATCCACTTCAAGGCGTCAAACAACATTGCCGAGTACGAAGCCGTGGTGCACGGCTTGCGAGTAGCCAAGGAGGTTGGCGTGCAGCGCATCATTAGCTATGGTGATTCTGATCTGGTGGTGCAGCAAGTTTCTGGCACTTGGGATGCTTTGGATGCCAACATGGCATCGTATCGCTTCCTGGTGCAGTCTATGACTGGATTTTTTGAAGGGTGCAAGTTCCAGCACATCCACCGAGCAGAGAATGAGGCAGCAGACGAGCTGTCCAAGTTGGGGTCTTCTCGGCAATACATCCCGGCGGGAATTGCCTTGGAGCATTTAAGGAAGCCATCCATCAAGCCATCCCCCAACTCGGAATCCATCTTCCTTCCTTCTCTGCCAAGCGAGAAAGCTGAGCCCATGGAGATTGACTGGGAGAATGCAACACAGAACCCGGGGACTGCCGTTCCCTACTCGGGGACTGCCGCTCCCTACTCGGGGACTGCCGCTCCCTACTCGGGGACTGCCCTCCCTTACTCGGGGACTGCCCCTCTCGACCCGGGGACTGTCGCATTCATTGAGGAGGTTCTCGCTAACCGATCAGGGCTTCAGAGAAGTGCCCTTAGCCCTCCAGAGCAATCAGAGGTACCCGTTCCAATGGAAGTGGACGAACCAGTGTTTCCTACACGGGAGACACCGAGTTGGGCTATGCCCATATTATCCTTTCTAAAGGACGGTACCCTGCCAGAAGACGAAGTTGCTGCAAGGCAGATTCAGAGAAGATCCAAGGGATACACCATATTCCGAGATGAGCTGCACAAGAGAAGTGCCACTGGTGTGCTGCAACGCTGCGTGGCACCAGAGGAAGGAGAAGAAATTCTGATAGAGATACACCAAGGAGAATGTGGGCACCACGCCTCTTCTCGGGCATTGGTCAAGAAGGCTTTTCGGCATGGGTTCTATCGGCTCACTGCCTTGAAGCAAGCTGAGGATATTGTGAGGAAGTGCAATGGCTGCCAAAGATTCGCAAGTAAGATCCACTTGCCTGCTTCTGAGTTGAAAACCATTCCCATTACTTGGCCATATGTTGTTTGGTGCTTGGATATGGTTGGTCCCTTCAAGCCGGCTAGAGGCAACATGACTCACATCTTGGTCATGGTTGACAAATTCACCAAGTGGATAGAAGTGAAGCCTATTCGGAAGTGCGATGGAGCCACAGCTGTGAGTTTCTTAAAGGATGTGATCCTCAGATATGGCTACCCGCACAGCATCATCACGGACAATGGCACAAACTTTGCTGAAGGAGCAATGGTGCGATTCTGCAGAGATAAGCATATCCGACTAGACGTTGCATCAGTCGCGCATCCCGCCTCAAATGGGCAAGTTGAAAGAGCAAATGGCATGGTGCTAGCCGGCATAAAGCCAAGGCTGATTGAGCCACTGCTGAAAACACCTGGGTGTTGGCTAGACGAGTTGCCAGCGGTGTTGTGGAGTCTAAGGACTACCCCTAACCGGTTAACCGGCTACACACCATTCTTCTTGGTATATGGGGCTGAGGCCGTATTGCCAATAGCCTTAGAGCATGACTCCCCCCGAGTAACCCTCTACACTGAGGTGGAGGCGAGAGAAGCTCGAGAAGACGACGTTGACCTGCTTGAAGAAGCAAGAGAGCTGACTCTGTCACGTTCGGCTATCTACCAGCAAAACCTGCGGCGTTATCACAGCCGAAAGGTGAACCCAAGGGTTTTCCGAGAAGGAGACATGGTCCTCAGGCTCGTGCAACGCACAGCCGGGATGCACAAACTCTCTCCTCCTTGGGAAGGACCTTTCATTGTGAGCAAGGCTTTGCACAATGATGCATATTATCTAGTCGACGTACAGCCATCCCAGAAGAACAGGGTAGACAAAGCTGGAGAGGAATCCAAGCGTCCCTGGAATGTAGCTCTACTCCGTCGCTTTCATTCGTGAGCAAAAATGTGTATGTACTCTCAATTCTACTTTGCAATCTGAAATTGAACTCGGGGACTGCCCTCGTCCAAAAATTGCTCTAAGTGTTTCTACTCGGCTTTACTCTTTGCCTACTCGGTTGCTCTACTTCAAAGTTCATAAGTACATTGAGTAATGTGTTTGAACCTACATGCCAACTCTTCGACTCTGCTGCTGTCCGAAACTCGGCTTCATGGCAAGCAAGAGAACAAGCAAAAGGTCAATGAGCACAAGAAAAATTACTAAGGAAAGGAAGAGTGCAGGAACCGAGTAGGGAGCATTTACTACTGTTCTTTATTTCTTTTCTGTCCGGTTAAGTGGTGGGCTGCGTTACTATGATTGTTTCTAAGTGGCTAAGTATTTGCAACTCTGCCTTTGGACTCTTGTGACTCGAATACCAAAAAAGCAACAAGTTGCGGGTAGAGCTGAGACGAAAAGAAAGAGTGAATAAGAAATGCAACTCGGGGACTTGCATGGAAACGCAACCCGGCATCGAGCCAGGGCTGTTCAAATTGACTAAGTTAAAAATAACAAGTGTGAATAAAATTGAGTAGAAAACAAAAACATAAGTAGTTTGATACATCTGCACCCGGCATACCGGGGATCTGATAAGTGTTTGAGCAGTAAGATTGCAGGAGAAAATCATGTCGAGGTGGCAACGTTCTCGGTGCTGGCCTTGGCTGCTTCATCTTCAGTGGTGGCCTTGGTCGCGTCCGCTTCCGAGTTGACGGGGACGGTCTTCTCCAGCTCGGCGTCGGGCTTGGTGGCTACCCGGTCCGAAGTGGCCGTGGCCACTGAGATGGGCCCTACCGTAGAGGTGGAGCCAGAGGCTTGGGCGCGAAGGCTGATCGTGTCGTCGAAAGCAGCTCCTGACGAGGTGCCGAACTCGAGCGCGGCGGTGTCGATCGACATCTTCTCGCTCTCGTCCTCCTCATCGCTACCCGCGACGACTGCGGCCTTCCCCTTCCCGGCTTTGCCGCAAGGAGACTTGAAGCAGCTCAAGTCCAACTTATCCAAGTCCGACTCTTCATCTTCGTCCTCCTCCTCGTCCCCCTCCACCTCGGTGTCGGGCTCGGTGAGGCCGTCGATGAAGGTCGCCCTGTCAGCATATTGGGCAACCTCGTGCGCAACCAGCTTGCGGATAGCCACGCAATCGGGATTCTTCTCCCACTTGGAGTCCGCGCGCATCTCGCGGACAATCTGCAGATTAAGGTTTTCGTACCAGCTGGTGATGAAGAGCAGCATCATGTCCGCGCCTGCCCGAGCTCCCGAGGCACGCCACTTCTTCAGCTCGGCCTTCATGCCGCGCAGCTTCAGGGCGAGTCCACGAATGGTTGTTGGCGCGTTGTCCTGTGGCCAGAAGAGATCGTGGAGCTGGAAGCCGATGCGCACCAGCTCGGTGCCCACGCCGGCTAGGCGTTGGAACTGCCCTTGCATGACCAGGATGCTTTCCTCGATCTCTGCTCTGGTGTCCGAAGGCTTGCCCTTCTCGGCGCGAGCTGCTCGGGCCTTGGCCAGGGCAGGCGCGCAAGAAGAAACGATATCATGGAAAACTTCTGCAAAAGCTATTGAGAAAATCAGAAACAGAAGCAGAGAAGAAAAGTACAACCGAGCAGAAGAGATGCAGAAAAGAGAACACTTACTATTCAAGTCGTAGCGCAGTCCTTGCAGCTGGTTCTTCCACGATTCCTCGTTGGCTAGGTGCCTCTCTTCAACCAGGCGGAGCCCGGACAGCTGAGCAAAGAGCTCAGCATTGGTCTTCTTCAGCACCTCGCACTCCTGTTCGAGGGTTCTTTCCTTGGCTCTGGCTGCTGCTTCGTTCCTCTCCTTCTCGGCAACCAAGTCCTTCTTCTCGGCTGCTAGGTTGAGGGCGTCCTGGAGCGCACCTTGCAGCTGGACTTGGAGGGCCTCCATCTCGGTAGCATGTTCCTTCTGCAGCGCGACAGATTGGCTTGATAGTTGTTGCTGCACCTCAGCTGGCTGGAGGCAGTTCTGATGCTCCTCAGCAAACTTCTTATGATCTTCTGCGGAGAGCAAAGTACGGTTAGCAGAGTAGGAAAGAAAGAAACAAAAGAACAAGCCGAGAAGACAGCAACATACCTTCCAATCTCTTGATGGTGGTCTGACCATTCTCAACGAAGGCACGGCAGTTCTCGTGCTCATCGGCCAGGGCCTTCAACTTCCCTGCAGAGTAAAATTGGTTAGCGCAAAAAGCAGAAGCGGGCGTAAACACCAAACGCAAGAACCGCGTAGCTAAAAGCGTACCTTCGACTTCAGAAAGCCTCAGGGTGCTATTCATCACATCCTTGTCAGCTGCCTCGGCGGCTATCTTCTCTTTTTCCAGGGCGACAATGCATCTCTTGGCAACGGCATGGTTCCAGAGTAGCCGACGATGCAAGTCGGTCCGCTTCAGTACGCTATTCTGAGAAGCAAAAGAAAAAAGAATCAGGCAAAGTATTAGAGATTCAACCCGAGAAGGCGGCTACTCGAGAGAGTATCCGCCTACTCGGCCAGAATCTCGGGGACTGGGTGACGGATAAGGAAAAGAAGAAGAGTAGAAGAGAAGTGAAAATGCAACTCAGAGAGAATGAGTAGAAGCTTACCGTGTAAGATTGCTCAAGGTCCTATGCATTCTTGCGGTGGACAAACATCTTGGCGGCAAGCGTAGCAGAGTTGGATGAGATAGTCATGGGTTTGTAACCCAAGTCTACCTTGTTCCAATCGACACGCATATGGTCCATGTCTCCCAAATCTGTGCCGTCCCAGTTCGAGTTGCCAAGGACCTTGCTATCCCACTTGGCATCAATGAAGCCAACCAAATCAAGCACTTGCTCAAGGCCCTGGGACGTCACCGCCTTGTCCTAAACCCCGCGCGAAGAAATGGAGAGGGATTTGTCCTGATTTGGGCCCGGGGGTCTGGAGTCCACTACCACGGCTTTCTTCCTTTTCTGAAGAGCAAGCTTCCGCTCCTCGGAGGAGAAGCCAAACTGGTGCTGCCGTCTGACCTTCACCATGTAAGGAGGATAGCCGGGTAGATCTGAGACACCGGATGCAGCAACGGCGTCAGCAGCCGCGCCAGGATCGCGGATTGCCAGCCGACCGGACTGCGCGGTTGATGTTGGAGGCGGCATCTCGGCAGCCCACTTCTTCGAAATCTCCTTCTTGGCGGTTGGCTTCTCGGTGATTGGCTTCTCGGAGGGTGGCTTCTCGGTGTTTTTCTTCTCGGTGGCCTTCTTCTCGGTGGCCTTCTTCTCTGCAGCGTCCTGAGCATTCTTCCTCGTAACCGGCCTGGCCGGAGGGCTGGCTGCAGCCTTGGTTTTCTGCACTAAGGAGGAATCTAGCTGGGCGCTACCTTGATCAGTAGGCGGCGCCAGGGGCGCGCTACCCGGCGCGGAATCCGGCTGGGCGCTACCCTGCGCGGCGTCAGGTTGCGCGTCGCTCAGAGGGTACTGCTCCGTCATGTTGACTGCTTCTACCCGCTGCTCGGCAGCGGGATCTGGCTGTGAGGCATGTGTTGCTTCTACCCGCGCCTGGGACGCGGGGTCTTCTTGTTCAGCAGCCCCTGTGGCTGGCTGCTCTTGTTCTATTCCCTGCCGCTCAAGGGCGGCGTCGTCATGCATCTCTTGGTCTTTATCTTGGTTCTCCTCGGCAGTGTTGGCCAGAGGAGAGGGAGGCCTCTCTTGGCGAGCAGCATCCTGTGCTTCCTGTTCTGCGCGGGACTGCTGCTCCAACTCAACGTTCTGGGCATCAGTGCCCTCTGTTTGTGCGTTGGCGGCGTCGTTCTCGTCACCATCAAGGTCGATAAGCTCATCAACGTCGACGGCAACCTTCTTCTTGGTCTCGGTGGGCGCAAATGCGGCGTCCGCATCCAAGGGGGCTCTGAAGAGAAAATTGCGTTCAGAAGTAAGAAGAGGGCAGAGGAAACTTAGAGGAAACAACGAAGTAAAGGATGGGGAATCAACCGAGAAGAACGAAGTGAACCGAAGCGTTTAACCGAGAAGGAACTTACCCCTTGCGGGTAGGGATCGCTGGTCGTTTTCTCTTCACGACCTTCTTGGTCGTCTTCTCGGTCGGCTTCTTCTTCTTGGCGGGGGGCTCCTGTGCACCACTGCCCGCTCGCTTGCGAGTAAAAGGAGCGGCGACTGAAAGAGGATCGACCTCAAGGGCTTCCTCGTCATCGTCCTCATCCTCGCCCTCGTCCTCAGCATCAGCATCATCTATGAAATTGAGAAAAAAGAGAAGCAACTCAAAAACAGAAGGCGATTGATTTGCGCTTCTCGCAAACAGAAAGAATAAACTTAGTTACCTTCATCTTCGTCCTCAGACCAATCGCGGAGAGACGCGTCTGCGTGATGCTTCTCCGTCATGGGGGCATGAGGGAGGTTAAGCTTGTCCGCGGTCTCGAAGGAGGCCTCGTCGTCTTCCTCTCGGTCATCTGATCAGTTGCCCTCGAAGCGTTCACAGCTCTCAGCGAGCTGGCGGTCAAGGACCTGAAGAATAGAGAGACATCGCAAGTTAGCCGAATAGCATGAGGGCGTTCTACCCGACTAGGCGTGCAAACACCAAGCACATTAAGCCTAAGCGACTCGGCTAAGTGTCCTACCCGACTAGGCGTGCAAACACCAAGCACATTAAGCCTAAGCGACTCGGCTAAGTGTCCTACCCGACTACGCGTGCAAACACCAAGCACACTAAGCCTAAGCAGTTCCACTATGCGCCCTACTCGGCGCAGAGTGCTAATGCTAGTCGCAGCAAGGAGAGGAAGCTACCTACTCGGATCGCATATACAGAAAGCAGAGTAAGAAGAACATACCCATGGAATCGGCTTCGTGCGGCTGTATGGAATGAAGCCATACTGCCAGTTGTCTCGGAGGCCGGTGGTCAGGATGGACCTTGCGTGAGCGGCGACGTCCGCGTTGCTGAGCTCGAAGGTAGTCGTCCGAGTGCAGTCGCGGGGGCCGCCCAGGTAGCACATGGGGTGGGAGCGCTGTTGCAGTGGCAGCACACGATTGCGAATCCAGCAGGCGACTGGATCGTCACTCTTGAGCCCCTTTCCGATTAGATAGGCGAGGCGCTCCTCCATATGCGTCGCGTTGCGGTCCATGGACGGCCTCGTCTTCCAATTCTGCGCGCTGGGAGCTCGGTTGCTCCAAGGGGGAAGATTGATGCGGTCTGTCACCTTACCCCCCTTCGTGGCGGGGATGTTCTTCACATAAAGGAAGGATTTCTGCCATTTACGGACAGAATCCAAGCCCTTGATGCGAGGGTGGTTGGTTCCTGTCCGCTGCACCATCATGGCGCTGCCGGTGTCGGTTATCCGGCTGCTGGTGGCCGCGCCATCCTTCTTGCCCTTGCTTTGCTGGCGGAAGAAGAAATACTTCGACCATGTCTCTGTTGTGGGGCGAACGCCGAGGAAGGCTTCGCACACCACGGCGTGGTAGGAGAGGAAGACAACTGCATTGGGAGGAAGGTGATGCATCTGGACACCGAAGTGGTCCAGGAGAGAACGGAGAAAATCGGAAGCAGGAAGGCCGAATCCTCGCGCGAAGTGCGCGACGAAGACGACATGTTCGCCCTCCTGCGGGGCCGGAACGATCTCGCCGTCGGGCTTCCGACACTGAACGCCAGGAGGAACCTTCCGGGTGTTCACGAGCCACTGGCAGTCGTCGGCGGTGACGTCGGAGCCAGCCCAGCCGGCGCGAGCACTGTCGCCGCGAGCCATGGCAGCGAGTAGGAAGTGGTGAGAAATTGGAGGAGTTTGGTGGAGTGGATGGATCCGCGGCGGCGCAGAGAGTTGCGCGGCGGCGGAGAGCTCTGCGACGGCGGAGAAACAGAGAGACAGAAGGGGAAAGTGAGGCGGAAGGAGAAGAGGAAGTTACCGAGGGGGTATTTATACCCCCCACGGATTACCGTTACGATTGGAGTAGTGGGATCGATCGTGGCAATAAATCGTGGGTCGTGGGGTCTATGGCCGGTTAGAAACGCACACAACGCGGAACGCGCGCGTAACGGCCGCATTTGATCCCACGACGAGATCGTGGGCGATTACTGCGCGTGATGGGACATCACGAGCCAGTGCGCCCACCCCGTGAAAACTGGGCGCGTGGCGTGTCGTGTCCTGGGCAGCGAGACGTCGGGGTCGTGGATGCATGACACATGTCCAGTTGCAGCACGGAAGGCCGGATTGTGCTCTGCGCTGCAGAGACTCTGTTTGAGAAATTCCCTAAGTCTTTTTACTCGGCTACAGAGAAGAAAGCTAGCTCTATTCGGAAGAGAGGAGACCCAAGGTACTTTCCAGAGTGCTACTCGGAGGTCTTATTCGGCATCTTGAGGTTCAAGGGCAGTATTGCCAAGGTTGGGTTTTAAGCTGGCAGAGCCTAGTGAACAAATTCGCAAGACTCTACCAGCTTCGGGGACTAATGTCGGGGGGTTACCCCCGAGTAGGGTAAAGGCAAGTGGTAAAGGCAAGGTCAGAAGAGATGTTTGGTCGAGTAGCCGCCTACCCGGTAACTGCTACCCGGTTGACTGCTACTCGGTCTTGCATGAAAGATGACCAGAAGGAGGAATCAAGCAAGTTATCTTTGTTCGAGTAGAAGAGGTGGCCCGAGTAAAACTGGCGGGAACCTACTCGGGCCAGAAGTCAAAGGAGCCGTTCTGACACAAAATCCCGCGTATCCTGGGTCCGTACTTGGCACTGTTCACACCACTGTTCATCAGGGGACGGCGTGCCTGACAGCGACAATGTGGCAGCAGGCCGTCGCAGGATAGGGGGGACCTACTCTGTGTTAAGCGCAGTGATACCAGACTGTTCACTTGGTTTTGCCCAACGACTTTCCGGACAGGACAAGATTAGGAACCAAAGCTGTCAGTGGGAACTCGGAAGAAGGACGATGTGCACACAATGTCGACACTTGTCCGTATTTGGACGTATCCGGCTGGGCACCGTGTATATAAGGTGCCCCGCCGCCTCCTGCGCGAGGCACGCTCACGAGTCTGACCTAATTATCACATTGGTACCATATTCTTGACCTAGTTCATCACGTAGGGAGAAGAGTGGCTACTCGGTAGCAAGAACCATTGTACTGTGACTACTCGGTGAGACACCAGAATACATAGAGAAAGGCATGACTAGGGGTTTTACCTCCTCACGAGGGCCCTGAACCTGGGTAGATCGAGTTGTTTGCAGTGTTTAGTTCTTACTTCACGCGGCTACTCGTCGCGTGATCCCTCCCCGAGCACCTCCAGCGTCCATCGTCCCCACATCTTTAGCCATCCCATGGCATCTGTCTTGACACCACCACGACAGCTTGTCAAGCCTGGGCTGAACTCTCACAACTTAGTTGATCAAGACAGAGCCCATATATCAAAGGGTTGCACGGTAAGCTACAAGATTTAGAGGGACATAGTAATCTCTTTGTTCCTGGGTGCCATCCGCAAGTGACAACCTCAAGTGAAATAACCCTTAGACAAGGGCCCTGAGGCAACACTCAACATAAACCAGTCTTACCACTTTCACCCAGGTGGTTCATTCATTTGTTATACTTACAATTTTTCCTACACATCTAGTAAAATCATCTTATGATATAGCATAGCATCTACTAATTCCTAAGACTAAGTATAAAGGTGGCTAGGATATTGCATAGCATACTACTATATAAAAAGTCCTATCATGCACACTACTTTAAAATAACTAATGCTTAGTAAAAAATATAGGTGCTAACATGGAGTGTCACTTGCCTTGGCAGCAGGATGAGTAGGAACAGCAACCACAATTGTAATATTGCTCCTCCTCACAATCTATACAAACAGAATAACAACACATAAACAAACAATAAAGGAAAACATTACAAAAACATGTATGCATGGTATGCAATGATGAAACTGCACTAACACCACAATTGTTATGCAAAGTGGTTCTCTGGATTTCTAACATGTTTAAGATCTTTTGGAGAAAAATAAAATAGATACTAAATTAATTATAACATTTTTAGTGTTCTCATATGGATCTAATAAACCTAAGATTCAAAACTTATGGTGTTAAAGTGATCTAGTAGTTGTTATTTTCTACTTTCTGGAAGTATTACACCTTAACAAAACCATAGCATTTGGATTTGCTCAAAAAGCCATTTTGGAATTAAAGTTATGTACCAATTAGTGCAATTTAGGAATCTATGAATAACATGTTTGTGCACATGTCAAAAGTGGAGATCTATGGATCCATTGTGTTCTACTGGTTCTGCTGATTTCAAAAAGTACAAAATTATTGCATTTGGGTTTACAGAACAAAAGTTATTGAATTTACAAGTTTTAAATTAATTCTGCCTAAAAACATAAAACAGTCGATCCGTGACATCCTAAATTGGGCGCTCTGATTGGTCCGTACCGATTCGACCGGATCGCGCGCGTGGGCCGTTGGATCTGGATGGTGTGGAATGGCCCAGATCTAAACTTAACGGTACGATAAGTGATGTAATCTGATCTGTTGGATTAGATCCAACGGTCAGCGACAAAACGCGTCGGGCGGGCGGCGCTAATCGCCGGAGTCTCGCCGAAAACGAGAGCGCGCGGCTCGGCATGCATCGCGCGGTGGCTACACGGGGGCATAAGGAAAACAGGGCTCACCGGCAGATGCAGGACGTCGAGGAGATCGTGGTGGCGCAGACGTGGACCTTCCCGCGTCCTTGTTCCTCCCGAATGGCTCGCCGGAGTCGTGCAGAGCGGCCGGCGGTGGCAGTCGTGGATGGCGGCGTAAACCTGCGGGGTTTTGAGGCGCAGAAACATGTCAGGGAGGGGTGCACGGATGTGGGGAAACGAGAGGAGGCGAAGCAAGGGGCAGAGGGGCGTCGTGCTCACCGGAATCGAGTGGTGAAGGCGGCGGCCGTGGGGAGATTCAGAGACTCACCGCGGGCAGTCCAGAGGGGGTAGGGTTAGGGTTTTTGGTGCGGCAGAGAGAGGAGGGGCGGGGGTTTAAATAGGACAGAGGCGGGGAGCAGGATCGCGAGGATGTCGCCGTATTATCGCCGCGGCGATCACGGGCGCTCTCCGCGGGGTTGCCTTCGCGAGGGAGAAGATGGCGTGACGCCATGCTCGCGTCACTCGGGGGCCCCGCTGGTCAGAGAGGGAAAACGCGTGGACGTTGGATGCGCGCCTCGAGCTGGCCCAATGGGCTCAAGCTTCGCTGAGCGATGCGCGCTGGGCGAGAGAGAGAGAGAGGGAAAGAGAGGTGGGCCGGGCCCAGGGAGCGCGGTAGGTTTAGGTTTTTTTTTTGTTATGTGCTTTTTTTTATACAACACAAAAACTAAACAATATGTATACCCCTCAATTTTTACCAGAAAAATTTATAAAAATAAGTTTTGAAACTCTAGTGATGTTAGGAGTCTCTTGGCTCTGTTACTTTTCAAAATTAAAATAATTTTGCATAGGATGGTATAGGGGTTTCAAAATACCCCTTTATATACCTATGTGGTAAAGATTTGGTTTAAACTTTTGTTTTGAGCATTGATGCAAGGTGGAAAACATGTAACTATATGATGCTCATGTATGCATGATGTTACTTAAATTTTGAAAACCTGGGATGTTACAAGGGGATTCTCCTTTCAATGCATCAAAAAACAGTGGGGACTGGCTGAGCACATTAAGGTCGTTGTTTGACCCAGCAACTCCAAAGTAAGCATGCCAAATATGAAGATCCTGAGAAGCAACGGCTTCTAGGATAATCGTTGGTACGCCATAATCACCTCGGGCAAACTGCCCACTCCATGCTAAAGGACACTTCTCCCATCGCCAGTGCATACAGTTAATACTTCCTAGCATTCCAGGGAAACCACGAGCCTCATTAACCTGAAGTAAACGCTCGACATCCTCCCGTGTGGGGCGTCGCAAGTACTCCCCACCGAACAACTCAATCACCCCCTGTGCAAACTTGTCCAAACACTCTAATGCAGTGGACTTACCAATTTTCAAGTACTCATCAAGGGCATCTGCATGGGTGCCATATGCTAGCATGCGCATGGCTGCTGTACACTTTTGCAATGGTGAGAGCCCTACTCGACCGGAACAATCTACCCTATCAGTGAAATAGGGAGACCAGTGACCAAGAGCATCCACAATGTGCATGAAAAGGTCACTATTCATACGAAATCGTGTACGAAACATACTCTGAGGGTAGAGTGGTTGTTCAGCGAAGTAGTCCTCGACCAGACACTGATGAGCACCTCCATGATACCTCCTAATGGTCTTCCTTGGACCAGATCGCCGCCGAGATAATCCATCTCTTAGCCTAGCCTTGATATTCATCACGAGCCTCTCAGCAAAAAAATATAGTGCGTTCTGCTCAGCAACATAGACTTTCATGATTTTGGATGGCGCTAGCTCATCCGAATCATCTGTGTGTGAAGATGAATCTGACATGGTGGGTAGAGGAATGAAGATGGGTTGGGTGGATGAGGCTGAAGAGGAGATACATCATTATATATAAGATGGCTCTGGACTACATTGTAGTTAGTGAAGTTGGAGCATTAACTACATGGTATTTTGCACTTTGCATGGTTACGGACTGCATTGTAGTTAAGGGAAGTTGGTCCATTGACTACATGATTTTTTGGACTTCTGCATACTTATCCGAACCGCACAGCATTAAATGTAATTGGACCGTTGACTGATAATTAAGTATAGTTTCAACAATTTCAGCAATGAACAATCTTATATTGCAGCACAAAACAATATTAACCGTGCAAAATAAACTCAATTTTAACCGTGCAAAATAAACTATAATAGTAGACAGTAAGAAATACCTGTCATTTTTGCCAAATAACCTCTCCCTTAAACACTTCAATGCCATCACGTGCTCAGATCTCACATCTTTGGGCATCCCAGTCGTGTCTTGCATCATCAATGCTTGGTATGTTTCTATCATGACCGACTCCTTGTGATCTTTTGCTGCAAGGCACGCAAGCTTCCGAGCTTCAAGATTCTCAGTGGACACACGCCTTTGTGTCTCTAACATCTCTTTGCGTCCTTCGTTTGCTGCATTCTGGGCATCTACAAACTTACTAAGTTCACCTTCAAGATCTATTATACAACCTTGATCCTTTCTTTTTCGTTTAAGCTCATCCTTAGCTTGCTTGCCACCTGGTGGTCGTTCATCCGGTGCATCATCTAGATTGAAATGTTGTCCCACTTGATCATCAACACTAAACTTCCTCTTGTCCGGCTTCAAATCTTCTAGGCGTTCCAAATACGCGTCCCATTTTGGTTCCTTTTTGAGAAACTTCCAGCAATGCTCAAACATAAATGGACCATCTTCTTTGTGATCTGCCTCATAAGTTTTCGTTGCCCTATCCATTAAATCGACATCGGATTCACCACTAGCATATAAAGCATTAGCTTCCTTCCAGCTCGCACAAAACCATGCAACTCTTTTCTTAATTCTCCCAAAGCGATCTTTCACTTGCTTGACTAGCCTTTGCCTGTTTTTTGGGGTGGTACTGTTGTAGACAGAAGCAACCTCTTTCCAATATTGGTCATTCTTCCTGTAATTTGATTGGATTGGATCATTTGAATTATTCACCCAAGCACTGACCTACAATATTACCGGGAGGAGTTAATTTTTCTGCTAGTTATGTAATATACATGGAGCCAGAAAGTAAACAACTTACCAATCTACGATCCTCCTCTTTTGTCCATAGTAAGCGTTTTTCAGTACTTGCACAATCGCCATCATTGGTGTCATGGCCAACATTTATTGCATGTGTTGGTGAACTCCTCTTGCTCACAGCTTGAGCGGGCCTTGGTGTGTTCTTGAAGAAACTAAGAAAACCACCGGGTGGGTGAGAATCCAATCCCCTGCTTAGCCCAAGAAACATTTAGACTGAGCATGATTCAGTGTCTCCTCTTTGTTGTACACATTATTCAGTCAAGCTTGTAAACAAGCAATCATGAACAACGTAATCTACCAGGAAAGGCTCTGAACTTGATTCCTATATGAACATAATAAGATATATCTGCATTTGCATAAATGAAAAATGGAATTTTTTCCACCTCTAATCATGGTCATAAACTGCAGTACGTGTGCTTTTGGCTCTTGCTTTCATGACAAATTGTGGGGTTCTCTAGTTGTACTGGTCAAGATGGATATACATGGGGCTGATATGTTCAAACTACTTTCCGAAAAAAAAGTTACTGAAAATTTGCATTAACCTAATACATCATCTTCCTAGTATCATACAAGTGCAGCCACTAGCAAACTAGCACTGCATACAAGTGCATACATGTTCAGACTACTTTCCGAATGGCCATATGATTGTTCAGAGTTAAAAAAATCAGGGACACAAGTGCAACCACTAGCAAACTAGCACTGCATACCAACCGTAGATGCATAAGAATAAGAATTTGAGGACACGTACCATGCTTGCACATCGGAGTCGTCATTATGATCAGGCGTGTAACAAGCAGATGCAGAGCCACCAATGCTAGCAGGCGGTGCCCAACAAGGGCCTTGAGCCGAAGAACCTGCCACACTCGGATGCTGCATCCCGTTGAGCCAGCATGGAACGGAGGAAGCCGTCATAGGCTGCATTGGTCATGGGGGAATCCAAGTGCCTTGTCTGTGTGTGGAAGGGAAGGTCGACGGCTGGACGAGATGAGGCGGCGTCGGAAGGACGGGATGAGGCGCCGCCGGCGGGAAGATATTAGGCGCCGATGAAGGGACCTCCAGAGGCACCGGCGCACGCATCCTTTTGGACTGCTGGCCCATCTAGTTGATTCGGCGAGAGAGGGAGCAGAGGATTGGTACTCTGTTCCTGAGCTCTAGGGTTCCTGATTTGGGGGGCGATTTCGGGGATTTGCCGGCTTCGATTTGGCGCGCAGGAAAAGTTTTGGCGCGAGCCAAAGCACGATTGGGCGCGCTATGTTGGAGGGGGAAGTGCAGGGTCAAGGGAGATGCACAGGATCTGGAGCGCCGGCTCTAGCGCTCGCATCGGGCTGCAAGCGGGCGGCAATTTCTCTTTTCTCGCGCTTGAGCCGGCAATTGACGAGGCGCTCGCTCGTTTCTCTCTCTTGCCTTCTCTCCCTTCCAGCTAAGATTTTTGCTGACGTGGAATGGCATATAGCCAGCTGACTAGGCTTATTGTACATGCTCTGACTACATGATTTTTTAGACTTCTGCATACTTATCCGAACCGCATAGCATTAAATGTAATTGGACCGTTGACTGATAATTAAGTATAGTTTCAACAATTTCAGCAATGAACAATCTTATATTGCAGCACAAAACAATATTAACCGTGCAAAATAAACTCAATTTAACCGTGCAAAATAAACTATAATAGTAGACAGTAAGAAATACCTGTCATTTTTGCCAAATAACCTCTCCCTTAAACACTTCAATGCCAGCACGTGCTCCGATCTCACATCTTCGGGCATCCCAGTCGTGTCTTGCATCATCAATGCTCGGTATGTTTCTATCATGACCGACTCCTTGTGATCTTTTGCTGCAAGGCACGCAAGCTTCCGAGTTTCAAGATTCTCAGTGGACACACGCCTTTGTGTCTCTATTATCTCTTTGCGTCCTTCGTTTGCTGCATTCTGGGCATCTACAAACTTACTAAGTTCACCTTCAAGATCTATTATACAACCTTGATCCTTTCTTTTTCGTTTAAGCTCATCCTTAGCTTGCTTGCCACCTGGTGGTCGTTCATCCGGTGCATCATCTATATTTAAATGTTGTCCCACTTGATCATCAACACTAAACTTCCTCTTGTCCGGCTCCAAATCTTCTAGGCGTTCCAAATAAGCGTCCCATTTTGGTTCCTTTTTGATAAACTTCCAGCAATGCTCAAACATAAATGGACCATCTTCTTTGTGATCTGCCTCATAAGTTTTCATTTCCCTATCCATTAAATCGACATCGGATTCACCACTAGCATATAAAGAATTAGCTTCCTTCCAGCTCGCACAAAACCATGTAACTCTTTTCTTAATTCTCCCAAAGCGATCTTTCACTTGCTTGACTAGCCTTTGCCTGTTTTTTGGGGTGGTACTGTTGTAGACAGAAGCAACCTCTTTCCAATATTGGTCATTCTTCCTGTAATTCTATTGGATTGGATCATTTGAATTATTCACCCAAGCACTGAACTACAATATTACGGGGAGGAGTTAATTTTTCTGCTAGATATGTAATATACATGGAGCCAGAAAGTAAACAACTTACCAATCTACGATCCTCCTCTTTTGTCCATAGTAAGCGTTTTTCAGTCCTTGCACAATCGCCGTCATTGGTGTCATCGCCAACATTTATTGTCTGTGTTGGTGAACTCCTCTTGCTCACAGCTTGAGCGGGCCTTGGTGTGTTCTTGAAGAAACTAAGAAAACCACCGGGTGGGTGAGAATCCAATCCCCTGCTTAGCCCAAGAAACATTTAGACTGAGCATGATTCAGTGTCTCCTCTTTGTTGTACACATTATTCAGTCAAGCTTGTAAACAAGCAATCATGAGCAACACAATCTACCAGGAAAGGCTCTGAACTTGATTCCTATATGAACATGATAAGATATATCTGCATTTGCATAAATGAAAAATGGAATTTTTTCCACCTCTAATCATGGTCATAAACTGCAGTACGTGTGCTTTTGGCTCTTGCTTTCATGACAAATCGTGGGGTTCTCTAGTTGTACTGGTCAAGATGGATATACATGGGGCTGATATGTTCAGACTACTTTCCCAAAAAAAAGTTACTGAAAATTTGCATTAACCTAATACATCATCTTCCTAGTACCATACAAGTGCAGCCACTAGCAAACTAGCACTGCATACCAGTGCATACATGTTCAGACTACTTTCCGAAGGGCCATATGATTGTTCAGAGTTAAAAAAATCAGGGACACAAGTGCAGCCACTAGCAAACTAGCACTGCATACCAACCGTAGATGCATAAGAATAAGAATTTGAGGACACGTACCATGCTTGCACATCGGAGTCGTCATTATGATCAGGCGTGTAACAAGCAGATGCAGAGCCACCAATGCTAGCAGGCGGTGCCCAACAAGGTCCTTGAGCCGAAGAACCTGCCACACTCGGATGCTGCATCCCGTTGAGCCAGCATGGAACGGAGGAAGCCGTCATAGGCTGCAGTGGTCGTGGGGGAATCCAAGTGCCTTGTCTGTGTGTGGAAGGGAAGGTCGACGGCTGGACGAGATGAGGCGGCATCGGAAGGACGGGATGAGGCGCCGTCGGCGGGAAGAGATTAGGCGCCGATGAAGGGACCTCCAGAGGCACCGGCGCACGCATCCTTTTGGACTGCTGGCCCATCTAGTTGATTCGGCGAGAGAGGGAGCAGAGGATTGGTACTCTGTTTCTGAGCTCTAGGGTTCCTGATTTGGGAGGCGATTTGGGGAAAACCTCCCTCTTCCAAGAAAAAGCACAAGTCCGCTAAGAAAATCCGGAAGAAAAAGCTAGCTTATACAGCTGAAGAAAGCCCGGAAATAGGAGAAGCAAGCGGAGAAAAGCCTGCGGAGAGGGAAAAAGAAATCCCTGTTATTCCAATGACAGAACAGGAAGAGCAAGAACTACTGCAAACACCAGTGGGACCAGGCGAACCCCCTGAGATGCTGGAAGCCAGGAGACAAGCTTTCCAACGGCAACAGCAACGTCTACTCAGATCTCGGGAACACCTCCAAAAAACCCAACATGATATCAAAATCATGAAGGAAGAAATAGAGGAGTACGAGAGAAAGAATAGATCCGCCATCAAACCTACAAGGTTACCCGGAATTGCAAAGCCGGAAGATCTGCCGCCGAAAGAAAGGTTTCATAACCCATCTTGGCAAATGCGGGTAAACGGCAAAGATGCCAGGGGCGAACCAATATACAAAACCGCAGCAGAAAACGCGGAAGCAGCGTTCGCCATCCTCAATAACGATCTGTACTCCAACGGGGAAAAACTTCAAGGAGTATATGCTTTCCTAGGAAAAGCATTGCAACAACAACAGCGGGGTCAAGAGCGATCTGGGAGGCTGCATGATAATTCCGCCCTCTGCAAAACAGCTACTTGCGCTGCTGGAGCACCTGGACCTGAAGGACCCGGAGATTCAGATAACAAAAAAGAGGATCCGAGAAAAGACAAGAAAAACCCCGACAACCGGGATGCAGCGTCTAGGACCGGACCTCATCTCCCGAAAGATGGATATAAGCCACATGATCGGGAAGACAAAAACCGGAATGACGGCAAAATAATGCCACCTCCGAGAAACCCAGCTGAGAAAACTGGAAGATATGATGCACCTCACAGACGTGAAAGATCTCGGACACCGCCCAAGGACAAGGAGAGGCACAGGAGCAGAACTCCGCCTAATCCAAAAGTGCGTGACAACGGAAGGGATAGAAACAACCCCGGAAAAGCGCGTCCGCGCAACAATGGAAAAGAAAGGAGCAGATCCCCTTCTGTCCATTCAGCCGGAAGATATTCTGCACACATTGACAGAGCAGAAAAGGATGATCTATACTTTGGTCCTAAGTGTTTCACTGACAGGATCCGAAGGATAACCCTGCATTCTGGCTTCGCCAAAGTTGGTCCAACCTATCAAAAATATACCGGTAGTACAAACCCGGATACCTGGCTCTCAGACTACTATACAGCCGTCCAAATCAACAATGGGACAGACCTGGAAGCTGTCAAGTTTCTTCCCCTAATGTTGCTAGACGGAGCCAGAGATTGGATCAATGGATTACCATCAAGAACTGTCGACAGTTGGGATGATATGGCTAGAGTATTCACTCAGCATTTTCGGGGAACGTACAAGCGCCCGAACAGCATCAACCAACTGAACCGCTGCACTCAATTTGAGGATGAACCATACGTGGATTTCATCTCCAGATGGACGGCAATGAAAAATAGTTGTTCTGGAGTAACTGACGTACAAGCAATGCATGCTTTCGTCAATGGCCTAAAACCCGACTTGTACCGTTCATGGTTGGTTCCAAGCAGCACAAAGATCTCGGATCTATGCTCACAACTGCCAATGAGCACGCTGCAGCCGAAGATGACATCAGAGCAAGAGGTGGCAATATTGATACATTGATACTTGCCAAGAAAACCCCTCGTTCTGACAAAAAAGGAACTCCGGAATCAACGACAAAGCCCAAAGAGGTCAACATAGCCTTTGGAGGAGAAAAAGGGAATACGTGGAAAGGTCGCAGTCCAGATCCAATCAATTATACTCCCGAAGAATGGGAAAGAATTAAGTCGGAACCCTGCGTCCACCACTCCCAATTTGGCAAACCTACCCATACAAATGCGCAATGCCGGCTAAACAAGCATATGAAAGGCAATGCAGGATCCGGAAATAAAGGGAAGGGTTCCAAGAGGAAGCCCGCCAAACAAAAGCCAGAAGCTGACAAAGAAGACAGTGAATCGGACACTGATGACAAAATCCAGGAACAACAGCGAAAAGGCGAGCCCAAATTTCCGAGAGTTGATGGTGAAGCAATGCTAACGTTCTTAGCAACTCCGTCAGCAAAAGTGGCCAAAAGAACACTTCGGGAGATAAATGCAGTCATCCCTGCAACCCCGAAATTCTTGAAGTACTCCAACACACCAATAACCTGGGATCAGTCTGATCATCCTGGAAATATCCCGGAACCCGGCACACAAGCTCTTGTTGTAAGCCCTATTGTTCAAAACACTAGGCTAAGAAGGGTGCTGATGGACGGAGGATCCAGCATTAATATAATGTACCTGGATACGCTGAAGCACTTGAAGATATCCGAGTCCCAGCTCAACTATAGCAATATACGCTTTCATGGTATTGTTCCTGGCAGGCAGGCACGTTCCCTAGGAGAAATTTCCCTAGATGTCACCTTCGGAGATAAAGATCACTTCCGGCAGGAAAAAGTATCCTTCGAAGTAGTGCCGTTCGAGAGCGTGTATCACGCAATACTCGGACGTCCGGCTTTCACCAAATTCATGGCAAGATCTTGTTATATCTATAACAAGCTGAAGATGCCAGGACCCAAAGGAGGTGTAATCACCATTGCCGGTGATTTTAAGCTAGCAAACGAGTTGGAGAAAGAAAACGCCCTTTGCGCTCAGAGAGTTATAGCAAAGGAAGAACTGAAGGAATTAGCCAAGGAAGTATCGCCGAAAGAAATGCCGGCAGGAAAAGAAACTCGGAAGCCAACAGATAGCTTCAAGGCGTCCGAGAACACAAGACAGGTAATCCTAGATCCCAAAGATCCGACAAATTTCGTCGTCGTAGGGACTGGGATGACTGACAAATAGGAAGGCGAGCTCATCAAGTTCCTCCGTGAGAACTGGGATATTTTTGCCTGGTGTCCAGCGGACATGCCAGGCGTACCCAGGGAACTTGCTGAGCACCAACTCAAGGTTATTCCGGGATCAAAACCCGTCAAACAAGGTCTCCGTCGATTTGACGGAAGAAGATGGAAGGCTATTGGCAAGGAAATTATCCGGCTTTTAGCAGCGGATTTCATCAAGGAGGTAATCCATACTGATTGGTCCGCAAATCCGGTATTAGTACCGAAGAAAGACACAACTGCTCTCAGAATGTGTATAGATTACACAGGACTGAACAAGTTATGTCCAAAAGATAGGTTTGCACTGCCGCGAATCGATCAAATAATAGATGCCACTGCAGGCTCCGAGCTTTTATGCTTTTTGGATACATACTCCGGGTACCACCAAATACGCATGAAAAAGGAAGATCAAATCAAGACTTCTTTTATAACCCCGTATGGGACGTATTACTACGTAACCATGCCTTTTGGCTTGAAGAACGCAGGTGCAACATACCAGCGTTGCATGCAACGTTGTTTGCATAGTCAGATTGGAAAAAATGTCCATGTTTACGTGGACGACATTGCTGTCGTAACCAAGGAAAAAGATACACTCCTTGAGGATTTGCGAGAAACTTTCGACAACTTACGTACTTATCAGATGAAGTTAAATCCATCTAAGTGCGTATTCGGGGTTCCCTCAGAAAAACTTCTGGGTTTTATCGTTTCTCATAGAGGAATAGAAGTTAACCCAGAAAAGATCAAGGCAATCTCGAACATCTCAAAACTTACATGTGAAAAAGATGTCCCAGAATTGCCGGGTTCCGCCACAGCCATAAAAAGATTTGTTAGTTGGCTGGGGGCTAAAACCATACCATTCTACAAAATGCAGGAGAAATTCGACATAGTCAAGAGGACTGCGGAAGCCTGGGAGCGTCTAGCAAGTTATGTCCCTTTCTGTACTTAGTTCAATTCTGTGTAAACATCTTTTGAGATCATGAAATAAAGTTGTCGGAATACTATCATCCACTTTCTTTATAAGTGCAAAGTGTTTCCGCCTCATCTATTTCCCAATGATCTTGCAAATTTCTCAACGTTAACCCGAATTGTGCCTGCGTACTCGGCGTTACATAACTGAATGATTTTCAGCCTTTTAACGGCTAAAGGAAGCTTGAATTGCCTGCGTGCCCAAGTTTCATTTAAAACTTTCCTTGTTTCTCTAAGTCTTATCTGATTGTGCGTATGCCGGGTTACTGGAACTAGTTAGTAAAAATGCCTTTAGCATGATTCATGTTTCCGAGTTTCAAAACTGATTGGTTCGTCCCCAGTTACTCGGCATAACGATTCACATTGCTATTTGAGTCATTTCAAACACTAAGGACAGTTAAAGCATATACACCAGAGAACTTAGAAGATAAAGGAATGGTAAAATCCAAAAAACCTTGCAACGAATTTAATACATTAAACTGCAAAAGGCATAAGTTCCATTCATACAAAAGAAGCATTACATTTGGGATTTCAAATAAAAGAACAGTAATGCTCCTATTGTCTATTTTTTCTATCCAGGTTCCAGGTAACCTTTCAAGAATCCGACTCCTCCTCGCTGCTTTCCTCGTCGGGAGTTGGGGGAGCTTCCTCTTCCGGATAGTGGATGGAGACATTTACCATGGCGGCAATCTGGGTGGCGTGGCCCTTAACTTCACCAAAAATGGTGTTCCGTTGCGCATCCGTGTATCCCTGAGGGACACCGGTGGCCACACGCCAGGATTTGGCACTAGGGTAGTGCATGCGCATAAGGCCTAGAGCCATACGCGCACCACCCCGTGCAGCGGAGCGGAGAAGGGACTCCTTAGACTCCGCCACCTCCATGATGGCACCCGGAAGTTTCTCAACTTCCGAGCATTCCCCAGATTTGTCGGGAAGGAACTTCTCGATGAGCTGCGTCCCGGCAGCCTTAATCAAATTCCATGTTTTCCCGAAAGCTCGGATGCGTGCAATCCGAGTTCCATCTGGGGTGTCTCCTGTTTGATCCAATAAAACATACAAAAGGGTTAGGCAGACAAACAGAGAAAGCAAAACATGGAAAGGTGAGAAAAGAGTAAGAAATTTACCGATGAGTTTGTCGATCTCGGAAACTTCCTCCAGGCGAAGGTTCAGAGCTTCAGTCAAATCCTGAATGGTGGATTTGTCTTTCTCCGCCTGTTCGGAAGCCTTGGAATTAGCCATTCCAAGAGCCAGGTTGCTGGCTTCCAGGTCTTGTTGAGCTTTCACAAGATCCTTGTGAAGCTCAATGTTCTCATTACGGAGAATCTCGGCATTGCCAGAATCTTCCGCTGCCTGCTTAGCCTGAGCTAAGGCAGCTGAAAAGCAAGGGAAAATCCGAGTTGGTCAATTTCCTCGGGAAAAAACTTAGACAAAGACTCAAATAAGTAATTTCAAAACGAAAAAGCTTACCTTTCGTTTCTGTCAATGCGAGCTGAGAGGATTCCAGCTCCGCTTCCTTCTCCTCAAGAATAGCAAGAAGACTTCGAACTTCTTTATTCTTGATGGCGAGCTTCCGGAAAACTTCCAGGTTTATGGCTTCAGAAGTTTGCTGAAACAAGCAAGGAAAAGTATGGTTATGAGAAAACATCAAATCAAAAAAGCACGCATTTTGTTTAATGCTTGGGGGGCTAGAGTTGTATACCTGGCTCAAACGCTGCAAACCTGCCAAGTTTTCTTGGAATCCCTTTGCGTATTCTGCAAAAAGATTCCCGGTCGCGTCCAAGCCTTCATTAATTGCCTTGAAATCCTTATCAAAGGTGGGGATCTCCTCGTCGAAAGTCCGAGGAGATTTCCCCACCTCTGGGGCCGCCCTTTCCCTCGTGTCCGACTCGGACACAACGGGCTGGCTGGGCTCGGGGGGCTTGGTGGTGGAGGCTGCAGTAGGCTCTTCCGCCATTGTCCGCGGCGTGTCCGGGGCGACGGCGGGGGAAGGTTGGCTGCCACGGCTGGAAGAAACCTTGTGTTTCTTCAACTTCCTAGGTTTTAGGTTGGAAGGCGGCAAGCTAAAAACAGAAAACCCGGATAAAGTTAAAACACCGAAGATGGACGAAAAAAGCTCCCATGAAAGAAAAGTCTAGAAGAAATAACCTGGAAGTGGCGACGGGGATTCCGTCAAGATCAATAATTTCCTCAGAGGAAATTATCTTCTTGCGCTTGCGTCCACCGGCAGCAGCGGTGCGCAGCGCATCCAGCTCAGCCTCGGAGGCTAACTCCGAGTCTGGAAGATCCGCAAGCTGTCGGAAGAAAACCAATCAAAATCAGAAGCTAGAATATCCGAGTTAAACAAAGGAAACCCAAATGATGGAAAAATTACCTTGGGAGCCGGGTTGTCGGCAGTATACATCTGCCGGCTCGCTTCATATTGGTCGCGAGATGCGACCAATTGATTGATGCGCCGTCTAAGCTCCTTCGGGGCACAATCCTTGTCGGTTGTCCGCATAGGATCCTTGGTGCCCGTATAATCGCACAGAAGGCGACCTCCGTGATTTGCTAGTGGCTGAATTCGCCTATTCAGCCAGCAAAAGACTGTATCCATACCAGTCAGCGGAGGGGCCGAGGAGGTGAGCTTGGCGATGCGCTTCTTGATCCTTAGCAGATCAGGCGGCAGATTTTGGACGGCTTCTGTTCCCCAGTTATCTTGGGGAACGGCGGCGGAGTTCACAAAAGGTGGAACCCCGACGGCTTTTTTAGGAAAGGGCACGTCGGGGTGATAGAAAAAAGAACCCGTCCAAAATTTGACGGATTCTGAGGTTTTAATTTTAGGGAACCAGTCCTCTCGGAATCTCCGAAGAGTAAAGGAAATGGTCCCGCAGTTCGGGAGTGCGCCCTCCGAGGAGTTCCGCTTAACCCCAAAGCAATACATCCAAAAATCTAACCTAGGCTCTATTCCTAGGTAACCTTCGAACAAGGCCTGAAAGCCGGCCATGTACAGAATGGAATTGGGAGGAAGGTTGTGAGGTTGGATGTTGTAGTGAGATAGAACCTGGAGGAAGAAAGAAGAAGGTGGGAGCCCCATACCTCGTAGAAGGTGGGAGGTAAGAAGTACCCTTTCGCCTTATTGCGGCGCGGGTTCGGTCTCCTCTTCTGGGAGCCGCCATTTCTTTTTTAGAACCAAGCCCTCCTTCTCCAAGTTGGGAAGAAGAGCCGGAGGAATACTGCTGATACTCCAGTTACCTGCAGTTTCCTCTTCCCCGTCGGCTCCGGCGGCGGCGGCGGCGGCGGCCTTCGCGGCGGCAAGCTTTTCGCCAAGGAGCTCTACTTTTTCCTCCGCCGTTTCAGGAGCAAACGGCGGGGTTGCCGCGGTGCTTGGACCCGCAACGTCCGCGGCGGCGGAAGTGCTTCCTCCGCCCGCCGCGGATGCCGTGGTTTTTTCCGGCTCGCCGCCGGCGTGCTTGGGCGACCCTAGCTGTGGATCTAGGTCGCCCAAAAGGTCGTCGATGGAGGCGCGGGCCGGCGAGGACTGTGGAGATGCCATCTTTCTTGGTGGTGTTGGTGCGTTCCGGCGTGTGAAGAGCTCGTCGGGGCAAGGTCTCGTTCTCGCTCTCGAGCTCGCGTTCGCAACAATGGTGAGGGCAGTGAGGGAGTGAAGAAGATTGCCGATGGGGACGAGGACGGCTATTTATAGCCTGAAAACCTCTAGATACGTGCTAACGGCTCTTTCGAACGTTGGATGTTTGACGCGTGTCAACCACCGGAAAATCCGGGAAACGGAACGACAGGGGAATGATGGCTATCTCCTCGTTTCCCGTGAGAATCTGTCAGAGATACGTTACAGGGTTTCCCGCGTGAAACCAAGCGTCGCCTACGTCAGCGTGATTAAAGCACTGACGTCAGAAGTTCCTTTTCCGCGAGGGATCGCGAGAAGAAAAGCCGGATTTTCAGAGTTCCGAGTTTTATGTTACCATCTCCTTCAAAAGGAAAGTAGAAAGAATCAAGACTGCTGAATCAAGATTTCCTGGACAAAACATATTTGACGGAAGACGGAGAATCAGAGTTTTGATCCTTCCTGGGGGCTACTGTCGGATATATACTGAATAGGGGTATAGAAGATGGTAGACAAAGAGCCGGACTACCAGGGTGGCCTAAGAGGTAGTGGGCTTAGGTCCATTGGGCGGCCCAGTAGTCCGACGCGCAGAAGCCGGATTCTAGAAGAACCCGGATCACGGCCCACGTGATCTGGCTTGGAGGTGAAGACGGATTTCTTACTTTCCAAGTTACAAGCTAAACGTAGTCTTCTAGGTTTCCTACTCTGTAAGCCCTAGTCCGGCTATTATATAAAGCCGGACAAGGGATAGATTCAATCTAAGCTTCAAGGTTCTAAGCTCTACGCTACTCGCCGAGAAGTTCATCCTCGCCGAATAAGCTAGATCTATTCCCTCACATTGTAACCCAGATTTACGGGCTTTAGTCCCAAGTTGTGAGAAGTGCAGGAGTAGGTACGCCGTACTGTCGCGACGTACCGAACCTGGGTAAAATCCCGTGTTCTGTGTTACTACGCTATCCCGTTACCCCACGTCTCTACCGTAGTCTCATGGCACCCCCGTCTATGAAAACTACTACGATGTCTCGACAGGGGGATTTGCCGGCTTTGATTTGGCGCGCAGGAAAAGTTTTGGCGCGAGCCAAAGCACGATTTGGCGCGCTATGTTGGAGGGGGAAGTGCAGGGTCAAGGGAGATGCACAGGATCTGGAGAGCCGGCTCTAGCGCTCGCATCGGGCTGCAAGCGGGCGGCAGTTTCTCTTTTCTCGCGCTTGAGCCGGCGATTGACGAAGCGCTCGCTCGTTTCTCTCTCTTGCCCTCTCTCCCTTCCAGCTAAGATTTTTGCTGACGTGGAATGGCATATAGCCAGCTGACTAGGCTTATTGTACATGCTCTGACTACATGATTTTTGAGACTTCTGCATACTTATCCAAACCGCATAGCATTAAATGTAACTGGACCGTTGACTGATAATTAAGTATAGTTTCAACAATTTCATCAATGAACAATCTTATATTGCAGCACAAAACAATATTAACCGTGCAAAATAAACTATAATAGTAGACAGTAAGAAATACCTGTCATTTTTGCCAAATAACCTCTCCCTTAAACACTTCAATGCCAGCACGTGCTCAGATCTCACATCTTCGGGCATCCCAGTCGTGTCTTGCATCATCAATGCTCGGTATGTTTCTATCATGACCGACTCCTTGTGATCTTTTGCTGCAAGGCACGCAAGCTTCCGAGCTTCAAGATTCTCAGTGGACACACGCCTTTGTGTCTCTAACATCTCTTTGCGTCCTTCGTTTGCTGCATTCTGGGCATCTACAAACTTACTAAGTTCACCTTCAAGATCTATTATACAACCTTGATCCTTTCTTTTTCGTTTAAGCTCATCCTTAGCTTGCTTGCCACCTCGTGGTCGTTCATCCGGTGCATCATCTAGATTTAAATGTTGTCCCACTTGATCATCAACACTAAACTTCCTCTTGTCCGGCTCCAAATCTTCTAGGCGTTCCAAATAAGCGTCCCATTTTGGTTCCTTTTTGAGAAACTTCCAGCAATGCTCAAACATAAATGGACCATCTTCTTTGTGATCTGCCTCATAAGTTTTCCTTTCCCTATCCATTAAATCGACATCGGATTCACCACTAGCATATAAAGCATTAGCTTCCTTCCAGCTCGCACAAAACCATGCAACTCTTTTCTTAATTCTCCCAAAGCGATCTTTCACTTGCTTGACTAGCCTTTGCCTGTTTTTTGGGGTGGTACTGTTGTAGACAGAAGCAACCTCTTTCCAATATTGGTCATTCTTCCTGTAATTTGATTGGATTGGATCATTTGAATTATTCACCCAAGCACTGAACTACAATATTACCGGGAGGAGTTAATTTTTCTGCTAGTTATGTAATATACATGGAGCCAGAAAGTAAACAACTTACCAGTCTACGATCCTCCTCTTTTGTCCATAGTAAGCGTTTTTCAGTCCATGCACAATCGCCGTCATTGGTGTCATCGCCAACATTTATTGTCTGTGTTGGTGAACTCCTCTTGCTCACAGCATGAGGGGGCCTTGGTGTGTTCTTGAAGAAACTAAGAAAACCACCGGGTGGGTGAGAATCCAATTCCCTGCTTAGCCCAAGAAACATTTAGACTGAGCATGATTCAGTGTCTTCTCTTTGTTGTACACATTATTCAGTCAAACTTGTAAACAAGCAATCATGAACAACGCAATCTACCAGGAAAGGCTCTGAACTTGATTCCTATATGAACATAATAAGATATATCTGCATTTGCATAAATGAAAAATGGAATTTTTTCCACCTCTAATCATGGTCATAAACTGCAGTACGTGTGCTTTTGGCTCTTGCTTTCATGACAAATCGTGGGGTTCTCTAGTTGTACTGGTCAAGATGGATATACATGGGGCTGATATGTTCAGACTACTTTCCTAAAAAAAAGTTACTGAAAATTTGCATTAACCTAATACATCATCTTCCTAGTATCATACAAGTGCAGCCACTAGCAAACTAGCACTGCATACAAGTGCATACATGTTCAGACTACTTTCCGAATGGCCATATGATTGTTCAGAGTTAAAAAAATCAGGGACACAAGTGCAGCCACTAGCAAACTAGCACTGCATACCAACCGTAGATGCATAAGAATAAGAATTTGAGGACACGTACCATGCTTGCACATCGGAGTCATCATTATGATCAGGCGTGTAACAAGCAGATGCAGAGCCACCAATGCTAGCAGGCGGTGCCCAACAAGGGCCTTGAGCCGAAGAACCTGCCACACTCGGATGCTGCATCCCGTTGAGCCAGCTTGGAACGGAGGAGGCAGTCATAGGCTGCAGTGGTCGTGGGGGAATCCAAGTGCCTTGTCTGTGTGTGGAAGGGAAGGTCGACGGCTGGACGAGATGAGGCGGCGTCGGAAGGACGGGATGAGGCGCCGCCGGCGGGAAGAGATTAGGCGCCGATGAAGGGACCTCCAGAGGCACTGGCGCACGCATCCTTTTGGACTGCTGGCCCATCTAGTTGATTCGGCGAGAGAGGGAGCAGAGGATTGGTACTCTGTTTCTGAGCTCTAGGGTTCCTGATTTCGGAGGCGATTTGGGGGATTTGCCGGCTTCGATTTGGCGCGCAGGAAAAGTTTTGGCGCGCTATGTTGGAAGGGGAAGTGCAGGGTCAAGGGAGATGCACAGGATCTGGAGCGCCGGCTCTAGCGCTCGCATCGGGCTGCAAGCGGGCGACAGTTTCTCTTTTCTCGCGCTTGAGCCGGCGATTGACGAAGCGCTCGCTCGTTTCTCTCTCTTGCCTTCTCTCCCTTCCAGCTAAGATTTTTGCTGACGTGGAATGGCATATAGCCAGCTGACTAGGCTTATTGTACATGCTCTGACTACATGATTTTTTGGACTTCTACATACTTATCCGAACCGCATAACATTAAATGTAATTGGACCGTTGACTGATAATTAAGTATAGTTTCAACAATTTCAGCAATGAACAATCTTATATTGCAGCACAAAACAATATTAACCGTACAAAATAAACTCAATTTTAACCGTGCAAAATAAACTATAATAGTAGACAGTAAGAAATACCTGTCATTTTTGCCAAATAACCTCTCCCTTAAACACTTCAATGCCAGCACGTGCTCAGATCTCACATCTTCGGGCATCCCAGTCGTGTCTTGCATCATCAATGCTTGGTATGTTTCTATCATGACCGACTCCTTGTGATCTTTTGCTGCAAGGCACGCAAGCTTCCGAGCTTCAAGATTCTCAGTGGACACACGCCTTTGTGTCTCTAACATCTCTTTGTGTCCTTCGTTTGCTGCATTATGGGCATCTACAAACTTACTAAGTTCATCTTCAAGATCTATTATACAACCTTGATCCTTTCTTTTTCGTTTAAGCTCATCCTTAGCTTGCTTGCCACCTGGTGGTCGTTCATCCGGTGCATCATCTAGATTGAAATGTTGTCCCAATTGATCATCAACACTAAACTTCCTCTTGTCCGGCTCCAAATCTTCTAGGCGTTCCAAATACGCGTCCCATTTTGGTTCCTTTTTGAGAAACTTCCAGCAATGCTCAAACATAAATGGATCATCTTCTTTGTGATCTGCCTCATAAGTTTTCATTGCCCTATCCATTAAATCGACATCGGATTTGTAACATCCAAGTATGAAAAACTCCCTAGTTGTTTTGTTTCTTGTTTAATTAAAGCAATGCATCATGTCATCATCCTCATTGCATTTGTTTCTTTTGTTTTGCATATGTTCTTAATTGTTTTCATAATGAAACTCAAACAATTTCAAATGTTTATTTCATACTTGCTCTGTTACAACCTTTTAAATAAAGAGTTCAAATAGAAACAACCAAATTGTTTTCATTTAATTCCATAATGCTCACTTATTAAATTGATGGTTTTAATCAAACAATTAATTTCGAAATCACATTTAAAACTCAAACTTAATTCATCAAACAGCACCCAACTTGAGTTTATAAAATATCTCCAAATCAAATCAACTAATTTAATCAATTTAACATAGGGTTCACCCTATTCTAAAGTTTGTTTTTATTAATGTTTACTTAATATTAAAAACTCATTCAAATTTGGTTTAAATCCCAAACAACAAGTTAATTTCAAACTTTTTGAAAACAAAACTTGGCATTTGTTTTCTATTAACCTAAATAGCTTAACCTAATTTTTCTAACATTTTTACTAACTAAAAACCCCATCTTTTCCTTCCATTTTGTTTTCTGCAAAAAAATAAAATAAAACAAACAGAAAAAGGAAAAAGAAACAAACCTGCGAGGGGGGGAGCCATTTCGGCCCAGCCCATCTAACCCTGCGCCTGGCCCGATACCGGTTCGCTAGCTGCCGCCCCCGTCGTCATCAGGTACGGCAGCATCTCCGTGGTGCCACGGCGGCTGCTGTCCCATCGCGACGGCCAGGAGAGCTCCTGGAGCTCTATAAAGCCAGCCCTAGGCGCGCGCCGCCAACCCTAGACCTAGGTTTCCTGTTCCCCCGAGCTCCGCCGCCGATCGCCACCTCTCTGTCCAATTCCCCTCTCTGAATTCTCACCGGCGAGCCACCGACTGAATCCACGATGGCAGCCAGCACCTCAACGAGCCACTCGCCCACCTAGCCCCTGGAATCGAGCCTCCACCTCTTCCTCGTTCGTTTAAACACCGGCGCCATCCCGGAGACGTTCTGTAGCCGCGCCGCCGTCCTCGTCCACGCCGCTGCCGTCGACGAGATCGTCACCGGCCCTCTGCATCGACTACGAACGGTGGTGAGCGCCACCGTCTCCTCATCCTCTCTCTCCCTCTGCTTGCGCACGTACTCGACGCATCTGTGCACGCACCCAAGCAACGCAGCCACCGCAGCACGCGTCAGCTCGTCGCCGGCGATCATCGATCTCTGTCAGTGGTTCAGTCTTGCGCGCGCGTCAGTTAAGTTCAGTTAACCAGGGAGCTGAAGCTCAACCTCTCTGCATCCCTGCTACTGACAATGAAACGGAAACAACGCACTGGTTCAGTGCAGCGCGCGCGCCCGCGAGGTCGCTGGTTCGATCCCTCGCGCTGCGATTTAATCCATACCTTTTGCAACCGTGGCTGACAGGCAGGGCCCACCTGTCTGTGGCCCTGGCTGCCACGCCAGCCTCGCAAGCACGCCACGCTGTCCCAGGCCCACGGGCAGTGGGTGTGGCTAGCCCACAGTGCGGTGCAAAATGTTTTCTGCACGTTTCTGTTTTAAAAACTAGTCCTTTTAATTCACACAATAGTCCCTAAAATTAAAACATGAATAACTTTTGTTTTATAACTCCAAATAATAAACTCTAAATATGTTTGTTGATCTAAATTAAATTGTCTATCTAACTAATCCATTTGTGTACTGTTTTGAAATTTCCAAATGCATTTAAATTTCAAATTCAAATAATTCAAATCCAAATTTCTAAATTCCATAACTAATTCATTCTTAATCCAAATAATGCAAATAAAATATGTTTTCCATACCATTTCAAATCGTATTTCCAAATATAATTTTTGTTTCCTGTTTTGAATAATTAAAATTGCCTAAATAATTTAAACCTTGTTTAATTCATTTAATTTTGCTAAATTCATAACTTGCTCAAATTTAATTATTCTTGAACATGTAAAATATGTTTTCAAACCAGAAAAACATAAACTTTTCAAATATTAACTTTGTCTTATGTTTTGCACAATTTAACTTGATGAAAACAACAACTATTTGTGTAACATCATTAAGTAACCAAAATTTCCAAACTTAATAAATAAATTCTTAACTTGTTAATTATTATTCCAATTGCATCTAATATTGTTACATTATTGTTTTCATCATGCATGCATCATGTTAAACCACTTACACTTGTTAATTAATTATAGATCATTTGTTCAACCTTAACCATGTGCATCCATATGCAACTCACATTGCATATGGATCCATTTAACTTGTGTTATCTTGTCAACTAGTTTCTTCTGATGCATCCATTAAATTGACATGCATCATCCCATGTTTGTGCACTATGCCATGTATTGATTGCCCGTCTTCTTTCGTTGTTTGTTTTTGCTTCTTCTCGATTAGACGACGACGTTGAGACAGACGAGCTTTACGACACCACTACCCAGGACTTAGCCCAGTACCAGGTTGCTGAGCTTCCAGGCAAGTTATCACTCACATAAACCATCGAGTTCCTTTCCACACTTGTTATAGATACTATCCATTGTCTACTTTTGCTAGCCCTATGTATAGTTGCTTGTTCTCCGAACCCATCACATGATATCCTGAACCCTGATATTGCCTCACCTCCATACCTATAACCCTTGTTTGTTGCCTTAGTCTTATATAGCATGCTTAGGGTTGCCTGTGCTTGAGTCTGTTGTCGGTTACTTCTTTTACTCTATCTTACTTATGTTCACTTGGGCTCGTATAAACAATCAACCTGTTAATGCTATGGGTAATATTAATTTGATGATAAGGCACCGGCAGGAGGCCCAGCGTGGTTTTGAGGCCTGCTAGTGTCGACCCTAATAGGAAAGGGTCTTGTCTATCGATCCATGATGAGCGCACTAACCGCATGTGGGAAGCGTGTATGGGCGCCCCCCTCAACTTGACTCGATTCGCATCTCGTCCAAATCGCCGCACTTAGTTCGGGCTTTCCATTTGCTGCACACATATGCAGGTACGAACCCGAGGCCAGGGTGGAGATTTTTGTAGTCGGCATTTAGGGCGGCGTGGTCTTCCAGTGCTATGAAGGTCCCCTTTTCTTCGGGGGCTAGATTAGCCGCGCACGCACAGCACGCGGTGCTTTGGGCTTGATGCGAAGAACAGTTGGGTTGTGTTGAGTGCCTCGCTTGGTGGGTTTGATTCCCGTCTGGCGGGATATTCTTACGTGTACGGCTGCATTGGTGCAACCCTGCAGGGATAAATCTTCTCGAGAAGCCGTGTCTTCCGCGGTTATGGTTGACTTGGTGAAAGTACTGGCTTACAAGTAGTCAGAACAACTTACACCTAACTAATGCTAATCTTGACTAGTAATAGTTTTATTGACACAATAACCTGACTCATCATTAATTCAACTGTGTGTGTTGTCCTTGGGTTGCTTCCTTAGTAGGGGGTAACATTGGACGGGTTTGTTTGAAGTTATCTTTCAGTTGGTTACAATACACGATCTTATCTTCTTTCTGTTAGCCGGAACTTGTAGTTATCTCTGTAGTTGGTTATAGCAGCCCGCTGCAGCTTTTATATTACCTATCTCTTCCGTTGATCCCAAGCATCCGTGCTTGTGTTGACGGGTAACTCTTTGGTGAAGTGTGAGTCTTGCTTGCCAGTACTTAGATGTACTGACCCCGTTGGGGCTGTGGTTTACGCAGACTACGACTACGATGATCACCAGGATGGCTACTTCGTGGAGTTTGACGAGACTGCAGACGAGTAGATAGCGGACCCGGGCAGGATCCGAAGACTACGTGGATGGGCTTCGCTTTCTCTTATTTCTCGGCTTCTTAAGCCTATTTGGATTTTGTCTGTACTCAGACGGTTGATTGCTTCCGCTGTGATGTAATGAATGTTATGTTGGGACAAGCGTCCTCTGGATGATTGTATTTGCTATTCTCTGCCTTAGTGAAGGCCAGTTGCAACTTTATTTCAATCTTTTGTGTCTTAGAGATGTGTTGTGGTATCATTCCGCTTAACACTGTTGACGTACCATGCGTGATTGATATGAAGTACGTCGACAGTAGTACCTTTGATCTCTAGTGGATAGTTTACATCGACGATGGAATAGCAGAGCTTGTGTTGTCGCGCATAAGCGCTGGCCTACTCGGAAGCGAGGATGTGGGAGCAGATAGGCCCCATAATCCAAGCATCTGCTATCCAGTTCGGCCCGATGAGTATCCCCTAGAAGTCAGGGTGCGACAGGATTCACCACTAGCATATAAAGCACTAGCTTCCTTCCAGCTCGCACAAAACCATGCAACTCTTTTCTTAATTCTCCCAAAGCGATCTTTCACTTGCTTGACTAGCCTTTGCCTGTTTTTTGGGGTGGTACTGTTGTAGACAGAAGCAACCTCTTTCCAATATTGGTCATTCTTCCTGTAATTTGATTGGATTGGATCATTTGAATTATTCACCCAAGCACCGACCTACAATATTACCGGGAGGAGTTAATTTTTCTGCTAGTTATGTAATATACATGGAGCCAGAAAGTAAACAACTTACCAATCTACGATCCTCCTCTTTTGTCCATAGTAAGCGTTTTTCAGTCCTTGCACAATCGCCGTCATTGGTGTAATCGCCAACATTTATTGTCTGTGTTGGTGAACTCCTCTTGCTCACAGCTTGAGCGGGCCTTGGTGTGTTCTTGAAGAAACTAAGAAAACCACCGGGTGGGTGAGAATCCAATCCCCTGCTTAGCCCAAGAAACATTTAGACTAAGCATGATTCAGCGTCTCCTCTTTGTTGTACACATTATTCAGTCAAGCTTGTACACAAGCAATCATGAACAACGCAATCTACCAGGAAAGGCTCTGAACTTGATTCCTATATGAACATAATAAGATATATCTGCATTTGCATAAATGAAAAATGGAATTTTTTCGACCTCTAATCATGGTCATAAACTGCAGTACGTGTGCTTTTGGCTCTTGCTTTCATGACAAATCGTGGGGTTCTCTAGTTGTACTGGTCAAGACGGATATACATGGGGCTGATATGTTCAGACTACTTTCCTAAAAAAAAGTTACTGAAAATTTGCATTAACCTAATACATCATCTTCCTAGTATCATACAAGTGCAGCCACTAGCAAACTAGCACTGCATACAAGTGCATACATGTTCAGACTACTTTCCGAATGGACATATGATTGTTCAGAGTTAAAAAAATCAGGGACACAAGTGCAGCCACTAGCAAACGAGCACTGCATACCAACCGTAGATGCATAAGAATAAGAATTTAAGTACACGTACCATGCTTGCACATCGGAGTCGTCATTATGATCAGGCGTGTAACAAGCAGATGCAGAGCCACCAATGCTAGCAGGCGGTGCCCAACAAGGGCCTTGAGCCGAAGAACCTGCCACACTCGGATGCTGCATCCCGTTGAGCCAGCATGGAACGGAGGAGGCCGTCATAGGCTGCAGTGGTCGTGGGGGAATCCAAGTGCCTTGTCTGTGTGTGGAAGGGAAGGTCGACGGCTCGACGAGATGAGGCGGCGTCGGAAGGACGGGATGAGGCGCCACCGGCGGGAAGAGATTAGGCGCCGATGAAGGGACCTCCAGAGGCACCGGCGCACGCATCCTTTTGGACTGCTGGCCCATCTAGTTGATTCGGCGACAGAGGGAGCAGAGAATTGGTACTCTGTTTCTGAGCTCTAGGGTTCCTGATTTGGGGGGCGATTTGGGGGATTTGCCGGCTTCGATTTGCCGCGCAGGAAAAGTTTTGGCGCGAGCCAAAGCACGATTTGGCGCGCTATGTTGGAGGGGGAAGTGCAGGGTCAAGGGACATGCACAGGATCTGGAGCGCCGGCTCTAGCGCTCGCATCGGGCTGCAAGCGGGCGGCAGTTTCTCTTTTCTCGCGCTTGAGCCGGCGATTACCGAAGCGCTCGCTCGTTTCTCTCTCTTGCCTTATCTCCCTTCCAGCTAAGATTTTTGCTGACGTGGAATGGCATATAGCCAGCTGACTAGGCTTATTGTACATGCTCTGACTACATGATTTTTTGTACTTCTGCATACTTATCCGAACCGCATAGCATTAAATGTAATTGGACCGTTGACTGATAATTAAGTATAGTTTCAACAATTTCAGCAATGAACAATCTTATATTGCAGCACAAAACAATATTAACCGTGCAAAATAAACTCAATTTTAACCGTGCAAAATAAACTATAATAGTAGACAGTAAGAAATACCTGTCATTTTTGCCAAATAACCTCTCCCTTAAACACTTCAATGCCAGCACGTGCTCAGATCTCACATCTTCGGGCATCCTAGTCGTGTCTTGCATCATCAATGCTCGGTATGTTTCTATCATGACCGACTCCTTGTGATCTTTTGCTGCAAGGCACGCAAGCTTCCGAGCTTCAAGATTCTCAGTGGACACACGCCTTTGTGTCTCTAACATCTCTTTGCGTCCTTCATTTGCTGCATTCTGGGCATCTACAAACTTACTAAGTTCACCTTCAAGATCTATTATACAACCTTGATCCTTTCTTTTTCGTTTAAGCTCATCCTTAGCTTGCTTGCCACCTGGTGGTCGTTCATCCGGTGCATCATCTAGATTGAAATGTTGTCCCACTTGATCATCAACACTAAACTTCCTCTTGTCCGCCTCCAAATCTTCTAGGCGTTCCAAATATGCGTCCCATTTTGGTTCCTTTTTGAGAAACTTCCAGCAATGCTCAAACATAAATGGACCATCTTCTTTGTGATCTGCCTCATAAGTTTTCATTGCCCTATCCATTAAATCAACATCGGATTCACCACTAGCATATAAAGCATTAGCTTCCTTCCGGCTCGCAGAAAACCATGCAACTCTTTTCTTAATTCTCCCAAAGCGATCTTTCACTTGCTTGACTAGCCTTTGCCTGTTTTTTGGGGTGGTACTGTTGTAGACAGAAGCAACCTCTTTCCAATATTGGTCATTCTTCCTGTAATTTGATTGGATTGGATCATTTGAATTATTCACCCAAGCACTGACCTACAATATTACCGGGAGGAGTTAATTTTTCTGCTAGTTATGTAATATACATGGAGCCAGAAAGTAAACAACTTACCAATCTACGATCCTCCTCTTTTGTCCATAGTAAGCGTTTTTCAGTCCTTGCACAATCGCCGTCATTGGTGTCATCGCCAACATTTATTGTCTGTGTTGGTGAACTCCTCTTGCTCACAGCTTGAGCGGGCCTTGGTGTGTTCTTGAAGAAACTAAGAAAACCACCGGGTGGGTGAGAATCCAATCCCCTTCTTAGCCCAAGAAACATTTAGACTGAGCATGATTCAGTGTCTCCTCTTTGTTGTACACATTATTCAGTCAAGCTTGTAAACAAGCAATCATGAACAACACAATCTACCAGGAAAGGCTCTGAACTTGATTACTATATGAACATAATAAGATATATCTGCATTTGCATAAATGAAAAATGGAATTTTTTCCACCTCTAATCATGGTCATAAACTGCAGTACGTGTGCTTTTGGCTCTTGCTTTCATGACAAATCGTGGGGTTCTCTAGTTGTACTGGTCAAGATGGATATACATGGGGCTGATATGTTCAGACTACTTTCCTAAAAAACAGTTACTGAAAATTTGCATTAACCTAATACATCATCTTCCTAGTATCATACAAGTGCAGCCACTAGCAAACTAGCACTGCATACAAGTGCATACATGTTCAGACTACTTTCCGAATGGCCACATGATTGTTCAGAGTTAAAAAAATCAGGGACACAAGTGCAGCCACTAGCAAACTAGCACTGCATACCAACCGTAGATGCATAAGAATAAGAATTTGAGGACACGTACCATGCTTGCACATCGGAGTCGTCATTATGATCAGGCGTGTAACAAGCAGATGTAGAGCCACCAATGCTAGCAGGCGGTGCCCAACAAGGGCCTTGAGCCGAAGAACCTGCCACACTCGGATGCTGCATCCCGTTGAGCCAGCATGGAACGGAGGAGGCCGTCATAGGATGCAGTGGCCGTGGGGGAATCCAAGTGCCTGGTCTGTGTGTGGAAGGGGACGGTCGACGGCTGGACGAGATGAGGCGGCGTCTGAAGGACGGGATGAGGCGCCGCCGGCGGGAAGAGATTAGGCGCCGATGAAGGGACCTCCAGAGGCACCGGCGCATGCATCCTTTTGGACTGCTGGCCCATCTAGTTGATTCGGCGAGAGAGGGAGCAGAGGATTGGTACTCTGTTTCTGAGCTCTAGGGTTCCTGATTTGGAGGATTTGCCGGCTTCGATTTGGCGCGCAGGAAAAGTTTTGGCGCGCTATGTTGGAGGGGGAAGTGCAGGGTCAAGGGATATGCACAGGATCTGGAGCGCCGGCTCTAGCGCTCGCATCGGGCTGCAAGCGGGCGGCAGTTTCTCTTTTCTCGCGCTTGAGCCGGCGATTGACGAAGCGCTCGCTCGTTTCTCTCTCTTGCCTTCTCTCCCTTCCAGCTAAGATTTTTGCTGACGTGGAATGGCATATAGCCAGCTGACTAGGCTTATTGTACATGCTCTTAGTACGACACCCATCCGCTCAAATCTGTACGTGTTCCGGAGTACTCCTACTCGCTTCCTCTTCAGTTTCTACGGCAAATAAAGTAACGCTTGAAACGGCCGTGCATGAGACTTTAATTGAGGCGCCGGTCTTAATGTCATTTTCTTACGAGCATCTCCTCTTCCGTGCTTTTTATCCACCTAGAGCTCCTCTTACATGCTTCAAGATCTTGCCATGACCACTGCCCATTTCCTCTCCATGGCCACCAGACTGAATCAAATCAGTGTTGCCAACGTCTACACGAGGAATTACTAACAATATCTACGGTTTTGTTTTTGCAGGCGGGGATTAGTTGACAGTGGTCATGTCCAGGTTGGGTGTGGTACAACCGTTACGCGATGGGGATCATGTCGATGTGAATGACGCACCTCTGCCCTCTATCCCATTATTCTTGGTCGTTCGCGTGTGGTCGTGCGTCGCAGCTCCGTAGGGTCTTATGATGGGCTGTGTAGCGAGCATCTTCTCGCGGCCTCGATGAAGGGCGATCTCTGCATGGTATCGGTGCGGCATGGCAGCTCGGGCATGTCAAGCCTAGCCTCCATGGCGTTAGGTTTGTCCTGGGGACCCGAGCGTGGCCTTGGTCTGCAGCGTGTTATATCTCTGGTGTTGTCGCGCACAACGTTGGGTGCCACTGCATGTGGTGGTCGTCGCCCAGTCCTTCCTGCTAGGAGGAACTGAAGTTGACCAAATACATGCATGTATGTGGCGCGTCAGAGATAACTCAAGAGGGGCATCCATATCTCTTATTGTCTACTGATGCACAAGATCAGGTAGCGACTGATCAAGATCATATCATGAGAACAAAGGGACATGGTTGAGGAATTAAGGTGAATAGGATCACGTGATGTATCCGGTGGTCCAGCAATGCTCTGCAGACAATGCACAAGTAGTGCTGAAGGTGAGTGTGAGTCCTTGGACTTTGGAAAGTTATTTTAGGGATCTGGATAAATAGGCCTTTTTTACATTGGACTTCTCATTTCTTGCCAGATGCCAATTTGCTGTTACTGAAGTGACTTGCCTATTTAGATAAACATCATATTTCTAAGTATTTACTCTTAGTAGTAGTTACGCTAATCATAGTTGTTGGTTCCCCTTTGTAGATTGGTGAGGAATGTGCATAAAACAAAGAGGTGTCTCGAAGAAAATCATTAGCTTTCAGCTTCTGTCGCATACCCTTACGTATTGATCAGTCCAGTAAATATTTTGTCACGGATGTTCCGCTATGTTATACACAATTGGCCTGAAAAATATTTCATGATTTGAAACCTATTTTTTAAATCACATTGATACTTTATTTCAGTATGCACTAATAGACTCACTTTTATTAATATTGACGAGAAATTTGTTTAACCTGATTTAAGTTATCACTCCCATATGTTCTAAATTTTTATATGAAACATTTTATTACTTATCCCGCAGCAACGCGCGGGGAATCATCTAGTTTATATAAAAGGCAGCCCGGTGCAGTAGCTCCCGCTTGCACAGGGTATGGGGAAGAGTCCGACCATTTTGGGTCTTTAGTAATAAAACATTATGAAAACCTAACAATAAAATTTACATTTTAAAGATCTGAGTATTAAATTTCATTAATCGAATGAGATGATAAGAGAAATTAAAATACACCTTTAAGTAAGTTGTTGCATTATTCGGTTATCAGCCGCATCGAGGATAATTTATCAATGATATTTACACCATCATAAATAAATATTGCTGGCTAGAATTTATTTCCAGAGAAGACTCACAGTGAACTTCTTAAGAAACAATTTAGGAACTACATTTGATGGCTTAGTCATTCAATATTGACAGGAGTGGCGAAGCTAAAAAATTTGGTCATTGGGTTCCCCACATTGTATGCAACTATAGACAAGTTAGTAATTTGGAGCAAATTAATAGTAACTACACATGATTAGCGTAATTTCATTGGTTTCAGCTGAACCCAATGTTTATATGTTGGCTCCGCCATGGGCAACATGCTGATGTAAAGCATCGGCTGTTGAACCCGGGACCTCATAGTATTTAGATTAGTCACTTTATTTTCATCGAGTTGTGTTGTTCTGAGGGGCAAGGCTTGTAAAAGGATGTCACCACTTCCCATTTTATTGTAAAATACTGACAAAACTTACGCTAGCTATTCTAGTTTGTCAAAGGAAATCTGACAGGCTTAGACTATATTATGTGTGCTTGTTTTTTCTTCAAGTTAGATATGAGGAGCTATGATGGAAATACACCGAAGAATGAAACACACAGATTTCGAGTGAGGGAGTTAGATCTACCAGAAAACTTGAAAATGTAGAGCATGCTGATACATCCATTCACTATTTTATATCACAGTTTTTTTGTTATTCATCGATACATTTCATGTTATGATGCATCTCTTATGTTATCTTATCTTATTTTGCAGGTTTTGTAATTTTTGGAGAATAAACACCGGGACCAGGAATCTGATGGAAAAAGCACCGTCGGGATACCATATTTCAGAAGATCAAAAGAAGAAGTGGGACACCAGGGGTGTCCTACAAGTCCAGAGGAAGAACACATCCAGAAGGAGAGCCAGAGGGGAGCCACCATGGGCCCACACCATGGGGTGGCGTGGCCCCAACCTTGGCCGCGCCACCTATAGGTGTGGCCACCATGGCCCACCTCCGGGGGATATTTTTGGCGTGCTTGTCCCCCAGGAAACCCTAAGCATCATTTCATCGTCGAAGAGTTATTCTGCCGCCGCTTCGGGGCGTAAAACACCCGAGAGAGAAAACCTCTCTGACAGGGAGAAGTCTACAGGGGAAATTCCTCTCCGGAGAGGGGAAATCACCGCCATCGTCACCGTCATCACTCCAGGCATCATCAAGATCGTCATCATCATCATTATCACCACCAGCACCATCACGCTCATCATCCACCTTCATCCCGCTGCAACAATTTGGGGCCTCTATCGTTGTTTTGCCTTAGATCTCTCTCCCGGTGTGGATTACTTGTTAGTAGTTGATGCTTGTGAGATTTATCGGTGTTTGCACTTTATGACCAAATTTTTATCATCCATTGTATCACCTCTGATCATGATCCATATGATGTCTTGTGAGTAGTTCGTGTTGTTCTTGAGGACATGGGAGAAGTCAAGTTGTTAGTAGTGAAGTAATGTTGAGTAATATGTAATGTTTGATATTTAAGTTGTGGTGTTATTCTTCTAGTGGTGTCATGTGAACGTCGACTACATGATAATTCACCATTTATGGGCCTAGGGGAATGCATTGTGTATTTTTCTACTAATTGTGGGGTTGCTGGAGTGACAGAAACCTAAACCCCCGTTAGGAAACCATTACACGAGGAAGCGTAGGATCCCGGAGTTTAAAGTTTTGGTTAGATTTATTTTTTAATTACTTTCTTGTAGTTGCGGGTGCTTGCAAGGGGTATAATCACAAGTATGTATTAGTCTTGGATGGGACGTTACATTAGCATAGGTTCACCCACACAACACTTATACAAACACCAAAATTATTCAACTGCATGGAACAAAAGCACTTGACAGAAACCTCCCGTGTGTCCTCGAGAACGTTTGGTAATCATAAGTAAACTCACCAGCGTGTCCTTTGCTGAAGAAAGGATTGGGCCAATTTATGCAATTATTACTACTGCATTTTATTTACTCGCACTTTATTTATCTGCAATATCAAAAACCCCTACAAATCCATTTTCCAGTATTTACAGTTATTCCTTCATTGAAACTGCTTGTCAACACCTTCTGCTCCTCGTTGAGTTCGACACTCTTATTTATCGAAAGTACTACGATACACCCCCTATACTTGTGGGTCATCAAGACTATTTTCTGGCGCCGTTGCTGGGGAGTGAAGCTCTATTGGGAAGTGGAATTGGTAAAGGAAGGTTCTGCTGTAAGTGCTATTTTTATTACTATCTACTGCTTTATTACACTATGTTTGGAACTCCTTTTGAGTTATTATTTGCGGGCACTGCTGCCACTGCTAGGGTAGTAAGTGACCCACCGCCTGATGATTTGGATCCTTATAAAATATCTATAAAGATTGTTAAACATGTTATAGATAACTGCTATTCAGGAGATGGAAATGTCCATCCTGGTGATCATTTGCTCTTTTTACATGAATTATCTAACGGACAACGACGTCGCCTAGAGGGGGGGGGGGGTGAATAGGCGTTTAAAACTTTTCCGGTTAAGGCTTGCTAAATGCGGAAATAAACTAGGTGTTTAAATTAACAAGCATACAACCTAAATATTCTATGGTCAACTAGAATGCACTAACAACTTATGCTAAGCAAGACAAGTAACAAGGTGATAGCAATATATATAACTTCAAGCTCGAAGGCTATCACAATGTAAATTGCATAAGTAAAAAGCTCGGGTATAGAAATAACCGAGGTACACGGAGACGATGATGTATTCCCGAGTTCCTCCCACAAAGGGGAGTACGTCTCGTTGGAGGGGTGTGAGCTCGCCACGAAGGCCTACTCAACGCCACAAAGGCCTCACCCTATTCTCCGATGAACTCCGCCACAAAGGCCTAGTTCACCTTCCACTATTGGCACCTTCAAACCCTAGGCACGCATCCACAACTCAATTGGAGGCTCTCGGTGTCACCACAATCTTGGGGCACACATCCAAAACTCAATTGGCGGCTCCCAAGAACACCACAAGTCGTCTAGGGTCCAAGACCCAAGAGTAACAAGCTCACAATCTTTCACTTCCAAGAATCCTCGTGGAGAGACCAAACCGATGCAACTGATGCAAATGGAAAGAGCACAAGTGCTCAAATCCTCCACTCTAAAATTCCAACAAAGCAACAAATACTTATGGGGGAATAAGAGAGGAAGAATAATGGAGAAACACCAAGAACTCAAAGATCAAGATCACTAGGTTTCCCTCACTAAGAAGGAGGATGGATTGGTGGAAATGTAGATCTGGATCTCCTCTAACTTCTCCCTCAAAGATATGCAAGAATCATTGGAGGGATTGAGAGAGGAGCAAGCTTTCCAAAGTCAACAATGGTGGGGAGAGAGAGGGAAAACAGGCTGGGAAAGTCTTAGGGACTTTGGGGAAGAAAGCCCCTTAAATAGGTGCTAAAAAACTAGCCATTTTCTGCCCAAAATGCGACCAGGCCGGATTGGCCCGGAATAATCCGGACCCCGGAATATTCCGGACGCAAACAGAGCCTTTTCCCGTTATGGCCGGAATGGCCCCGGAATATTCCGAATGCAAACAGTGAGACTGACAACCGATACGAGAAATGCTATAACTTTTGCATATGGACTCCGTTTTTGATGTTCTTGGGCTTGTTGAAATCGAAACGAAGAGCACTACAAGAATATGAAGAGAAACATCATTGTACATAAATGGAAGATAAAACCAAATGGGTAAAGGATTAGACCTCTCAAATAGGAACACCCGGTAAAACCTCCAACACGAAAACACACATAACTTTCGCGAATGAACTCAGAATAAGGTGGATCCAAATGGGTTGGAAAGGTAATAACAAGGACTATCCAAACAAAAAGGAATGGAGAAGTTACCACACATGGAAGGTGTGGAAACATTTTCAAAGATGAGCCGGATATTTTCACCACCGAAATCGCAACAAGTTTTTCTTACCAAAACCATTTTCGATAAACCTTGGCTTGCCATGAAGATCACGACAAGCACTAGAACCCAAAGGATACAAAAGCCAAATACGAACCAAGAAAGATGATATGCAAAGTATGCAAAGGTTTTAGCTCTCCACAACAATTCGATCACGTTACTCACTTGAGAGCCCCTCTTGATAGTACGACTATCTATCCTATAACCCGGTCTCCCGAAGACACGAGACCGGTAAAATAGAAAATCTATCAAGATTATACCTTTGCCTTGAGAATTCCACTTGAGCTAGATGATGACGATCTTGACTCTCTCAAGTTGGATCTTCTTTCTTGATTGCGCTTGCTAGCACAAGCTCCGCTTGATGAAGACTTGCAAGTTGCTCCCCCATACACCATTATGGGAGAGACTAGCTCCCCCATACACCATTATGGGAGAGACCCTTCTCGGAAAATCTTCACAAGGACACAATATACAAAAGGGTGTCAAGCATCAAGAATAGGATATCTTCTAGATGCTTCACTTGAGCTTCCACGTCAAGCTAAATGACGAACACCACTTGACGACGACATAGACCACGGGCTATATGAAATCTTCCTTTTGGTTCATGCCCATGGAAAGATACCTAACCACACACAGAACTTCCACACACACATATCATGGGTTAGTTCACAAAGCTATATTTACAATTACTTACCATACCATGAGATACACAATCCCACTTGGTACAAATTGTAGCTTTGAGTGTTGATCGCTTGCTTGATCAATCTTGTATCTTTGCTTCTTACTTCAAATTATGATGTCTTGAAGATGATAATGAAAGATCACATAATCCTTTTATTCAAGACACGCTAGCAATAAGCTCAACTCAAACCATGACCATTCTTCATATAAATCCTTGAATGTAACAATGGTCATGAAGGAAGCTAATAGAGTTCAACACATGAACTCCATTATTTCCTATGGACAAGATATACAAAGATAACTTAATGCAAACATTAGTCCATAAGGATTGTCATTAATTACCAAAACCACATATGGGAGCACCATGCGCTTTCAATCTCCCCCATTTTGGTAATTGATGACAATCCCTTTTTACGAGGGTTTATATGATGAATTAAGCAACCATGCTACACTAAGAGAAAGGATGCAATAGCATGGAAAGGAAAATGTTTAAGAACGAAACTAAAGCAAAAAACAAATTCCCTTAAACCCTCTAAATTTCTCCCCATTGGCATCCATTGCCGAAATGGGCAAAAAGATTAGAAGGCAAATATAGTAAGAGCTCCCCCATAGTGTATGCATTCCTCATGATATGAGTGAAATCATGTGCATATATCAAACTATGAATAGATGGATGTAGATCAAACTATATTGAGGATCCAAATATTTAAAAGCAAAGACAAATTGAAGGATACTTTCACAAAGAAGCAACCAACCAAAGGATCCGAAAAACCGATTGACCAAAATCAATATTATGATAAGATCAACCAAGTGTTCTAGAAAATCAAGAGGGAACTCCCCAAGGTACATGCACAATGTTAGATTTTAATTACTATATAATGTGCAAAACATGGAATCATCACTCCCTTATAGATTATTTTGAACAAAAACAAGAGCAAGAGAATAGATTGGAAATGAAGCAAAGCAACTTGCAAACAAACAAGAGTTGAGCAATTAAGATCAATAAGCGATAAATGATGACTTACTCAACCAAAGTAGATGGATGTGACTAGGAAAAACATTTTTTAGGAGACTAATAGGATGATAAAATATCAACATAGTCTTTTAATAAAGGAGGCACAAAGTGCATATCATGTCTTTCCCATACACACAAACCATCAAGGATAAAACACATAGGTCTACAAGCTTATTAAGATGCAAAAGGAATACAAAAGAAAAGCAAAGCTTGTGCCTTTTAGGAACCACCAAGGAATATAACGCAATAAAACGTGGTCACTAAAGAAAAAGAATATCAATTAAAGATTTAACTATTGCCGTGTGTATAAGTTTCTATGTGGACACCAATCACAAAGATATATATCCACAAAGAAACATGCACATACAAAATAGGTACAAAGGTGAAGAATATGATATCCAAGAGAGGTTCATAAATATACCAATAAGATTTTTACTTGAAAGCAAAGCACTAAGCTTAGTTTTATCTTAAAGGGATATATATGAATAAGTCAAAAACTCATAAAAGCATCACAAATATCAAAAGGGAAAAGTGATAGTTGAAATGCTTCGAGAAAGGTAACGTGTATCACAAAAAGATTCAAATGGTTTTTCAGAATCCATCAATATTGCGTATGAGAGACTTCAAGTAGAAGTTGATAGATTAATATACTTGGGATTGGTGTATCATGAATATGATTATAAATATCCCCTTAGTATGTAATCATCCCGGCTTACTCATAGTTGCAACAAAGATGCTTTTGATAAGACATTTGCAAGAACCAAATGAAATGCAACAAAGGGAAATCATGCCAAGAAACAACCTACACAAGGTTGAAAGCTAGAAATATATGCATGGAATAGATACTTGTTACCGAGACTGCATTGGCGATGAAGAGGATGCGAGTTTGATAATCATCGTAGATTGACTCCTATAATACCATGGTGAGAACACCTTCCTTATTAATGTAGCAAGTGTAACATCCCAGTGTTTGGGAAGTTATAAGGATCTAAATTTAATCTGTGCATTTGCAAAGCATGCATCTAAAAGTATGGGAAATTTTGGCGCGAAAGATTAAACGGATCAAAGTGACCAAAGTTTCACTTGACATGATGAAATAGGTCTAGTCCATATAGTCAAGAGTACATTTGGAATGATCTTTATGACATAGTATCTCTACAAACTAAATCATTTGATTAGACAAACCATAATTGGTTATGATCAAACACAAATCCTCAACAACCTAAACCACAAGTCTTGAAGTGACTTGGGATAATGCATTAGGTATCTAGAACTCAAAGAGGGGTGAGTATCCAAATCACATAGTTTATGATCATACTTTCACAATTGAGTAATGCGCAATTAAACCATCTCATCAATGGAGATGTTATCTCCTACAAAACAACAACTCTCTAAGTTATCAACCATTCACCCAACACCTTCATAAACTATCTCATAATTGTTAAGTGCACCTTCATAAATAAATAACAAAGGTTCAATATAATAAATGATACCCACAAGTCTTAACTCAAAACCCACCAGTGTGAAATGACATAATAATTGTATTAACATGTTTATCGAATATGTACATATCTCCTCAACCATAAAATAAGTATCTAAAAGAAGAAATAAATATTCTTAACATATTGTTAATCCTTGATTATTACATATGATATTTACACACCTCTATATCTACCTTATGAATGACAAATGTAATAAAGGGAGTACCTTGTTTACCATATCCTTTTCATATGTAAGACTAACAGATGATAACATAAGTTCATCTACATATAACGATGTAAATGATTACATGTTCTAAGACAACATAGATAATATCCATATTGGAAACTTTGTGAAAAAACAAGCAAATAAGATTCTAAAACCACACATGTTTTCCACTTGATCAAGTACTCAAAACAACAAACATAGAGAATACACACCTAAGTAAAATGTCAACCAAAATTGCTAAGAGTTTTAACAATGAAAATAACATAGTATTATAAAAATAAAACAAGTTCCTTCATCCATTAAAATCATTTGGTGTGACATGGAATGAAATTCCAATTAAGTGATTTCCATTACAGTGTATAGAAACATTACCTAGTAGAGATACCAAAGTATTTCCTATAAGGAATTGTATCCAATAGGATCCACTTATAGCACACCACTTGGGAACCTTATGTGTGTTGTGTGAATGTGATATTCATGCCTAAAATAAAATTTAAAGACATTTAATAAATTAAATGGAGAGAAATAACAAATATCACTTAATCTAGGAACCTAAATAAAAAATACAAATATTCTTCAAACTCACCAAAACAAAACATGGTGAGATGTGAAATTTGATAAGGAATTCAAATATGATTTTTAATAATTTTTATCTTCAGAAAGAGGCCCTGAAAACGTATGTTTCTTCTCAGTTTTAAGGACATAAGGACCTAGTTGTTAAAAGTAGAAACTACAGGGGTTATCGAAATTTCGCATTTCTTTTCCTCTTTCTTCTTCCTCTGCCAAAAGGCAGAGGAGAACGTCGCCGTGGCTTCGCCAATGCCACCTCCTGCTGCCGCCATACCGCGAGGATAAGACCACCTGAGAGGAGTCCGCATCTCTCTCTCTCACTCTCACTTCTCCTCGTTTGCTCGCTCTCTGTCTAAATCGAGGAGGAACCCGAAACCTAATATGTCAGGCCGCCGCCGCGCGGCGTCGACTCCGGCCACCCGGGGACAAATTGAGGCCACCCTCTGGTGCGCCAGGACCTCCTATATTCCTCCACCAACCCTTGTTTCCTGGGAAGTCCGGAGGAGGATGAATCGAAGCATCTAGTTCATCTCGGGCCGCCGCCGTTCTTCCTCACCGCCGGCGACCACGACCCCCACGCACTTCCTCGACCTGACCAAGAGATTCCTGGTGAGCTCAGGCACCTTGCGGTGCTTTTAATTTTGATATTGGTAGACGAATAGGCACTGCCACCATGCGCCGCCGTTGGCCGCCGCGCGAATGGACGCCGGCCCAACTCCGGCGACCTCTTGGACCAATAGCCACCACCCCCCAGTTCGCTTTGACTTCCTCTAGCTCGCAGACCCGTTAATTCCACGAAACATCCACTGGATCCATCGATTTCTTGAGAAACTGAGAGATTTCTCAATTTGGCTTTATTACTTTCAGAAATTGATTACTAAATTCCAGAAAATAATTAAATATTTGAAAATTCATATCTCTTATTTAGTCAATCAAAACAATATAAATAACATACCATATTGATCATAAAAATAAAATCTATTTGTTTATGACATTTTAAAATGTGTTTGTTAAATTTTAAATTTAAACATCATTTGAATTTTAATTAAATCATTTAAAAATAAAGAAAAATAACAAATAATTCATAAAATCAGAAAAATACAAGTTATATACCAAAATGCTCCAAATGACTAATGTAACTCATCTATGATGTTTTCATGGTCATTTTACCAATTTTTCATGTATGTAATATTTTGCCTAATCATTTAATAAATTTAAAATTAATAACTTATTCAAATATTTTCAGAAAACATAAAATGATATACCAAATTAAATAGAAAAGCATTTCCAATTCAAGTGTGTCAAATATAAAATATTTTATTTAACTTATAAACTTGTTTCAAAGGGTATAATGGAATTATATAATATTTCATTATAACCATAAACAACTACCACAAACATTATTTTCCTTATTAAGAAAACCCTCATGTTTTCACACCTACTAAAACCTATCATCACAAGTCTTTAGCAAGTATTGTGATAATAGAGTTAGCCGTACTAGTTCATCATTTTAAACTAAACTCATTGTCATTAGCTCCACGCTTTTGGAACACAAAAACCAAACATGTTTGTTATCTTTTCAATAACTGTGTTCCATGTGTCATTGTCTTATTGCCTAACCAAGTAATAAACACTTCTACTTAAACATGATAACAAGTGTTTGTTCAATAAAAGTGAAACACACTTAAGCCTAAAAGAAATAACAACATCACCACAGGTAATGAAACAACTCTAAGTCACTTAACAATTGTGTGATTACGTTATCGTTTCAAACGTGGCTTACATTTGTAAGCTGGGGTGTTTTCCATGGTAATTCACGATGCATCTCATTACTATGCATGTATCATCTTGCCAGTGTTTTCTGTAGTCCTTACCGGGACTACTTTGCTATCTTTCAGATGTTTGGATTTCTCTACGCGACCCTTGAACCCGAATACTGGATTATTATTATTATTTGAATCTCAGGCAAGTTCATCACTTGCTCATATCCTTTGCAGTATCTCATAACAAACTATTTACAAAAACCCTATCATATTATCACCTACTCTCAAAAGAATGCATGATCCTATTTTTATAATAATATGACTACTTGAATGACTACCCGAGTGGTAGTGTTCTATTTGGTGGCCGGATGGAACCATGGTAAGATGAATAGGTCAAAGGAAGGTTCCATCTGCATGGGAAAGTATTACCTAGGATTAACCACAACTGCCGTCAGGATTCTTGCGCCGTAAATTCGCGTTGACCATGGATCTTCTATGGGGGGAGTAAGTCAGCCGTGATACTTTTCTCGTTCGCATGTCAACGGACTGCCAGAGATGTACGCTGTAGGTTCTGCGGGACTACATGCACATGGGTGGGAGCCCTTACGTCCCACGGACTCTAGGTCTATGAGTGTACGTCAGGGGCGCGTAGATCTCCATCGTGAGGGGTGGAGTCAGGCGTTCAACCTGCTGGCGGAAATGGGTGGGCATGTGTTGTGCGGAGAAGCACGGTTTGGCTTGGACCAACAACCGGGCCCCACACCTGAGTGGGAGTGGACATGAATGTACACCTGGTTGTGCAACATGGTCTTGGTCGTCCATGGGTAAAGTAACGCACCTCTGCAGAGTGTCAAAGGATGTGGCATGTTACCCCTTGTTCCGGGAAGGAGCTGTGAACGCCGCAGGAAAGGAAACTCCATGAAAGTTCTAATCCTGTGAAGATCTGGCGGGCATAGTTTTCAGAATTAAAAGCAACCTCTTGAAGAAATTTTTACAAAACCTTGCATTAGCTTATGACTCTTTCGAGTCTAAAGCTGTAGATAGTGCATCAAACCACCCTCTATATATCATGAACTTGCTGAGTAACGCTCGTTACTCATTCGTTCCCGTCTGACCCCCTGCTTAGAGTTGAAGCCTGATGGAAGTCGTCATCGTGAAGCATTGTCATCAACAACGCTGATGGAGGATAAGTTATCAAGGTGTAGGTGGAGTCCATTCTCGGACTTAGCAGTTACAAGCCATAGTTTAGGGCTAACATCAACCGTAGTGGATTAGGTTCTAAGCTAGAGTCATTCTCCAGCTTGGAACTTCGAATTGCTTCTTTTGATGTTTCATTTGCATGAGATCTTCTTGATTCATCAAAGAGATTCTCAAGATTTTGTAATGAAGTTTGTATCCTATAGCTTTGCTTGGACCCGCTGTTTTTCTGTTGTACCACTCTGAGAGATGTAATATTCACGGGTAAGTCCTTCTGTGAGTATTATGTCACCGACTTGCGCACTACACATGGAGTGGTGTGCTGGGTCACCACAGATGGTATTAGAGCCAAGCGACCTTAGGTTTAAAACCTTTTAGGGGATCTGTAGGTTGGTAAAGACTATAGGAAGCCATCTTATCTAAACCACATTTCCTAGAACTATGATGATCATTCACTTGAGAATGATATAATCATACTTGTATAGAATGTTCTTACTCAACTTGAGTAAATCTACTTATCTATTTTCTTTATACCTAGGTGTAAATAGTTAGAAGTCTATCATGTGACAGTGTTAGTGAGAAAAAGAGAGTTCTAACTATGATTAAGTCAAAGTGATGATTACCCCATTATATGAATGAATAGGATGGAGTTGAACATGGTATAGATTAAGTATAGGAGTCATTAAGAAGGAATGTTTGGGAATCATGAAGAATCATTAAACCATGGTAACTATGGGGTATATATCATATCCTTAGTTATCAAGTCTAGAGGTGATTAAAATTATAGTATAGTATAACATAGAACTAGGAGAAGGCATAAGCATTGATGGAAGCTACATTACTACTCCTACGATGTGATCAACACCATGAAGGATCAACAGATGCCATGATAAGCTTGTCATAAACAAGATGAAGTAATTCCAATGACATAGTACTTAGTCCTATATGGAACCAAGTTAGACAACAACTACTCTAGGATCATTTTGTCTTGGATTATTCTATTGCAGTAAGGCATGCAATTGGAGTAATTACCTAGGCAAAGAGTGGTTGTGTAGAATAGGAATTACAAGGTAACATATACCTATTTGTAGTGTATAGCATTTAAGATCCTTGGTACTTGAGACGTTTTACTCCAAGTACTTCTATCTCACAGGCTTTTGATGCATGAGTGATAACTGCATTTGGGATTTATTGGATCTTATTTGGATCTTTGATTGACTAGATCTGTGCATGAAGTTGGAACTTGATGTGCATATGCATGTGCAAACATTGAGTTCTATCTTGATGTTACTGGTCTAGAGGGTATAGGATTAGAATGAGAGCGATCTGAGTTATCAACAGATGGAAGCATCTACCAAAGCTCAGGAAGACCAGAAAGTCAAGAAGGAAGATGACAATGAAGACACTGATGGGAATGGACCACATTCCACATCTTGTTTGGAGTTGGAAATATACTTCATCAACACATGTAGATATACCACAAGTGATGCCAAGGAAATCACATGAGTAGTTATATCCTAGAAGGAAACATGTACAAGTTGGATAAATAAACTTATAGAGTCACCCCGTAGAAGTCAATACCTAAAGATATAGAAGGACCATATGAAGTAACCAATGGGATAGGTTATAGTAACCTATAGGAAAGAGTTAAAACTCGAGGACACTCGAAGATATTTTCACTAAATAGATGAGTCTAAATCATAGTACACTACGTTGTACTAGTTGTTTTGAGCAGTATTTCTCTTGAGACCACTAGATTCAACCAAATGGAAACCTAAACATAGACAATATCCATTGTACCGGAAGAATATTATTGGTTATCCATCGCCTGGTGGATGTACCAAATTTCTTTCAAAAAGTGGTGAGAGAGAGGAAACCATACCTATTCATCGGAGAACGAAACTTGGTATCCACTATGCGGTGGAAATACCACGTGTTCTTCGTGAGACCATTAGGAAGGCCTAGTGACAATTTAAAGTTGTCATAATAACAGGAAAAGTATTAGATCATAGTGCAAGACAGTGGAAGGTAAACAATCAAGACAAGAGGCTACACATGCCAAGGTCAACACAAGGAAACAGATGTGAAGATTCAACAGTCTACGGAAGTTCTCTCTACCTATATTTACGTGAGAGAGGTTGAACTTCGGGACGAAGTTCTTGTTAAGGGGAAGATACTGTAACATCCCAGTGTTTGGGAAGTTATAAGGATCTAAATTTAATATGTGCATTTGCAAAGCATGCATCTAAAAGTACGGGAAATTTTGGCGCGAAAGATTAAACGAATCAAAGTGACCAAAGTTTCACTTGACATGATGAAATAGGTCTAGTCCATCTAGTCAAGAGTAAATTTGGAATGATCTTTATGACATAGTATCTCTATGTCGCACCCGGACTTCTATAGGATACTCACCGGGCCGCTAAACAGTAGATGGTTGGATTACGGGGCCTACCTGCACCCGCACCTCTTACGAGTAGGCCAACACGTATACGTGTGACAACCAACCTCTACTATTCATCATCGGCGCAAACCATCCCATAGAAATCCGAATACTTCCATCGACGTACTTCATAACATACACACATGGTACGTCAACGGCATTTGAACAAGTGATATCACAACAAATATCTAAGACACAAAGAAATAGAAATAAGTGGCAAATAGCTCTCACTAGAGCAGAGATAGCAAATACAATCATGCAGAGGACACATGTCCCAACAAGTCATCATTACAACACAACGGAAGCATCCAAAGTGTCTGAGTACAGACAAGATCCAAATAGGCCTAAGAGGTCGGAAACGGAAGGAAAACGGAGACCATCCACGAAGTCTCGGATCCTGCCCGGGTCCGCTATCTACACGTCAACAGCCTCGTCATACTCCACGTAGTAGCCACCATGGGGATCCTCGGAAACGTAGTCTGAAGAACACGCAGCCCCAAAGGGGTCAGTACAGACGAGTACTGGCAAGCAAGACTCACAAGATACCAAGGTGTACCCGGCAACACCAATTACAGATGCCTTGGGTTCAACGGAAGAATAGGTGATACAAAAGTACGGCAGCGAGCTGCAGTAACCAACTATAGAGACACACTACACCATCCGGCTAACAGAAAGAGATAAGATAGCGTATCGTAACCAACTACACTAACCTCAAACAAACCCATCCAATGTTACCCCCTACTAAGGAAGCAACCCAAGGAAACTCACACTCTTGATTAGGGTGACATCATTCTTATGGTGGAAGTAATCTATATTACTAGTCAAGTTATTATAGTTAGGTGTAAGTTGTCTGAGTACTTGTTAGCCAGCACTTTCACCAAGTCATCCATAACCGCGGACAACACGGCTTCTCGAGAAGATTTAACCCTGCAGGGATGCACCAATGTGGCCGTACACGTAAGAATAACCCGCCAGATGGAAATGCACTTCCACCAAGCGAGGCACTCAACACAACCCAACTCTTCTTCGCATCAAGCCCAAAGAACCCCATGCAATTGAGCGCACGACTAATCGAGCCCCACGAAGAAAAAGGGACCCTAATAGCACTCTAAGAACGTGTCTCCCTAAATGCCGACTACAAAAGTTCCACCCTGGCCTCGGGTTCGCACCTGCATATGCATGCGGCAAATGGAAAACCCGAACTAAATGAGGCGATTTGGACGAGATGCGAATCGAATCAAATTGAGGGGGGCGCCCATACACGCTTCCCACATGCGGTTAGTGCGCTCATCATGGATCAGTAGACAAGGCCCTTTTCCTAATTAAGTTCGACACTAGCAGGCCTCAAAACCACGCCGGGCCTCCTGCCGGTGCCTTATCATCAAATTATTATTACCCAAAACATTAAAAGATTGTTGTTTAAACATCGATCCCACAGAACATAATAATTATGGTAAAATAAATAACGGACATCAGAATCGAGCACCACAACAGCCCTAAGCATGCTAGTAAGACACAGGCAACAAGCAACAGGGTTATGGGTGTGGAGGTGAGGCCATATCAGGGTTACAGGATAACATGTGATAGGATCGAGACACAAGCAACGAATCTTAAGGCTAGCAGATTAGACAACGGAAAGTATCAGTATCCAGTGTGGAAAGGACACAATGGTTCAGGTGAGTGAATACTTGCCTGCAAACTCAGTAGCCTGGTACTGGGCTAGCTCCTCTGAAGTAGTGTCGTAAACCTCGCCTGTCTCAACGTCGTCGTCTATTCGAGAAGAAGCAAACAAACAACGCAGAGAGACAAACAATCAATAACATGGCATAATGCACAAACATGGGATGATGCATGACAATTTAATTGATGCATCAAGGATAAGCTAGTTGACATGGTAACATAATTAAATGGGACCATATGCAATTTGATTGCATAAGGAAAAGCCCATAAGTTAAGGTTGAATTAAGTGATCTACAACTAACCATCATGTGAAAATTGATTAGAATGATGCATGGATGATGAAAACAATAAGAAAACAAGAATAACTTCAATTTGATATGTTGTTTACCAAGTTTGGAATTTTATTTATTAAGTTATGAAATTTGGCTTCTTAAATGAGTTACACAAGCATTTGTTGTTTTCACCAATTTTAATTGTTCCAAATAGATAACAAAATTCATATTTGAAAACAACACAAAATTTTAGGTGGAATACATATTTCATTTGTTGAAAATGGATTTAAAATGAGCAAGTTATTAATTTGACAATTTTAAATGCATTAAACAAGATTTAAATTATTGAACCAATTTTAATTATTCAAAACAGGAAACAAAGTTTATATTTGGAAAGCTTGTTCAATTTTGCATGGAAAACATATTTTACATGTGTCATTTGAATTAAATTTGAATTATTTATGGATTTGACCAAATTTGGAAGAGTTGTTTGAATTTGAATTTTTTGGAACCATTTGAAATGTTCAAAACAGTATGCAAATGATTTAAACATGTATAGAATTTAATTTGGTATAGAAAACATATTTTATTTGTTGAATTTGGAATTTTTATGCCCAAGTTATGAATTTTGCAAAATTAAATGAATTAAACAAGGATTCAAATATTTCACCAATTTAAAATATTCAAAACAGTAAACAAAGTTTATATTTAGGTAGAGAATTTAATTTGGTGTGGAAAACATATTTAAATTATTAAATTTGGATTTATAATGAATTAGTTATGCAATTTCCAAGTATAGGGTGTGTTCTGCCATTTTAAATAACAGCTAGGGACTGAAAATATATTACATGGACTTGTATGAAAATAGGAATGGATCTGGTTGTGAAGATCTTTTCAGATCTGGATCTGGAAAAAAGAAAATAAAAAGATGTGTTAATCGCGCGGGGGGGATTCGATCCCGCACCCTCCTGCGTGTGCGCGCTGAGCGTGTGCCACTGGGGTGATGTGCGGTTGGTGATGGATGTGGTGCGCGTTGGGTTTTGTGGTAAGGGGTGCGGCTATTATCGAAACTGAACAAAGTTCAGTTAACTGCACCGATCAGGAGGGAGACGGTGGACGGCGACCGCGACTGCCGGCGGGCGAGGGTCGTTGCGCGCGCGGGCATGGGCGCATGCCCTGCTCGCGGAGGGAAAGGAGAAGAGGGAGAGGGGAGAGGAGAGAGGGCGGACAGGGGGTGGCTCACCGTGGGCCTGTCGAGGAAGCAGTGGGTCCACAAAGAAAGGAGAGGCGGCGATAGGCGACTCGGCGGTGGCGATCCGCGGCTTCCCTGGCCTCGTCGAGGAAGCGAGGAGGGAGAGGAGGCCGGGAGGGTTCCGTTCCCGTGCGTGGACGGCCTCGGCGGCGAGTGTAGAGGAGGCGGTTGGAGCTTCAAGAACCGGCCATGGAGGTGGTAAGGTTCAGAGAAGGATATCGGACAGGGAGAGGAAGAGGGAAAAGGGGGGAGAGGGCTAGGGTTTGGAGCCTCGGGGGAGAGGGTAGAAATAGAGGAGGAGGTGGGGAGCAAGAAAGGTGCAGGTGGGGGAGCCTCCCCTCCTCTGTCTCCGTACAGAGGAGGAAGACGACAGGGGGGAGGCGCCTGGGCTCGTGGGGGTGTGGTGGGCTCAACCCAACTGGGCTGGCCTGCCCTCCCCCTCTTTTCTGTTTTTCTTTTTATTTATTTTTTGCTGAAAAGAAAATAAAGGAAAGGAGAGAAATTAGAAGGGTTTTTGGGGTTTAAAAATTTGGGAATAATTTTTATTAGTTATGTATTACAAAAGCCCAGTTGTGCAAACTTTTGTTTTTAAAAAATTTAAATTTTGTTGCTGTTTGTAATTTAAATGCATTTGATTGAAATTTTTCAATATTTGAATTATTGAACTTAAGCAAGTTAATACTTTGGAATTTCTAGTTTATTGGAAACAATAAATGGTTTGGTTTGAAAGTTTCATTTGAAACATTGTAACAGAACAAGTATGAACAAGGATTTGAAATTTGGTTTGAAATTCAAATGGAAAAACAAATGAAAACAAATGCAATGCTTATGATGACATGATGCAAAACATAAATTAACAAGGAGCAAGCATTGTAATGGTGTTTTTCTTACTTGGGATGTTACAAAACGCCCCCCCTTGAAGGAATCGCGCCCCAAGATTCCTACTGAGAAGAGAAAAGGTCCAGATACTTCTTGCAAAGATCCTCTTCGGTCTCCCATGTTGCCTCTTTATCGGAATGATGAGACCACTGCACTTTTAAGAACTTGGTGCTCTTGTTGCGAGTTTTACGCTCGGTCTCATCGAGAATGCGAACAGGATGCTCTTCATAAGAGAGATCTTCTTGCAGTTCAATGGAATCATGATCAACTGCACGACCTGGATCTTTGAAGCACCTCTTGAGCTGTGACACGTGAAACACATCATGCACCTTGGATAGCTTTTCTGGAAGTTCAAGACGATAGGCATTTTCTGCACGCCTTGAGAGAATGTTGAAAGGACCAATATATCTTGGTACAAGCTTTCCTTTGACACCAAAACGATGTGTGCCTCTGAGGGGAGTTACACGGAGATATGCTTTGTCACCAGGTGCATAGACCATGTCCCTGTGTTTGCTGTCATAGTAGCTTTTCTGACGAGACTGAGCAATCTTGAGATTGTCACGAATGATGCGAACTTTCTCTTCGCCCTCCTTAACAATGTTAGGGCCTAAGAATGAACGTTCACCAGCTCCAGACCATTGATTGGACTCCTGCATCTGCGGCCATAGAGAGCCTCAATTGGTGCCATGCCTAGGCTTGCCTGGAAGCTGTTGTTGTAGGAGAATTCAGCATATGGAAGACATTCCTCCCATTTCATGCCAAAAGAGAGACCACATGCTCTGAGCATATCCTCGAGAATCTGATTGACTCTTTCGATTAGCCCTTGAGACTGAGGATGATAGGCTGTGCTGAACAGAAGCTTGGTGCCCAATGCTTCTTGAAAGCTTTTCCAGAAATGAGAAGTGAAGATGCTTCCACGGTCTGAGCTTATTTCCAATGGAACACCATGAAGAGGAACAATCTTTGCTGTGTAGAGCTCTGCTAACTGACTAGCTGATATTGTCTCTTTGACAGGAAAGAAGTGAGCTACTTTAGTGAGTTGATCAATGACAACGAAGATTGCATCGTTGCCCCTCTTGGACTTTGGAAAACCAGTGACGAAGTCCATTTCAATCATGTCCCACTTCCACTCAGGGATTTTAAAAGGTTGGAGAAGACCGGCTGTTTTGTGATAAACTGCCTTAACACGTTGACAAACGTCGCATTCAGAAACGTATTGAGCAATTTCACGTTTCATGCTAGGACACCAATACAGTGTCTTGAGATCCTGGTACATCTTTGTACTTCCAGGGTGTATGGAGAGAAAAGTTTCATGAGCCTCTTTGAGAATGACATCTTTGAGACTTTGAATTTGAGGACCTGCAATGCGTCCTTCGAAGAACACAGTTCCCTTGTCATCAATTGAGAAGGACTTAAATTTCTCCTTGCCTTCTTTGATGCGCTCTACCATCTTCTTGATTTCAGCATCACGAAGTTGTTCAGAACGAATCTTGTCCTCGAGAGTTGGAGTGGCTGTCAAGTTTGCAAGATAGCCTTGAGGAACAAGACCAAGGTTAAGCTTCTGGAATTCTTCATGAAGAGGAGGTTGGATTTCCATGATCATGAGATTATTGCAATACGACTTGCGACTGAGAGCATCGGCCATAACATTAGCCTTGCCTGGAGTGTAAGAAACGGTAAGATCAAAGTCTTTGATCTTTTCAATCCATCTCCTTTGCCTGAGGTTTAGATCTGGTTGAGTGAAGATGTATTTCAGACTCTTATGATTGGAAAAGATTTCAGTGCGATTGCCCAACAAGTATTGTCTCCATTTCTTGAGGGCAAACACGACTGCTGCGAGTTCAAGGTCATGTGTGGGATAATTGAGCTCATGTGTGTTCAACTGACGTGAAGCGTAAGCCACCACTTGACGTTCTTGCATAAGAATTGCAACTAGACCTTGGAGAGAAGCATCACAGAATATTTGGAAAGGTTTGGTAGGATCTGGGCCAACCAGAACTGGTGTAGAAGTGAGTTTAGTCTTCAGGAGATTGAAACTTTCATCACATTGCGGAGACCAGACGAACTTCTTGTCCTTCTTTGTGAGGTCAGTGAGATGTTTGGCAATCTTGGAGAAGTTTGGGACGAAGCGACGACAATAGCTAGCCAAGCCAAGAAAACTTCTTACTTGCTTCACCGTCTTTGGAGGTTTCCAATCAACAATTGCTTTAACCTTTTCTGGATCAATGGCTATGTCCTTGGCAGAGATGACATGACCAAGATAAACAACTTCAGAAATCCAGAACTCACATTTGGAGAATTTGGCATAGAGACGATGCTCGCGAAGCTTCAAGAGAGTTAGACGAAGATGTTCTTCATGCTCTTCCTCGGATTTGGAGTAGACAAGAATGTCATCAAGATATACCACAACGAACTTGTCGAGGTATTCATGGAAGACAGAATTCATGAGTCGAGAGAAGGTCGCCGGTGCATTGGTGAGACCAAAGGACATGACGGTGTATTCGTATAGACCGTAGCGAGTGGTGAAGGCTGTCTTTGGAATATCTTCTTTTCTGATCTTTATTTGATGGTAACCCATTCTCAAGTCCAACTTGGAGAATATTGAGGCTCCAGCAAGTTGATCAAAAAGATCATCGATACGAGGAATTGGGTACTTGTTTTTGATGGTTTTCTCGTTAAGAGGACGATAGTCAACAACGAGTCTCTTTGTTTGATCCTTCTTCGCAACGAACAGAGTTGGGCAACCCCAAGCCGAGGAACTAGGTTGAATGTAACCTTACTCCATGTACATATCAATTTGTTCCTTCAACAACTTCAGCTCGGTAGTTCCTATCTTGTAGGGATGCTTAGAGATTGGAGCAGTACCTGGTTCAAGTTTGATCACGAATTCAACAGCTCTGTCCGGAGGTATTCCTGGCAACTCTTCTGGAAAGACGTCAGGGAATTCGCAAACCACCGGAACATTTTCAAGTGAAGGTAGTGGTTTTGCATTGAGTGTGCATAGCTGAATGGAACTTGATTCATGTGGAGAATAGATTATCTGGCCAGAAGGGTGGAACAGAGTTATTGACTTTTGAGCATAGTCAATTTTTGCTTTATTGGCCTTCAGCCAATCCATACCAAGAATGACATCAATGTCAGAATTTCCCAGCAACATGAGAGAAGCAAGGAATATGCGACCTCCAATTAGGATTTGATTGTCCTTACTTATCTTGGAAGTCAACATTTGAGATCCCGGGGAGTGAACAGTGATTTGATTGCTTAGTGGAACCACAGTTAGGTTGTTTGTTGTGGCAAAGGTCTTTGACACAAAAGAATGTGATGCTCCGGTATCAAACAACACTTTAGCTGGAAAAAAGTTTACGGGAAATGTACCGAGAACGACGTCAGGAGCTTCCTCAGCTTTGTCGATCTTGACATGATTCACCCTTGCGGTCCTCCCGACAGGCCTGTTGTTGGAGTTGAAGGCCTTATGCGGGGGAGCGCGCACCATTGCCTGGTTTGTGTTAGGACGAGGTGGTGGTGGAGGTAGCTGCCTCTGCGTGCACTTGTCGGCATAGTGTCCCGTCTACTTGCACTTGTAGCATGTGACGACACGAGATGGACATGGCCTTGGCTGCCCCATCGAAGCCCTTGGATCATTCAGCTGAGCAGGGTTGGGTGGGCGGGGAGCGAAGCCTGGAGAAGTTTGGGCGTATGGAGCCCGAGTGACAGCACCATTTGGTACCCAGATGCGGCGCTTCTGCGGAGGGGTGGTCATGTTGGAGGAGGAACCACCCTCACGCGAATGCTTGCGAGACTCCTCGAACGCCTTGCGCCCATTTTCTTCATTGAGCGCGGTCTCAACGAGATCCTCGAAGCTGTTGGCCTTGACATTGGTGAGGGCATACTTGAGTTCCGGGTTAAATCCTCTGTGGAACCTTGCCATCTTCTTAGCTTCAGTGGACACCTCATCTCCAGCGTACCGAGCGAGGCGATTGAACTCACTCTGATACCCGATGATGTCCAACTTGCCCTGCTTGAGAGAGCAAAACTCTTCATGCATTCTTTCCATGAGACCATCTGGAATGTGGTGCTTCAGGAAGGCTTCCTTGAAACGATCCCACGTGACTGGCATCCCAGTTCTCATGGCCTGGAAATTTTCCCACCACGAAGCTGCCTGACCCTTCAGCAGATAGGAGGCATACTTGACCTTGTCTTCTTCAGCTACGTGTGCAATCTCCAGAGCCTTGGCTATCTCACGGATCCAGTCATCAGCGTCCAGAGGCTCGCGTTGGCCACGAAAGCTTTTGGGCCCAGACTGAGAAACTCCTTGATACTGACTCGTGGAGCTGTCTGGTTGATGTGCTGATTAGCCTGAAACTGGGCCATCTGTGTCATGACTTGGGTCATCTGAGTCAACAGCTCCACGATTGGCGGTGGCTCAGGCGTGTTGTTCCTTGTTGGCGGCATCCTGAATGGAAATGCATTTTAGCACAACAATAGAAAGGAATAGACTTGGCAACCGAAAGAGAGATTATTCCGGCACATGAATAGATAACCAACAGGTACACCATCACATGTTCAATTACATCAAAATATCCAACACACCATAAATGGTTCGAATACCAAAGGATAACTAAACATAGCTAAGAATGGATACATCGGTACTCCCATGCTCATCACGCAGGACGGCGGCGAGGAGTACGGCGAGAGGTACGGTGAGGAGCACACCCACGAAAGTATGTGGAACGACGATCCACGTAGATCTGACGTGGTCTGAGACCGACTCTAGGTGTGGTGAAGTACATAGCGCCGACTCCCTGTGCTCCAAAGCGTGGAATCCCAGTGTAACATGCACCAAGGTTAAGGAGTGGACCTCTGATCGGCTCGTAACCTCCAGCATCTGGCAGACGACGCCCAACTGGCTGATCGAAACGTGCAAAGCGCTCGTCTCCAACAAAGTCTGTGGTGTAAGTCGCCAGACGAGTCAAATCAAGGTAAAGCTGCTCTCTGACTGAAGCCAACTCCTGAGATAGTGTGCTGGCAACTGCGTCACTGTGTCTCACAAACTGAGCGGTGGTGTGCAGCCTGGAGTTATCATGCTCGTAAACATCCAAGTTGTCGTAGAGAGTGAAGTGTGCTCCCTCCGAAGTGATGTAACCACGGGGAATGTGGCGATAGATAGAATCGTCAAATCCCCAGTAGTCAGCACGAAGGACGGTGAGGCTCACATAAGCTGCCTGCTGCACAGCCATATCCACTATGGAACCTACTGCCTCGTAGTGGTGGACTACGCTCATGCCATCATCTGACAGAATGTAGACGATAGCCTGGTAGTAGGTCTGCTCAAACTCTCGCTGCTGCTCGTAGACCTGGTACTCTGGTGCCCAACGGAAACCCAGATAAGTGACCATGTCTCTCAGCATCTCCGGATAACCGGCGGTTCTCTCGCAACGAGTTATCCGAACCACCTGCGGGTAGAACCTGAGATCCATCTGCAGATGATCGGGGAAGCTTTGATTAGACGCCGGTAGAAGAACTGAAGTGGCAAGCAACAACAAGGTTTCAACGGACGAAAAGGATGTTGAGAAGAACAGGATATCGAAGCAACATTCGGGAAACACGAGACCAAAACACTCCTGAGGTACTACGGAAACCCATCCGGGCTTCTAAAGGATCAATATCTACTGCTTAAGGAATAGAGGATCTGCTTCCGGGGCTTACACGGTTCTCAATCGTGAGTAGGCAACATGATAAATCATGTCACAACCACCTCCATTCCTATGGTCTAGTAGATATAACCATCCTAGAGAAACCAGGATACGTGAAATCCTAACTTGAAAGTTTAGATGAGAAGGGAAAAACAACGTTGCACTTCCTTACCAGAAAAAGGGAGGGTGGGTGGGGAAAGAAATAAAATAACATAATTCCTACTCTCACGTTTCATTTTTCCTATATAGCTACAAAATAGTTTCTAGACTCAACTATGACCCTTAAAAGGGATCCTACAGGCAGACAGGCTCTGATACCATTTGTCGCACCCGGACTTCTATAGGATACTCACCGGGCCGCTAAACAGTAGATGATTGGATTACGGGGACTACGTGCACCCGCACCTCTTACGAGTAGGCCAACACGTATACGTGTGACAACCAACCTCTACTATTCATTGTAGGCGCAAACCATCCCATAGAAATCCGAATACTTCCATTGACGTACTTCATAACATACACACATGGTACGTCAACGGCATTTGAACAAGTGATATCACAACAAATCTCTAAGACACAAAGAAATAGAAATAAGTGGCAAATAGCTCTCACTAGAGCAGAGATAGCAAATACAATCATGAAGAGGACACATGTCCCAACAAGTCATCATTACAACACAGCGGAAGCATCCAAAGTGTCTGAGTACAGACAAGATCCAAATAGGCCTAAGAGGCCGGAAACGAAAGGAAAACGGAGCCCATCCACGAAGTCTCGGATCCTGCCCGGGTCCGCTATCTACTCGTCAACAGCCTCGTCATACTCCACGTAGTAGCCACCATGGGGATCCTCGGAAACATAGTCTGCAGAACACGCAGCCCCAAAGGGGTCAGTACAGACGAGTACTGGCAAGCAAGACTCACAAGATACCAAGGTGTACCCGGCAACACCAATTACAGATGCCTTGGGTTCAACGGAAGAATAGGTGATACAAAAGTATGGCAGCGAGCTGCAGTAACCAACTAAAGAGACACGCTACACTATCCGGCTAACAAAAAGAGATAAGATAGCGTATCGTAACCAACTACACTAACCTCAAACAAACCCATCCAATATTACCCCCTACTAAGGAAACAACCCAAGGAAACTCACACTCTTGATTAGGGTGACATCATTCTTATGGTGGAAGTAATCTATATTACTAGTCAAGTTATTATAGTTAGGTGTAAGTTGTCTGAGTACTTGTTAGCCAGCACTTTCACCATGTCATCCATAACCGCGGACAACACGGCTTCTCGAGAAGATTTAACCCTGCAGGGATGCACCAATGTGGCCGTACACGTAAGAATAACCCGCCAGATGGAAATGCACTTCCACCAAGCGAGGCACTCAACACAACCCAACTCTTCTTCGCATCAAGCCCAAAGAACCCCGTGCAATTGAGCGCACGACTAATCGAGCCCCACGAAGAAAAGGGGACCCTAATAGCACTCTAAGAACGTGTATCCCTAAATGCCGACTACAAAAGTTCCACCCTGGCCTCGGGTTCGCACCTGCATATGCATGCGGCAAATGGAAAACCCGAACTAAATGAGGCGATTTGGACGAGATGCGAATCGAATCAAATTGAGGGGGGCGCCCATACACGCTTCCCACATGCGGTTAGTGCGCTCATCATGGATCAGTAGACAAGACCCTTTTCCTAATTAAGTTCGACACTAGCAGGCCTCAAAACCACGCCGGGCCTCCTGCCGGTGCCTTATCATCAAATTATTATTACCCAAAACATTAACAGATTGTTGTTTAAACATCGAGCCCACAGAACATAATAATTATGGGAAAAGAAATAACAGATATCAGACTCGAGCACCACAACAACCCTAAGCATGCTATTAAGACACAGGCAACAAGCAACAGGGTTATGGGTGTGGAGGTGAGGCCATATCAGGGTTACATGATAACATGTGATAGGATCGGGACACAAGCAACGAATCTTAAGGCTAGCAGATTAGACAACGGAAAGTATCGGTATCCAGTGTGGAAAGGACACAATGGTTCAGGTGAGTGAATACTTGCCTGCAAACTCAGTAGCCTGGTACTGGGCTAGCTCCTCTGAAGTAGTGTCGTAAACCTCGTCTGTCTCAATGTCGTCGTCTATTCGACAAGAAGCAAACAAACAACGCAGAGAGACAAACAATCAATAACATGGAATAATGCACAAACATGGGATGATGCATGACAATTTAATTGATGCATCAAGGATAAGCTAGTTGACATGGTAACATAATTAAATGGGACCATATGCAATTTGGATTGCATAAGGAAAAGCCCATGAGTTAAGGTTGAATTAAGTGATCTACAACTAACCATCATGTGAAAATTGATTGGAATGATGCATGTATGATGAAAACAATAAGAAAACAAGAATAGCTTCAATTTGATATGTTGTTTACCAAGTTTGGGATTTTATTTATTAAGTTATGAAATTTGGCTTCTTAAATGAGTTACACAAGCATTTGTTGTTGTCACCAATTTTAATTGTTCCAAATAGATAACAAAATTCATATTTGAAAAGAACACAAAATTTCAGGTGGAATACATATTTCATTTTTTGAAAATGGATTTAAAATGAGCAAGTTATTAATTTGACAATTTTAAATGCATTAAACAAGATTTAAATTATTGAATTAATTTTAATTATTCAAAACAGCAAACAAAGTTTATATTTGGAAAGCTTGTTCAATTTTGCATGGAAAACATATTTTACATGTGTCATTTGAATTAAATTTGAATAGTTATGGATTTGACCAAATTTGGAAGAGTTGTTTGAATTTGAATTTTTTGGAACCATTTGAAATGTTCAAAACAGTATGCAAATGGTTTCAACATGTATAGAATTTAATTTGGTATAGAAAACATATTTTATTTGTTGAATTTGGAATTTTTATGCCCAAGTTATGAATTTTGCAAAATTAAATGAATTAAAGAAGGATTCAAATATTTCACCAATTTAAAATATTCAAAACAGTAAAAAAAGTTTATATTTAGGTATAGAATTTAATTTGGTGTGGAAAACATATTTAAATTATTAAATTTGTATTTATAATGAATTAGTTATGCAATTTCCAAGTATAGGGTGTGTTCTGCCATTTTAAATAACAGCCAGGGACTGAAAATATATTACAGGGACTTGTATGAAAATAGGAATGGATCTGGTTGTGAAGATCTTTTCAGATCTGGATCTGGAAAAAAGAAAATAAAAAGATGTGTTAATCGCGCGCGCGGGGGGGGGGGGATTCGATCCCGCGCCCTCCTGCGTGTGCCACTGGGGTGATGTGCGGTTGGTGATGGATGTGGTGCGCGTTGGGTTTTGAGGTAAGGGGTGGGGCTACTGTCGAAACTGAACAAAGTTCAGTTAACTGCACCGATCGGGAGGGAGACGGTGGACGGCGACCGCGACTGCCGGCGGGCGAGGGCCGTTGCGCGCGCGGGCGTGGGCGCGTGCCCTGCTCGCGGAGGGAAAGGAGAATAGGGAGAGGGGAGAGGAGAGAGCGCGGACAGGGGGTGGCTCACCGTGGGCCTGTCGAGGAAGCAGTGGGTCGACAGAGAAAGGAGAGGCGGCGATAAGCCACTCGGCGGCAGCGATCCGCGGCTTCCCGGGCCTCGTCGAGGAAGCGAGGAGGGAGAGGAGGCCGGGAGGGTTCCGTTCCCGTGCGTGGACGGCCTCGGCGGCGAGCGTAGAGGCGGCGGTTGGAGCTTCAAGAACCGGCCATGGAGGTGGTGAGGTTCAGAGAAGGAAATCGGACAGTGAGAGGAAGAGGGAAAAGGGAGAAGGTGGCGGCGGCTTGAGGAGGAAGAAAGGGGAGAGGGCTAGGGTTTGGAGCCTCGGGGGAGAGGGTAGAAATAGAGGAGGAGGTGGGGAGCAGGAAAGCTGCAGGTGGGGGAGCCTCCCCTCCTCTGTCTCCGTACAGAGGAGGAAGACGACAGGGGGGAGGCGCCTGGGCTCGTGGGGGTGTGGTGGGCTCAGCCGAACTGGGCTGGCCTGCCCTCCCCCTCTTTTCTGTTTTTCTTTTTATTTTATTTTTGCTGAAAAGAAAAGAAAGGAAAGGAGAGAAATTAGAAGGGTTTTGGGGGTTTAAAAATTTGGGAATAATTTTTATTAGTTATTTATTACAAAAGCCCAGTTGTGCAAACTTTTGTTTTTAAAAAATTTAAATTTTGTTGCTGTTTGTAACTTAAATGCATTTGATTGAAATTTTTCAATATTTGAATTATTGAACTTAAGCAAGTTAATACTTTGGAATTTCTAGTTTATTGGAAATAATAAATGGTTTGGTTTGAAAGTTTCATTTGAAAGTTTGTAACAGAACAAGTATGAACAAGGATTTGAAATTTGGTTTGAAATTCAAATGGAAAAACAAATGAAAACAAATGCAATGCTTATGATGACATGATGCAAAACATAAATTAACAAGGAGCAAGCATTGTAATGGTGTTTTTCATACTTGGGATGTTACACTCTATAAACTAAATCATTTGATTAGACAAACCATAATTGGTTATGATCAAACACAAATCCTCAACAACCTAAACCACAAGTCTTTAAGTGACTTGGGATAATGCATTAGGTATCTAGAACTCAAAGAGGGGTGAGTATTCAAATCACATAGTTGATGATCATACTTTCACAATTGAGTAATGCACAATTGAACCATCTCATCAATGGAGATGTTATCTCCTACAAACCAACAACTCTCGTATCTCATAATTGTTAAGTGCACCTTCATAAATAAATAACAAAGGTTCAATATAATACAAATGATACCCACAAGTCTTAACTCAAAACCCACCAGTGTGAAATGACATAATAATTGTATTAACATGTTTATCGAATATGTACATATCTCCTCAACCATAAAATAAGTATCTAAAATAAGAAATAAATATTCTTAACCTACTGTGATATTTCCACACCTCTATATCTACCTTATGAATGAAAAATGTAATAAAGGGAGTACCTTGTTTACAATATCCTTTTCATATGTAAGACTAACATATGATAACATAAGTTCATCTACATATAGCCATGTAAATGATTACAATTTCTAAGACAACATAGATAATATCTATATTGGAAACTATGTGGAAAAACAAGCAAATAAGATTCTAAAACCACACATGTTTTCCACTTGATCAAGTACTGAAAACAACAAACATAGAGAACACACACCTAAGTAAAATGTCAAGCAAAATTGCTAAGAGTTTTAACAATGAAAATAACATAGTATTATAAAAATAAAACAAGTTCCTTCACCCATTAAAATCATTTGGTGTGACATGGAATAAATTTCCAATTAAGTGATTTCCAGTACAGTGTATAGAAACATTACCTAGTAGATATACCAAAGTATTTCCTATAAGGAATTGTATCCAATAGGATCCACTTATAGCACACCACTTGGGAACCTGATGTGTGTTGTGTGAATGTGATATTCATGCCTAAAATAAAATTTAAAGCCATTTAATAAATTAAATGGAGAGAAATAACAAAAATCACTTCATCTAGCAACCTAAATAAAAAAATACAAATATTCTTCAAAGTCACCAAAACAAAACATGGTGAGATGTGAAATTTGATAAGGAATTCAAATATGATTTTTAATAATTTTTATCTTCACAAAAAGGCCCCGAAAACGTATGTTTCTTCTCAGTTTTAAGGACATAAGGACCTAGTTGTTAAAAGTAGAAACTACAGGGGTTATCGAAATTTCGCATTTCTTTTCCTCTTTCTTCTTCCTTTGCCAGAAGGCAGAGGAGAAAGTCGTCGTGGCTTCGCCACTGCCACCTCCTGCTGCCGCCATACCGCGAGGTTAAGACCACCCGAGAGGAGTCCGCATCTCTCTCTCTCACTCTCACTTCTCCTCGTTTGCTCGCTCTCTGTCTAAATCGAGGAGGAACCCGAAACCCTAGCTGTCCGGCCGCCGCCGCGCGCCGTCGACTCCGGCCACCCGGGGATGAATTGAGGCCACCCTCTGGTGTGCCAGGACCTCCTATATTCCTCCACCAACCCTTGTTTCCTGGGAAGTCCGGAGGAGGATGAATCGAAGCATCTAGTTCATCTCGGGCCGCCGCCGTTCTTCCTCACCGCCGGCGACCACGACCCCCACGCACTTCCTCGACCTGACCAAGAGATTCCTGGTGAGCTCAAGCACCTTGCGATGCTTTTAATTTTGATATTGGTCGACGAATGGGCACTGCCACCATGCGCCGCCGTTGGCCGCCGCGCGAATGGACGCCGGCCCAACTCCGGCGACCTCTTGGACCAATAGCCACCACCCCCAGTTCGCTTTGACTCCCTCTAGCTCGCAGACCCGTTAATTCCACGAAACATCCATTGGATCCATCGATTTCTTGAGAAGCTGAGAGATTTCTCTCTGTGTGATGTCATGGTGACATCACTGTGATGTCACAATTTGGCTTTATTACTTTCAGAAATTGATTACTAAATTCCAAAAAATAATTAAATATTTGAAAATTCATATCTCTTATTTAGTCAATCAAAACAATATAAATAACATACCATATTGATCAGAAAAATAAAATATATTTGTTTATGACATTTTAAAATGTGTTTGATAAATTTTAAATTTAAACATTATTTAAATTTTAATTAAATCATTTAAAATATAGAAAAATAATAAATAATTCATAAAATCAGAAAAATACAAGTTATATACCAAAATGCTCCAAATGACTAATGTAACTCATCTATGATGTTTTCTTGGTCATTTGACCAAGTTTTCACGTGTGCAATATATTGCCTAATCATTTAATTCATTTAAAATTAATAAATTAATAACTTATTCAAATATTTTCAGAAAACATAAAATGATATACCAAATTAAATAGAAAAGCATTTCCAATTCAAATGTGTCAAATATAAAATATTTTATTTAACTTATAAACTTGTTTCAAAGGGTATAATGGAATTCTATAATATTCCATTATAACCATAAACAACTACCACAAACATTATTTTCCTTATTAAGAAAACCCTCATGTTTTCACACCTACTAAAACCTATCATCACAAGTCTTTAGCAAGTATTGTGATAATAGAGTTAGCTGTACTAGTTCATCGTTTTAAACTAAACTCGTTGTCATTAGCTCCACGCTTTTGGAACATAAAAACCAAACATGTTTGTTATCTTTTCAATAACTATGTTCCATGTGTCATTGTCTTATTGCCTAACCAATTAATAACCCCTTCTACTTAAACATGATAACAAGTGTTTGTTCAACAAAAGTGAAACACACTTAAGCCTAAATGAAATAACAAAATCACCACAAGTAATGAAATAACTCTAAGTCACCTAACAATTGTGTGAGTACGTTATCGTTTCAAACGTGGAATTCATTTGTAAGACGGGGTGTTTTCTAGGGTAATTCACGATGCATCTCATTACTATGCATGTATCATCTTGCCAGTGTTTTCTGTAGTCCTTACCGGGACTACTTTGCTATCTTTCAGATGTTTGGATTTCTCTACGTGACCCTTGAACCCGAAGACTGGATTATTATTGTTATTTCAATCTCAGGCAAGTTCATCACTTGATCATATCCTTTGCAGTATCTCATAACAAACTATTTGCAAAAACCCTATCGTATTATCACCCACTCTCAAAAGAATGCATGATCCTTTTTTTATAATAATATGACTACTTGAATGACTACCATAGTGGTAGTGTTCTATTTGGTGGGCGGATGGAACCATGGTAAGATGAATAGGTCAAAGGAAGGTTCCATCTGCATGGGAAAGTATTACCTAGGATTAACCACAACTGCCGTCAGGATTCTTGCGCCGTAAATTCGCGTTAACCATGGATCTTCTATGGGGGGAGTAAGTCAGCCGTGATACTTTTCTCGTTCGCATGTCAACGGACTGCCAGAGACGTAGGCTATAGGTTCTGCGGGACTACATGCACATGGGTGGTTGCCCTTACGTCCCACGGACTCTGGGGTCTATGAGTCTCCGCAAGGGGCGCGTAGATCTCCATCGGGTGGAATCAGGCGTTCAACCTTCTGGCGGAAATGGGTGGGCATGCGTTGTGTGGAGAAGCACGGTTTGGCTTGGACCAACAACCGGGCCCCACACCTGAGTGGGAGTGGACAGGAATGTACACCTGGTTGTGCAACATGGTCTTGGTCGTCCATGGGTAAAGTAACGCACCTCTGCAGAGTGTAAAAGGATGTGGCATGTTACCCCTTGTTACGGGAAGGAGCTGCGAACGCCGCAGGAAAGGCAACTCCATGAAAGTTCTAATCCTGTGAAGATCTGGCGGGCATAGTTTTCAGAATTAAAAGCAACCTCTTGAAGAAAGTTTTACAAAACCTTGCATTAGCTTATGACTCTTTCGAGTCTAAAGGCGTAGATAGTGCATTAAACCACCCTCTATATATCATGAACTTGCCGAGTAACGCTCGTTACTCATTCGTTCCCGTTTGACCCCCTGCTTAGAGTTGAAGCCTTATGGAAGTCGTCATCGTGAAGCATCGTCATCAACAACGCTAATGGAGGAGAAGTTATCAAGGTGTAGGTGGAGTCCATTCTCGGACTTAGCAGTTACAAGCCATAGTTTAGGGCTGACATCAGCCGTGGTGGATTAGGTTCTAAGCTAGAGTCATTCTCCAGCTTGGAACTTCGAATTGCTTCTTTTGATGTTTCCTTTGCATGAGATCTTTTTGATTCATCAAAGAGATTCTCAAGATTTTGTAATGAAGTTTGTATCCTATAGCTTTGCTGGGACCCGCTGTGTTTCTGTTGTACCACTCTGAGAGATGTAATATTCACAGATAAGTCCTTCTGTGAGTATTATGTCACCGACTTGCGCACTACACATGGAGTGGTGTGCTGGGTCACCACAGCAAGCAACCAATGTATCTCCATTGTACCTAAAAACAGAATTCAAGTACAAAAATGGTTTCTCAAACTCATTGGGTCCAAAGTAGTTAGAACAACTACAATACATAGGACAAACTCCACAAAAATATGTGCATATAAATATGAATTTGAATTTCATGCACATCTTAGCCATTTAGGATTTGATGGAGTTTATCCTATATATTGGATCAACGAAAGTAAGCATGCCAAAAGATATACGTAGTAAATATGCATGCACAAAACTTTTGAGAACCAAAACAAGATACAAATTGGACAAAGAACCAATTAAACCAAGAAGCCATTCACCAGAGTGAAAAGAAAGAGAATTGTCCAAATTATATCAAGACCCAAATCAACACATGATTGAGGAACCCAAATAGAGAAGATACCAAAAAGATATCAAAGAATAAACAAACCCTCTACACTTTTCATGATAGCACAAAAAGTACCAAGACGAAAAATGTTTGTCTTCCAAAGAGACAAGTCATTGGGATAAAATACAAATTTAAAGACAACACGTGTTCAAAGGCATATAGGATAGTTCTTCCAATAATAGTGCATTATTTATGATCTTGCATTTGAATACAAAATGCACACAATGGAATCATTACTATCCATGTATATTATTCAAACACCAGTCATGTTTAAATAAAATCAATTAGATGCAATACCAATTTAAAGAACAGTGATCTACTCAATGTAGGATAGCTTCCCCAAGAATAGTGCAACCCAAAGAAGTATGATTTTGAACATAAGTGCACAAGTATGGGATCATTGCTTTTCCTAACTCAAGAAAGCATAAAACAAATTTTGAGTAGAGCAAGGAAGACAGAAAAGAGTTTGAACCAAGCAAATCCTTGGTAAGAAAGAAGGAAATTTTAGAGCAATGGCCAACGTAAATATGATCAATAAACTTACCACAAATTGTTATAACTTGTCAAAGACAAGAGATGTATGGAGATATTTCTCGGTGGTAGATTTGTTCACAATCATATTCACAAAACATAAGCATGTGGTAAAAGATAGGAATAAGAAAACATGCTTAGATAGAGATTCTTGAAGGCTTCAACTAAAACCCGAAAAGCAAGGCAACAAAAAACTCTCTAACAAACAAGATACCAAAGAAGAGACACACAAGATATTTTAAGAAAATATGGAACTTGTTTGAGCAATATGCCACAAAGGAACAAGATAACTAACGATATCAACTCTAGGTGGAAATACCTCAAATGTTCACATTTTCTAGGCTTGTAATATGCACATAGCTTATTACTCCCCCATAATGTGATAATCCATTGAAATCAACAAGAGGCAAAGAAAATAAATCCAACTAGAGAAAGTTAATTGACATTAGAATTTGATTTTCTCATGAGAAAGACATACCACATAGAGACAAGATAATATTGATATATCAACACTAAGTGGTTTTTCTCAGGTACACACATTTTAGATAGTAATGTGCAAAAGCATATTACTCCCCCAAAATGGGATAGTCCATTAATCTCCCAAAGAGCCAACTAAAATAATCAAGAATGACAATGAAGGCTCAACCCAAAGCACACAAGTACATGGATTGCAAACCAACAAACATAACTATATTAGTTAAGATAGGTAAGTAGTAAGCACAACATATACAAACACATGCTAGAAACAAAACTAACATATGCAAGGGATCATGCAACTTTCAATGAATATATGATTCAAATACAAGTTACCGCAAGGAGGAACATTGGGTAAGAGATATATATAATCCAAGTGACTTGGCTTGAGGAAATATAATTGATGAAGATCCCTTAATTCTTCATGAAATAGCCAAGTCTCCAAAGCCCTCCACCAACACCTATTGATAAAGTTTGAGCTTGTTGGTCCCCAACCAAGTTGGGTCCTAAGAGGTTAGTCACAATAGGTTTGGAAACCCAAATGGTTCTTTTCTTGACGCCATTTGGAGTACCGACATACTTGGCAAACACATTGCCCATATTATCCTTCCGAATGGAATAAACATCATCAACAAGGATAGGGTTGGATAATGTACCATTAGTGCATGAAGAAGAAAAGTGTCCCTTCTTGCGACAAAGGTAGCAACATTGACTCTTTTATTTCTTCTCATAGGCTTATCAACAAGAGGAGCATTTGCTTGAGTCTTCTTAGGAGGTGGCCATTGTTCAACTTGTGGTTGAGCATGAGATTGAACAAGAGGTTTCGTCCCTAGTTGCTTCTCACTAAGAGGATTCTTCTTAAAAGGGCAAGATCTAACATGGTGCCCTTCAATCTTGCACTTGAAGCAAATAATCTTGGCCGAATCTTTTTCTTGTTCTTGGCCCTTCTTCTTGTCAATAATGGACTTGTTCTTGATATTGGAGTTGAATCCAAGCCCACTCTTGTCATTGGGAAGTCTTTGCACTCTAACCATCCTGTCAAGGGTGGAACTCCCTTCATGACTCTTTTCCAAGTATTTCTTCAAAGAAGTGACTTGGGCATTGAGCTCTTTAATTTCCTCTACATGGCTAGAATCAACACAAGAGCTAGAGCAAGTAGATGCTTCATTGTTAGAGAAACAAGGCAAGGAAAGCAACTCATCACACGATGTAGAAACATTATGAGAGGATGAGTTACTAATACTAGAACAAGGCAATATAGCATTAATAGAAGAGATTGTTCTAGTAACCATATGAGGCTCACAAGATGTTACCTTTGTAGTGATAGCCTCAAGAGCTAATTTTAGCTTGGTATGGGATGCTAGAAGATCCTCATGTGAGCTAGATAGCTTTTCATGACTTTCTTCCAATTTCCCACACTTGCTAGTCATTAACTCAAGTTGAGCCCTTAGCTCAACATTATCCTTCAAAATAGATGCGTCACAAGATGTGGAGTTAGTAGCACAAGCATCATTAGAAGTAGAAGAAGACAACTTAGCAAGCTCATTATTCAACCTAGAGTTTTCCTCAATTAGATTAGCATTTCTAACAACAAATACAACCTTTTCATTTTTAAGCACTTTATATTTAGCATTAGTATGGTCACGTTCTTTAGTGAGATAGGCTATTTGTTCATTATAGAGCTCCTCGATAGATTCAAGTTTCTCCTCAAGAGTAACTCGGAGCTCATACACTTCCTCAAGAGACGTAGTGAGGGATGCCTTTTCATCGGCATCACTTTTTTCAATCTCACCTTTATTTTCAATGATTTTAGTGCTATAAATAGCAAAAGCCAAAATTTCACCCAAAGGAGTGATAGCTTTACTACCTTTAGGGAGATCGAGAAGAACCAACTCACCCTTCTCCATTAAAGAGACCTCATCCTCATATTATCCACAAAATAAATCATCATCCTCATCATCACAAGATGTAGTGGGTTCCAAAGGTGGAGATACCTTTGAATCCTTAGCCATAAGGCACATATGAGAAATGGATGGCGAATATGAAGATATGCTTGAAGCGCCATTAAGGTCCATGTCTTGTTCCACCAAAAAATGGTATTCCTCTACACTGTTAGCCACACAAGTACTAGAGGAAATGGAAGCATTGTTTTCATGAAAACAAGACATAGGAAGAATATCATCATGAGATTTAGTTGAACAACTATTACATGATATGAAAGGACTATAAATACTAGCATGTATGGAACTTTGAGTTCTAGAAGATATTAAATCCAAAGATAGATCATTGCAATGGGATAGAGATGAAGTATAGTCAATAGAAAATTCACTATCCACGATGCAATTTCTATCACCACTCACCATATCATTACCTTGTGACAAATCACATGTTGGTGGAGTGGAGAAAGATGTGAACTCATCACAGACGGAAGTGGATGAAGAACAATCATCCTCAATAGTGTTGGAGATATCATATATATCTTGAAGTTTTGTCCATAGCTCATGAGCGTTCCGAAAAGGCATGATTGATTCAATATCTACATCGCTCAAAACACATAAGATACCATTAGATCCAAGAGTATCGAGATAAGAGTTTTCCTCATCCTCTAAATATAAATCTTGAGAATCCTTTGGAGGAGGAAAACCCATATCTACATTCCTCTTAACATACTTTGGACCCATGTTCGTAAGAAAATTAAGAATGCGAATTTTCCAACCATCATAATTTATACCATAGAATATAAAAGCGGGATCATGCTCTATTTCTCTAAACGACATTGTACTCTCTAGGATGTAAAGCCTAATAAAGAGGGACGAGGCTCTGATACCAATTGAACGGACAACGACGTCGCCTAGAGGCGGGGGGGGGGGAGGGTGAATAGGCGATTAAAACTTTTCCGGTTAAGGCTTGCTATATGCGGAAATGAACTAGGTGTTTAAATTAACAAGCATACAACCTAAATATTCTATGGTCAACTAGATGCACTAACAACTTATGTTAAGCAAGACAAGGAACAAGGTGATAGCAAGATATATAACTTCAAGCTCGAAGGCTATCACAATGTAAATTGCATAAGTAAAAAGCTCGGGTATAGAAATAACCGAGGCACACGGAGACGATGATGTATTCCCGAGTTCCTCCCACAAAGGGGAGTACGTCTCGATGGAGGGGTGTGAGCTCGCCACGAAGGCCTACTTAACGCCACAAAGGCCTCACCCTATTCTCTGATGAACCCTGCCACAAAGGCCTAGTTCACCTTCCACTATTGGCAACCTTCAAACCCAAGGCACGCATCCACAAACTCAATTGGAGGCTCTCGGTGTCACCACAATCTTGGGGCACACAACCGCAACTCAATTGGAGGATCCCAAGAACACCACAAGTCATCTAGGGTCCAAGACCCAAGAGTAACAAGCTCACAATCTTTCACTTCCACGAATCCTCATGGAGAGACCGAACCGATGCAACCGATGCAAATGGCAAGAGCACGTGTGCTCAAATCCTCCACTCTCAAATTCCAACAACGCAGGAATAAGATAGGAAGAACAATGGAGAAACACCAAGAATTCCAAGATCAAGATCTACTAGGTTTCACTCACTAAGAAGGAGGATGGATTGGTGAAAATGTAGATCTTGATCTCCTCTAAATTCTCCCTCAGAGATATGAAACAATCATTGGAGGGATTGAGAGACGAGCAAGCTTTCCAAAGTCAACAATGGTGGGGAGAGAGAGGGGAAATGGGCTGGCAAAGTCTTAGGGACTTTGGGGAAGAAAGCCCCTTAAATAGGTGCTAAAAAACTAGCCGTTTTCTGCCCAAAATGGGACCAGGCCGGATTGGCCCGGAATAATCCGGACCCCGGAATATTCCGGACACAAACAGAGCCTTTCCCCGTTATGGCCAGAATGGCGCCGGAATATTCCGGATGCAAACAGTGAGACTGACAACCGATACGAGAAATGGTATAACTTTTGCATATGGACTCCATTTTTGATGTTCTTAGGCTCGTTGAAATCGCAACGACGAGCACTACAAGAATACACAGAGAATCATCATTGTCCATATATGGAAGAAAAAACAAAATGGGCAAAGTGTTAGACCTCTCAAATAGGAACACCAGGTAAAACCTCCAACACGAAAACACACATAACTTTTGCGAATGAACTCCGAATAAGGTGAATCCAAATGGGTTGGAAAGGTAATAACAAGGAATACCCAAACAAAAAGGAATGGATAAGTTACAACACATGGAAGGTGTGGAAACATTCTCAAATCGAAACCGGATATTTTCACCACCGAAATCGCAACAAGTTTTTCTTACCAAAACCGTTTTCGATAAACCTTGGCTTGCCATGAAGATCACGACAAGCACTAGAACCCAAAGGATACAAAAGCCAAATAAGAACCAAGAAATATGATATGCATGTTGGGAATATGCCCTAGAGGCAATCATGTATGATGTAATTCCCACTGTATTCATAAAGTTATTAAGTTGTCCTTGTTTTGAACATCTGATCTATGTCATTGAATATGTGATTCGATTGTGGAACTATATATTCATGTTGTTCATACTAGATTGTCCTTGGTCATTAAGGTTGTGCTGGACACACACCCTAGACTAATGTGAGTGTTGGCTGATGACACGGTTCCACTTGTCATGGGCATGGTGATGCCATTCCAACGTTCACGGACTTGGATAAAAGAGTTTAGCAAGTCGGACTGACCCACATTGAGATGCAACGAGCAAGTCGTCATTTGCATGGCTCAATCAATGTAATCCTTAGACCTGAGGTTTTCGCACAATCCGAGTTGTGGATCACCGAGTTAGGTTCTGTTAAACGTTGTTCTGTGACAAGGCAACTATAAAGGCAGAGTTCAGGTCGAATGAGAAGCAAGCTGCGTGATGTGGATAATCAAGATGGGATTTTGCCCCTCCAAATGGAGAGATATTCTCTGGACCCTCTCCAGTGATATGATTCAGGAAGCATGGCCATGCGCAACTCAGTTAAGTGTTAACTGTGTCTCTTGACTAAGAGTTAGTCAGATGAATCACATATCACGGATCGAGAAGAGAGTTGTCGTGGTGGTGTCAAGACAGATGCCATAGGATGGCTAAAGATGTGGGGACGATGGACGCTGGAGGTGCTCGGGGAGGGATCACGCGACGAGTAGCCGCATGAGGTAAGAATCACACACTGCAAACAACACGATCTACCCAGGTTCAGGGCCCTCGTGAGGAGGTAAAACCCCTACTCCTGCCTTTCTTTCTATATATTAGTGCTTGTCCGAGTAGCCACAGTACAACTTCGGCCTCTACCGAGTAGCCACTCTTCTCTCTTCTATGAACTAGGTCAAGAATCCCAACGTATGCTAGTGTGTGATCGTCGTCTGGTTTCACGTCCCTCGGGCAGGAGGGGGCATGGCGCCTTATATACTGGCGCCCCTGCCGGATACAGCCAACTAGGTAGAGTACAAAATAAGTGTCGACATAGTGTTCACATCGTCCTTCTTCCGAGCTCCCGCTGACAGCTTTGGCTTCTAATCTTGTCTAGTCCGGAAAGTCGTTGGGCAAAACCAAGTGATCAGTGTGGTATCACTGTGCCGAACACAGAGTAGGGCCTCCCTATCCTGCGACGGCCTGCTGACACACTGTCACAGTCAGGCACGCCGTCCTCAGATGAACATTGCCATGAATAGTGCCAAGTACGGACCAAGGATACGCGGGATCCTGTGTCAGAACGGCTCCTTTGACTTCTGGCCCGAGTAGGTTCCCGCCAGTTTTACTCGGGCCAGCTCTTCTACTCGGAGAAACATAACTTCCTTGACTCATCCTTCTGGTCATCTTTGTGTGAGACCGAGTAGCAGTCGACCGGGTAGCGAGTACCGGGTAGGCGGCTACTCAACCAAACATCCCTTCTGACCTTGCCTTTAGTACTTTCCTTTACCCTACTCGGGGGTAACCCCCCGACATTAGTCCCCGAAGCTGGTAGAGTCCTGTGAACTCGTTCACTGGGCTCCGCCAGCTTAAAACCAACCTTGGCAACATTGCCTTTGAACCTTAAGGAGCCAAGTAAAACCTCCGAGTAGCACTCCAGAAAATACCTTAAGTTTCTTCTTCTCCGAATAGCGCTAGTTTCCTAATCTGTAACCGAGTAAAAAGACTTGGTGAATTTTCCAAACAGAATCTCTGCGTGGCAGAGCACAATCCGGCTTTCCGCGCTGCAACTGGGCACGTCTCACGCATCCACGACCCCGACGCCTCGCTGCCCAGGATCTGGAAGGCCACGCGCCTAGTTTTCACGGAGTGGGCCCACTAGCCCGTTACGTCCCATCACGCGTAGTAATTGCCCACGATCTCGTCGTGGGATCTAATGCGGCCGTTACGCGCGCGTTCCGCGCTGTGTGCGTTTCTAACCGGTCCACAGACCCCACGCCGCACGATTACTGCCACGATCGATCCCACTTCCTCAAATCGTAACGGTAATCCGAGGAGCGGTATAAATACCCCCTCGGTAACTCCTTCTTCTCCTTCCGCTCACATTTTCCCCTTCTGCCTTCTCGTTTCTCCGTCGCCGCAGAGCTCCTCGCCGCCGCGCAACTCACTGCGCCGCCGCGAGTTCATCCACTCCACCAAATCCTTCAAACTTTTCCCCAATTTCCTACTCACCGCCATGGCTCGTGATGACAACGCTCGCGCCGGCTGGGCCGGATCCGAGGTCACCGCCGAGGACTGCCAATGGCTCGTGAACACCCGGAGGGTTCCTCCCGGTGTTTACTGCCGGCAACCTGACGATGAGCTCGTCCCGGCTCCGAAGGAGGGCGAGCATGTCGTCTTCCTCGCGCACTTTGCGCGAGGATTCGGGCTCCCAGCATCGAACTTTTTCCGGTCGTTCCTCGACCATTACGGCCTTCAGCCACACCACCTTCCTCCGAACGCCGTCGTCTTCCTCTCCTACCACGCCGTGGTATGCGAGGCCTTCCTGGGCGTTCGCCCCACGATGGAAACTTGGTCCAGGTATTTCTTCTTTCGCCAGCAGAGTAAGGGCAAGAAGGATGCCGCCGACACCAGCAGCCGGAAGACAGAGACGGGCAGCGCCATGATGGTGCAGCGCACTGGAACCAATCACCCACGCATCAAGGGACTGGATTCTGTCCGCAAGTGGCAGAAGACGTTCCTGTACGTGAAGAATGTCCCCGCCACGAAGGGAGCCAAGGTGGAGGACCGAATCAACCTGCCCCGCTGGAGCAACCGAGCTCCCACCGGGCAGAACTGGCGGAGCAAACCGTCCATCGACAGCAACCTGAAGCAGATGGACGAGCGCCTCGCCTATCTGATCGGAGAAGGGCTCAAGAGCGACGATCCAATCGCCTGCTGGATCTCCAGGCGGGTGCTGCCGCTCCAGCAGCGCGTCCACCCTATGTGCTACATGGGCGTCCCTCGCGACTGTACTCGGACAACCACGTTCGAGCTCAGCAACGCGGATGTCGCCGCTTATGCGCGGTCCATCATGACCACTGGCCTTAGGAACAATTGGCAGTACGGCTTCATCCCGTACAGTCGTACGAAGCCAATCGAGCGGGTACGTACTTCTTATCCTGTTTCTTGTATGCATGTTTCGAGTAGATAGCCTTCTTATCTTGCTGCGACTAGTATTTGCACTCTGTGCCGAGTAGGGCACTTAGCAGAACTGCTTAGGCTTAATGTGCTTGGTGTTTGCACGCCTTGCCGAGTAGGACTCTTAGCAGAATTGCTTAGGCTTAATGTGCTTGGTGTTTGCACGCCTTGCCGAGTAGGACACTTAGCAGAATTGCTTAGGCTTAGTGTGCTTTGTGTTTGCACGCCTAGTCGAGTAGGGCGCCCTTATGCTACTCGGCTAATTCTTACGATGTTTCTCCGTTTTTCAGGTCCTTGCTCGCCAGCTCGCTGAGAGCATGGAACGCTTCGAGGACAACTGGGGGGATGACCACGAGAAAGACGACGAGGTCTCCTTCGAGACCGCGGACAAGCTCAACCTCCCTCATGCCGCTCAGACGGAGAAGCATCACGTAGACGCGTCTGTCCGTGATTGGTCCGAGGATGATGACGAAGGTTATTGAGTTCATCCTGTCTGGTCGTGAGCAGCGCTACCCAATTTCCTCCTGCTTCTAAGCTGTTTTCTTCTTCCCAACTTCTCAGATGGTGCTGACGCTGAAGAGGAAGGCGAGGACGAGGACGAGGAAGCCCTTGTCGTCGATCCGCTCTCGGTTGTTGCTCCTCTTACCCGCAAACAGACGGGTAGCGGTGCTCAGGAGCCCCCCGCCAAGAATAAGAAGAAAGCCGGGAAGACGGCCGGGAAGAAGACCAAGAAAACCGTGACGAAAGGACGACGGCCACTCCCTACCCGCAAAGGGTAAGTACTTTCTCCTCAGCTATGCACATCTGTTGTCGCAACTTCCCAATTTTTCTATTCCGCTGTTTCTTCTCGATTTCCTCTGTCCTTTCGTCAGTGCCCCCTTGGATGCCGACGCCGCTTTCGCGCCCACCAAGACTAAGAGGAAATCCGCCATCGACGTCGATAACCTCATCGACCTCGACGACGAGAACGAGACCACAGCGTAGGACAGGGCGCGTACGTCCTCTCCTGCACAAGGAGAAGTCTACGACGAGGCTCGGTACATGGACACGGATGCCCATGATGACGAACAGGAGCAGCAGGCCCGCGCAGAGCGGGAAGCGCATGACGCTGCTCGCAATGAGAGACCAGCTTCCCCTCCTACCAACACGACCGAGGAGACGCCAGAACAAGATCCCGAGACGCATGAAGACGCCGCCCTTGAGCGGCAGGAAGAAGAACAAGAGCAGCCAGCACCAAGGGCTGCTGAACAGGAAGACCCCGCGGCCCAGTCGCGGGTAGAAAAGCCAGACGCCACACAGCCAGATCCCGCTGCCGAGCAGCGGGTTGAAGTAGCAGACGAGATGGAGCAGGACCTGCAGAGCCACGCGCAGCAGGACGCTGCGCCGGGTAGCACGCCCTTGGCGCAGCCTACTCAGCAGGGCACCTCCTCCACTACACCGAACCCCCTACAAGTGAAGAAGACCAAGCCAGTATCCAGCCCTCCGGCCAAACAGCCTGTTGTGAAGAGGGCCAAGCAGGAAACTGCAGAGAAGAAGGCTGCCGAGAAGAAGGCCGCCGAGAAGAAAACTTCCGAGAAGCAGGCTGCTCGGCAGCCTGCTGTTGAGAAACCAGAGGGCACCGTCCGCAAGAATCCGCCGCGTGGCGGCGCGCAGGACGCTGCCGTGATGTCGCCGCCAAGACCAACTGCCAAGCCTGGCCAGCTCGTCATCCGCGAACCTGGCGCGGCTGCAGATACTGCCGCAGGATCTAGCTTCCCAGATCCACCCAGCTTCCCACCTTACATGGTGAAGATCAGCAATCAGTATGGCATCCCCTTAACCTCCGCGGAGAAGAAACTTGCCCTCAGGAAGGGCAAACAGGCCACGGCGGTGGAGTCCAATCCTCCAGCCAAAAATAAGGATAAGTCCGTCTCGATCGCATCGCGCGAGGTCCAGGAAGCCGAGGTGACGTCCACAGGCCTCGAGCAGATGATCGATCTAGTCGGATTTATCGACGCTAAGTGGGACAGCAAGATCCTTGGCAATCCGAATTGGGACGGCGTGGGTCTGGGCGACTTGGATCACATGCGCGTCGAATGGAACAAGGCGGACATGGGTTATAAGCCCATGACCATCTCGTCCAAATCCAGCACGCTCGCCGCCAAGATGTTCGTCCACCGCAAGGCTGCAGAGGACCTTGAACAAAGTTATGCGGTAAGTCTTACTCATCCGTCCCGAGTTGCGTTTCCCTTCTCTTCTACTCTTTTCCTTCTTCTTATCCATCACTCAGTCCCCGAGATTCTGGCCGAGTAGGCGGATACTCGACCGAGTTGCCGCCTTCTCGGGTTGAATCTTTACAACTTTGCCTGATTCCTTTCTCTTCTGCTTCTCAGAATAGCCTTTTAAAGAGAACCAATTTGTACCGTCGGCTGCTTTGGAACCACAGCATCGCTAGGAGGCGCCTTGACGCCCTAGAAAAAGAGCGCATAGCCGACGAGGCAGCAGAGAAGGATGTCATGGATAGAGCCCTTAGAATTTCTGAAGTTGAAGGTAAGCTTTTAGCTACACGGTTCTTGCGTTTGGTGTTTACGCCTGCTCTTGCTTTATGCTCTAACCAGTTCTACTCTGCAGGGAAGTTTAAGGCCCTGGCCGACGAGCACGCGAACTGCCGTGCCTTTGTTGAGAGTGGCCAAGCCACGATCAAGAAGCTGGAGGGTAGGTTACTGTCTTCTCGGCTCACCTTCCTTTTTTCTTCTTCGCTACTCTGTTGACCATGTTTTGCTCTTTACAGAAGACCATAAGAAGTTCGTTGAGGAGCACTTGGATTGCCTCAAGTCTGCTGAGGTGCAGCAACAATTGGAGAGCCTTGAGGTGGAATTCAAGAAGAGACATCTCGCCGAGCTGGAACCAGTACAAGTTCACTTGAAGACTGCCCTGCAGGATGCTCTTAACCTGGCTGCCGAGAGGGGCGAAATAGCTACCGAGAAGGCCAAGATCGAAGCAGCAGCCGCAGCCAAGCAGAAAGCCCTCGAGATGGAGCGCGAGGTGCTGAAGAAGAGCAACGCTGACCTCATGGCTCAGCTGGCCGGGCTCCGCCTACTCGAAGAAAGGCACGTAGCTGACGAGGAGTTATGGAAGAACAAACTGCAGGGGCTACTCTACGACCTGAATAGTAAGTGCCCTCTTCTCGGCGCTTTCGCTGTTTTCTTGCGCTTCTCTGCTGCTCGGTTTATTTTTCTACTCTGCTTCTGTCTCTGATCTTCTCGATAGCTTTTTCAAAAATCTTCCCCGACCTCGAGTCTTCTTGCAAGCCTGCCTTGGTAAAGGCCCGAGCAGCTCGCGCCGAGAAGGGCGAGCCCACCGACACCAAGGCAGAGATTGAAGAATGCCTCATAGTCATGCAGGGGCAGCTTCAGTGTCTAAGGGGTGTGGGCTCTGACCTGGTGGGCACTTCCTTCAGGCTCCATGACCTGTTCTGGCCCCAGGACTCCGCGCCAACAACTATCCGCGGGCTCGCCTTGAAGATGAACGGCGTGAAGGCCGAGCTGAAGAAGTGGCGGGCATCTGGAGCTCGGGCAGGCGCCGATATCATGCTGTTGTTCATCACGAGCTGGTATGAGAACCTCAACTTGAACGTCGTCCGCAAGATGCGCGAGGACTCCAAGTGGGAGAAGAACTCCGATTGCGTGGCTCTCCGCCAGCGGGTTGCATACGAGGTTGCCCAGTTCGCGGACACGATGCGCTTTATCGAAGGTCTCACAGAGCCTGACACCGAGGTGGACGAAGGCGAGGACGAAGAAACGGACGAGGAGGCCGCTGATTCCGAAGAGCTGGACCTAAGCTCTTCAACACTCCTGACGGCAAGACCGGGAAGGGGAAGGCCGCGGCTGTCGAGGACAGCGATGATGAAGCCGAGAGCGAGAAGATGACGATCGACACCGCAGCGCTCGAGTTCGGCACTTCGTCAGGAGCTGCCCTCGACGACACGGATCGCCTCTTCGCCCAATCGACCGCCTCCACCTCGGCGACAGGGCCCATCTCGGTGGCCACAGCCACTTTAGACCAGGCTGCCACTGAGCCCGACGCAGATGCAGCGAAGGCCAACTCGGAAACAGATGCTGCCAAGGCCAGTGCTGAAGCTGAAGTTGCGAAGCATGATGCTGCCAGCTCGGACGCAGATGCTGCCAAGGCCAGCCCCGAAGATTAAGCCGCCAAGACCAACGCCGAGAACACTGCCGCCTCGACCTGATTCTCTCCTGCAACTTTTATTCTTCAAACATTTATCAGATCCCCGGGATGCCGGGTGCAGATGTACCGAACCACTTATGTTTTTGCTTGCTACTCAGTTTTATTCACACTTGTTATTTAACTTAGTTAATTTTGAGCAACCCTGGCTCGATGCCGGGTTGCGTTATTATGCAAGTCCCCGAGTTGCATTTCTTATTCGCTCTTCCTTTTTATCTCTGCTCTTACCCGCAACTTGTTGCTTTATTGGTATTCGAGTCACAAGAGTTCAAAGTTGGAGTTGCAAGTACTTAGGCACTTAGAAACACTCATAGTTACGCAGCCCACTACCTAGCCGAAAAGAGTTAACGAAAAATAGTAATAAAGGCACCCTACTCGGTTCCTGCACTCTTTCTTTCCTTAGCAATTTTTCTTGTGCTCATTGACCTTTTGCTTGTTCTCTTGCTTGCCATGAAGCCGGGATTTGGACAGCAGCAGAGTCGAAGAGTTGGCATGTAGGTTTAAACACAATACTCAATACACTTATGAAATTCGAAGCAGAGCAACCGAATAGACAAAGAACGAAGCCGAGTAGAAACACTTAGAGCAATTTTGGACTCGGGCAGTCCCCGAGTTCAATTTCAGATTGCAGAGTAGAGATTTAACTCGGATAAGAGAGTACATACACATTTTTGCTCACGAATGAAAGCGACGCAGTAGAGCTACATTCCATGGGCGCGTGGATTCCTCACCAGCTTTGTCTACCCTGTTCTTCTGTGATGGCTGTACGTCGACTAGATAATAGGCATCATTGTGCAGGGCTTTGCTAACAATGAAGGGCCCTTCCCAAGGAGGAGAGAGTTTGTGCATCCCGGCTGTGCGTTGCACAAGCCTAAGGACCATGTCTCCTTCTCGGAAAACCCTTGGGTTCACCTTTCGGCTATGATAACGCCGCAGGTTTTGCTGGTAGATGGCCGAACGTGACAGAGTCAGCTCTCTTGCTTCTTCAAGCAGGTCAACGTCGTCTTCTCGAGCTTCTCTCGCCTCCACCTCAGTGTAGAGGGTTACTCGGGGGGAGTCATGCTCTAGGTCAATTTGCAATACGGCCTCAGCCCCATATACCAAGAAGAATGGCGTGTAGCCGGTTGACCGGTTAGGGGTAGTCCCTAGACTCCACAACACCGCTGGCAACTCGTCTAGCCAACACCCAGGTGTTTTCAGCAGTGGCTCAATCAGCCTTGGCTTTATGCCAGCTAGCACCATGTCATTTGCTCTTTCAACTTGCCCATTGGAGGCAGGATGCGCGACTGACGCAACGTCTAGTCGGATATGCTTATCTCTGCAAAATCGCACCATTGCTCCTTGAGCAAAGTTTGTGCCATTGTCCGTGATGATGTTGTGCGGGTAGCCGTATCTCAGGATCACGTCCTTCAAGAAACTCACGGCCGTGGCTCCATCGCACTTCTGAATAGGCTTCACTTCTATCCACTTCGTGAACTTATCAACCATGACTAAGATGTGCGTCATGTTGCCTCTAGCCGGCTTGAAGGGACCAACCATATCCAAGCACCAAACAGCAAATGGCCAAGTAATGGGAATGGTTTTCAACTCGGAAGCAGGCAAGTGGATCTTACTTGCGAATCTTTGGCAGCCATTGCACTACCTTACGATATCCTCAGCTTGTTTCAAGGCAGTGAGCCAATAGAATCCGTGCCGAAAAGCGTTCTTGACCAATGCTCGAGAAGAGGCGTGATGCCCATATTCTCCTTGGTGTATCTCTACCAGAATCTCTTCTCCTTCTTCTGGTTCCACACAGCGTTGCAGCACGCCGGTAGCACTTCTCTTGTGCAGCATTTCTCGGAATATGGTGTATCCCTTGGATCTTCTCTGAATTTGCCTTGCAGCGACCTCATCTTCTGGTAGGGTACCGTCCCTTAGGAAGGATAATATGGGCTAGGCCCAACTCGGTGTCTCCCGTGCAGGAAGCACTGGTTCGTGCACTTCCATTGGAACAGGTGCCACTGCCTGCTCTGTAGGGTTGAGAGCACTTCTTTGAAGCCCTGATCGATTTGCGAGAACCTCCTCAATGAATGCGACAGTCCCCGGGTCGAGAGGGGCAGTCCCCGAGTAAGGAAGGACAGTCCCCGAGTAGGGAACGGCAGTCCCCGAGTAGGGAACAGCAGTCCCCGAGTTGTAGACGCCAGTCCCTGGGATGGAGGCTGCAGTCCCCGGGTTCTGTGTTGCGTTTTCCCAGTCAATCTCCATGGGAACAGCTTCCTCATCTGGTAGAGAAGTAACGAAAATGGATTCCGAGTTGGGGGATGGCTTGATGGATGGCTTCCTCAAATGCTCCAAGGCTATCCCCGCCGGGATGTACTGCCGAGAAGACCCCAACTTGGATAGTTCGTCTGCTGCTTCAGTCTCTGCTCGGTGGATGTGCTGGAACTCGCAGCCCTCGAAGAATCCAGTCATAGACTGCACGAGGAAGCGATACGATGCCATGTTGGCATCCAAAGCGTCCCAAGTGCCAGAAACTTGCTGCACCACCAGATCGGAATCACCATAGCATATGATGCGCTGCACGCCAACCTCCTTGGCTACTCGCAAGCCGTGCACCACGGCTTCGTACTCTGCAACATTGTTGGATGCCTTGAAGTGGATTTGCAGCACGTACTTGAGTTGATCTCGCTTGGGTGACGTAAGCACTACGCCAGCACCAAGCCCTTCCTTCACCTTCGAGCCATAAAAGTGCATCCTCCAGTAATTGGAGACTGGAGCAGGAGGTTCATACTGCACCTCGGCCCAGTCCACCAGAAATTCCTCCAGAATTTGAGACTTGATGGCTTCTCTTCTCGCATACGCGGGAGCGTACGCGGCAAGCTCAATTGCCCACTTGGCTACTCTTCCACTCGCTTCCTTGTTGCCCATGATATCCGATATGGGAGCAGAACTCACAATAGTGATAGGATGCTCCTGGAAATAGTGCTTCAGCTTCTTGGTGCCCAGGTACACGCCGTAGGTCATCTTCTGGTAGTGCGGGTAGTTCTGCTTGGAGCTGGACAGCACTTCGCTAAGATAGTACACTGGGCGCTGCACACTTTTGCCTTCCTCTTCTCGCTCCACCACATTCACCACGCTGACTACTCGGTTAGTAGCAGCAATGTATAGCAGCATTGGCTCCTTGGGTAGCGGACTAGCCAAGATGGGAGCGCTACCCAGCATTGCTTTCAGCTCATTGAATGCCACGTTCGCTTGCGGAGTCCCGACGAACATGTCACTTTTCTTCATCAACTGATATAGAGGAAGGGCCTTCTCGCCCATTCTGCCCAAGAAGCGGCTCAGAGATGCCAAGCAACCAGTGAATTTTTGCACATCCTTCAAGGATTTTGGCAAAGACTTGCTCTCAATAGCTTTTATCTTTGAAGGATTGGCTTCAATGCCCCGACTAGACACTAGGAAGCCGAGTAGCTTGCAAGCCGGGACGCCAAAGGTGCATTTACTCGGATTCAACTTTATTTTATACTTGCGCAGGTTAGCAAAGATTTCCTCAAGGTCGGCAAGCAGAGTATGTGTTTTATTCGTTTTGATGACAATGTCATCTACGTACACCTTCACATTCTTGCCGAGCTGATCATGCAAGCATTTCTGCATGCATCTCTGATAGGTTGCACCCGCATTTCGCAACCCAAAGCACATGACACGATAGCAATAAGCCCCGTACGGGGTAATGAAAGCAGTTTTTATTTGATCAGCAGGGTTGAGAGCTATTTGGTGAAAACCCGAGTAGGCATCTATGAAAGACAAAAGCTCACAACCAGCAGTGGAATCGATAACCTGATCGATGCGAGGTAGCGGAAAAGGATCCTTGGGGCAGGCCTTGTTCAGGTCGGTGTAGTCGACGCACATGCGCCAAGCGGTAGCAGCCTTAGGATCCTCCTTCTTCTTCTCGACCATGACCGGGTTGGCTAGCCAATCCGGGTGCAGCACCTCCATGATGAAATTGCTTATCAGCAGCTTGGTGATCTGATCACCGATAGCTTTCCTCCTCTCATCTCCGAAGCGGCGCATAGCCTGCTTCACTGGCTTGGCGTCAGGACGCACATGTAATGAGTGCTCAACCAACTCCCTCGGGACACCTGGCAGGTCTTCATTGGACCAGGCGAACACGTCCCGATTCTCACGGAGGAAGTGGATGAGCTCGCCTTCCTATTTCTCCGACAACCCGGAGCCAATGATGGCAACTTGGTCGGGGAACTCAGGGTCGACCTGGATCTTCTTCGTTTCCTGGGACGCCTGGAACGCGGTCCCGTATTGGGAGCTCGGCATCCCAGGCGCAACACCTTGGGCCGCTTGCGCCATGGCCACCACCTCATGTATCTTCTTCTTCTCGGCAGCAATCACCATCGACTCCGCCAGCTGAGAACCAGCAGAAGCACACTCCATGGACTTCTTGTAATCACCAGAGATGGTAATCACGCCATTGGGACCAGGGATCTTCATTTTCAAGTATGCAGTGTGGGTAGAGGCCATGAACTTGCTCAGGGCAGGCCTGCCGAGTAGAGCATGGTAAGGGCTTTGATGATCAACCACCTCAAACTGCAGCCTCTCTGTGCGGCAGTTCTCCCTGGTACCGAATAGCACATCTATCCACACTCTGCCCATTGGAGAGCAAGAAATCCCCGGCACAATGCCATGGAAAGTGGTCTTGCTAGGTAGCAGCATGTTCTCGGCGATCCCGAGCTTCTCGAGTGTATCCTTGTACACAATGTTGATGCTGCTGCCGTTGTCGATTAGCACCTTGCTGAACCTCACGTTCTTCTCGGGACCCAGGAAGGTAGGGTCCAGCACCCAGGCGTAGCTACCCGGGTTGGGCATCACCTTGGGATGGTCAGCTCAGGACCAAGCGATCTCTACATTGCACCAGTGCATGTAGTGAGGAACAGCAGGGATCACAGCATTGACCTCCATGGCACGCCTGTGTTGCGACTGCTTGTCGACAGGCTCAGAAGTGAAGATCATGTAGCTCTCGTGGTGCTCTTGATACTGGTTGCGGCCACCATCATCATTGTTGCCATTGTTGTTGCCCTGGAAGTTGTTGTTGTTGCCTCTGTTGTTGTTGCGGTTGCGGTTGTTGTTGTTGTTGCGATAACCCTCATTGTTGAAGTAGCGGTTGGCTCCTAAAGCCACTTGGTTCACATTTTCTCTTCTCGGGAACGCCGGAGGCCGAGGTGCGGGTGCGCGAGCAGGCTGAACAGCAGCATTCGCAACTGGCAGGGGAGGAGGAGGAGGCAAGCCTTCATTCCTGATCTGAGCCCACCACTCGCACTGCCTAGTAGTGTGGTTGGCCGGCCTCGAGGGGTGCTGAGTGTGGAAGCTGCATGGGCCATCCTTCATGTCGTCAAAGACGAACTTCTTAGCCGGCTCCGAGTTGCCGCTTCCCGCTTGAGGAGCATGGTATGGCTTCTTGTTGCCTTGGCCCTGGTTCTGGTTGCGCCTGTACTGGGTTCCAGCAGGTTTTTTCCCTTGGCTACTCCCAGCTCCAACACCCACAGCATTCACCTCCTCGGGGTCATACCGAGTATCTATTCGGTCACCCCTGCGCTTGTTGCGGAACTCGTTGCGCTTGTTGCTGAAGTTTCTTCTCGGCTCGGAGGAGTCCATCAGTGGCTGAGTAGGATCACCAAGCGCGTACTGATCCGCGATCTTGATGGTCTCCGCCAGAGTGTTCGGCATCTCCCTCTGCAACCTCTGCCACAACATGCTGCCATGCTTGCAACCTTGCGCAAACCAAGTGATGGCCTGCGCCTCGTTCACACCTTCACAGGTGTTCCGCAATGTGCTCCACCGAGTAAGATACTCGCGATCCGTCTCGTCTTCTCGCTGCCTGCAGGCGGACAGCTGCTGCGGCCTATTCGGCCTCTTGTACGTGCTGGTGAAATTGCTGATGAAGGCCTCCGAGAAGTCCAGCCAGCAATTGACGCTGTTTTTGGGCAAATTGTTAAGCCAAGTGCGAGCTGGGCCCTCGAGCATCTGCGGAATGTATCGCACAGCCCACCTCCGGTTGCCGCCCGCGATATGGACCGCGGTGACATAGTCGTTGAGCCAGTCTTCTGGCTTGGTGCTGCCATTGTAGCTCTTGGTGCCCCTTGCGAGCTGGAAGTTCTTCACGGATGGCTCGTTCATGATGCGCGGGCCAAAGCAATCAAGACCAGGAGGCCCCGTGTTCTCGAGCCGCGCGGATAGACTGATCCGGTCCAGCTTGTACCGAACGTCAGTGGGCTCCAGCATGCGCTCTCCCACGCGGTCCAGGATATCATAGCCAGCCAACCCCATTGCCGAGTTGCCGTCATCGTATCTGTCCACCTCCATGGCCACAGGCTGCTCCACCAGGTTGGCTACTCGGTCAGCCGCACGCGGCTGAGCAGCAGCTGCCTGGTGAGGCCTCCGCCGAGCAGGCTGTGCAACCTGTTGCCGAGAATGACTTGGGCGATCTCCACCTCGCGTTTGGCTATGAGCTTTATGGGCTTGCAAGCCTGCTCCAGCAGAGTTGTGTTTCTGGCCAGACTATCGCGGCACAGCGAGCTGTTTCGCGGCGGCAGTCGGGTCATACACCTGCATTTGCATGTTTCTCCCCGAGGTGCCACTGCGGTCCCTCTCGCGGCTGGGGTGCGGAGATGAGGCATGATCGTTAGATCTGGCCGCATGCGAGTGGACCACCTGCGAGCCGCCAGCACCCGGGTTGGCTTTCCGGAACTCCTCGTTCTGCCTGGCAGCCTCTACCACCAACTCGTTGAGCCTCTCTTGCTTCCTAACGCGCGCGTCGCCGTCGAGATGAGGCAACTCGGCGGCTACGGCCTCTGCAGCTCTAAGTGTTTTGGCGGGAGTGCTGTATCTAGGCCTAGTGGAGGTGTTTGCGGTGGCAGACTGACTAGGAGCCTCTACAACAGTTGCCATCTCGGCACCTAAGTTGCGCCGAGTAGCACCTACTTTGCTAGCTCTCCTAGTGACAGGCGTGAAGCCGTGAGCCTTGTTGTACTCGATCTGGTCTAGACTGAGCTCCAGCCTAACCTTGTCCAACTCCGCCTGCTCGACGAGCAGTTCCTGGCGCTGCCGGTCGAGCTTCTCCTTCATGGCAAGAGCTCGATGTTGGTGGGAGGCGGCATGCCAGTTCGCGCAGCGGACGAAGGAATGGTCGGAGTAGTGGAGAGAGGAAGGTTGCAGTCCTTCTCGTAGGGCTTGTGGGTCTTGCCGCCAGCGCTCGAGCCAGCAAGATCCTCGATGATGACCGCAGCGCCAGCAGCACCCTTGTCGGCGTTCGCAGCCAGGCCGGTCACCATCACCTCAGCGCTGCTCGCAGAACGGCGCGCAGGCCTTCCGCGAGCAACGATCACAGCAGGAGGATCCTCTGCGACCAGCACCTCCTCCGGGAACTCGTTAACAACGGCGGTGGCGACGTAGACGAGGTGCGAGCCGAAGGAGATCACCGTGCCGCCCTCCGGCATGGCTCTACCGCCGAAGTCGCCTGCATTGTCGATGACGAAGTCGAAGGAGCCGAATCTGTGGACAAGGCCACAGACTACGCGCTCCGCCGAAGAAGATCCCGTCCGAACGGTAACTCCAGCCAGCGCCGCTGGTTGCCCCACGGTGGGCGCCAACTGTCGTGGTGGTGTCAAGACAGATGCCATAGGATGGCTAAAGATGTGGGGACGATGGACGCTGGAGGTGCTCGGGGAGGGATCACGCGACGAGTAGCCGCGTGAGGTAACAATAACACACTGCAAACAACACGATCTACCCAGGTTCAGGGCCCTCGTGAGGAGGTAAAACCCGTACTCCTTCCTTTCTTTCTATATATTAGTGCTTGTCCGAGTAGCCACCGTACAACTTCGGCCTCTACCGAGTAGCCACTCTTCTCTCTTCTATGAACTAGGTCCAGAATCCCAACGTATGCTAGTGTGTGATCGTCGTCTGGTTTCACGTCCCTCGCGCAGGAGGGGGCAGGGCGCCTTATATAATGGCGCCCCTGCCGTATACAGCCAACTAGGTAGAGTACAAAATAAGTGTCGACATAGTGTTCACATCGTCCTTCTTCCGAGCTCCCGCTGACAGCTTTGGCTTCTAATCTTGTCCTGTCCGGAAAGTCGTTGGGCAAAACCAAGTGATCAGTCTGGTATCACTGTGCCGAACACAGAGTAGGGCCTCCCTATCCTGCGACGGCCTGTTGACACACTGTCACAGTCAGGCACGCCGTCCTCAGATGAACAGTGCCATGAATAGTGCCAAGTACGTACCCGGGATACGCGGGATCCTGTGTCAGAACGGCTCCTTTGACTTCTGGCCCGAGTAGGTTCCCGCCAGTTTTACTCGGGCCAGCTCTTCTACTCGGAGAAACATAACTTCCTTGACTCATCCTTCTGGTCATCTTTGTGTGAGACCGAGTAGCAGTCGACCGGGTAGCGAGTACCGGGCAGGCGGCTACTCGACCAAACATCCCTTCTGACCTTGCCTTTAGTACTTTCCTTTACCCTACTCGGGGGTAAGCCCCCGACAAGAGTTGAACTATTAAAGGGATGACGATAAATCGCCTATAGTCCGACAAGGTATATCGTGAGGAAAAAAGGACTAAGATGAATATCACATTGAAAGGTATGTCCTCATGACTCAACGGGACTTGGGAGTCGGCACGTTCTGCTAGGAGCCGCTACCGATTGATCGATTGAGAGTCGGACTCCAATCGTGTCCAAGTCGCCATGAGCCTGCATGGTCGCACACTTAAGAGCGGGAGCAAGTATTGGTTGGCTTGGACCCGAACCGGAAATGGACTGGTTTTGTGAGTCGGACTCACAGAGGGAATGGGCCACAAGTGTTGTGAAGCCCATTACCATACGATATATAAAGAGGGGCGCAGGTTGCCCAGCGGGCACGTTAGTCCACTCCCATGCGTTGGGAACCCTAGCCCCACTCAGTCCATCCGTCGCACCGGACCTAGCAGTCCGCCGTCGGAGCTCCTCCTCGTACGTGTGGATACCAGCAGAGGTGCTGTACGTTCAGCACTTCGATGTTCGAGTGATTGGATCGGCCGGACCGGATCGTGGGACTGCACTGCCTCATCGCGCTTCATCGATAATCCGCAACCGCGCGTCTAGTGGTAACCATCGTGGCCTTCTACCTCGGCTAGATCTTGGAAGCACCGCGTAGGAAAAGTTTTCGTTTATCTCTACGCGTTCCAACAATGCAAAGTATGCAAAGGTTTGAGCTCTCCACAACAAGTCGATCACGTTACTCACTTGAGAGCCCCTGTTGATAGTACGACTATCTATCCTATATCCCGGTCTCCCGAAGACACGAGATCTGTAAAATAAAAAACCTATCAAGATTATACCTTTGCCTTGAGAATTCCACTTGAGCTAGATGATGACGATCTTGACTCTCTCCATGGGAGAGACTAGCTCCCCCATACACCATTATGGGAGAGAACCTTGTCGGCAAATCTTCACAAGGACACAATCTCCAAAAGGGTGTCAAGCATCAAGCATAGGATATCTTCTAGATGCTTCACTTGAGCTTCCACGTCAAGCTAAATGACGAACACCGCTTGACGATGACATAGACCACGGGCTATATGAAATCTTCCTTTTGGTTCATGCCAATGGAAAGATACCTAACCACACACAGAAATGCCACACACACATATCATGGGTTAGTTCACAAAGCTATATTTACAATTACTTACCATACCATGAGAGACACAATCCCACTTGGTACAAATTGTAGCTTTGAGTGTTGATCGCTTTCTTGATCAACCTTGTATCTTTGCTTCTTACTTCAAATAATGATGCCTTGAAGATTATAATGAAAGATCACCTAATCCTTTTCTTCAAGACACACTTGCAATAAGCTCAACTCAAACCATGACCATTATTCATATAGATCCTTGAATGTAACAATGGTCATCAAGGAAGCTAATAGAGTTCAACACATGAACTCCATTATTTCATATGGACAAGATCTAAGAAGATACCTTAATGCAAACATTAGTCCATAAGGATTTTCATTAATTACCAAAACCACATATGGGAGCACCATGCGCTTCCAATCTCCCCCATTTTGGTAATTGATGACAATCCCTTTTTACGAGGGTTTATATGATGAATTAGGCAACCATGCTTGTAACGCCCCGACCTCGGAACTATGCAAAGTGCTGGATGTCACCGGTTACGATACCCGACTGAAGGTTACCAGGGTTACCATCCCCCAGGCTGAATCACATCAGCAGGCGCGGCTCGGTCATGGATCATCGGCCCACAACCCCTCAGTCATGACATAACGTCGGGCCCAACCAAGTTGCATAATAAAGAGATCAAGACTCGGAACAAACTGGCACATCACAGTCTCTATGACACAAAGCATATATATTTCAACTCTTAACAGAGAAAATATAGCAGAATACAATCAGAGGTCACGGACCCAACAATACAACAAGCGGAAGCAGGTATAGTTGTTCTAAACAACAAGAACCAAAATATGGCCTAAGAGGCCTGCAGATAAACAAGTCAGCGCCAGCTTGCTCCTAACCACCCCAGGCTGCCACCTGGAAAACCCAGACTACTCGTCGACGTCCACGAAGAAACCACCTTTGACTTCCGGGAAGTCCTCTGCTAGAATACAATAAAAATTCAACAAAGCAACAGTGAGTACAGGAGGCACTCGCAAGGTTACTAGAGCTATAGCTCGAATGAGGCTTTAGCAAGGCTTTATGGTAGTTGTTTTGCGGAAAGCTAGTTTTCTTTTAAAAGACCAACTTGGCAACGTCTATAAGAAGGTTTTGAAATGAGATAGAAATTGTAACTCTCTTCCGCTTCTGATCATTTCATCCACCAATCCAGCATCACAGCTGTCTACTCAAATTTTATTGTTCAGGTTCTCTATGATCTTATCGTCCATTCCCAAGCGTCCGTAACCGTGGACACGGCTTTTCGAAAAGATTAACCCTGCAGGGGTGTACTATTTTAACCACCAGTACCGTCCGGCTCCTTGCCTGATCATGCATGATCACATCCTCTTCCTGGGAGGCTGGCAGAGTGGGCGCGGTTACAACCTTTGGCTTGCATGAATCTATCCCGGGATCATTGGTGAAGCGTAGTCCAGGTTCAGTGCCTCCGACACCCTGGACCGAGGCCACCATCCTAAACACCACCGTCCTTGTTCGCAGCTCGTCCATCGTCTTCACGCACACGCAAATGGAAAGCTCAAACTAAAGGACCCCGGGCTAGACCCTCACAAGTTAGTTGGTCGATAGGGAGTCCATATGTCCCACCGATGGAAGCACGCTCAGTCTTGGTTCAAGAGGTAAAGAACTCGCTCCTAGGGGCGTGAGTGGGGCAAAACACCATCATTCACCGATGGCAACTCATCCACGCCAGTTAGCATTTTAATTGAAGACAACCGGTCTCCAACACATCCAGACATGATATAATATCTTCCAACCACGGTCCATTCATCAGACCCAAAGTACTCAACTAAGCATGGCTAAGCAATTAAATAGCATATAGCAGTATCTCGGGCCACACACAAGCTATGGATAATAGGAAGGGAAACAGGTATTGGTGTCCGGAACAAAATGCAACTACTAGGAGAGTATAGCCAAAACATTTGAATCGAATGCAATATTATGGTGGAGAAAATACTTGAGGGAAAACATAGGTCAAGAGTGATGCTCAAAGAAGTGGATTTACGCTTGCCTTGTTGAAAAGATAGAGGTAGGAATCGTCGAAGAAGTTTTGGTTGCACCTCAACTCCTCGATCTACCGAAGCACAAACAACCTCGGAAAGGAAACACAATAAAGAACAATTACAACAGGTGCAATGAACATTCATGATGACATGACATTTTAATGCAACTAAAAGATCATGGAAATGATCTTCATGTTAAATGTTTGCTCCCAAATAATTGTGCAGTATTTGGCAACACACATATTTACCTTAGTGGCATACTAATATTTACTACAAGACCAGCACCTAAGTAAATTGTCAACATGCATGAAAATGATGTTTTCTAGTAGTATTAGGTGTGATTAACATTTTGGTATAGTTTCCATAATTTTTGGGTGAAGAAAACAATAAATATGAATTATTTCTTACTGCTTTCATTTCTGCCATTTTTGGTAAACAATTTAAATAGAGGTATTTTCAGTTCCAAAAGCATGGAAAATACTTGAAAACATGTGGACAATGTTTCACTGAACATTTTGAGCTATTAAACATAATTTTCGGATCATTATTGAATTAGTTATGTCATTTTCTTTTTCCTTTTCTTTTCTGACCAGAACTGAAAATGGATGTTTTCTTGGTCCAAATTTATCCAACTGTGACCAAATAAAATACCATTGTGTAGAGTTTGTTAAGACAAAAATTTAGAGCTCAAGTTTGCTCAATTTGGGTTAACAGAACTCAAGTTATGAGTTTTTCAAGTTTCCATTTTTAATTCCCGTTTCTGTATTTAATTGTTTAGTCCAAAAAATATTACAGAAGCATGTTGAAATTTTTCTATAAACAGAAAGTGCTCAAGTTCCTGAATCTATAGAAATTTGAATCATTCAAATTGGAGCATGTATGAATATTCTATGGATTTTACAATTAAACATTTGAATCTGTTTTCAGGTTTTTAAGTCTATTCCTTTTACAGAAAACGGTCCGACACTTTTTCTCACCGAGTGGGGGCTAGCCCATGCTGCTGACCTGCGGGGCCTTGCCAACTGGACGCTGATTTGGCTGCAGCTGTCACTGACCGGTGGGACCGGTGTGTGGGAAAAATAACCAAAAAAGAGTTGAGTCATTGCCTCAAGTGGGGATCGAACCCGGGTCTCCGCAGTGAGGGCGCGCGTGCGGAACCATTGGGCTAGCTGCCCTGCCTTGCTACACTGCGGATCGGAAGAAATAAGATGTGAGGTCTCCGCGTTAACTGAATCCAAACGATCCAAGATCGTGGACGGAACTGAACCAGGAAGGGGACGCCGACGAACACGGCAGTACCGACTCCGACCATAGCCGGAAAACGGCGGCGTCTACAGCACTAAAACGACATGGGAAAAATAGCAGAATCGAACCGGGATCTCACCCTCGACGCGTGGGTGTACTCGGCGTGGACGGAGGAGGGCTGCAGCGGCGACGCGAGCTCGCCGGAGTTGTGCCGGCTGTGAAGAGAAAACGGACGGCGCGGGGGTTTGGAGGCATCTCGATTCGATTCCTCCCGCATGGAGGTAGAGGGAGGCGAGGCGCATCCTTTGCCCCACTTATATCTGTCCTGGACGCCTCCAATCGCCGGCGACGCCCGGCGGCCGCCATGGTTGGCTCGGCCATGGTGGGGAGAGGAAAGGGAGGCGCTAGGGTTAGGGTTTCAGGGAGACAGAGGAGAGAGGCGCTCGGGTGGGCTCTTATCCTCCGGGGGAGCGAGTCGATGCTCGACGTGTGGAGGGCGTCCATCGTGTGGCTCAACTCCTCCCTGCCATGGTCGTACATAAGGTACAGGAAGAAGATGATCATTTTGCACATAACCCCTTTGCTCTACTTTTCTCCCTTTTGTTTTCGTTTTTCTGCCTCTGTCTCTTTGCACGAATTAATTGGGGCACTTAGCCAACTCGAAAACTTATGAAACTTTGCAGTAAATTCTTATTTAACACAAAGAAGGCGTGGTAAAATTTTGAGATCATTTGGAGCAACTTTTCAGAACAAACTTGTTTTAGTTTCAGCTCTGCCATTAAAAGAAAACAATTAATTGAGGCTCTTAAATAATTCAAAACCTTGTGATACTTGGTGGAAAATTAGTATCTACCATAAGGAAGCACTGGTAGAAATTTTAGATCATTTTGACAAAGTTTGTAGAACAAACTTGAATTAATTTCAAATCTGCCAGAAAAGAAAATGATTTATTAAAAATGGTTAACCACTTCCAAAATTCATGGGCTCTTGCAATTACTCCTTATTTGTCATAAAGAGCCTATGGTACAAATTTCAAAGCAATTAGATAAATTTTGTAGAACAAACTTGTTTTACTTTTTGTTTATTGCTGTGAAGAAAATTGTTGTTTTCGGGGCTTTAATAAATTCAATTTTTGGTGCCCTCACTTGTGTGACCCTTATTTAACATAAGGAAATCTTGGTTAAGTTTTTAGCTCAATTTGTGAAAGTTTCCGAAAGTAACTTGGTTGAGTTTTCAGCTTCTGGCAATTCTGGCATTTTTCAAATAATAAAGCATTTGTTTTCTCCAACCAAACCTTGCCAAAATAAAGTGGAGGCTTGTAATAACAAGTTGACATACCCCACCACTTCTGTTTTGGAGTTTGTTAAGTTTTGAAAATAGTTGAATTCAAAATGGAGTGAGAAATTTTGAATGCCCTTTCCTTTTATTAACTTTTGGAATTTTTTTCAAAGTTTTCACAACTTCCATAAATCAATCTTGGAACTTCCTCAACAATTTGGAAGCTCACAAAATAGTTTTGTTTTGCCCTTTGAGCAAATTCAATTTAGTAGAAAAATTGCAAGGATGGAATTTGAACAATATGTTGAATATTTTTATGAGGGTGCTACCACCTCTTTAATTTGTTTTCAACATTTGTTTTACATTAACCTTAGAAATTCGTTAAGAACTTTGGTTTGAAAACAATTTGAAACCAATTTGAATGAAGCCAAAATTTGCATGCCTCTGTTTTTCTAAAATAATTGGAATTTTTATTATAGCTACCAAACTATCAATTTAATTCTTGGAACTTCCTTGACAAGTATGGAAGATCAAGAAATGGTTTTCTTTATGAGTGGATTTGTTTTTCTCCTAAGGCTTTGCAGCTTGCTTGATTTATTTTTAGCAATTCAATATGGATGCCATGATGCATGAGCAAATGCAAAAGTGAAAATTTTACCCAAATTTTGCAGTAGCTTTTCTGTAGCAGCCTAGGGCTGTTACAAACTACCCCACTTACAAGAATCTCGTCCCGAGATTCCTAGAGTAGAAAAGAGCGAGAGAGAGGACGAAGATCTACCCCACTTACAGGAAGCCTTCTTCTGCTCCAAGGATTTGTATAAGAACTTGCACAATAACATAGGAATTTGGAAACATGAACTTTGCACAAGTCCATAAGAACTGGAATATGAGCTTGGCACAATCCATAAGAATTGGAAAAATGAACTTTGCAGAAGACCATAGGCACTGAGGAAGGAAGCGAAACTACTTTGACACCGAGGGTTCAAGCAGGAGACCTACATTAATAAGCTTGAAGAACACCAACCATCGTTGCTGCTTGAGATTCAGCTCTGGTTAGGCGAGGGATTACATCATACATGGAGTGTATGAGCAGAGGTTTTTGAATGGTGATCAACGAGGGAATACTTCTAGATTCTCAAGGGATGGAGTATTAGGTCAGTCTCTCAAAAGAGGAGCAAGACAAACTTCCAGCGAAACCGACATGATTGAACACTCTAGAATTCTAGCACCATCTGGGACCTACGGTTGCAGACCTTATGTTAAACACAAGGAAGGAGGAACTACTCAGATGGAAAACATCCAAGCAATGAAAAGAAATGTGTTTCCAAACACAGAAATTTCTCCGGATCATGATGAGAGATACAGACCAACATGTAGTATACTAAAGGGAGAAACCAACCCCGTGAACCTAAAGATTTGAAGTAACAGATAAGCGACAAAACATTTAAATCAAATAAGGTACGATGACTCAGAGATAGAGCGATACCAGATAAGAAGTAAAAAGAATCCTAAGAGGGTTTTCGTAACTCATTTGTAGGTTAGAAATAGTTTTCACAAACACTAGACTCAACATCGACCAGTAGAAGGGTTTCCTACAGGCAGTCCTGCTCTGATACCAACTTGTAACGCCCCGACCTCGGAACTATGCAAAGTGCTGGATGTCACCGGTTACGATACCCGACTGAAGGTTACCAGGGTTACCATCCCCCAGGCTGAATCACATCAGCAGGCGCGGCTCGGTCATGGATCATCGGCCCACAACCCCTCAGTCATGACATAACGTCGGGCCCAACCAAGTTGCATAATAAAGAGATCAAGACTCGGAACAAACTGGCACATCACAGTCTCTATGACACAAAGCATATATATTTCAACTCTTAACAGAGAAAATATAGCAGAATACAATCAGAGGTCACGGACCCAACAATACAACAAGCGGAAGCAGGTATAGTTGTTCTAAACAACAAGAACCAAAATATGGCCTAAGAGGCCTGCAGATAAACAAGTCAGCGCCAGCTTGCTCCTAACCACCCCAGGCTGCCACCTGGAAAACCCAGACTACTCGTCGACGTCCACGAAGAAACCACCTTTGACTTCCGGGAAGTCCTCTGCTAGAATACAATAAAAATTCAACAAAGCAACAGTGAGTACAGGAGGCACTCGCAAGGTTACTAGAGCTATAGCTCGAATGAGGCTTTAGCAAGGCTTTATGGTAGTTGTTTTGCGGAAAGCTAGTTTTCTTTTAAAAGACCAACTTGGCAACGTCTATAAGAAGGTTTTGAAATGAGATAGAAATTGTAACTCTCTTCCGCTTCTGATCATTTCATCCACCAATCCAGCATCACAGCTGTCTACTCAAATTTTATTGTTCAGGTTCTCTATGATCTTATCGTCCATTCCCAAGCGTCCGTAACCGTGGACACGGCTTTTCGAAAAGATTAACCCTGCAGGGGTGTACTATTTTAACCACCAGTACCGTCCGGCTCCTTGCCTGATCATGCATGATCACATCCTCTTCCTGGGAGGCTGGCAGAGTGGGCGCGGTTACAACCTTTGGCTTGCATGAATCTATCCCGGGATCATTGGTGAAGCGTAGTCCAGGTTCAGTGCCTCCGACACCCTGGACCGAGGCCACCATCCTAAACACCACCGTCCTTGTTCGCAGCTCGTCCATCGTCTTCACGCACACGCAAATGGAAAGCTCAAACTAAAGGACCCCGGGCTAGACCCTCACAAGTTAGTTGGTCGATAGGGAGTCCATATGTCCCACCGATGGAAGCACGCTCAGTCTTGGTTCAAGAGGTAAAGAACTCGCTCCTAGGGGCGTGAGTGGGGCAAAACACCATCATTCACCGATGGCAACTCATCCACGCCAGTTAGCATTTTAATTGAAGACAACCGGTCTCCAACACATCCAGACATGATATAATATCTTCCAACCACGGTCCATTCATCAGACCCAAAGTACTCAACTAAGCATGGCTAAGCAATTAAATAGCATATAGCAGTATCTCGGGCCACACACAAGCTATGGATAATAGGAAGGGAAACAGGTATTGGTGTCCGGAACAAAATGCAACTACTAGGAGAGTATAGCCAAAACATTTGAATCGAATGCAATATTATGGTGGAGAAAATACTTGAGGGAAAACATAGGTCAAGAGTGATGCTCAAAGAAGTGGATTTACGCTTGCCTTGTTGAAAAGATAGAGGTAGGAATCGTCGAAGAAGTTTTGGTTGCACCTCAACTCCTCGATCTACCGAAGCACAAACAACCTCGGAAAGGAAACACAATAAAGAACAATTACAACAGGTGCAATGAACATTCATGATGACATGACATTTTAATGCAACTAAAAGATCATGGAAATGATCTTCATGTTAAATGTTTGCTCCCAAATAATTGTGCAGTATTTGGCAACACACATATTTACCTTAGTGGCATACTAATATTTACTACAAGACCAGCACCTAAGTAAATTGTCAACATGCATGAAAATGATGTTTTCTAGTAGTATTAGGTGTGATTAACATTTTGGTATAGTTTCCATAATTTTTGGGTGAAGAAAACAATAAATATGAATTATTTCTTACTGCTTTCATTTCTGCCATTTTTGGTAAACAATTTAAATAGAGGTATTTTCAGTTCCAAAAGCATGGAAAATACTTGAAAACATGTGGACAATGTTTCACTGAACATTTTGAGCTATTAAACATAATTTTCGGATCATTATTGAATTAGTTATGTCATTTTCTTTTTCCTTTTCTTTTCTGACCAGAACTGAAAATGGATGTTTTCTTGGTCCAAATTTATCCAACTGTGACCAAATAAAATACCATTGTGTAGAGTTTGTTAAGACAAAAATTTAGAGCTCAAGTTTGCTCAATTTGGGTTAACAGAACTCAAGTTATGAGTTTTTCAAGTTTCCATTTTTAATTCCCGTTTCTGTATTTAATTGTTTAGTCCAAAAAATATTACAGAAGCATGTTGAAATTTTTCTATAAACAGAAAGTGCTCAAGTTCCTGAATCTATAGAAATTTGAATCATTCAAATTGGAGCATGTATGAATATTCTATGGATTTTACAATTAAACATTTGAATCTGTTTTCAGGTTTTTAAGTCTATTCCTTTTACAGAAAACGGTCCGACACTTTTTCTCACCGAGTGGGGGCTAGCCCATGCTGCTGACCTGCGGGGCCTTGCCAACTGGACGCTGATTTGGCTGCAGCTGTCACTGACCGGTGGGACCGGTGTGTGGGAAAAATAACCAAAAAAGAGTTGAGTCATTGCCTCAAGTGGGGATCGAACCCGGGTCTCCGCAGTGAGGGCGCGCGTGCGGAACCATTGGGCTAGCTGCCCTGCCTTGCTACACTGCGGATCGGAAGAAATAAGATGTGAGGTCTCCGCGTTAACTGAATCCAAACGATCCAAGATCGTGGACGGAACTGAACCAGGAAGGGGACGCCGACGAACACGGCAGTACCGACTCCGACCATAGCCGGAAAACGGCGGCGTCTACAGCACTAAAACGACATGGGAAAAATAGCAGAATCGAACCGGGATCTCACCCTCGACGCGTGGGTGTACTCGGCGTGGACGGAGGAGGGCTGCAGCGGCGACGCGAGCTCGCCGGAGTTGTGCCGGCTGTGAAGAGAAAACGGACGGCGCGGGGGTTTGGAGGCATCTCGATTCGATTCCTCCCGCATGGAGGTAGAGGGAGGCGAGGCGCATCCTTTGCCCCACTTATATCTGTCCTGGACGCCTCCAATCGCCGGCGACGCCCGGCGGCCGCCATGGTTGGCTCGGCCATGGTGGGGAGAGGAAAGGGAGGCGCTAGGGTTAGGGTTTCAGGGAGACAGAGGAGAGAGGCGCTCGGGTGGGCTCTTATCCTCCGGGGGAGCGAGTCGATGCTCGACGTGTGGAGGGCGTCCATCGTGTGGCTCAACTCCTCCCTGCCATGGTCGTACATAAGGTACAGGAAGAAGATGATCATTTTGCACATAACCCCTTTGCTCTACTTTTCTCCCTTTTGTTTTCGTTTTTCTGCCTCTGTCTCTTTGCACGAATTAATTGGGGCACTTAGCCAACTCGAAAACTTATGAAACTTTGCAGTAAATTCTTATTTAACACAAAGAAGGCGTGGTAAAATTTTGAGATCATTTGGAGCAACTTTTCAGAACAAACTTGTTTTAGTTTCAGCTCTGCCATTAAAAGAAAACAATTAATTGAGGCTCTTAAATAATTCAAAACCTTGTGATACTTGGTGGAAAATTAGTATCTACCATAAGGAAGCACTGGTAGAAATTTTAGATCATTTTGACAAAGTTTGTAGAACAAACTTGAATTAATTTCAAATCTGCCAGAAAAGAAAATGATTTATTAAAAATGGTTAACCACTTCCAAAATTCATGGGCTCTTGCAATTACTCCTTATTTGTCATAAAGAGCCTATGGTACAAATTTCAAAGCAATTAGATAAATTTTGTAGAACAAACTTGTTTTACTTTTTGTTTATTGCTGTGAAGAAAATTGTTGTTTTCGGGGCTTTAATAAATTCAATTTTTGGTGCCCTCACTTGTGTGACCCTTATTTAACATAAGGAAATCTTGGTTAAGTTTTTAGCTCAATTTGTGAAAGTTTCCGAAAGTAACTTGGTTGAGTTTTCAGCTTCTGGCAATTCTGGCATTTTTCAAATAATAAAGCATTTGTTTTCTCCAACCAAACCTTGCCAAAATAAAGTGGAGGCTTGTAATAACAAGTTGACATACCCCACCACTTCTGTTTTGGAGTTTGTTAAGTTTTGAAAATAGTTGAATTCAAAATGGAGTGAGAAATTTTGAATGCCCTTTCCTTTTATTAACTTTTGGAATTTTTTTCAAAGTTTTCACAACTTCCATAAATCAATCTTGGAACTTCCTCAACAATTTGGAAGCTCACAAAATAGTTTTGTTTTGCCCTTTGAGCAAATTCAATTTAGTAGAAAAATTGCAAGGATGGAATTTGAACAATATGTTGAATATTTTTATGAGGGTGCTACCACCTCTTTAATTTGTTTTCAACATTTGTTTTACATTAACCTTAGAAATTCGTTAAGAACTTTGGTTTGAAAACAATTTGAAACCAATTTGAATGAAGCCAAAATTTGCATGCCTCTGTTTTTCTAAAATAATTGGAATTTTTATTATAGCTACCAAACTATCAATTTAATTCTTGGAACTTCCTTGACAAGTATGGAAGATCAAGAAATGGTTTTCTTTATGAGTGGATTTGTTTTTCTCCTAAGGCTTTGCAGCTTGCTTGATTTATTTTTAGCAATTCAATATGGATGCCATGATGCATGAGCAAATGCAAAAGTGAAAATTTTACCCAAATTTTGCAGTAGCTTTTCTGTAGCAGCCTAGGGCTGTTACAAACTACCCCACTTACAAGAATCTCGTCCCGAGATTCCTAGAGTAGAAAAGAGCGAGAGAGAGGACGAAGATCTACCCCACTTACAGGAAGCCTTCTTCTGCTCCAAGGATTTGTATAAGAACTTGCACAATAACATAGGAATTTGGAAACATGAACTTTGCACAAGTCCATAAGAACTGGAATATGAGCTTGGCACAATCCATAAGAATTGGAAAAATGAACTTTGCAGAAGACCATAGGCACTGAGGAAGGAAGCGAAACTACTTTGACACCGAGGGTTCAAGCAGGAGACCTACATTAATAAGCTTGAAGAACACCAACCATCGTTGCTGCTTGAGATTCAGCTCTGGTTAGGCGAGGGATTACATCATACATGGAGTGTATGAGCAGAGGTTTTTGAATGGTGATCAACGAGGGAATACTTCTAGATTCTCAAGGGATGGAGTATTAGGTCAGTCTCTCAAAAGAGGAGCAAGACAAACTTCCAGCGAAACCGACATGATTGAACACTCTAGAATTCTAGCACCATCTGGGACCTACGGTTGCAGACCTTATGTTAAACACAAGGAAGGAGGAACTACTCAGATGGAAAACATCCAAGCAATGAAAAGAAATGTGTTTCCAAACACAGAAATTTCTCCGGATCATGATGAGAGATACAGACCAACATGTAGTATACTAAAGGGAGAAACCAACCCCGTGAACCTAAAGATTTGAAGTAACAGATAAGCGACAAAACATTTAAATCAAATAAGGTACGATGACTCAGAGATAGAGCGATACCAGATAAGAAGTAAAAAGAATCCTAAGAGGGTTTTCGTAACTCATTTGTAGGTTAGAAATAGTTTTCACAAACACTAGACTCAACATCGACCAGTAGAAGGGTTTCCTACAGGCAGTCCTGCTCTGATACCAACTTGTAACGCCCCGACCTCGGAACTATGCAAAGTGCTGGATGTCACCGGTTACGATACCCGACTGAAGGTTACCAGGGTTACCATCCCCCAGGCTGAATCACATCAGCAGGCGCGGCTCGGTCATGGATCATCGGCCCACAACCCCTCAGTCATGACATAACGTCGGGCCCAACCAAGTTGCATAATAAAGAGATCAAGACTCGGAACAAACTGGCACATCACAGTCTCTATGACACAAAGCATATATATTTCAACTCTTAACAGAGAAAATATAGCAGAATACAATCAGAGGTCACGGACCCAACAATACAACAAGCGGAAGCAGGTATAGTTGTTCTAAACAACAAGAACCAAAATATGGCCTAAGAGGCCTGCAGATAAACAAGTCAGCGCCAGCTTGCTCCTAACCACCCCAGGCTGCCACCTGGAAAACCCAGACTACTCGTCGACGTCCACGAAGAAACCACCTTTGACTTCCGGGAAGTCCTCTGCTAGAATACAATAAAAATTCAACAAAGCAACAGTGAGTACAGGAGGCACTCGCAAGGTTACTAGAGCTATAGCTCGAATGAGGCTTTAGCAAGGCTTTATGGTAGTTGTTTTGCGGAAAGCTAGTTTTCTTTTAAAAGACCAACTTGGCAACGTCTATAAGAAGGTTTTGAAATGAGATAGAAATTGTAACTCTCTTCCGCTTCTGATCATTTCATCCACCAATCCAGCATCACAGCTGTCTACTCAAATTTTATTGTTCAGGTTCTCTATGATCTTATCGTCCATTCCCAAGCGTCCGTAACCGTGGACACGGCTTTTCGAAAAGATTAACCCTACAGGGGTGTACTATTTTAACCACCAGTACCGTCCGGCTCCTTGCCTGATCATGCATGATCACATCCTCTTCCTGGGAGGCTGGCAGAGTGGGCGCGGTTACAACCTTTGGCTTGCATGAATCTATCCCGGGATCATTGGTGAAGCGTAGTCCAGGTTCAGTGCCTCCGACACCCTGGACCGAGGCCACCATCCTAAACACCACCGTCCTTGTTCGCAGCTCGTCCATCGTCTTCACGCACACGCAAATGGAAAGCTCAAACTAAAGGACCCCGGGCTAGACCCTCACAAGTTAGTTGGTCGATAGGGAGTCCATATGTCCCACCGATGGAAGCACGCTCAGTCTTGGTTCAAGAGGTAAAGAACTCGCTCCTAGGGGCGTGAGTGGGGCAAAACACCATCATTCACCGATGGCAACTCATCCACGCCAGTTAGCATTTTAATTGAAGACAACCGGTCTCCAACACATCCAGACATGATATAATATCTTCCAACCACGGTCCATTCATCAGACCCAAAGTACTCAACTAAGCATGGCTAAGCAATTAAATAGCATATAGCAGTATCTCGGGCCACACACAAGCTATGGATAATAGGAAGGGAAACAGGTATTGGTGTCCGGAACAAAATGCAACTACTAGGAGAGTATAGCCAAAACATTTGAATCGAATGCAATATTATGGTGGAGAAAATACTTGAGGGAAAACATAGGTCAAGAGTGATGCTCAAAGAAGTGGATTTACGCTTGCCTTGTTGAAAAGATAGAGGTAGGAATCGTCGAAGAAGTTTTGGTTGCACCTCAACTCCTCGATCTACCGAAGCACAAACAACCTCGGAAAGGAAACACAATAAAGAACAATTACAACAGGTGCAATGAACATTCATGATGACATGACATTTTAATGCAACTAAAAGATCATGGAAATGATCTTCATGTTAAATGTTTGCTCCCAAATAATTGTGCAGTATTTGGCAACACACATATTTACCTTAGTGGCATACTAATATTTACTACAAGACCAGCACCTAAGTAAATTGTCAACATGCATGAAAATGATGTTTTCTAGTAGTATTAGGTGTGATTAACATTTTGGTATAGTTTCCATAATTTTTGGGTGAAGAAAACAATAAATATGAATTATTTCTTACTGCTTTCATTTCTGCCATTTTTGGTAAACAATTTAAATAGAGGTATTTTCAGTTCCAAAAGCATGGAAAATACTTGAAAACATGTGGACAATGTTTCACTGAACATTTTGAGCTATTAAACATAATTTTCGGATCATTATTGAATTAGTTATGTCATTTTCTTTTTCCTTTTCTTTTCTGACCAGAACTGAAAATGGATGTTTTCTTGGTCCAAATTTATCCAACTGTGACCAAATAAAATACCATTGTGTAGAGTTTGTTAAGAAAAAAATTTAGAGCTCAAGTTTGCTCAATTTGGGTTAACAGAACTCAAGTTATGAGTTTTTCAAGTTTCCATTTTTAATTCCCGTTTCTGTATTTAATTGTTTAGTCCAAAAAATATTACAGAAGCATGTTGAAATTTTTCTATAAACAGAAAGTGCTCAAGTTCCTGAATCTATAGAAATTTGAATCATTCAAATTGGAGCATGTATGAATATTCTATGGATTTTACAATTAAACATTTGAATCTGTTTTCAGGTTTTTAAGTCTATTCCTTTTACAGAAAACGGTCCGACACTTTTTCTCACCGAGTGGGGGCTAGCCCATGCTGCTGACCTGCGGGGCCTTGCCAACTGGACGCTGATTTGGCTGCATCTGTCACTGACCGGTGGGACCGGTGTGTGGGAAAAATAACCAAAAAAGAGTTGAGTCATTGCCTCAAGTGGGGATCGAACCCGGGTCTCCGCAGTGAGGGCGCGCGTGCGGAACCATTGGGCTAGCTGCCCTGCCTTGCTACACTGCGGATCGGAAGAAATAAGATGTGAGGTCTCCGCGTTAACTGAATCCAAACGATCCAAGATCGTGGACGGAACTGAACCAGGAAGGGGACGCCGACGAACACGGCAGTACCGACTCCGACCATAGCCGGAAAACGGCGGCGTCTACAGCACTAAAACGACATGGGAAAAATAGCAGAATCGAACCGGGATCTCACCCTCGACGCGTGGGTGTACTCGGCGTGGACGGAGGAGGGCTGCAGCGGCGACGCGAGCTCGCCGGAGTTGTGCCGGCTGTGAAGAGAAAACGGACGGCGCGGGGGTTTGGAGGCATCTCGATTCGATTCCTCCCGCATGGAGGTAGAGGGAGGCGAGGCGCATCCTTTGCCCCACTTATATCTGTCCTGGACGCCTCCAATCGCCGGCGACGCCCGGCGGCCGCCATGGTTGGCTCGGCCATGGTGGGGAGAGGAAAGGGAGGCGCTAGGGTTAGGGTTTCAGGGAGACAGAGGAGAGAGGCGCTCGGGTGGGCTCTTATCCTCCGGGGGAGCGAGTCGATGCTCGACGTGTGGAGGGCGTCCATCGTGTGGCTCAACTCCTCCCTGCCATGGTCGTACATAAGGTACAGGAAGAAGATGATCATTTTGCACATAACCCCTTTGCTCTACTTTTCTCCCTTTTGTTTTCGTTTTTCTGCCTCTGTCTCTTTGCACGAATTAATTGGGGCACTTAGCCAACTCGAAAACTTATGAAACTTTGCAGTAAATTCTTATTTAACACAAAGAAGGCGTGGTAAAATTTTGAGATCATTTGGAGCAACTTTTCAGAACAAACTTGTTTTAGTTTCAGCTCTGCCATTAAAAGAAAACAATTAATTGAGGCTCTTAAATAATTCAAAACCTTGTGATACTTGGTGGAAAATTAGTATCTACCATAAGGAAGCACTGGTAGAAATTTTAGATCATTTTGACAAAGTTTGTAGAACAAACTTGAATTAATTTCAAATCTGCCAGAAAAGAAAATGATTTATTAAAAATGGTTAACCACTTCCAAAATTCATGGGCTCTTGCAATTACTCCTTATTTGTCATAAAGAGCCTATGGTACAAATTTCAAAGCAATTAGATAAATTTTGTAGAACAAACTTGTTTTACTTTTTGTTTATTGCTGTGAAGAAAATTGTTGTTTTCGGGGCTTTAATAAATTCAATTTTTGGTGCCCTCACTTGTGTGACCCTTATTTAACATAAGGAAATCTTGGTTAAGTTTTTAGCTCAATTTGTGAAAGTTTCCGAAAGTAACTTGGTTGAGTTTTCAGCTTCTGGCAATTCTGGCATTTTTCAAATAATAAAGCATTTGTTTTCTCCAACCAAACCTTGCCAAAATAAAGTGGAGGCTTGTAATAACAAGTTGACATACCCCACCACTTCTGTTTTGGAGTTTGTTAAGTTTTGAAAATAGTTGAATTCAAAATGGAGTGAGAAATTTTGAATGCCCTTTCCTTTTATTAACTTTTGGAATTTTTTTCAAAGTTTTCACAACTTCCATAAATCAATCTTGGAACTTCCTCAACAATTTGGAAGCTCACAAAATAGTTTTGTTTTGCCCTTTGAGCAAATTCAATTTAGTAGAAAAATTGCAAGGATGGAATTTGAACAATATGTTGAATATTTTTATGAGGGTGCTACCACCTCTTTAATTTGTTTTCAACATTTGTTTTACATTAACCTTAGAAATTCGTTAAGAACTTTGGTTTGAAAACAATTTGAAACCAATTTGAATGAAGCCAAAATTTGCATGCCTCTGTTTTTCTAAAATAATTGGAATTTTTATTATAGCTACCAAACTATCAATTTAATTCTTGGAACTTCCTTGACAAGTATGGAAGATCAAGAAATGGTTTTCTTTATGAGTGGATTTGTTTTTCTCCTAAGGCTTTGCAGCTTGCTTGATTTATTTTTAGCAATTCAATATGGATGCCATGATGCATGAGCAAATGCAAAAGTGAAAATTTTACCCAAATTTTGCAGTAGCTTTTCTGTAGCAGCCTAGGGCTGTTACAATGCTACACTAAGAGAAAGGATGCAATAGCATGGAAAGGTAAATGCTTAAGAACAAAACTAAAGCATAAAACAAATTCCCTTAAACCCTCTAAATTTCTCCCCATTGGCATCCATTGCCGAAATGGGAAAAAAGATTAGAAGGCCAATATAGTAAGGCCAATATATTAGAAGAATATTGAATGGGAGGAAATTGTACATCTATTTTATTCTAAATTCTATCCTCCAAGTGAAATACATCGAGATCAGAATTATATATATAAATTTTGGCCTCATGACGGAGAGAGTATTGCCCAAGCATGGGGGAGATTGAAGTTACTGATTCTCAAATGCCCCATTCATGAGCTCCGCAGTAATATTGTTATTAATAATTTCTATGCAAGGCTTCCTCTTCATGATAATGATTTATTGGATGTTTCTTGTTTTGGATCATTTACATGTATGAAGGATGAAGATAAATGGGATATTCTTGACCGTATTCAAGAAAACACTGAAGCATGGGAGAATGACAAAGGTAGAAAGTCAGGTATAAATTATGACTATGAATGCATTAAAACCTTTATGTCATCTGAGGATTTTCATAATGTTAGTGTTGTTTATGGTCTTGATTCTCAAGTTGTTGCAAACTTATATAAGGCTTTTGCTTCTTACATTGATATTCCTAACAAGGAATGGGATAAATACCATGCACCTTATAAAGATACTATTAATTGTGTTCCTGATAGAGATATAGAAGTTCATACTGTTGATTCTATTGTGCCTGAACCTTATATTGAGAAAAAGCCTTTCCCTGCTAAGGTAAAAGAACACTCTATGTTAGCTAGATTGATTAATAAAAGTGCAAGGAAACTTGTAGAACCTGAGGAACAAATAACTGTAGAACCTACAGTAGCAATAGTAAAGGACATTGTTTCTGAAAATGTAGAAGATGGACACATTATATTTTGTGAAGATGCTTCTAATATTGTCTCTCATCCTAGTAAATATAGGAAACCTAGTGTTCCTGTGCTATCTGTTAGGATAGGTGATCATTGCTATTATGGTTTATGTGGTATTGGTGCTAGTTCTAGTGTTATTCCTTATGAGCTGTATAAAGAAATCATGCATGAAATTGGTTCTTGTGAACTTGAAGACATTGATGTGATTATTCAACTTGCTAATAGTGAAACTATTTCTCCAATTGGTATTGTTAGAGATGTGGAGGTCTTATGTGGTAAAACTAAATGTCCTGCTGATTTTTTAGTACTAGGCACTTCTGCTATCATATTTGGTAGACCTTTCTTAAATACTTGTCCTATCATATTTGTTATACCTTTCTTAAATACTTGTGGTGCTGTTATAGATTGTAAAAAGGAGAAAATCCTTACAAAGTTTGATGGATAATCTTATGAATTTAATTTCTCCAAATTTGCTAAAACGCCCTATGAAGCTGAATTACCTAATGAAAATTATAGAGTTGAACTGTTGGCTGCTATTGCTCTTGCTCCTAACAATCATTTGCAGCAATACATGGAAGACCACGAAAGTGATGTCTTTATAGAAGAAAGGAATGCAATTGATGAGATTTTCCTACATCAGCCAGCAATGCTGAAACATAATTTACATGTGGAAGACTTGGGTACAACATTACCACCCTAGGAAGATCCTGTTTTTGATTTAAAGCCTTTGCCTGATAATCTTAAATATGCTCATATTGATGATAAGAAATTATATCCGTTTATTATTAGTTATCAACTTTTTGAAAAAGAAGAGGAGAGATTATTGGGGATATTGAAGAAAATAGAGGTGCTATTGGTTATACTCTTGATGATCTAAAGGGGATTTCTCCTGCTACATGTCATCATGCTACTAAAATTGAGCCTGATGCAAAGCCTGTTGTTGAACATCAACGCCGTTTAAATTCTAAGATGAACGATGTGGTAAGAAATGAGGTATTTAAACTCCTTGCTGCTGGCATTATTTATCCTATTGCTTATAGTAGATGGTTTAGTCATGTGCATTGTGTCCCTAAGAAAGGAGGGATGACTGTTGTGCCAAATTAAAATAATGAACTCATTCCTCAAAGAGGAGTGATTGGTTATAGGATGTGCATTGATTTTAGGAAGGTTAACAAAGTCACTAAGAAAGATCATTATCCTTTTCCTTTTATTGATCAAATGTTAGAAAGGTTGTCTAAGAAAACTCACTTATGCTTTCTTGATGGTTATTCTGGGTTTTCTCAAATTGCTGTTAAAAAGCTTGATCAAGAGAAAACAAGTTTCACTTGTCCTTATTGAACCTATGCTTATAGACGTATGCCTTTTGGTTTATGTAATGCTCCTGCAACTTTTCAAAGATGCATGTCTGCTATCTTTCATGGTTTTTGTGAATAAATTGTGGAAGTTTTCATGGATGATTTCTCCGTCTATGGAACTTCTTTTGATAATTTTTTGCAGAATCTTGATAAAGTTTTGTAGAGATGTGAGGAGACTAATCTTGTTCTTAACTGGGAGAAATGCCATTTTATGGTTAATGAAGGAATTGTTCTTGGACATAATTTTTTTGAAAGAGGTATTGAAGTTGATAGAGCTAAAGTTGAAGCTATTGAGAAAATGCCCTATCCCAGGGATGTCAAAGGTATTCGTAGTATTCTTGGTCATGCTTGTTTCTATAGAAGGTTTATTAAAAATTTCTCTAAAATATCAAAGCCTCTTACTAATATTCTTCAAAAGGATGTACCTTTTGTTTTTGATGAAGATTTTAGAGAAGCTTTTGAAATTTTAAAGAAGGCTTTAATATCTTCCCCTATTGTTCAACCACCTGATTGGAATTTACCGTTTGATGCTAGTGACTATGCTGTAGGTGTTGTTCAAGTACAACAGATAGATAAGAAGTTAAATGTTATTCATTATGATAGTAAAACTCTTGATGCTGCTCAGAAGAATTATGCTACCACTGAAAAAGAATTCCTAGATATAGTTTTTGCTTGTGGTAAATTTAGGCAGTATATTGTTGATTCTAAAGTTACTATTTATACTAATCATGCTGCTATTAAGTACCTAATGGAAAAGAAAGATGCTAAGCCTAGGCTTATTAGACGGGTGCTTATTTTGCAAGAATTTGATTTACATATTGTGGATAGGAAGGGTGCTAAAAATCCGGTTGCTGATAATCTGTCTAGATTGGAAAATATCTCTGTTGACCCTATTCCTGTTAATGATAGTTTTCCTAATGAACAGTTAGCTGCAATAAAAGTGAGATCTCAAGAGAGTCCATGGTATGCTGATTACGCCAACTTTATTGTTCCAAAGTATTTTCCTCCTACCCTTACAACTCAGCAAAGAAGAAAATTCTTCTATGATTTGAGGCATTATTTTTGGGATGAACCACACTTATATAAAGAAGGTGTTGATGGTATTATGCGAAGATGTGTTCCTGAAAATGAACAACGAGAGATATTGAGAAAATGTCATAGTAGTGCTTATGGAGGACATCACGCTGGATATAGAACCGCACATATGGGTCTACAATCAGGTTTTTATTGGCCTACTCTCTTTAAAGATGCTAGAAAAATTGTTTTATCTTGTGATCAATGTGAAAGGGTTGGAAATATTTCTAGATGTAATGAAATGCCTATCAATTATTCTCTTGTTATTGAACCATTTGATTGTTGGGGTTTTGACTTTATGGGTCCTTTCCCTCCTTCACAAGGCTACACTCATATTCTTGTTGTTGTTGACTATGTTACTCAATGGGTAGAAGCTATACCCACTAAAAGTGCTGATGGTGAAACCTCATTAAAAATGCTTAAAGACATTATTTTCCCTAGGTTTGGTGTACCTAGATATCTTATGACAGATGGGGGTTCTCATTTTATTCATGGTGGTTTTAGTAAAACCCTTGCTAAATATGATGTTAATCATAGAATTGCCTCACCCTATCATCCTCAAACTAGTGGGAAAGTAGAATTATCAAATAGAGAGATCAAATATATCTTGCAAAAGACTGTTAACAAATCTAGAAAAAATTGGGCTAAGAAATTAAATGATGCTTTGTGGGCTTATAGAACTGCTTATAAAAACCCCATGGGCATGTCTCCTTATAAAATGGTTTATGGAAAAGCTTGTCACTTGCCTCTAGAATTAGAACACAAAGATTATTGGGCAGTGAAAGACCTAAATAGAGATTTTAAACTAGCTGGTGAGAAAAGGTTGCTTGACTTAAGTTCTTTAGATGAATGGATGAGTGAAGCATACGAAAATGCTAAGCTCTTAAAGGAGAAAGTTAAAAGGTGGCATGATAAGAGAATTATTAAAAGAGAATTTCATGTTGGTGAAAAAGTGCTATTATATAGGTCTCGTCTCAGATTTTTTGCAGGAAAATTACTCTCGAGATGGGAAGGACCTTTTGTTATTAAAGAGGTATATCGTTCGGGGGCAATTAAAATTGTTTCCCTTGAAGACAACTCCTCACAAGTGGTGAATGGCCAAAGACTCAAGAATTATATTTCTGGAGATCCTTATAATGAAAATGTTGATTGTATTCAAGCCATGATCTCGGAGGAGTTTATTAAGAAGCATATTTTAGAGACCGCGGAGTCAGTTTTCGAATAGGATTCACTTTTGGTAAGAAAACGTTCGTGAAACATCTTCCAACGTTTATTTTAACTGTTTTTGGAAAATATGAAAAATTATGAGTTGGAAACGAGGCAAAGACGGATCCCGGAGGCTCCACACCATAGGGTGGCGCGGGCCCACCCCTGGCCACGCCAACCCATGGTGTGGGCGCCCCATAGCCCCTCTCCGACTCGTTTTCGACATGGACTTCCCTTTCGTTATGAAACTTTCTGCTATATAATCCCCTGGATCCCCCAAGGTCCGTATATCGTTTTCTCTTCGTGTTTCTGTTTCGAGCTGTTTCTCCCAGGATCTGTTTACAGTTTTAGAAGCGTCATGGCCTCCGCGAACAACAACAAGGGGAAGGATCCAATGGAAGATGATCTCCAAAGTCCCAAGCGCAAGAACGTGGATCAAGACGTCGATAAAGAAGCAAAGAGGACATCATCAAGTAGTGTTTATTCTTATAGTGTGTAGGGACCAAGACCGTCAGTCCCGGGCCTCAGTCCCGTTCCTGGAGTAGAGGAATATCTTCGAATTGTACATGAGTTTTGTGAACATTATCGAGCTTTGAGGACGGAGGTAGAGATTCTTCAAGAGGAAAACAACAGGTTTCGTGAGATGCTACAACGTTACCACGCCTTGCTTGAGAAGAGTATATCACAACCACCTCCGAAGAATTAATTTGTCATTGGGTTTGGAATCCCCTCGGCTTGTTCCAAGCTTGGGGGGCAGTGCCGCGGTATCACATCACTATCTTTCATCTTTAGTTTTTTTAGTAGAGTCATATCATGAGTATAGAAGTTATCATATAGGATGGTTTGCAGTATGGAAGTGTCTCTCCCTAGTTGGTTATCTTTGTATCCGTTTATGTGAGTTGTCGGTTTGAAATATTAATGAGAAGTTTCATCATTTACATTCTGCACACATCATTCTTAGTTTTCAATTTCTGTCATGTGGTTGAGCTTGCTATTAGTATTTGGTATCACTCTAGAGATCATCAAGTTAATCTAGTTGCTTTGGCAACTTAGCTTGGGTCAGCAGAAATAATAATTTGAGATGCTAGTTTAAGAAAGAGGAATTTGCCTATTAGCTCGTAAACTTAGTATTCACAAGTTATGATCGCTTTCAATGAAGATTTCATGATTGGTTTCATCATATATGTTTTTTTTTTCCTCAACTCTTATGCTTGCTACCCAACCTTGCTAGCCAAAAACCCTGTACTGAGAGGGAATGCTTCTTGTGCATCCAAAACCTAGCCATTCTATACACCATACCTACCTACACGTGGTATTTAACTACCACTCCAAGTAAATTGCTCATGTGCTACCTTTAAAACTTTCAACATTATTCCTGTTTTCCGCCCCTGTTTTAGCTCATGAGGACGTAAATAGAGAATCTTTATATCACTTGTTGATTGGACTTCAAACACCTGGATTAGTGGCTTCATCCGCTTATCCAAGTGCTAGAAGAGCTGGCAGCGGGCTGCCCAGCCTCAAAGCTAATACAAAAATTCTCTTTACTATTTTTGCCCCTGATTTATCAGTCAAAGCATAATCGTGTAAACAAAAGAGAATGAGGGATGACCTTCTACACCAGTTGCGTCCCTCATATGGGAGCCTCTCTTATGAAGTCTAGTTGGCTTGTGACGTACTGTATTGTCTGTTTACCATTCGTTGACATACGCATACACCTCTCTTAAAAATATTTTCAATACCTCTGTTTAATAAAATAAAATCTATAGCACATGAGTGATCCATGCTTCCCTCTGCAAAGGGCCCTTCTTTTACTTTCATGTTGAGTCAGTATACCCATTTCTCTCTGTCTCCAGCAAGCATTTGAGTTGTTGTGATCTCACCATATATATGTTGATTTATTCAATCATGTTTTCTATCCTTATTTGTTCAGCACATGCTTTATTATCTGAATGAATATTACTTTGAAAAGCTATGAATCATTGTAAAAGAATAGCTATAATTAAACATGTTAAGCTCTACAAAATGAGCCTTATTATAAATACTTCACCTAAGATAAGCAGGATATCATTAAATGTTCTCTGACCAAGAATGAAGTTTGCCATTACCAATTTTGATTCTCTCTTTTGCATCTTTGTTTGTGACTTCCATTACTCGTTTCAAGTTAGGTTATATGAGAGGAAGTTTCTGTCTATAATGATTGGTGCATAGATAGATGTGATGCTAATTATCCGTATTTTATTTATCGACTCTTCACTCCATAAACCCGTGGTCATGTTTTCTGAGTTCAGTTTCACTTAGGGACAAGCGAGGTCTAAGCTTGGGGGGAGTTGATACGTCCATTTTGCATCACTATTTTATATCATAATTTTCTGTTATTCATCAATATATTTCATGTTATGATGCATATCTTATGTTATTTTATCTTATTTTGCATGTTTTATAATTTTTGGAGAATGAACATCGGAACCAGGAATCTGATGGAAAAAGCACCGTCGGGATTCCATATTTCAGAAGCTCAGAAGAACAAGTGGGACACCGGGGGTGTCCTAAAAGCCCAAAGGAAGAACACATCCATAAGGAGAGCTAGAGGGGGGCCACCATGGCCCCACACCATAGGGTGGCGCGGCCCTCCTTGGCCGCGGCACCTATAGGTGCGGCCACCCTGGCCCACCTCTAGGGGATATTTTTTTGCGTGATTTTCCCCCAGGAAACCCGAAGCCTCATTCCATCGCCGAATAATTACTCCGCCGCCGCCTAGGGGCGGAAAACACCCAAGAGAGAAAAGCTCTCTGGCTGGGAGAAATCTGCCGGGGAAATTCCTCTCCAGAGAGGGGAAATCACCACCATCGTCATTGTCATCACTCCGGGCATCATCGAGATTGTCATCATCATCATCATCACCACCAACACCAGCACGCTCATCATCCACCTTCATCCCGCTGTAAAAATTAGGTGCCTCTATCGTTGTTTTGCATTAGATCTCTCCCGGTGTGGATTACTTGTTAGTAGTTGATGCTTGTGAGATTTATCGGTGTTTGCACTTTATGACCAGATTTTTATCATCCACTATATCATCTCTGATCATGATCCATATGATGTCTTGTGAGTAGTTCGTGTTGTTCTTGAGGACATGGGAGAAGTCAAGTTGTTAGTAGTGAAGTAATGTTGAGTAATATTTAATGTTTGGTATTTAAGTTGTGGTGTTATTCTTCTAGTGGTGTAATGTGAACGTCGACTACATGATACTTCACCATTTATGGGACTAGGGGAATGCATCATGTATTTGGCTAGTAATTGTGGGTTTGCCGGAGTGACAGAAACCTAAACCCCCATTAGAAAACCATTACACGAGGGAGCGTAGGATCCCGGTGTTTAAAGTTGTGGTTAGATTTATTTCTTAATTACGTTCTTGTAGTTGCGGATGCTTGCAAGGGGTATACTCACAAGTATGTATTATTCTTGGATGGGACGGTACATTAGCATAGGTTCACCCACACAACACTTATCAAAACACCAAAATTATTCAACTGCATGGAACAAAAGCACTTGACAGAAACCTCCCGTGCGTCCTCGAGAACGTTTGGTAATCATAAGTAAACTCACCAGCTTGTCCTTTGCTGAAGAAAGGATTGGGACACTTGCCGCAATTATTACTACTGCATTTTATTTACTGGCACTTTATTTATCCGCAATATAAAAAACCCCTACAAATCTATTTTCCAGTATTTACAGTTATTCCTTCATCGAAACGGCTTGTCAACACCTTCTGCTTCTCGTTGGGTTTGACACACTTATTTATCGAAAGTACTACGATACACCCCCTATACTTGTGAGTCATCACATGCATCCTGTATGTGCAGAGAGAGAGAGAGAGATGGAGGGAGGGAGCGAGAGAGAGGGAGAGAGGGAGGGGAGAGATAAATAGAGAGAGAAAAAACATTAATTAACGCAAGATCCCAGATAAAATACAAGTAAATCCAATAATATCACAAAGTTGTACATGTGAATGGAAAATTATAGGAGCACACCCGCATTTGCCAACCGCCGCGCCCTCACGGGCGTCGTCACTTCGCAACCCCATCGCGCCGAAGTGCCGCCCCCTCATCGCATGCGAACCGAAATCAAGGAGTGTTGCCGATGTCATACCTCATCGCGAGCACACATCCAACCATCTCCTCCGACGAATGCGAGCAGGCGCACCAGCAGCCAGGGCACATTCCGGGATAGGTGAGGCTGGATCTTAGAGATCCGGCACGGGAGATCTCGACGCGGTGCTGCACGCGGTGATGGGCAGTGTTGGCGTCGGTGGAGATGAGGAGCGTTATCTGTCATACTCTAGGGGGGATGGTACGACAGAGCCGACACACCGGAAAAGGATGGGCGACAAAGGTGCACCAGAAAATATGAGGAGTTTCTCCGCCCGCTTCTCCGATATGGGATCCACAATGTGAGCGTCTCCAAGGGATGGAGCCGACATTCGTTGTGGAGGCATGAAATCGGGGTGGAGAAGTACATAGGGACGAGCGATGACGGGATAGGAGAACGTATTTGGCGGCGGCCTAGGGCATCACCACAGGTATCGAGATAGAAGAGACGAGCATCGTATGCGTGGCGTGGTTCTGGGCTGGTTTTCATTGCTCGGTTGGACAAGTGGTAAGGACAACGGGCTAGACATCGTACGATAGAGATTGATCGAGCTGGTCATCGTACGACAAAGAAAGAGATCGAGCGGACGATGGTCTCTGACTTACCAATGTACAAAGTGACATTTCCTTACTACTAGTTGAGTGCCCGTGCGTTGCTACGCGCTATAACTATGCACGCTAGTATTGAGTTCAATTATGTATGTCTCTAAAAAGAATATTTCTCCCAAGAATAAAAAAATGTTCTCTTGTAGATTAATAAATTATTTCCCGCTACACGATGTTCAAAATTTTATTTAGCTATTAAATTTATATAAAAGGCAGCCCGGTGCAGTAGCTCCCGCTTCCACAGGGTCCGACCATTCTGGGTCTTTAGTAATAAAACATTAGGAAAACCTATCAATAAAATTTACTTTTCAAAGATCTCAGTATTAAATTTCATTAATCGAATGGGATGATAAGAGAAATTAAAATGCACCTCAAGGTAAGTTGTTGCATCATTCGGTTATCAGCCGCATCGAGGATAATTTATCAATGATATTTACACCATCGTACATAAATATTGCTGGCTAGAATTTATTTCCAGAGAAAGACTCATAGTGAACTTCTTTGGAAACAATGTAGGAACTACGTTTGATGGCTCAGTCATTCAATGTTGACAGGAGTGGCGAAGCTAAAAAATTTTGGTCATTGGGTTCCCCACATTGTATGCAAATATAGACAAGTTAGTAATTTGGAGCAAATTAATAGTAACTACACATGATTAGCGTAATTTCATTGGGTTCAGCTCAACCCAATGTTTATATGTTGGCTCCGCCATGGGAAACATGCCGATGTAAAGCATAAGCTTGTTGACCCCGGGACCTCATAGTATTTAGATTAGTCACTTTATTTTCATCGATTTGTGTTGTTTTGAGGGGAAATGATTGTAAAAGGATGTCACCATTTCCCATTTTATTGTAAAATACTGACAAAACTTATGCTGGCTATTCTAGTTTGTCAAAGGAAATCTGACATTCTTAGACTCTATTATGTGTGCTTGTTTCTTCTTAAAGTTATATATGAGGAGGTAGGATGGAAATACACCGAAGTATGAAACACACATATTTCGAGTGAGGGAGTTAGATCTACTAAAAAACTTGAAAATGTAGAGCATGCATTTTGTATGCGCAGAGAGAGAGAGAGAGAGAGGGAGGGAGGGAGCGAGAGACAGAGGGAGAGAGGGAGGGAGGGGGGAGAGATAGATAGATAGAGATAGAGAGAGAGAGAATACATTAATTAATTCAAGATCTAAGAGAAAATACAAGTAACTCCAATAATATCAAAGAATTGTACATGTGAATGGAAAATTATAGGAGCACACCTGCATTTGCCAACCGCCGGCCCCCGCCGGGCGTCGTCACTGCGCAACACCATCGCGCTGAAGCGCCGCCCCCTCATCGCATGCGAACCGAAATAAAGGAGTGTTGCCGCTGCCATACCTCATCGCGTGCACGCATCCAACCATCTCCTCCGACGAATGCGAGCACGCACACCAGCAGCCAGGGCACATTCCGGGACAGGTGAGGCTGGATCTTGGAGATCCGGCATGGGAGATCTCGACACGGTGCTGCACACGGTGGTGGGCAGTGTTGGCGTCGGTGGAGATGAGGAGCGTTGTCTATCATATTCTAGGGGGAATGATACAACAGAGCCGACACACCGGAAAAGGATGGGCGACAAAGGCGCGCCAGAAAATATGAGGAGTTGCTCTGTCCGCTTCTCCGATATGGGATCCACAATGTGAGCGTCTCCAAGGGATGGAGCCGGCGGTCGTTATGGCGTCATGATATCGGGTTGGAGAAGTCCGTAGGGATGAGCGAAGACGGGATAGGAGAACGGATTTGGCAGCGGCCTAGGGCATCACCACGGTTATCGAGATAGAAGAGACGAGCAGCGTATGCGTGGCTTGGTTCTGGGCTGGTTTTCTTTGCTCAGCTGGACAAGAGGTAAGGACAATGGGATAGACATCGTACGATAGAGATTGATCGAGCTGGTCATCGTACGACACCGAAAGAGATCGAGCGGACGATGGTCTTGGACGTACCAACGTATAAAGTGCCATTTCCTTACTACTAGTTGAGTGCCTGTGCGTTGCGACAGCGCTATAACTATACACGCTAGTATTAAGTTCAATTATGTATGTCTCTAAAAATAATATTTATTAACAACATATGCCTATTTAGAGGTGCTCTTATCACTCCCAAGAATAAAAAAATGTTCTCTTGTAGATTAATAAATTATTTCCTGAATATAAACTATGTTCAAAATTTTATTTAGCTATTAAATTTATATAAAGGCAGCCCGGCGCAGTAGCTCCCGCTTGCACAGGGTATGGGTAGGGGTCCGACCATTTTTGGTCTTTAGTAATAAAACATTATGAAAACTTAACAATAAAATTTACGTTTTAAAGATCTCGGTATTAAATTTCATTAATCGAATCAGATGATAAGAGAAATTAAAATGCACCTTAAGTAAGTTGTTGCATCATTCAGTTATCAGCCGCATCGAGGATAATTTATAAATGATATTTACACCATCATAAATAAATATTGCTGGCTAGATTTATTTCCAGAGAAGACTCACAGTGAACTTCTTTGGAAACATGTCGCACCCGGACTTTTATAGGATACTCACGGGGCGGCTAAACAGTAGATGATTGGATTACGGGGCCTACCTGCACCCGCACCTCTTACGAGTAGGCCAACACGTATACGTGTGACAACCAACCTCTACTATTCATCGTCGGCGCAAACCATCCCATAGAAATCTGACTAGTTCCATTGACGTACTTCATACCATACACACATGGTACGTCAACGGCGTTTTAACAAGTGATATCACAACAGATCTCTAAGACACAAAGAAATAGAAATAAGTGGCAAATAGCTCTCACTAGAGCAGAGATAGCAAATACAATCATGCAGAGAAAACATGTCCCAACAATTCATCATTACATCACAGCGGAAGCATCCAAAGTGTCTCAGTACAGACAAGATCCAAATAGGCCTAAGAGGCCGAAAACGAAAAGGAAACGGAGCCCATCCACGAAGTCTCGGATCCTGCCCGGGTCCGCTATCTACTCGTCAACAGACTCGTCATACTCCACGTAGTAGCCACCATGGGGATCCTCGGAAACGTAGTCTGCAGAACACGCAGCCCCAAAGGGTTCAGTACAGACGAGTACTGGCAAGCAAGACTCACAAGATACCAAGGTGTACCCGGCAACACCAAGTACAGATGCTTTGGGTTCAATGGAATAATAGGTGATACAAAAGTATGGCAGCTGTAACATCCCAAGTATGAAAACTCATTTAGAATGTTTGCTTTTTGTTAAATTATGTTTTGCATCATGTCATCATAATCATTGGATTTGTTTTGCATTTGTTTTCAGTTGATTTCATTTGTTTTCCCTTGTTTTCTATTTGAAATTCAAACCAATTTTCAAATTCTTGTTCATACTTGTTCTGTTACAATTCACATGAAAATTACAAAACAATCCAATCAATTGTTTCCATTTAACTATAAAGTTCAAACTATTAAATTGCTTAAGTTTCAATAATTTAATTATACCAAATTCACTCATTTTTCCTTTGAATTTTTAAAACAGCAACAAGTTTCAAATTTTGAAAAACCAACAATGGCATAATTGAGTTTCTGTGATAACTAACCTATAAAAAATATCACAAAATTTAAAACCCCCAAACACCTATTCTTTTTCTTCCTTTTCTTTTTCTGTAAAAAAAAATAGAATCAGTAAAAAAATAAAAAAGGAAAACGCACAGAGGGGGAGGCAGGCCAGTGGGCTGAGCCCAGCCCACCAGCACAGCCTGGTACCCCTCCCCCTCGTCCCTTACCTGTACGGAAGCTCATACGAGCTGCCCACATCGGCATCGGCGTCGATGGGACGGCCACGAGCACCGTCCCCTCCTCCATATAACCCTAGCCCCGAGCAGCTCCTTCCCTAGCCCTAGTCCTCCCTCCTTTCTCCCTCTCGCCGCCGTCGCCTGGTTTTTCCTCTCTCTCTCTCTCTCTCTCTCTCTCTGCACCACCTCCTCCCTCTGAACCCGCCACCGCACACCACCACCGTACTGAAACCTCGACGATCGCCGCCGTCATGGTTCTCCTCCCCTCTGGCTAGCCACGGGGACGAACTCCCGTAGCTCCCTCTTCCTCCTCGACACGGCCACGGGACCAGGGAGCATCTGGATCACCGCCACCGTCTTCAACTCCGTCGCCGGCCATCCACCACCGCAACACAGCACCGTCCTCTCCTTCTTCCTCCCTCCCGGTGAGCACATCGTCTCCTCCTCCTTCCCTCTCTGCTCCCGCGCATCAGGAGCACGAGCACGCACACCTCCCTTGCACGCAACGCAAACGAGCAGCACGGCGAGCAGATCATCGCCGGTGACCACCACCCTCCACTGTCGAATTCAGTTAACTGAATTTCAGATTCAGTTAGCCCCGCTAACTGAACCTTATCCTCCCTCGCGCTCCTATGCTGTCAACAAACGCGCAACATCACAGTGGCACCCGCACTGCACGCACACGCCGCGGCGCGGGTTCGAGCCCCCCCCCCCCCCGCGCGCAACCTTTTTAGGGATTAAATCCCCTCGCCCAGGCCCACCTGTCTGTGGCGCTGCGAGCCCACTCAGCACGCACACGCTGCCACCTAAGCGCCACGGTGGCCAGGGCCCGCTGGCAGTGGCCCAGGTTGGGTCACTGCGGGGTGGAATTCGTTCTGCCCCTTTTCTTTTTCAATTTAAGTCCCTGTTATTTACAGAATAGTCCCTGATTTCAAAATACAAATAACTTTTGAATTTCAAATCCAAATAATATAAATAAAATATGTATCCTGAACCAAATTTAATTCTCTACCTGTTTAAGTCATTTGTTTTCTCTTTTGAACATTTCAAAGTGTTTCCAATTTCAAATTCAAACAACTCCTTTTAAATTTGGGTAATTTCATAACTAATTCAAACTTAATTTAAATGTCACATATTAAATATGTTTTCCATACTAAATTAAACCCTCTTTCCACATATAAACTTTGTTTCATGTTTTGAATAATTAAAATTGGTTAAATAATTTAAACCTTGTTTAAATCATTTAATATTGCTAAATTCATAACTTGGTCAAATTAATTTCTTTTTGAACATATAAAATGTGTTTTCAAACCAGAAAAACATAATCTTTTCAAATATGAATTTCATTTAATGTTTTGAACAAATAAAATTCAAATAATATTAATACTTGAATTAAATTCATTTAAATCTTGTTTAAACTTGTTTAATTCATAAGTAATTCATTTTATTTCCTTTCTCAACAAATGAAACATGTATTCCACCTAAAATTTTGTGTTCTTTCCAAATATGAATTTTGTTAACTATTATGAGCAATTAAAATTGGTGAAAACAACAAATGCTTGTGTAACTCCTTTAAGAAACCAAAATTTCATAACTTAATAAATAAATTCCCAAACTTGGTAAACAACATATCAAATTGAAGCTATTGTCGTTTCCTTTTTGTTTTCATCATCCATGCATCATGCTCATCAACTTTCACATGATGGTTATTCGTAGACCATTTAATTCAACTTTAATTCCTGGGCTTTTCCTTATGCAATCCAAATTGCATATGGGCCCATTTAATTATGTTACCATGTCCATTAGCTTATCTTTGATGCATCAATTAAATTGTCATGCATCATCCCATGTTTGTGCATTATGCCATGTTATTGATTGTTCGTCTCTCTTCGTTGTTTGTTTGCTTCTTCTCGATTAGACGACGACGTTGAGACAGACGAGGTTTACGACACTACTTCTGAGGAGTTAGCTCAGTACCAGGCTACTGAGTTTGCAGGAAAGTATTCACTCACATGAACCATTGTGTTCCTTTCCACACTGGATACCAATACTTTCCGTTGTCTATTTCTGCTAGCCCTATGAATCGTTGCTTGTGGCCCGATCCTATCACATGTTATCATATAACCCTGATATTGCCTCACCTCCACACCTAAAACCCTGTTGCTTGTTTCCTGTGTCATACTAGCATGCTTAGGGTTGCTTGTGCTCGAGTCTGATGTCCGTTACTTCTTTTACCATATTTATTATGTTCTATGGGCTCGATGTTTAAACAACAACCTGTTAATGTTATGGGTAATAATAATTTGATGATAAGGCACCGACAGGAGGCCCGGCGTGGTTTTGAGGCCTGCTAGTGTCGACCCTAATTAGGAAAAGGGTCTTGTCTACTGATCCATGATGAGCGCACTAACCGCATGTGGGAAGCGTGTATGGGCGCCCCCCTCAATTTGATTCGATTCGCATCTCATCCAAATCGCCACACTTAGTTCGGGCTTTCCATTTGATGCATGCATATGCAGGTGCGAACCCGAGGACAGGGTGGAACTTTTGTAGTCGGCATTTAGGGCGGCGTGGTTTTCCAGTGCTATGACGGTCCCCCTTTTCTTCGTGGGGGCTCGATTAGCCGCGCACGCACAACACGTGGTGCTTTGGGATTGATGCGAAGAAGAGTTGGGTTGGGTTGAGTGCCCCGCTTGGTGGAAGGCATTCCATCTGGCGGGTTATTCTTACGTGTACGGCCAAATTGGTGCATCCCTGCAAGGTTAAATCTTCTCGAGAAGCCGTGGTGTCCGCGGTTATGGATGACTTGGTGAAAGTGCTGGCTAACAAGTACTCAGACAACTTAAACCTAACTATAATAACTTGACTAGTAATATAGATTACTTCCACCATAAGAATGATGTCACCCTAATCAACAGTGTGAGTTATCCTTGGGTTGCTTCCTTAGTAGGGGGTAACATTGGATGGGTTTTGTTTGGTGGTTAGTAATAGTTGTTTACGATACGCGATCTTATCTCTTTCTGTTAGCCGGATGTTCTAGCGTGTCTCTGTAGTTGGTTACTGCAGCCCGTTGCCGTGCTTTTGTATCACCTATTCTTCCGTTGAACCCAGAGCATCTGTACCTGGTGTTGTCGGGTACACTTTGGTGAATTGTGAGTCTTGCTTGCCAATACTTGTCTGTACTGACCCCTATGGGGCTGCGTGTTCTGAAGACTACGGTTCCGAGGATCCCCATGGAGGCTACTACGTGGAGTACGACGAGGCTGTTGATGAGTAGATAGCGGACCCGGGCAGGATCCGAGACTACGTGGATGGGCTCCATTTTCCTTTCATTCCCGGCCTCATAGGCCTATTTGGTTCTTCTCTGTACTCAGACACTTTGGATGCTTCCGCTGTGATGTAATGATGAATTGTTGGGACATGTGTCCTCTGAATGATTGTATTTGCTATCTCTGCTCTAGTGAGAGCCATTTGCAACTTGTTTCTATTTCTTTGTGTCTTAGAGATTTGTTGTGCTATCATTTTGTTAAACGCTGTTGACGTACCATGTGTGTATGGTATGAAGTACGTCAATGGTAGTATCCTGATCTCTATGGGATGGTTTACACCGACGGTGGATAGTAGAGATTGGTTGTCACACTATATGTGTTGGCCTACTCGTAAGAGGTGCGGGTGCAGGTAGGCCCCGTAATCCAATCACCTACTATTCAACGGCCCGGTGAGTATCCTATAGAAGTCCGGGTGCGATAGCAGCGGGCTGCAGTAACCAACTACAGAGACACGCTACAACATCCGGCTAACAGAAAGAGATAAGATAGCGTATTGTAACCAACTACCACTATCCTCAAACAAACCCATCCAATGTTACCCCCTACTAAGGAAGCAACCCAAGGAAACTCACACTGTTGATTAGGGTGACATCATTCTTATGGTGGAAGTAATCTATATTACTACTCAAGTTATTATAGTTAGGTGTAAGTTGTCTGAGTACTTGTTAGCCAGCACTTTCACCAAGTCATCCATAACCGCGGACAACACGGCTTCTCGAGAAGATTTCACCCTGCAGGGATGCACCAATTTGGCCGTACACGTAAGAATAACCCGCCAGATGGAAATGCACTTCCACCAAGCGAGGCACTCAACACAACCCAATTCTTCTTCGCATCAAGCCCAAAGAACCCCGTGCAATTGAGCGCACGACTAATCGAGCCCCACGAAAAAAGGGGACCCTAATAGCACTCTAAGAACGTGTCTCCCTAAATGCCGACTACAAAAGTTCCACCCTGGCGTTGGGTTCGCACCTGCATATGCATGCAGCAAATGGAAAACCCGAAATAAATGAGGCGATTTGGACGAGATGCGAATCGAATCAACTTGAGGGGGGCGCCCATACACGCTTCCCACATGCGGTTAGTGCGCTCATCATGGATCAGTAGACAAGACCCTTTTCCTAATTAGGGTCGACACTAGCAGGCCTCAAAACCACGTCGGGCCTCCTGCCGGTGCCTTATCATCAAATTATTATTACCCAAACATTAACAGCTTGTTGTTTAAACATCGAGCCCACAAAACATAATAAATATGGTAACAGAAATAACGGACATCAGACTCGAGCACAACAACCTAAGAATGCTAGTAAGACACAGGCAACAAGCAACGGGGTTATAGGTGTGGAGGAGAGGCTATATCAGGGTTACAGGATAACATGTGATAGGATCGGAACACAAGCAACGATTCCTAAGGCTAGCAGAATAGACAACGGAAAGTATCGGTATCAAGTGTGGAAAGGACACAATGGTTCATGTAAGTGAATACTTGCCTGCAAACTCAGTAGCCTGGTACTGGGCTAACTCCTCTGAAGTAGTGTCGTAAACCTCATTTGTCTCAACGTCGTCGTCTATTCGAGAAGAAGCAAACAAACAACGAAGAGAGACGAACAATCAATAACATGGCATAATGCACAAACATGGGATGATGCATGACAATTTAATTGGTGCATCAAAGATAAGCTAGTTGACATGGTAAACATATTTTAATGGGCCCATATGCAATTTGATATGTTGTTTACCAAGTTTGGAATTAAGTTAAGAAATTTGGCTCCTTAAATGAGTTACACAAGCATTTGTTGTTTTCACCAATTTTAATTGTTCGAAATAGATAACTAAATTCATATTTGGAAAGTACACAAGATTTTAGATGGAACACATGTTTCATTTGTTGACAAAGGATTTAAAATGAATTAATTATGAATTAAACAAGATTTAACAAGATTTAAATGGATTTAAGTCAAGTATACAATTATTTGAATTTTTTATTTGTTCAAAACATTAAATAAAATTCATATTTGAAAAGCTTATACTTTTCTGGTTTGAAAACATATTTTATATGTGCCATTTGAATTAAATTTGAATTAGTTATGAATTTGACCAAATTTGAATGAGTTATTTGAATTTGTATTTTTTAAACCAATTGAAATGTTCAAAACAGTATACAAATGTTTTAAACATGTAGAGAATTAAATTTGGTATGGAAAACATATTTTATTTATTAAATTTGGATTTGAAATGCAAAAGTTATTTGCATTTGAAATTTGGGGGCTATTCTGCAATTTTTAAAAGGTTAACAGTTATTACAGGGGCTTAGGTGCAAAAAAAGAAATACAGAATAGGTCCCTGGAGTTTTATTACGCGGGACAGAACACCCCTGGGTCACTGGCAGTGGGCCAGTGCCCAGCTGGCCCTGCGTGGCATGCGTGTGTGTGCTTGCGTGGCCACCACTGCCAATGGCAGGTGGGGCCAGCGTGCATGCGTGGCAAACGAGCAAAAAGGTGGGTTTATTTCGCGGCGGGGAGGGATCGAACCCGCGCCGCGGGCGTGCACGCCGTTGGATCTGGCCACTGCGGTGCGGATCGTTTCTTGACAGAAGAGGGGAACGTGCTGTTTTGATGTGGATCACGTGGTGTTACTGAAACTGAACCAAAAGGTTCAGTCTTTCTGAACCTGACAAAGTTGCGCTCGCCGGCGGCGACGACGCGCTGCTGCTGCTGCTCGAGTGCGGGCGAGGAGTGCGTGGTGTGCGTGCTGGACGTGCGTGTGCGTGCAACCGGAGGGGAACAGAGAAGGGGAAAGGGGTGCTCACCCCCGACGTAGTCGAAGCAGCGGCTCGGGGAAGATGTTCAGACAGTGACGGCGGCGACAAGACGGAGACTTCGGCGGCGATCCTGGCGCTCCCAGTCCCCGCTGTGGTGCCGAGGAGGAAGACGGAGGAGTGGGGTTCCCGTTCCCGCGCCCGCGGATACTCGACGATGACCAACACCCCTACACCAACCCCATCATTCTCCGGCCATGGCTGCTCGTCAGAGGTTTCAGAAAATTTAGAGAAGAAACGGCGATGGTCTGAGAGGGAGGAGGAGGAACGGCGGCGGCAGGGAGGAAGGAGAGGGTTAGGGTTAGGGCTTGGGAGCTCGCGGGGTAGAAATAGGGGAGGAAAAGGTAGGGAGGGAGCAGGTGGAGGGCGCCTTGCTGTGTGTGCGTGCTGGTGTCAGCTGACGCTGGCCGTACGGAGAAAGAAGAAAGGGCCGCGCGGGCCGTGCTGCTGCGCGCGCTGGGGTGGTAGGTGGCTGGGCCGGCTGTTGGGCTGGCATGGCTGCCTCCCCCAGCCCGTTTTTCCTTTTTATTTTTCTTTCTCTCTGTTTTTTTTGCAGAAAAGAAAAGGGAAGAAACAAAGGTTTTGGGGTTGGAAAAATTTAGGTAATAATTTTTATAGGTTATTTATTACAAAAGCCCATCTTTCCAACTTTTGTTTTCCAATTTTTTTAAATTTTGTTGCTGTTTGAAAATTCAAATGAATTTGAGCAATTTTGGTATTAATTGAATTATTGAAAGAAGCAAGTTAATAGTTTGGACTTTTAAGTTTATGGAAACAATTAATTGGTTTGATTTGAAAGTTTCATTTGAAACATTGTAATAGAACAAGTATGAAACACGAATTTGAATTTTTGGTTTGAAAATCAAATGGAAAAACAAATGAAAACAATTGCAATGCTTATGATGACATGATGCAAAACACAAATTAACAAGGAGCAAACATTCTAATGGTGTTTTTTCATACTTGGGATGTTACAAAACGCCCCCCTTGAAGGAATAGCGCCCCGAGATTCCTACTAAGAAGAGAAAAGGTCCGGATACTTCTTGCGAAGATCCTCTTCGGTCTTCCACGTTGCCTCTTTATCGGAATGATGAGACCACTTCACTTTTAAGAACTTGGTGCTCTTGTTGCGAGTCTTACGCTCGGTCTCATCGAGAATGCGAACAGGATGCTCTGCATAAGAGAGGTCTTCTTGCAGATCAATGGAATCATGATCAACTGCACGACCTGGATCTTTGAAGCACATCTTGAGCTGTGACACGTGAAACACATCGTGCACCTTGGATAGCTTTTCTAGAAGTTCAAGACGATAGGCATTTTCCGCACGCCTTGAGAGAATGTTGAAGGGACCAATATATCTTGGTGCTAGCTTTCCTTTGACACCAAAACGATGAGTGCCTCTGAGGGGAGTTACACGGAGATATGCTTTGTCACCAGCTGCATAGACCATGTCCCTGTGTTTGCTGTCATAGTATCTTTTCTGACGAGACTGAGCAATCTTGAGATTGTCACGAATGATGCGAACTTTCTCTTCGGCCTCGTTAACAATGTTAGGGCCTAAGAGTGAATGTTCACCAGCTCGAGACCAATTGATTGGACTCCTGCATCTGCGGCCATAGAGAGCCTCAAATGGTGCCATGCCTAGGCTTGCCTGGAAGCTGTTGTTGTAGGAGAATTCAGCATATGGAAGACATTCCTCCCATTTCATGCCAAAGGAGAGACCACATGCTCTTAGCATATCCTCGAGAATCTGATTGACTCTTTCGACTTGCCCTTGAGACTGAGGATGGTAAGCTGTGCTGAACAGAAGTTTGGTGCCCAATGCTTCTTGAAAGCTTTTCCAGAAATTAGAAGTGAAAATGCTTCCACGGTGTGAGCTTATTTCCAATGGAATACCATGAAGAGGAACAATCTTTGTTGTGTAGAGCTCTGCTAACTGGTGTGACGCCCCGAGATCGGGCACTATGCAGATTTCAGCATTCCCGCCAAATCCGCATAATAACCGATTCCAGGTTGCCACTTATGATAACATTACAACAGTTCACGAATATTCCACAATTACAACAGAAACAGATAGATAAAAGATGACTCAAACGAGCCAGGGATACAACTGATACAATACAAAGATCCAAATAACAGCGGAAGAAACAACAAAGTGTCCGACTACGGACAAGGTACAAATTGGACTAAGAGTCCTGAAGATAACCGAGAGCGTCCAATCCCTGCCCAGGCCAAGCCGGAGGGATTCCCAAGCTAACGTCGTCAGACTTCAAACCTGTTGACTGCAATGTGGAATATGCAGCCACGAAAATGAATTCGTGGGTCAGTACGGTTAAGTACTGGCAAGGGGATAAAACCCATACTCACAAGATACCGGCGTAACCAGTCATCACAAGATCCAAATACTATGGGTACAACGGAAAGGAAGGGATTATTGCAAAGAAGCGGCAGCGGGCTGCACTAACCAACTACAGAGGGATGCTACCACTTCCGGCTAACAGAACGAAGATAAGATCGGGTATTGTAACCAACGGAAAGATAACTCCAAACAAACCCATCCTAGATCTCGCCCCTTATCCGAAGAAGCAATCCGAGGATAACTCACACAGTTGTATTAAGGTGAATCAAGTTATTGTGTCAATAACCTATTACTAGTCAAGTTATTAATCATTGGGTGTAATATGGTTAATCATTAGGTTCAAGTTGTCCTGAGTACTTGTTAGCCAGTACTTTCACCAAGTCAACCATAACCGCGGAAAACACGGCTTCTCGAGAAGATTTACCCTGCAGGGATGCACCAATTTAGCCGTACACGTATGAATAACCCGCCAGATGGAACGGCCATTCCACCAAGCGGGGCACTCAACACAACCCAACTCTTCTTCGCATCAAGCCCAAAGCACCACGTGCTGTGCGTGCGCGGCTAATCGAGCCCCCGAAGAAAAGGGGACCCTCATAGCACTGGAAGACCACGCCGCCCTAAATGCCGACTACGAAAGTTCCACCCGGGTACCAAGGGCTCGCAAGATCATGCATGCAGCAAATGGAAGACCCGAACTAAATGTAGCGATTTGGACGAGATGCGAATCGAGTCAAGTTGAGGGGGGCGCCCATACCCGCTTCCCACATGCGGGTAGTGCGCTCATCATGGATCAGTAGACAAGACTCTTTTCCTAATTAGGGGGCGACACTAGCAGGCCTCAAAACCACCCATGGGCCTCCTGCCGGTGCCTTATCATCAAGTTTATTATTTAATCATAGCATTAACAGGATTGATTGATTAATATCGAGCCCCCCGGTACAATAAGATAGTAAAAGAAGTAACCGACAACAGACTCGAACAAAAGCAACCCTAAGCATGCAACTACGACACGAAGGCCAACAAGGTAAACAAACAACAGTTAATAGGAAGTGGAAGGAAGGCTATATCATGGCTGCAAGGTAACATATAATAGGATCGAGACTCAAGCATCGAATCAAAAGGCTAGAATAAGAACAACGGAAAGAATCGGTAACAAATGATGAAAGGCAACACTGATAGCAAGTGAGTATACTTGCCTGAGATCCAGCAAGGTAGCAGAACTTGTCGTTGCTCACATCATCTCAACGTCCTATCCGCGAAGAAGCAACGAACTAAAAGAAACACCGGATGCAACAATTACTACTACGGCAAAAGATCCAGCATGATCCTATTTTATATGCATGGCATGGCAAGATGCAACAGGGGAAACAACTTAAGCAATTTAATCGGAACCGGAGTCTGGAGAAATAGGAATTGGTTCAAGTTTTTTATCTAAGCATCATATTAAATGTTGTTTAACATGGGAAAACAATAAGTAGGTGAGCTAAACAAGATTAAATGGAATATGACATTATTTGAATTTAATACCCCGGCACATTCCATATTTATTTAATAAGTGAACATGCATAACACAAACTAAGATGCAACATACAAAATGCAAACATGAGCATGGATGGCATGAACAGATTAAGTGCATTTTTCTGGTATGAAAACATATTTTATTTGTTGGATTTGGAATTAAAATGAGCAAGTTATCAAATTAGCAATTTTAATGCATTAATTAAGAAATAGTTGTTTTCAGCAATTTAATTTATTCAAAACAGAAAACAAAGTTTATATTTGCAAAGTTTAGAGAATTTTGATTGGAAAACATATTTTACTTTTCAAATTTGGAGTTAAAATGAATTAGTTATGATTCATGCAATTAAATCAATTTAAATTGAGCCGGAAGCCCAACATTTAATTTAGGGGGTTCACGTTACTTATTTACCCACAAAAATGCAATGCAACACATGATGCGATGACATTTTAAATATAGTTGATATGTTATAGAAAATAGGGCATAGGTATAGGGGTTTGGGTTCGCACGTGTGGAGAGGATCTTCGGGTTCGGCGCCGGTGTCTTCGGGGTGTAGGGGAAGTAGAAGAAGAGGAGGAAGTAGAGGACGTAGTCGACATAGAGGAAGGAGTGGAAGTAGTCGTAGCAGGGGAAGTAGTCGACATCGAGGACGTAGTCGTTCCGGGGTCATCGTCATGGAGGTAGTCGTTCACGTCGTAGAGGAAGTAGTCGTTCTCGAATCACGCAGTCATCATCGTCGAAGTAGTCGTAGTAGTCGTGGGCGAGGTACTCGTCATATCCCGGTAGGAGATCTTGGCGGTTCCGGTCTTCATGGCACACACGACGGTGGCCAACACAAACAAGCAACGACGAGACGGACACGGCAATGGAAGATGTCCACCCAGTCGTTGTGGAACTTTTCGATGAAGGCCTTGTCTTCGGGGTACGGGTCGGGGTCGACCTTTGCACAGTCGTCGTATTTTCCACGGAACGGAGATCTTGTCGGCGGTCGTTCGCGCGTTGGCGATATAGTACCTTGCGCAGTTGTAGTCGAGGCAGTGGATATGAGAGTGTCGACGCCGGGGTTGCAGCAGCGGCATACCCGCAGCGACGACGACGTAAGGAGCATCCCAGCATCGGCACATCACCTCCGCCAAACCACACGAGCAGCACCTTTCCACCGCACCAACACATCACAACCACCGGACTACCCGTGCACCACCATCGCGAGGCAGCAAATCGACGACGCCGGGGTTGCTGCTCACCGCCGTCCCAATGGCGTCATGGTTGGAGTAAACGACACAGAGACGTGGTCGAGCAGAGGCTCGAGCTAGGGGTCGTGGTCGACGCAGATCAGCACTTGGAGGAGGCGATGAATGGCCTCACGGCGGCGGGAAAACGACGGGCACGCCGGAGCGCGTCACCGGACCGACGGCCGGCGACCAAACCATCTGAGGCTAAGGTTCCTTGGGAGGCGAGGTAGAGGCGAGAAAAACCAAATCGGTGGTGGGGGTACACAGTGGAGGTCGAGGCTACACAGCGCCGGCGATCAGCGGCGCCGGAGCCGGCGGGCAGCGGCCGAAGGAGCGGCGGCGGCGTCCGTGCCAGAGAGAGCCAAAGGATGGGGGACGAGGGGATTGGCGGCGGCCGGCGGCGGGGCGAGCAGCAAGAGTGAGGGGGCGACGAAGCTACGGGCCGTGGCTGGAGAGGAGGGAGGCAAGGTGGGCGAGAGGAGCGGGGCGACGGGAGGTTGGGGACGAGGCAGAGGAGGTCGAGGACGCAGGCGAGGGCACGCACGGGAGGAAGGAGGGGATCGAGCGAAGGGAGTTTCCTCCCGTGCGAGGCGTGCGTGCGTTCCTGGAAAAAGAGGTGGAGGGACCTCTTCGCGAATAACAGAAACGGCGGGGGGGGGGGGGGTTTGCGAGGGAGAGAAATTAGGTTAGGGGAGGGAGTTCGGTGGGGCTGGCTGGGCTCCTTGCTGGGCCGGAAATTGGGCCTGGCTGGCTGGCTCTCTCTCTTCCTTCTCTTGATTTTTTTTTTGTTTGCTTATGTTTTTTTTCCAGAAATTTTTCAGGCTCCATTAAAAAAAGGATTTAAGCACCAAATAAATTCCAACAAATTTTAGAAAACATGTTTTGATTAATTTACATTAGTTTGTAAGTTAAAATGCGTGATGATGCGGTATGCCATGCTATGCAAGAAATAAAAAAAACAAGCGACAACTTTAATAGGGGGAAAAGCCCCGGGCGTTACAGACGACACCACTAACAAGGGATTGCGCCCTCGCAATCCACCTGCTAACCCGGGAGGGGAAAGAAGTTCAACTATCGATTCTTCAAGCTTCCGGTTGATCTCCTCGACACCACTAACAAGGGATTCTTGCTCGGAGTGATGACGATGTTCTTCCTCCAGGAATCTTCCGATGATCGAACCTATTAGGTTAAAGGCTCAGAAAACGTCCACCCACGTAGGATCCTAACACGTTGAAAGATTGAGTACGAGAGTAGACTCCAAAACAAATGAGATAGAAGGAGAAGTAGAATAGAGATGAGGAGAAAACAAGAATCCTATTGAGATGTTTTTCCAAAATAGTTTAGCAGAAATAGTTTTTGACACTCTAGAAACAACGACCGTTAGCTAGGTTAACCTACAGGCTTTGCGGACCCGTTGCTTCGATAACCATTCGTATCGAAACAATCTCGGGAATCGGAACCAAGGCTCTGATACCATTTGTGACGCCCCGAGATCGGGCACTATGCAGATTTCAGCATTCCCGCCAAATCCGCATAATAACCGATTCCAGGTTGCCACTTATGATAACATTACAACAGTTCACGAATATTCCACAATTACAACAGAAACAGATAGATAGAAGATGACTCAAACGAGCCAGGGATACAACTGATACAATACAAAGATCCAAATAACAGCGGAAGAAACAACAAAGTGTCCGACTACGGACAAGGTACAAATTGGACTAAGAGTCCTGAAGATAACCGAGAGCGTCCAATCCCTGCCCAGGCCAAGCCGGAGGGATTCCCAAGCTAACGTCGTCAGACTTCAAACCTGTTGACTGCAATGTGGAATATGCAGCCACGAAAATGAATTCGTGGGTCAGTACGGTTAAGTACTGGCAAGGGGATAAAACTCATACTCACAAGATACCGGCGTAACCAGTCATCACAAGATACAAATACTTTGGGTGCAACGGAAAGGAAGGGATTATTGCAAAGAAGCGGCAGCGGGCTGCACTAACCAACTACAGAGGGATGCTACCACTTCCGGCTAACAGAAAGAAGATAAGATCGAGTATTGTAACCAACGGAAAGATAACTCCAAACAAACCCATCCTGGATCTCGCCCCTTATCCGAAGAAGCAATCCGAGGATAACTCACACAGTTGTATTAAGGTGAATCAAGTTATTGTGTGAATAACCTATTACTAGTCAAGTTATTAATCATTGGGTGTAATATGGTTAATCATTAGGTTCAAGTTGTCCTGAGTACTTGTTAGCCAGTACTTTCACCAAGTCAACCATAACCGCGGAAAACACGGCTTCTCGAGAAGATTTACCCTGCAGGGATGCACCAATTTAGCCATACACGTATGAATAACCCGCCAGATGGAACGGCCATTCCACCAAGCGGGGCACTCAACACAACCCAACCCTTCTTCGCATCAATCCCAAAGCACCACGTGCTGTGCGTGCGCGGCTAATCGAGCCCCCGAAGAAAAGGGGACCCTCATAGCACTTGAAGAGCACGCCACCCTAAATGCCGACTACGAAAGTTCCACCCGGGTACCAAGGGCTCGCAAGATCATGCATGCAGCAAATGGAACACCCGAACTAAATGTAGCGATTTGGACGAGATGCAAATCGAGTCAAGTTGAGGGGGGCGCCCATACCCGCTTCCCACATGCGGGTAGTGCGCTCATCATGGATCAGTAGACAAGACTCTTTTCCTAATTAGGGGGCAACACTAGCAGGCCTCAAAACCACCCATGGGCCTCCTGCCGGTGCCTTATCATCAAGTTTATTATTCAATCATAGCATTAACAGGATTGATTGATTAATATCGAGCCCCCGGGTACAATAAGATAGTAAAAGAAGTAACCGACAACAGACTCGAGCAAAAGCAACCCTAAGCATGCAACTACGACACGAAGGCCAACAAGGTAAACAAACAACAGTTAATAGGAAGTGGAAGGAAGGCTATATCATGGCTGCAAGGTAACATATAATAGGATCGAGACTCAAGCATCGAATCAAAAGGCTAGAATAAGAACAACGGAAAGAATCGGTAACAAATGATGAAAGGCAACACTGATAGCAAGTGAGTATACTTGCCTGAGATCCAGCAAGGTAGCAGAACTTGTCGTTGCTCACATCATCTCAACGTCCTATCCGCGAAGAAGCAACGAACTAAAAGAAACACCGGATGCAACAATTACTACTACGGCAAAAGATCCAGCATGATCCTATTTTATATGCATGGCATGGCAAGATGCAACAGGGGAAACAACTTAAGCAATTTAATCGGAACCGGAGTTCGGAGAAATAGGAATTGGTTCAAGTTGTTTATCTAAGCATCATATTAAATGTTGTTTAACATGGGAAAACAATAAGTAGGTGAACTAAACAAGATTAAATGGAATATGACATTATTTGAATTTAATACCCCGACACATTCCATATTTATTTAATAAGTGAACATGCATAACACAAACTAAGATGCAACATACAAAATGAAAACATGAGCATGGATGGCATGAACAGATTAAGTGCATTTTTCTGGTATGAAAACATATTTTATTTGTTGGATTTGGAATTAAAATGAGCAAGTTATCAAATTAGCAATTTTAATGCATTAATTAAGAAATAGTTTTTTTCAGCAATTTAATTTATTCAAAACAGAAAACAAAGTTTATATTTGCAAAGTTTAGAGAATTTTGATTGGAAAACATATTTTACTTTTCAAATTTGGAGTTAAAATGAATTAGTTATGATTCATGCAATTAAATCAATTTAAATTGAGCCGGAGGCCCAACATTTAATTTAGGGGGTTCACGTTATTTATTTAACCACAAAAATGCAAAGCAACACATGATGCGATGAAATTTTAAATATAGTTGATATGTTATAGAAAATAGGGCATAGGTATAGGGGTTTGGGTTCGCATGTGTGGAGAGGATCTTCGGGTTCGGCGCCTGTCGTGGGATAATCACGGCAGATGTTACCGGGGGTAACTGATCTTGGGGCAAGTCGACACAGGTATTCGGGAGAGTGTTTAGCTCGAAGGAAGACATGGCGGAAAGCAATCTAAGAACCGGAAAATAACTCGCCGGATCTCAATATGAATTATACTGGATACTCGATAACAGGTGTTACAACTATATCTTGAATCTCTGGCAAACCAAACCTAGGGGCCGGTTTATAAAGCACCCGTGCACCCCTAACTTGCCCTTCAAGGCACATCTTGAGTCCTATTCGAACTTTACTTACAAACCCTAGCTTTCCTTACCGTAACCCACAATCCGGGTTACGAGGCCTACAAACTTTGGGCCTTCCAGAAGTCTCTTTATTCTTAGCCGGATCCAGTGCAACATCCTTTGGGCCGGATCACACCTTGGAGTTGGCCTACCGGGTTACTATCCCCCCCATCAGTAGTCCCCAGAATAGCCTGGGCTTCCAAGATTTACTCTTCGAAGTGCTGGCTATTCCCTGCAGAAATATTGGATACAAAAACACATGAAGATCAAGATACAATATGTTGATAAATGGCTGGGATTAGCACCAAGGGAATCAGGTAGCAACCCGGCTCTCCCCCAAAGGCTCTCCCTCAATCTTCCAGACTTGAGTCTTAATAGGAAACTCGATAATTTCACATCTTCCTTGATAACTATCGCTAATACCAGGAAAGAGATTTCCCCTTCCTTTTTCTCTGGATTATATCGATCTATGCATAAGACGCGTCTTTCAAATTTCAAAATAGCCAACTATTACTCCGCACCTCCCGGGTTTCGCCCGTTAGGTTAGGCTTTTCCACCCGGGCTATTATAAATAGACCCAAGGAGCAAACTCAACCCTAACAGCTCATTTCCCCCACTCCTCTTCTCCTCAAGCTCGAGTTCGTGGGGTGCCACCACGGAAGCCCTACGCACATCGCCGAAGCCCATCCGCCGTCGCTTGCGCTCCGCCACCGTGCAACCCGCTCCAGCTCCCAAATCCACCACTAAGCCCCCGATTCGCCGGCCAGAAATCGCGAAAGGGCATCAATCTTGCGCCATCTGTCTCCGCAAATCCCTACTTCAACCTCCTCCGGTAAGTTCTTGATATCCTCCAGCCTAACCTTGCAATCTCTTAGCTTTTCCTTAGATCAGATCTGAATCGAGTCGCCTGCAATTTCTCGGGCCCTGCCGAATTGACTCACTAGTGTTTACCATAACCACTCCCATATATAGGATGCGCAGCTTACCTTACTCCCCTACCACTAAGTATCATTAGCTCGGCCTTAAATACAGAAATTGAATTTCCCATCTGGGCTCGGACCACCAAAAATTTCCGCCCTTGTTCTTATCATCCGGAAAATCTCACTTCTCCGGCTCACTTGCTGATAATAGACATAAGGGTATCCTTCTACCTTCCCCAGACACTTGTTTTACGGAAAAACTTCACAGCTTCCGTAACGACATGCGATACCCGGACAGATCGTACTTGATCCAGCAAGGCAATACCCGGATCATGTTTAAGTTACCGGTAACTGGTTATTCATTAATTTCCGAGTTTTCGCTTCTCACCTCCTTTCCTTTGATGTTTTACCAGGTCAACCCCATGGCACCCAAGAGGCAGGGGAAACAGTCGGCTAAAGCTAAATCCACTAACTCCATTTCAGCCAATTGGGGGAGATCCTCTGTTACCAAGGCTAAACTGGAGGAGTTGGTCGAGCTGGGAATCCTTCCTCCCCAGGAATCTATCCGCTGGAGAGTACCAAGCAACGAAACCCGGCCTTCTCCAGCAACGGATGAGGTAATATGTTTCGTCGAACACGTGACCCGGGGCTTCAGGCCTCCGGGTCACCCTTTCTTTCGTGACGTCCTAGATCACTACAACCTCCGTATTTTCGATATAGGCCCAAACTCCGTTCTGAACATCACCCATTTTATCGTTCTTTCCGAGTCTTACTTGTGCACTCCGCCAAGTCTGGCTCTCTTTGTTGAACTCTTTCAGTGCAAGCCGTGCCGCGAAAGCGGTGACGGCGCACTTCTTACTTGCGGCGGGGTTTCTATCCAGCGCCGCAAGAATTCCTTGATGCCTCCCCTCACTCTCAACTCTCATGTAAAGCACTGGCAGCTCTCATACTTCTACCGCCAGGATACCTCCCCACCCGGCGAGAAGAAGTTGCCGGGTTACTCGGAGGGTCAGCTTGACATTTCCGAGACTTTCAATGCCTTCGCCCCTGACTCGGACAGGGAGGCGATCTTGCCTTCGTTGGCTAAGATCTCCATCTTATCAGCCCGAGGCCTCATCGGGCTAAACTTGGTGAAGACCTGGGTTAGCTTCCGCATCCAGCCCAACTCTATTCGTGAAAAACTGATGTGTGAATATTCGGGTCAAACCACGGACCCGATCCGATACTCCACCAGCACCTTCGCTCCTAACGATACAAACAAGACGATTAAAGGTTTCTTAACAGAGAAGCTCGAGGTAATCCGGAACATAGCCGGATTAGAGCCTTTTACCCTCGAGAACCCGGCCCCCGCAGTAAGTTTTCTACCCTTTGATTTTGGATTCTAACAAGCTATCTTTTATCCGCTTCTCTTGACTCAATATTGGCCCTTACCCTGGCATTTTCACCTCAGGCCGATAATGACTTTTGGACAATCGACACTCCTCCCAATTCTGGAGACGCGGAGGAGGAAGATGATGCCGTTAATTCGGACGAAGGTGCATACTTAACCCCCTTGCACACATTATACCCTGTCTCCTCTTTTTCCTTATGCTATAACTTTAATACCTTTCAGAACGAGAGGACCAAGACGAGGAAGAAGAGACAGATGGCTGGGAAGAGTCCGCCAGCGAGGAGGACGAGCCGGAGCCGGCCACCAAAGCTGGATCCAAGAGGAAATCCCAGAGGATCGCCCTCCAGGTTTTTATTTCGTTCCCTTGCACTTTAATTTTTGTTCCCATAACGTCATTTCGGGGCTAACCCCACCTTCACCCCTTTTGATCATAAATGAAGGAGCCACCCGCGACTAGGCGCCGAGTAACCCGGAACCATCCGGGCAACGAGGCCCTTAACCCGGGCACTTCATCGCCCCCGGCTCGACACTCTGGTATTTATATCGTAAATAAAAACTCTTTCCGGACATTCCTTTGCAACATAATCTCAAACCTTGCTTGGCATTTTTCAGTATCTTCCGGATCTAGCAGCGGCTTTCCTTCGGACTTCCCGGTGAACACCGGGTAAACGCCTTTTCCTGACATTATACCAAGCTTTTATCGCCTTTTTCATAACCAAATATTAATTGTGCCTTCTCACCTTCTTCAGAGCCACGGTTGTTATTAGCGACCAGGAGGACACTGAGGCTAAGGTCCGGGTCGAGAACGAGCCGGCTGACGATGCCTTCACCACAACTGGCGACGAGCAAGCGTCGCCACCGGAGCTAGCTAGGCATGACACCGGGTATCCAATCGCTTCGCACGCAGGCGAGAAGGAGAAGGGAGCAGCTTCGAGCGCGGGAGGGGGACCAGACTCCGACATTCGGATGACCCGGGTGCCACCTCCTGTTACAAGAAAAGCTCCTTTTCCCACTTTCCAGGTACCCGAGTCATCTAACTCGGATAACGCTGATTTTAACCAGCTGATGAGCGCTCTTCTCGCCATGAAAGCTTCAGAAGGAAATATCCTAGAGCGTATGGCTGCAGCACATCAGGTAATCTTACTTGATACTTCTTACTATACATCCAGTCCCCAAGTTCCGAGCATAATTTTATGTAATTTGCCTCGGTACTTCGCATAAATAATTTTCTGTAATTATTTTCTCAGAAGGAAATATTCTCGTGATATCCGGCTTACAGTTGCACTCTTTCTTTGCAGGCGGAGATAACTCAGTCGGATGAAACATTACTTAAAACTGAGCAGCTCTTGCTTGCGGAAACAAAACGTAGGGAAACCCTTGAAGCGGAGATAAAGACTTTGAAAAAAGATGTCTCCAAATACAAGAACAAATACAACGCTGCCCAATCCTCGCTGAACAACCTGTCGACTCAAATTACGGACACTTACCGTATCTTGCTAAGTAAGTTTGTTATCTGCAATTAACTTGCGTATCTCTATCTTGCCGTTGTAATAATCAAGATTACTGATATGCTTTTGTGTGTTTCGATTGCAGGTGCTAACCTTGCTGCTCCGGAGGAGAACACCGTTACTCAGGCTAAAACTCTGAAGACTGTGCTCCGGACATTTTTTGCCGGCACGAAACTTTTGCTGGATGCTATAAAGTGGCCTTCGGAGGTATACCCGGGCGAAGAAAATCTCATGCAGGCCTTGTCCACAGCGCCTGGATGGATTGAAATATTGAAGCGTTCGTCTTGCCGGATTGGGATGACCCGGGCTTTGACGCTGGCGAAGGCTTATTTTCCTAAGCTTGACCCGGCCAAGGTAGTGTCCGGGTTCCCAGAATTCAAGGCTGACGGGTCTAAGTTTAAACCCCAGGACTTCAAAGCTATACAATCTTCGGTACGTCACTCGGCCACAACTTTGGCAGATAAAATGGATCTAAACACAATTATGAGCTCATATGACTCTGAGGGCAAGGTTATTCTGGTGGAGGCACCCCCTCCTTTTGATATGCTGGAAAAGTGGTCGACTGACCTGGCCAGGAGGAAAGAAGAGGCTGCGAAGAGAGAAACCGAACTAGGCGTAAAGCCGTCTACCTCAACACCAGCCGTTCCTCCTCCTGTCCGTCCTGACGTGAGGAGTCCGGGTAAAACTGCTGGCAAAGCCAAGGAGCAAGTCCAAGACGAAGACCCAGAGGACCACTCCCAGGATGCCAAGTAGGATGATACCTAGTGCTTTTGCGTTTCTCGAGACTGATATGATTTTTAGCGGTGCGCCTGTGCAACATTGATACTGATATTATGACTTTGCGCTTGTTAATTTATGATAACTCTTTGCCTCTCCCGGCTTTTGATAATCTCGATCCTTGTGTTACATGTAAGCTTATTCTCGATACTTTGAACTCTTGCTTTTGATTCCCTTTTGAGACTCGGCTAACCGAGTATCGTAGGTTTTGATAGACGGACCTTTCTTTAAGTCCCCAAGACTCGGAAACTAAGGTTTACGAGCTTTAGTAGTTAAGCAGTTTGTTTCTGTCTCGAAGTCCCCAGTCCCCATGACCCAAAGTACGAGCTAAGGGGGCGTGGCCTTTCTCAGATGACAAACTGCTCTTTACCAAGCTGAAGACCAATAGCTATTCACATAAATACTGAAGTCATGCTTAATACTTGTTGAGTTTCCGGCTATTCGAGCCTTATACTCTGCATGGACTTGTGGTTTAGATGGCCCTTTTGATTATCTTGTACTGTAAGCCGGCTTTCGCGTGGATACCATGCTGTCACATCTATACGAAAAACAGGGTCAAGCAAGTCCCATTGGGCTGCATAGTTTGATTGTAATCGTAAGTGAACAGATCATGCCACTTTAGCGCGAGTCACATCGAGCTTAAGTAAGAATAATCAAGAAATTTGGCTCCTTTGTCCGGTTATAAGATTGCAGCCGTACCCGTTTTTTCGAGTAATCAGCCCTCATAACTCATAGGCATCGAGGCCGGGTCTCCGGGTTTGTGATTACTTATTTAAGCACACCAATCCCCGAAGACCTATATGCACGTGACGTATTTCGATGATATTGACGTATTGATAATAACAAGCATTACTTACTTGTAACTGAAGCAAAGGCCATGATAAGACTCGAGACCATCTTCTTTTATTGATAAAAATTTCTTTTTTGAATCAGCAGGCCGCCTCATTAAAAACCTTCCAGTCCCCTTAGGTACCCTGGGTAGGAAAAGAGTGCGTATGAAACCTGCCGTCCATTACACTGCTTTAGTTATTCTCGAGAGTCGGCCTCGCGTTGGCACGGCCGATGCACATTCTCCACTTGCTATGCCCTTTCATAATGAGTACCGGATTTGCTAGCCAATCCGGGTATATCGTCCTTGAAGCGTGATCAGCTGCGGATGGCGGTACGTCTTCTTCTTCCCTGCTAGGAGTTTTGAAAGGATCGCTCCTGACGAAGCCTACCATCTTAGGGTTTTGTTCTGCCCTAACTTTTGCTTTGTCCCCCTCAGGAGTTGGCTTTTTTGACGTTGTCCTCTCTTCTAGGTCCACCTGAGAACGGTAATGTTTGAGCTCTTCCTTCCTGCAGGCTTGCTCGGCCATTGCCGCATCTCCCTCATCACATTCAGCTGCTATATCTCGATTTCCGTGTATTGTAATGGTCTTCTTGGGACCCGGGATTTTCAGCTGTAGGTACACATAACACGGTCTTGCCATGAACTTGGCATAAGCCGGCCTTCCAAACAATGCATGATAAGGACTGCGCAACTTTACTACCTCAAAGGTAAGCCACTCGACTCGGTAATTGTCCTTTGACTCTCCAAAAGCTACTTCCAGTGCCACCTTTCCTTCGGGGCATGCCGAATGACCCGGCACTATCCCGTGAAAAACGGTTGTACTCTTTTGCAGCTGCGATTCCTTTAAGCCCATACGCAGAAAAGTTTCCCAGTACAGGATACTGATACTACTTCCTCCATCCATCAAGACTTTTTTCAGTTCGTAGCCGTTGACCTGTGGTGCCACTACCAAAGCTAAGACTCCCGGGTGGTCAACTCTGTCCGGGTGATCCTTCCTGCTCCATGTTACCTCTTGTTCTGACCACCTCAAATATCTTGGAACAGCGGAAGAGACCGAATTAACTGCTTGTTTCAGTATCTTCTTATCCTTGTTAGAGCCTCCCGTAGTGTGCACATGATATTGACCCAGCTGTTTGGGGTTAGCTTGAAAACCTCCCGCTCCCCCTTGATTGTTACCTTGATTTCCAGCTGGCGGGTTGCCGGCTGGGGGCGGTCCGTTGCCCAAATTTCCACCTAGGCCCGGGCCTCCTCCTCGGCCTGCGCCTCGCATGGCTCTGTTCACTTCCTCGTTCTTCCACCTTTGTAAGTCGGCACATTGCTCCAATGAATGATTGGCCGGCTTGCCGTTCCTGCTATGCTTCGGGCATGCCATCCTAAATATGTCCCAACTGTTGCTTGGTCTTGGAGGTCCTTGGTAGTGTCCCCCATTGTGATTTCCAGTATTAAAATTTCCTTCGGATCTAGGTCTTGAAGACCCGGCCTCCGTGTTGGCTACAAACTCGGCATTCCCTTCAAACGGGCGCTTGTTTTGGCTATTTCCATTATTGTTTGGCGCCGATCCATTGCCGGTTTTCCCACTGTTACTTGTGTTTGCTTTTGCTTTCTTGTCATCAACTTCCTACTCTGTGGTATCCGTTGCAGCGTGTTTGTTACATGCATCCATTAACTCTCCCATCGTAACCTCCGCTGCATTCCTACTAGATTTCATGCGAGTTAGCTTTTGCACTAAAGGAACATACTTACATGTTTTTGCCATAGCTTGTAGCGCGTCCTTAGGCTGGATATCTGTAGACGAGTGGAGTATCTCCATAACCCGGCGTACCCAGCTGCGTGCTGACTCTCCTTTCTTCTGAACGCATCTTTCTAAATCATCAATAGTAAACAACTTTCTGCATGTCCCATGAAAGTGCTTGATAAATGCGGTCTTTAGCTCCTCCCACGATTTGATTGACTTTTCCGGTAAATTGGTGAACCATAACTTTGCTGCTCCCTCTGACATCATTAAGTACATGAATTTGGCTTGGAGATTCTCGGATGCGTTGCGAATTGACATCGCCATCTCGTAGCTGCTCAGCCACGTTTCTGGATCCATTGTTGGCTCATAATTTACTACTTTCCCCGGTTCTTTGAACTTCTCCGGGTAAGGTTCTGCTCTGATATCGTCCGAGAGGCACTTGGGTCCCGCCAGGGTGGTTCGGGCTGGTCTTACTCGGGAGACACGTGACCCGGCTGGGGGTGCCACGAGGTGCGGCGCCACCGGCAACTCGTGCCCTGCAGACCCGGCCCCGGCTCTTCTGGCCCTGGAACTGTCCACCACCGCCTGCGCTGCTGATACTACTGGTACTGTCTGGATACGCGGTGGAGGCGGCATTTGCTGTTGCTCTTCCCTTCGTCGTGCCGCACTTGCTTGGACATTGCCCTGTTGCTGACTGACGTACGGCGTCCCATGCATTCCGCTTCTATGATCCGAATAATTGGCTTGCTGTGCTACCGCGGTGTGCAGCAGATCGATCGCTCGTCGGGTTCCTTCTGCATGAGGCGAATCTCCTACAGGAATCTGGTTTAATGCGAGCGTTGCTGCGTACACGTTGTCCATGGGATTGTTGTAATGGCCTGCTGGTGTGTGGAATCGTGATGGTGGTGGCGGCATGGTATTGCCGGCTGTCGCCCCCGTCTGTGGCAAAGGTAACCCGGCTGGCGCGTTTACCGGCTGTGCTCCTGTTGAAGGTCGCGGTATGGTCCCTTGGTTCACCGGTGGAATCGGCTGATCTTGAGGCGTGAACACCAGGGCAGTCGGGTTAATAACCCCTCCTGTTGCCGGCAGCATAGTTCGGTGCCTTTGGTGCATCCTTGTCGTTTCCTCCCGGAGCCGGGTCTCTCGGTCATCCAATTCGCGCTGCCGCGTGGCCATCCCCTGCCTTTCTGCTTCTACTTGCCTTCTTTGCTGCTCCAATGCACGACGAGCCACGTCCAGGTCTCTTACGCGCTCTGCCGCGTTTTCTGGGGTAATAACTGTGGCCAAGACCGTGGGGTCCAAGATCAAATTATTATCAAACAGAGCCGGGTGGCGCGGATTCGAGGGGCCCGCCCCCGGTGTCCGGTTTGCTTGGAACCCAAACATATTTGCGTGTCGCTCCTCGTCTGCTGGGCGACTGGTGACTGATGCCGACTCTCCATCGACCTGGACCAAGACCGGGTCAACTGTACCTTGCTGCTGGGCCACTGCCTGAGCCGCCCCGACTGGCGCCGCGGCTGCGTTTTCTTGATTGAGATTGATCGCGGGAGCCGCATAAACTGCAACCCGGCGCATGATGCCCGGTGTAGATTCGTATTGTTCTTCCTCACTGTTTTCCTTCTCATATCGATCTTCCAGCAAATCCTTAATGGATGCAGTGTCATCCTTTCCATCGCTTGGGTCGCGCGGAGTCCATGCCGGCTCCTCCGGCTGTTCCCAACGTGTAATAGGCTCCTCTGCCTGGTATGTTGTTCCGACTGACTCTTCTCTATCGGGTTGGGCGTACGCAGCCTCCCCTGATACAGGATCAGAAAAATTGTCAGGAATCGAACCAGAGGTACATACCATGCCGATGAAGACGTTGATTCGGCCGATCGTCACGACCGATCCAGATTCGAGGCGATCCGACTCAGGCCCCCAGCCGGAATCGTCCACCATCTTCTTTCCTTCGTGGTCGTCGTAGATCTCACCGACGACGAGGTTCTCCATGCTTTTCCGAGCTTCTCCCGTGATGCAAACACCTTTGGACGCAGGCCCCACGGTGGGCGCCAACTGTCGTGGGATAATCACGGCAGATGTTACCGGGAGTAACTGATCTTGGGGCAAGTCGACACAGGTATTCGGGAGAGTGTTTAGCTCGAAGGAAGACATGGCGGAAAGCAATCTAAGAACCGGAAAATAACTCGCCGGATCTCAATATGAATTATACTGGATACTCGATAACAGGTGTTACAACTATATCTTGAATCTCTGGCAAACCAAACCTAGGGGCCGGTTTATAAAGCACCCGTGCACCCCTAACTTGCCCTTCAAGGCACATCTTGAGTCCTATTCGAACTTTACTTACAAACCCTAGCTTTCCTTACCGTAACCCACAATCCGGGTTACGAGGCCTACAAACTTTGGGCCTTCCAGAAGTCTCTTTATTCTTAGCCGGATCCAGTGCAACATCCTTTGGGCCGGATCACACCTTGGAGTTGGCCTACCGGGTTACTATCCCCCCCATCAGCGCCGGTGTCTTCGGGGTGTAGGGGAAGTAGAAGAAGAGGAGGAAGTAGAGGACGTAGTCTACATAGAGGAAGGAGTGGAAGTAGTCGTAGCAGGGGAAGTAGTCGACATCGAGGACGTAGTCGTTCCGGGGTCATCGTCATGGAGGTAGTCCTTCACGTCGTAGAGGAAGTAGTCGTTCTCGAATCACGCGGTCATCGTCGTCGAAGTAGTCGTAGTAGTCGTGGGCGAGGTACTCGTCATATCCAGGTAGGAGATCTTGGCGGTTCCGGTCTTCATGGCACACACGACGGTGGCCAACACAAACAAGCAACGACGAGACGGACACGGCAATGGAAGATGTCCACCCAGTCGTTGTGGAACTTTTTGATGAAGGCCTTGTCGTCGGGGTACGGGTCGGGGTCGACCTTTGCACAGTCGTCGTATTTTCCACGGAACGGAGATCTTGTCGGCGGTCGTTCGCGCGTTGGCGATATAGTACCTTGCGCAGTTGTAGTCGAGGCAGTGGATATGAGAGTGTCGACGCCGGGGTTGCAGCAGCGGCATACCCGCAGCGACGACGACGTAAGGAGCATCCCAGCATCGGCACATCACCTCCGCCAAACCACACGAGCAGCACCTTGCCACCGCACCAACACATCACAACCACCGGACTACCCGTGCACCACCATCGCGAGGCAGCAAATCGACGACGCCGGGGTTGCAGCTCACCGCCGTCCCAATGGCATCATGGTTGGAGTAAACGACACAGAGACGTGGCCGAGCAGAGGCTCGAGCTAGGGGTCGTGGTCGACGCAGATCAGCACTTGGAGGAGGCGATGAATGGCCTCACGGCGGCGGGAAAACGACAGGCACGCCGGAGCGCGTCACCGGACCGACGGCCGGCGACCAAACCATCTGAGGCTAAGGTTCCTTGGGAGGAGAGGTAGAGGCGAGGAAAACCAAATCGGTGGTGGGGGTACACAGTGGAGGTCGAGGCTACACAGCGCCGGCGATCAGCGGCGCCGGAGCCGGCGGGCAGCGGCCGAAGGAGCGGCGGCGGTGTCCGTGCCAGAGAGAGCCAAAGGATGGGGGACGAGGGGATTGGCGGCGGCCGGCGGCGGGGCGAGCAGCAAGAGTGAGGGGGCGGCGGAGCTACGGGCCGTGGCCGGAGAGGAGGGAGGCAAGGTGGGCGAGAGGAGCGGGGCGACGGGAGGTTGGGGACGAGGCAGAGGAGGTCGAGGACGCAGGGGAGGGCACGCACGGGAGGAAGGAGGGGATCGAGCGAAGGGAGTTTCCTCCCGTGCGAGGCGTGCGTGCGTTCCTGGAAAAAGAGGTGGAGGGACCTCTTCGCGAATAACAGAAACGGCGGGGGGTTTTTGCGAGGGAGAGAAATTAGGTTAGGGGAGGGAGTTCGGTGGGGCTGGCTGGGCTCCTTGCTGGGCCGGAAATTGGGCCTGGCCGGCTGGCTCTCTCTCTTCCTTCTCTTGATTTTTTTTTGTTTGCTTATGTTTTTTTTTCCAGAAATTTTTCAGGCTCCATTAAAAAAAGGATTTAAGCACCAAATAAATTCCAACAAATTTTAGAAAACATGTTTTGATTAATTTACATTAGTTTGTAAGTTAAAATGCGTGATGCTGCGGTATGCCATGCTATGCAAGAAATAAAAAAAACAAGCGACAACTTTAATAGGGGGAAAAGCCCCGGGCGTTACAACTGGCTAGATGAGATTGTCTCTTTGACAGGAAAGAAGTGAGCTACTTTAGTGAGTCGATCAATGACAACGAAGATTGCATCGTTGCCCCTCTTGGACTTTTGAAAACCAGTGACGAAGTCCATTTCAATCATGTCCCACTTCCACTCGGGGATTTTCAGAGGTTGGAGAATACCGACTGTTTTCTGATGAACTGCCTTAACACGTTGACAAACGTCGCATTCAGAAACGTATTGAGCAATTTCACGTTTCATGCTAGGACACCAATAAAGTGTCTTGAGATCCTGGTACATCTTTGTACTTCCAGGGTGTATGGAGAGAGGAGCTTCATGAGCCTCCTTGAGAATGACATCTTTGAGACTTTGAATTTGAGGAACTGCAATGCGTCCTTCAAAGAACACAGTTCCCTTGTCATCAATTGAGAAGGACTTAAATTTCTCCTTGCCTTGTTTGATGTGCTCTACCATCTTCTTGATTTCAGCATCACGAAGTAAGAGAACTTGAAAACCAATATTTACATTTTGAAACCACCTCTATTAATTTTATTAAACCCTAATTCCAATTATATATTACTTTCTATTTAAAAATGAAATTTATACTATTAAGGCGTTGTCCATGTTTTCAAGACTCAATTTTGAAATATGTTGGAAACATTACAAAATAGTTTTATTATGAAAGGTTTTATTCTTATAAAACCATAGAAACAAAATTGAGTTCATTTGGACTCATAAAACAAAACTTATGTCTTATATATGAAATCAGTAAAAAAAAAAGAAAAAAAATGAGAAGAAACACAGGCAACCCAACCATCTGGCCCAGCCCAACATCTCCCCTACCCCTTACCTTACCGCCCGCGCACGGAAAATAATAGCAGGCCGGCCTAGCCGCATCCCTCTCTCTCTTCCCACCGACAGGCGGACCCGCATGACGTCACCGTCGTCCCTCACCTCCGTCCGAAAAATTCGCACCCGAGCCTCACACGATCTCGTCGCACGTTCTCCTTCCCCCGCGCGCTCCCCAACCTCCCGAGCCTCTCTCCTAGTATCCCTCGTGCTCCTCCCTCTTTCCCCTATCATCTCCCTCGGAATCGTGCACCAAGGGCACATAAATCGCTCGTCGGAATCGCCACGGCCGCCGCCGTTCTCCTCCGTTTCCGGCCGGTACAAGAGGTCCCCGACCTTCCGAGGAAATGAGGGAGCGCACAAAGTACACCATCGTGCTCTCCATCCCCGATGAAGCCCTCCATCGCCTCCGTTGAGCTCGAAAACCACTGGAGCTCCAACTCCGGCGAACTTCCGAGCGCAGCGCCGCCACCTCACCATTTTCTGGCCACCCCCGTCGCCGGTGAGTTCCGCCCCCCTCTCTCTGTCGTCTTATCTAAAACCAACGACGTAGATTAGGTTTACTTATGCAAATCGGTACCGGCCATTAGGGTTCAGCCACGTGGCGTGCACAGTCAGCCTCGCCCCGTCAGCATACACGCCAGCGCATAGTCAGCCCCCTGTTTAAATGGTTTAAATTCATTTTCAAAAACAGAAACATCTGTCTCACTGTAAATTCAATAGAAAAATAAATAGAGATCCAAAATTGGTGAGACTTGAACCTTTTTAAAGATAATCAAATTCTCTACCCAAATATAGAAATATATTAGGTGGTCTCTATATAAATTTTGGAGTAGTTTTTAAATTGCCAAAACCACTCATAAACACCATTTAATTCATAGTTTGAGTTCTACTACCCCAATTTTGATAATTTTCTAGTTTCTTGATTCCTTAGAACTTGTAGAACGCCAAGGAACCAGAGAAAACCAAAATTGTATCGTGCACACACTTTCTATTTCAAATTTAGTCAAATCACTAATCTGTCCATAATTCAAATTCTAAAATGTATTTTTGAGTGAAACCAATTGGATCACCTTGGTATTAGTACCCTCTATCTAGAGAGACCAATGATCAATTTTTACAAAAAACTAAAAGTGTGATTAAATTAGTTTGTTCTAAAGATCTATTAATGGACTACTAAATGGGAGTAATTAAATTAATGCATTGAAATAAATTTTAACCAGAGCCTTGTGTCAACTAAATAAATCTCATATAATGAAAAACACACCTCAACACTACATCTAACTTGTGTAAAACAAAATCTTGCATTCATGCATGCATACATGTTTATGTTTGTATGGTTTGAGTGGTATGTTTATGTTTATATTGTTATTGCTTGTTTAGATTGTACGGAGAGCAACATTCTGTTTGTTAAGAAAGTGTTTCTATACCAACTCCCACAAGGCAAGTGATGCTCATGTCCCACTTTTTATTGCATTAGAGTTTTCAGTAGTATGCATCAGGTGATTTTATTTATTTTCCAAAGTATATGCTATGCTTAGAAATACCTAGTAGTGTGTAGCCAACCTCAAACCTCTACTAGATACTAGTTTAGCTATGCCACAATATTATCACAACTATTGATGATACCTGTTCGGCTGTGATGTTTTGAAAATTGAAAATTAACAACCCAATGAAACACCTGGGTGGATTGGTATGGATGGATTATGTTGAGTGGCTACTTAAGGCCATGTTCATGGTGGATTTAGCCATGGATGTGGTGGTTATCACCTGAGGGTACACTTGTGGATTGCCACTCAGGATTAAAGAGATTTGCGGGTCTTCACTGTTTAGTTAGCTTCCAGTGCAGCCTTGAGGTAATATGGGCTCTGTCAAGATTAAGTAAGTTGTGGGGGTTCCTCCTGTTGTATTGACAAGGGGTGTTACAATTTTAGGAGCAACGAGTCAATACTGGTATGGTTGAATCCCTCTTTCCAAAGATCTTGTCTCATTCTTCTCTCGGGAAAAATGAGTCTCAAGGTGAAAGTGCACAACCTCTGCAGAGTTTAAAAACTAAGATCTTAGCCGTGTCCCCGGTTATGGGCCAGTTGAGCAGCTAGACAGAGTTGGTGCCGAAGGATCTTCTCATCTTTTCTGAATGAAATAAAACATAGTAGAAACCCATTTAGGGCACATGGTGGATTTAGCCATGATGCCACAATCAAACCTCATGGTGGATTTAGCCATGATGATTTACCAAACTTCATGATGGATTTAGCCATGACGATTTTAAAACTTCATGGTGGATTTAGCCATGACGATTTACCAACTTCATGGTGGATTTAGCCATGATGATTTATCAAAATTCATGGTGGATTTAGCCATGATGAACTGTCAACCTTCATGGTGGATTTAGCCATGATGGTTGTACAGAACTTTTCATTTTTAATAAAATGATTTATTAAATATAGGACAAAATTGGCTTTATGCAAATAGCCCAAACTCCACCGGACAAATATCACGTAGCTAGTTATTCCTCAAAACTGCGACCTTACAAGTGTCACTTGCCAGTACTTTGTATGTACTGACTTCCTCCCCTGTGGGGGGCTGCATATTCCAACGTGCAGGTCATTCAGATGATGAGTAATTGTTTAGGATCTCGAGCCTACATTCCAACATGTCTACATGTGGCGCATGAAGAGAAGTGGGCTCATCCAAGATTGCTTTCCGTTGTATTTGCTTTGAACTTTGTTATTTGTGGCTAGTCCATGTTGACTATGCCATTTGTAAGACTATTTTTTATTCTTATCCACTGGATCAACGATGTAGAATGATACTATTTGCAATGAATATTTCATTTTGCCATGTGTATGCTATCAGTGATCCCGGGAATAGCAGGTACACAGGCGTTCTACCTTTATCAAAAGGTAGGGCGCTACAAAATGGTATCAGAGCATAGTGTTGCCTGTAGGATCGAGACCCTAAGTTTGGATTAGAACTAGGAAAAAGACCCTAGGATTGAAAATCTAATTTCTTCAAACCTATAGAAATAGAACATCACATATTAATCCTTTTCATATCTTCTCATCTATTATTCACCTTCAAAATATTCTCGTCTTGTTATAGAGGACCTACCTCTTGTTTTCCATCAAGACATGGTTGGAGAAAATTCGTGGAGTAAAAGGAATAGTTTTCCAATGACATTTGGTTTCAACATGAAGATCAACACCTCAAGACATTGAGAGGAGGATTTGAAGAAACTCAAGAAGATATAGATGAGACCACCAATCTAGTTACCTTGATAGAACAACGTTGACGTGTTAGTGTATTGATCATACAATGGTGTGTGTTATGACAATACTAGGTTGATTTTTTTTAAACCTTGATGATTGGAGTGTTGAATGTTTGCTTGCTAGATGTTGTTTGTAAGATGTTTTTCCTTGCTCTGTGGTGTTTGGGTAGGAACCTTCTTTAGTCTCTTTCTAAATCTCTACTCAACCATGCTAAACAAAACCAAACCCAACACCATACCCATTTACCAACCATAGTGAGTGTCAAGATTGGAGTGCAACAACTGCTTGACACCCAAGAGCACACTTTTGAGACAAACATCCAATTGAGGAATACCAAAGATTTCAGGATTCTGTTCTTCTATGTGAAGGAACAATCACATCCATGATCATGCCACCTCTATCCTAAGTATTTACAAGTCCATCAATAAGGGATGATAGACATGTGGAGTCAAGAGTCACATAAACTAAGACATCGTAGAAAGCTACCTACACCATGAGAATGGACATATGAAGAAGATACAACTGTTCAACTGGAGGTGCAAAGAGTTTACGCAACCCTAGTAGTTGGAGGAAAAATAGTATAGCTCAGGTTTGTCTTACAGGTGGGAAACTATCTGTTAGACAAGTGAGGTTGACCGAGTGTTAGATCACGTAGTTCATCAATCCACAGGTGGAAAATGATATGGGTGCAGGATGGACTGATCACCATTCCTACTACTCATGTTATTCACTCTTACTATGTTGGGTTGAAGGAACTATGTCTGCCTTGAGCCTTAGTCGAGTGGCGACGATGTTAAACCAAAACCATAGAAGGGTGAGATGTAATAATATCCCTATGTTAGGCAAGTGTTGCCGAAACGTACAAACTTCGGTGAGGGCAAAGCCAATCTTGGAAGAATGATGCAATGGAAGATATTGCCTACCATGAGAGTTTCGTTAGAAATAGCATGGTGTTTGCATCCAAGAGATACAACAACATGAGGAAAGATCGCCAAGGAAATGGGAAGAAATTGGTATGGACTTTATCACTGGATGACCTCGAACCAAATTAGGGTACGATTTTATTTGGGAAGTGATTAGTCGTTTGCCAAAGATATCAGACCCTATACCAGAAAAGACCACTTACGCCAGTGTTAAGTTGGCTGATATATACATGAAGAATACTACATGTCTTCCTGGAGTTCCAAAGAGTATCATGTCCGAATGAGGTACCCAACTTACCTCATACTTCTGGAAGCAACCGCATGAGTCATTAGGAACCAGACTAGAGTCCATCAAAGCATTTCACACTCAACAGATGGCTATACTGAGAGAGTAAATCAGATTTTAGAAGATATGCCGAGAGCATGTGTCTTAGACTATGGATCTAGTTGGGATGACAACTTAACATATCCAAAAATTTCCCTACAACAATAATCATCAAGCTAGTATTGAGATGGCACCATTTGAAGCTCTGTATGAGAAGAAAATGCACCAGACCTTTCATGTGGAGTGGCCTAGGAGAAAGAAGATTCTTTGATCCTGACATCATCCAAGAAGCTGAAGTGAAGGATAGACTGCCCAAGGATTTTGATTTGACCCAAAGAGTGACCCCTCAGTGTATGTTGATCTAGAGCTCTAATGCAAGGAAAATTTCTACTCAAGCCATCTTTATTGCAACCACATTCCAAGCAAAGTGAATAGACTCATCCTATTGGAGATCAATATGGACACATATATCCCTACCTGCTGAAAATATGGACTCAAGATCCCAATTTACCTCAAGGAGCTGATACATTGCTATACAAGGATATTATGGATGGTGAAGAGAATAGGCTCAGCAACCTAAGGACAAGATAATTTAGACTACCCACAAACATTTCTTTTAAGGGTGGTAGCCCACCTAGTTTTTTTAAACCCAGATACCCAAACCTATCTTTCTTTCTAGCTTTCCCAAATCTCGGGACGAGATTTATTTTAAGGGTGATGGTGTGTAACATCCCTGATTTTTTTGGAGAAACTCAAAAATCACAAAAATTTGAAACTTTTGTTTTCATGTTAAACAAGTCACCAAAAACCAAATGATGTGCAACAAGCAAAACAAAACAATACACATCTCAATGAAATTGGAATTTGGAACCCAAAGAAACTTTCTTCCTTAAACCTTAAACCTATTCCAAATCTAGTTTTCATTATAAAGAGAAAATATTCCTTCTTACCAAATCTATTTACAAACATGTTTTCGACCCATTTATAACTATAAAAATGTTTTCATAATGCCTTTCAAGTATTATATCAAGTGATAACCAATAAAGTGTTTATATAAATTATTTTGTTTATGAAAAAAAGTAAGAGAACTTGAAAACCAATATTTACATTTTGAAACCACCTCTATTAATTTTATTAAACCCTAATTCAGTTATATATTACTTTCTATTTAAAAATGAAATTTATACTATTAAGGCTTTGTCCATATTTTCAAAACTCAATTTTGAAATATGTTGGAAACATTACAAAATATTTTTATTATGAAAGGTTTTATTCTTATAAAACCATAGAAACAAAATAGAGTTAATTTGGACTCATAAAACAAAACTTATGTCTTATTTAAGAAATCAGTAAAAAAAAGAACAAAAAAAAAACGACGAAGAAACACAGGCAACCCAACCATCTGGCCCAGCCCAACATCTCCCCTACACCTTACCTTACCGCCCGCGCGCGGAAAATAATAGCAGGCCGGCCTAGCCGCATCCATCTCTCTCTTCCCACCGACAGGCGGACCCGCATGACGTCACCGTCGTCCCTCACCTCCGTCCGAAAAATTCGCACCCGAGCCTCACACGATCTCGTCGCACGTTCTCCTTCCCCCGCGCACTCCACAACCTCCCGAGCCTCTCTCCTAGTATCCCTCGTGCTCCTCCCTCTTTCCCCTATCCTCTCCCTCGGAATCGTGCACCGAGGGCACAGAAATCGCTCGTCGGAATCGCCACGGCCGCCGCCGTTCTCCTCCGTTTCCGGCCGATAAAAGAGGTCCTCGGCCCCAGATTCTTCCTTATCATCCTCCTCTCGTCCTTGTGCACGCCCTGATTTCCTTTCCGGGGTTTTGTGCGCAGCCAATCAGCCACGGCGTCAACTTCCAAGCTCGCCGGAGCCCGTGCCACCTCCGTCCACGCGCCACGACCTTCCGAGGAAGCGAGGGAGCGCACAAAGGCCACCATCGTGCTCTCCATCCCCCGATGAAGCCCTCCATCGCCTCCGTTGAGCTCAAAAACCACTAGAGCTCCAACTCCGGCGAACCGCCGAGCGCAGCGCCGCCGCCTCACCATTTTCCGGCCACCCCCGTCACCGGTGAGTTCCGCCCCCTCTCTCTGTCGTCGGATCTAAAACCAACGACGTAGATTAGGTTTACATATGCGAATCGGTACCGGCCAGTAGGGTTTAGCCACGTGGCGTGCACAGTCAGCCTCACCTCGTCAGCATACACGCCAGCGCCCAGTCAGCCCCCTGTTTAAATGGTTTAAATTCATTTTCAAAAACAGAAACATCTGTCTCACTGTAAATTCAATAGAAAAATAAATAGAGATCCAAAATTGGTGAGACTTGAACCTTTAGAAAGATAATCAAATTCTCTACCCAAATATAGAAAAATATTAGGTGGTCTCTATATAAATTTTGGAGTAGTTCTTAAATTGCCAAAACCACTCTTAAACACCATTTAATTCATAGTTTGAGTTCTACTACCCCAATTTTGATAATTTTGTAGTCTCTGGATTCCTTAGAACTTGTAGAACACCAAGGAACCAGAGAAAACCAAAATTGTATCATGCACACACTTTCTATTTCAAATTTAGTCAAATCACTAATCTGTCCATAATTCAAATTCTAAAATGTATTTTTGAGTGAAACCAATTGGGTCACCTTGGTATTAGTACCTTCTATCCAGAGAGACCAATGATCAATTTTTACAGAAACTTAAAAGTGTGATTAAAATTAGTTTGTTCTAAATATCTATTAATGGACTACTAAATGGGAGTAATTAAATTAATGCATTGAAATAAATCTTAAGAAGAGACTTGTGTCAACTAAATAAATCTCATATAATGAAAAACACACCTCAACACTACATCTAACTTGTGTAAAACAAAATCTTGCATTCATGCATGCATACATGTTTATGTTTGTATGGTTTGAGTGGTATGTTTATGTTTGTATTGTTATTGCTTGTTTAGATTGTACGGAGAGCAACGTTCTGTTTGTCAAGAAAGTGTTTCTATACCAACTCCCACAAGGCAAGTGATGCACATGTCCCACTTTTTATTGCATTAGAGTTTTCAGTAGTATGCATCATAGGTGATTTTATTTATTTTCCAAAGTATATGCTATGCTTAGAAATACCTAGTAGTGTGTAGCCAACCTCAAACCTCTACTAGATACTAGTTTAGCTATGCCAGAATATTATCACAACTATTGATGATACCTGTTCGGTTGTGATGTTTTGAAAATTGAAAATTAACAACCCAATGAAACACCTGGGTGGATTGGTATGGATGGATTATGTTGAGTGGCTACTTAGGGCCATGTTCATGGTGGATTTAGCCATGTATGAGGTGGTTATCACCTGAGGGTACACTTGTGGATTGCCACTCAGGATTAAACAGATTTGTAGGTCTTCACTGTTTAGTTAGCTTCCAGTGCAGCCTTGAGGTAATATGGGCTCTGCCAAGATTAAGTAAGTTGTGGGGGTTCCTCCTGTTGTATTGACAAGGGGTGGTACAATTTTAGGAGCAACGAGTCAATACTGGTATGGTTGAATCCCTCTTCCCAAAGATCTTGTCTCATTCTTCTCTCGGGGAAAATTAGTCTCAAGGTGAAAGTGCACAACCTCTGCAGAGTTTAAAAACTAAGATCTTAGCCGTGTCCCCGGTTATGGGCCAGTTGAGCCGCTAGACAGAGTTGGTGCCGAAGGATTTCCTCATCTTTTCTGAATGAAATAAAACATAGTAGAAACCCATTTTAGGGCACATGGTGGATTTAGCCATGATGCCACAATCAAACCTCATGGTGGATTTAGCCATGATGATTTACCAAACTTCATGGTGGATTTAGCCATGACGATTTTCAAACTTCATGGTGGATTTAGCCATGATGATTTATCAAACTTCATGGTGGATTTATCCATGATGAACTGTCAACCTTCATGGTGGATTTAGCCATGATGGTTGTACAAAACTTTTCATTTTTACTAAAATGATTTATTAAATATAGGACAAAATTGGCTTCATGCAAATAGCCCAAATCCACCGGCCAAATATCATGTAGCTAGTTATTCCTCAAAACTGCCACCATCCAAGTGTCACTTGCCAGTACTTTGTATGTACTGACTTCCTCCCCTGTGGGGGGCTGCACATTCCAACGTGCATGTCATTCAGATGATGAGTAATTGTTTAGGATCTCGAGCCTACATTCCAACATGTCTTCCTGTGGCGCATGAAGAGAAGGGGGCTCATTCAAGATTGCTTTCCGTTGTATTTTCTTTGAACTCTGTTATTTTTGGCTAGTCCATGTTGACTATGCCGTTTGTAAGACTATTTTTATTCTTATCCACTGGATCAACGATGTAGAATGATACTATTTGCAATGAATATTTCATTTTGCCATGTGTATGCTATCAGTGATCCCGGGAATAGCAGGTACACAGGCGTTCTACCTTTATCAAAAGGTAGGGCGCTACATTATGATTCTGAAGGAATCCTTACATGAGACCGGAGAAAATGTCTCATTGTAGTCTACCCCTTCTCTTTGTGTAAAGCCTTTTGCCACAAGACGTGCTTTATACTTTTCTACATTCCCATTAGAGTCATACTTTATTTTGTAGACCCATTTACAGCCTACTGTTTTGGCTCCTTTAGGAATATCCTCTAAGTCCCAAACATCGCTGGAACTCATCGATTTCATTTCGTCTTCCATTGCCTCCACCCATTTAGATGAGTGACGGCTTCTCGTGGCTTCTTCATATGAGGTGGGATCACCTTCCTTATAAGACGTTTCTGTGTTATAAACTTTATAATCACTAGAAATAGCTGACTTTTTACGTTTTGTAGACCTTCTGAGGACTTCATTCTCTTGTTCATGTCGTGCCTCAACTTCTGGCACATCCTCTTGAGAAGACTGCTACTCCTCCCTTTCATGCTCAACTTCGGGTTCAGTCGGCTCCTAACGGGCAGGTTCCGAATCTTCACCTCTACTTTTCATGGTTGTAGTCACAACAGGTGCTTGCATCGCAACCTCAGGGGTTGACGATGCAGGTACAACAGGTAGCGAGAAAATGGCTCTTGAATCATAGGATTAGGTGCACACACCCTCTTCTCATCAAGATCAATTTTCCGAGCTTCCATGCCCCCCCTCATCATTTCGTCCTCTAAGAAGACCGCATGTCTCGTTTCTACAAACTTTGTGTATCTGTCTGGGCAGTAGAAACGATAACCTTTTGATCTATCAGGATAGCCAATGAAATGGCAACTCACTGTTTTGGTATCTAACTTTGCAATGTTTGGATTAAACACTTTTGCCTCAGCTGGGCTCCCCCATACCCCCAGGTGTTGTAGGGATGGAACTTTTCTTGTCCACAACTCGTACGGTGTTTTGGGCACCGACTTGCTTGGTACTCTGTTGAGAATATGAATGGAGGTTTTAAGTGCCTCCATCCATAATCCCACTGGAAAAGTGGAATAACTCATCATACTACGCACCATATCCATAAGAGTACGGTTACGCCTTTCAACTACTCCATTTTGCTGAGGTTCGCCCGTCATTGAATACTGGGCTACTATGCCATTCTCCTGTAAGAACCTTGCAAAAGGTCCAGGGACTTGGCCATGTGGAGTGTGTCTGCCGTAGTACTCCCCCCCACGGTCAGATCTCACTATCTTTATACTTTTACATGTTGATTTTCAACTTCAGCCCTGAATATCTTAAATTTATCCAACGCTTCAGATCTTTCTTTAATTGGATATATGTATCCATATCGGGAGTAATCATCTGTGAACGTTATAAACGAGTCATAACCATCCACACTTTTCATAGGAAACGGTCCACAAATATCGGTGTGAATAATTTCCAGTGTTGCTGTACGTCGGTTTGCACCCTTTTCAATTTGCTTTACATACTTTCCTTTAATGCAATCTATGCATTTCTCTATTTCTGAGAACTCTAGCGGAGGAAGAATATCATTTTTATTAGTCTTTCTATTCTCCCCCTCGAAATATGGCCCAACCGACAGTGCCATAATTTCGATGAGTCATGAGTTCTTTTTCTTTTCTTTTGTTCGTTATTCGACCCAGAAACATGCTCATTCACTTTACACAGAGAAGAAACTTTTTCACGCAAATATAATAAATAAAGCTCATTGTGGAGGTTAGCAACCCCCACATGAATATTATTACACCATAAGGCACATTTGCCATGTCCAAAATAACACTCATAATTGTCTTTGTCTAAGCGTGATACACTGATAAGGTTCCTGTGTAGTGAAGGAAGAAACAAAACATCTCTAAGCAGAATAGTGAAACCATCAGCAAGCTCCAAGGAGATGTTTCCAATAGCTTCTACGTCTGCTTGAACTTCATTAGCGACCTGAATGCATCTTTCGCTTCTTTGCGTGGTCCGGGTGGAACTGAATCCCTATAAAGAATTTGCAACATGAACAGTTGCACCTGAATCAATCCACCATGTAGATTTGGAAAACTGTGTATACAGGGATTCATTTACAAAGGAAACAACATTGTTACCTTTCTTTGCCATTATGTACTTTAGATAGTCTACACAATCTTGCTTGTAATGGCCAGTCTTTTTGCAGTGAAGACAAGTGTCTTTGTCCACTGGAAAAAACCTCTGTGGGTGTTGCTGCTGCTGCTGCTGATGGGGACCTTTCCCATGTGGTTTTGAAGGAGAACCAGTATGCCTTTGACTATAGTTTCTTTTCTTGTTATCCCTCACATAGTTCACAGAACCACCATGTGAGGCTTTAAGTCTGTCCTCCTCTTGAACTCACATAGCAATATACTTTTCAACATCCCATTTTTCAGGCGACATGTTGTAGTTTATGACAAAGTTGTCAAACTGACTTGGCAGTGAAGCCATGATCAGATGGACAAGCAGTCCTGGCTTGAGCTCGAGATCAGCATCCATGGGCTTAAGTTTCGTAGCCATGTTGCTCATCCTCAGTATGTGCTCCCGGATGCCATGTGCACCTCCGGTGTACTTTTCTGTTACCAGTTGTTTGATCAACTGGGTGGCATAAACCTTTGAAGAGCCAGTGAACTGGCTCTTTATCTTTTCTAAGTACTCCGTAACGGAAGCACACTCTGCAATTGAGCCCACGATTGCGTTCTCAATTGTATTCTTTATAAATGCCATCCACTTTTTATTGGTTGTTAGCCACTTTCTGTTTTAAATAGAATATGCCAACTCCAAAGGAGCATGGTCTCTTTTCTTTCTTTCCCATGTAGCATCATCATCAGTTGCCTCTCAAACATTCTCTTTTGGCATGACAGGCTGTTGAGTGTCCCCAACCCAGTCAACCTCTGCACAGATGAAGGCAAATTCCACCTTCCTCCACTCACTGTAGTTGTCGCCTCTCAGGGTCGGGACGTCCTTGATGCATGTCACCAAGTAGAACCCTCCTGAAAACCACAATGAAGTGAGCAAAATAACAACAATTGCATGTAATAATCCAATGTTGGTTAAAATTATAACACACAACTGTTTATGCAATTATGACTATATCACTGTTGGGCAGAAAATAGCAATAAAAGCATATATGATACTATAACAATTAATCATGATAATGCTATTAACAACGTTGGTTATTTAATAAAATAAATCATAAATATCACTTTAACATGCTCTTAAAAATAATTCTCACTTTAATCCTATTTTCTTTATTTAAGAGCACTTTTATTCAATTTGCAGCGGAAAACATGAATAATAAATTCATACACTTTTTACTTTACAGTGTTTCTTTTAGTTCTGTATTTCCTAAACAATAATTTTATTGGAAAAAAATGAATAGGAAAAAACTAGACTTAATTTTCCCAAAAAATGTACCAATTACTATTAATTCTGCTTCTGTAATTAAAAAAACACAGAACAGAAAAAAAATTGGCAGAAAAACTGCCAGCTGTCTCTTTGGCCCGGCCCACGGCCTGGATATTCGTGCAGCGCGCACGCGCGGTGCATAACGGTCTCTCAGCGCCTTTTCTTTTAGAGAGAAAGCGCAGCGGCGGCGCGGAAGGAATCCGTTGCCCGCGTGCTCCCTCACTCTGGCAGAAAATGGCCCAACTGGCCCGCTCCGCTCAGTGCTTTCGGCCTGCCAGCCCACCCTTTCGCTAGGGTTTTGATATGTACCATCGATTCTCATCCGACGGCCGCGCGCGGTCCTCGCTGGAAGAAAACGGGAAGCAACCGGGTCCCCTTCGAACCCTAGCCCCCATACGCCCCCGCCTCTGTCTCTGTTCTTTCGCGCTCGGTAGCGAATGGCCGGCCGCCGCGCCTCGCGTGCGACGTGCGCGCAACGCCGGCGACGACGAGCGCCGCCACGCCCTCCTTCTTCTGTGTCTCTTTCGCGGCGGAGAGAAAAATCTCGCGCCGCCACCGCGCGCTTCTCTCGCTAGGGTTGAGCCGCCCGCAGGCCGGCCAGCGACGGTGAGCCACCGCCCCGCCGCGCCTCCGCGCGCGCTCCCCTAGCCACTTTCCTTTGCACCAACCTCCACTCTGTCTCTTGTGCCTGCGGGCTTTGTCCCGAGCGGCGGAAGGATTGGTGAACTACGACGACCGCGCCGTGGCCTTCCCTTCGCTAGTAGCGCGTTTGCCCTTAGCGGCAGGCGCGCCGCCGTCGACGGATTAGCTGCGGTGACTTCTTTCCTCTTTCCTTCCCGGCGGATCTTCTTCCCGCGCCTCCTAGGATGCGCACGTGATCGAGAGGAGCGGCGCGGCCGTGGTGGCGGCGCACTGTTGCCGGTGAGCAACTTTTCCCCTCCCCCTTCTCTTCACTGTCGAGGGTTAGGGTTTTCTTTTGCGGGTGTGATTTTTCCTTTTGCTTTTCTTTTGCCGAAACCAACTAGAGTCTAGCAATCTAAGCTCTGATACCAATGTTATACTTCTAGATCACTACTAGGTCTAGATGTTCACGGTGAACCAATTGCTATGCCTCTGTGAGATTAGATCCGAGAGAGAAACAGAGAGAGAGAGAGATAGGCAGATACCACCTTCTGAACCTTTGGACGACGACAGCGTGTCGGTGGTGGACATGGTGGTGTCGGTGGTGCTTCCCGTGAGCCTTGCAATTACCCTAGATCGGAAGGGATATGGTTGGGGTGTCTGGCGGCGCGGTTAACCTCATACCGTGTGCCCCGGCCCAAACCACCTTTATATAGCGCAGGTCACAGGGGCCCACCAACCATTAGGGTTGGGCGCCCCCGATCAGGGCGCGTGAGAACAAGTCCGAGTAGGCCGTTGGGCCTCCTCAGGAGAGATCAAACTAACAGGGTGTCCCAATCAACCCAATGTATGAGATACCGGTAAAAAAATACGATCGAATGATGACTATGATGGAGGGTAACAAGATTGCTTTTCATTTCAGTTCTGATGATGATAGTGATGAAGATGGAGAGTGCCCATTCGGTAATCCTTATCTTAGGGATAGCTATGGAAATTTGACAAAGTGGAGGTTGAGCGATCTAGGTGCGGCATTCATTAAGCATCTAGAGGATGAAGAAAAGAATCCAAAGCCAAAAGAACGGAAGTACAAAAAAGAAGAAAAGCTGATGATTCACAACGACCGCATGGAAGGATACATGAAATTTGCTCTACATCAGTACAACTATAAAGAAGAGCGTGTTGGGGATTCTGTTCAATTTTACTGCAGTTTGTAATTTTTTATTTAATTTTTTTACAACGTATTTTAACAATTTGGAGTATATTTTTCAGTATATGAAATTTGAGTTTGAGATATCTCAAAGTCAGAAATGGATTGTTGAAGGAGAGTTTGACAACCAGTTCTATTACCATTTTAACTTTGAAGCTAAGCAGGCCCCACTGGTAGAAAAAAGGCCTTCTATACGCCCCCTTTAGTCCCCAAACTATACGAACCGTGACTAAATGAGTTTTAGTCGCGGTTCGCGAGGCGACCCGCGACTGAACGTCATGAATTGCAGCTGGGGAAGCGTGCGGAGGGCTTTAATTCCGTTGGCCTGGCCACCCGCGACTAATGTTCGAAACTGCTCGGCTCCCGCGCGGTTTTTATTCGCGATCGAAGGCAGAAGGCCTCATTGCTACAGTGCGCGCTCGGCCTCTCTTCTTCTTACTATCTTCTTCGTCCTCTCCACACCATGGATTCTCCCGTCTTCAAAGTTCTATACGTGCCCACACCATGCGGCAAGAATCTCCACGTCGTGTATACCAATATTTGCGAGAGACTCCCCGTAGCTCTTAAGCGTTTGAGGAAACTCTATGAAGACGCTGATTAACAACACAAGTTCTTTGACCTCAATCTCGAGTATACGGCCAACCAAAAGGATGTGGCCGTCATCCAAATTGCTCACGAGGATACCGTGCTTGTCTTCCAATCGGCAAGGTACGCACACGATCGATCTCTCTTGTAGGAAAATTGTGTTGTCATGTTGATAGCAATAGTATCACTTGTTGCAATTGTAGAGAGGAAAATTGCATAGGGTAGCAATTGTAGAGAGGAAAATTGTGTTGTCATGTTGATACCAATAGTATCACTTGTTGCAATTGTAGAGAGGAAAATTGCATAGGGTAGCAATTGTAGAGAGGAAAATTGTGTTGTCATGTTGATAGAAATAGTATCACTTGTTGCAACAATTGTAGAGAGGAAAATTGCATAGGGTAGCAATTGTAGAGAGGAAAATTGCATAGGGTAGCAACATTTGTAGAGAGGAAAATTGCATAGGGTAGAAATATGGAATTTTCGATTTGTTGTTACATTGAAAGAACACAGTTGTTTCAACAATATGTAACATGTGTTCCATTTTTGTTGTTGCATTGAAAGAATACACGTGTTGCAACAATAACTAACACGTGTTCCATTTTTGTTGTTGCAGTAGTTCAAAGCAATCTCCAGAACTTGTTGATTTTCTTGTCAACAAAGGTTACGACTTCTGTAGCGTCGACATCACGAATGACCGGCATAAGTTGATGCGCACGTTGGGTATGGAGATACCTTAAGATCACTACATTGATCTTCAGGACTTGGTCCATTTTGATGAGCTGTACGGGCACAAGACCGGGATGGCTCAGATGGCAACTGCCTTCATCCACCACGACTACAGAACCATGAAGACTTGTTTCCCCTCGAGGAAGAACCCACTTGACCGGGTCAATCTCGAGTATGCAGCAATATATGCATACGTTGCCTTCGAGTTGTTCCGCATCTACTCTTCGGAGCTCGAGTAGATGTTGTTTGTGTACCGCATCTATGTACCGCTATGTTGCGTTCGATATATTTAATGGATATATTATGTAATGGATATATGTCTTTCTATTAATTCCTATGTTATTTCTATATTAATTTCTATATTATTTCTATATTGTGTAATGGATATATGTACGTACCGCTATGTTATGTAATGACTCAAATAAAATCACGGGTTAAACTTAGCACAAAATTTACTAAACCAGTCACACAAGATCTAGCTCACACACAATTCCAAAATAATAAAACTAGAAAGTAACAAATAATAGCTAGTTCTATTTCTATTTGGGTTTCCAATCATGCACACACTTTCTAAGGTAGATGTTCTGCAAGCAAACAACCTAATATCAAGTCCGAACACTCTATACAAGCTAGGAAACATGATAAGATCAAACACACATTTGAAAACAAACTAAAACACATCAAGAAAACAAAACAGAAAAACTACTGTTTGTTTCTATATCTGTTCACCAAAAATAAATTTAGAGCTCCAAAAATTAATCTAAGTCAGGAAAACATAGATCTAGTCAATACCAAACTCATCCAGTTGGATTTACTTCAAAATTCATTTTTGAACTCATTCTAAAAATCATAGAAGAGCCTACTGGTCTTTTATTAAAAATGATGGTATTTTCATTTGGTTGCTGACCTTATGTGAGGCTAAGTGCTATAGATAGATCTTTTCAATATCTATCCAGAACATTTTAGTTTGTCTATTTTGGTTATGTATTTTAAAAGTTAGATTCAAATCATTCTCACAGATAGTCATTGCCAAAACTTGGATCTGCAAATTTTATATGGTTTAGATTTCATATGGTTTGGTTCATGAATTTTATCAGATTTTATTTTGCATTTAGGAAAGGGGAAAATGAATTAGTTTTATTTTTCTGAATATTTTGATATATTATTTGTATTTTTAAGATTTTAAAATGAATTAGTTGTATTTTTCTGAATATTTTTTAGAAATAATACAAATTAAAAGTTAATGTTTATTTATTTATTCAAAATTATTAATTACATCATTACTTTTGTTTATTAAAAGATTTATTTGAAATTCAGATAATAAAGAAATGTGGCATCGATCAACATGTTAATAGGATTGATATGATACTAGTATCACATACATGCATGCGAAGTACTTGAATACGGGACGGGATGGAACTCGGAAGTTAAACGTGCTAGTGCTAGAGATAATTGTAGTGGGAAGATGGGTGACCGAGCGGAAAGTTTGACCACAAGTAAGTAATTTGACTAGAGATAATTGTAGTTAGACACTAAGCAAATAATGACCTTTGCGAACCGGGACTAAATGGCTATTTTCCACTAGTGCCCATTCTTCTGTGTTTACATTTTTTGCTGAAGTAACCCAAGAAGATGGAGATGATTGTGACGTTATCTGCTGCAAGCTTCTAAATGATGATGACAATGGTACGTTCGAGTAGTTAATAAGCTGTACAGTTTTTCACTCTTTTAGTGGTTTAAGTAAGTCCCAAGCTAGCTGGTGTAATCTCTGGTTATGTGTGCATGCGTCTTGTTGGACTCTATACACAAGGGCGGATCCAGGATTAGAGCATGGGGGGGAGGAGAGGGGGGCGAGCGCCAAGAAACATTGGCCATAAAATAGATATGACAGGAAAAATATGGAGTTGATGTGCTTCCACTATCTTACGCTTTCTCGTGCTTTGGGCTCTATCTTGTTCTAGAATTACGATAAATGTCCAGATATTTTGATCAGAAGTTCACATACTAATCGGACTGGAATCATTATACATCGGAAATTGATTTGTAATCTCTATCTCCGTTGTCTGTTTTGGGTCTGTCAAACCAACGGGATTGAAATATAATTATTAATCGATGGTGTCTTTGGCTTCATGATAAGCAACTCGATTACTAAAAGATAACCTATAAAGTATTAGAACTAGCAAATAAAATTGAAAATTATGGGAGTCAATAATCAAATTGGCACGCTGCGACCGTAAACAACAATACCTTGGAACGGTTGGAGCGCTTAGGATAGAAATTGTGGGCGCGGGGATTTTAATCGTCGACTCGTCGTCTATTGACAGACACGCAAATTGCCGCGCCTTCGCTAGTCACCGAGAGGCCACCACACCGCGGCGGCGGACGGTGGCGGCGCTGTGCGCTCGATCGAGCAACATCGTGTGGAAACTAACATCCATCGAGCAGGTTATTTCAAGTCTCGTACAGTCTTTGGGCTTGGCCCATTAGAGTGACACGAGCAGTCTCCCTGGTAGGGTTATGATAAGTAGGCCTTTTAGCTAATTAATCACTCGCAGTAATAAGCCTAATACGTATTGGCCACTGTCTATACATGTAGAGCCGTAGAGGTGACAAGAAAAACCTCTTCTCTTCAATAGTAATGCATGACCTTATATTTGTTGGTTGCCCAAGATTCTGTGTAAAATTGTACTACTCATTTAAGTTGATTGATACAAAATCATGAACTTAGACGTGGAATATTGGTATTATCATTTTTTTAAAGCTGCAAGTATAATTCATCTTAATGCTGCATCTGGAGGTAATGAGAAATTTACGGTTTTCTTTTTCTTTTGAAGGACACTGCTTTGGTTGCAAGAATGAAGGTGTAGATGACTTAAGACATCCAGCTTGTGAATCTGTTTATGTTGGAGGTCACGAAGACCGGAAGTTTCCATTTATGGAAAACAGTGAGACTGAGGTACAGCAAATTCATATGATGTTTTCTTCTAGTATTTTTCTATTATATTTTTCACCATTTAAACTGTTCCATACTTCAGGAGGACAACGGTTGACGACGGAAGAATGGTAAGAGAAGAGAACGTGTGGTCTCTGTCTTGGAGCGCTCTATTTCTGCCAGCAGCAAGTCATCCGATACTGTTCATTAGAATTTGTTTCCCGTGGTTGTTTTAAAATCGGTGAATGTTGTCACTTAGGAATTAATGGTCAATTTGCTAAGCGAGCACATGTTCAGTCGAGTATGAAAACTTAGCAGCCCTATTGTAGTCGCTCTTATGTGATCAGTGTTCCAAAAACCAGCTATGTTTGGTCCAATTTTCGCGTCCCCGTTTGGTTCAGTCCTCTCTTAAAGTTCTCTTTTAATTTCATCTTCTATATTAACAGGGCCATTTTTTTTTTAGATGCATGGATATTTTCAAATGCAAGATTTTTTTTCCAAAAATACGTGAATATTACAGGTGACCATTTTTTAACTGTTGAAATTGTTCATGCATATTAAAAAATCATGTTTCGTAAAAAAAAATTCAAGAGGTTAAAATAACAGTTTCATGTGGTTTGAAAAAAAAGATCGCCGAGTTAAAAAGTTTTCATAGGTCCAAGAGTTTCAAAAAACGTTTATGGTTTGACAAATAAAGTTTACAATTTCAAAAAGTAATGGTGGGATGGAAAAAAATTCTACCAAATGAAAAAACATGTTCGAGGATTCATAATTATATATTCTTGTAAAGGAAAGATAAAAATAAAGAAGGAAAAGTAAAAATAAAATGAAAAAGAAACTGAAAATAAATACTAGCAAAAAAAAAAAGGGAGAACAGAAAGGAAAAAAAACAATATAAAAGAGAAACACAATCGAAACAAGAATAGAAAAATAGCAGAGCAGAAAATAAAAGGGCTTTTTCTTGAAAAAGTCTGGGTTGCCTCACATAAGATATGTCGAGCTCTTCCTAGGTCCATTAATTGGGCGGTGTCGGTCAGGGTTTTCGACGGGCTAGCTCATTGTGGAACAAGAAGAGGAACGGCGGCGGCAGCTAGCATATGCATCATCCTCAGGAAAAAAGTGCAATAATGTTTTTTTGCCCCTTTGCGTCTTGGTTAAAAACTAGGCCCTGAATCCCACTCAAATAAAGGTTGGTGCTTTAATTTTTCAACATGTTTTCTCTCAAATGCAACATGGCGACGATGAACATACCCCATGATATTTCTGTGCACCGATTATCTTCGGTATAGGTCCCCTGGTAGGTATCAAGCTTAAGGTGGTTCCGTGCCACAACAAGAATTTATCGATGATGCCCTCACCTCTGAGAGGGGGACCATGTCTTCACTGGCCCCGGCGGCAGCCGAATGCTGGATCACAGGAATAACGTCGATACGTCAAATATTGGACAAGAACAAAGATCTCAAGTGCTTTGTGCGAGTGTTGGGCCTTCTCATCGTGTGCTACACGGTACGCACGACGGGAGGCCTAGTGGTCGGGCAGCTCGTGCACCAGGAGGGATTCATGGAGATTCCACCGGTCCTTCGACCTCTATGACCCATACACCTTCTTGAACAGCTACACCGCATTCCGCGACATGATCATCCACCAGATGCTTATGCAGACGCGGTCCTCCACGAGTTCGACCTCGGTGCTGATAATTGGGACCCTTTCATGCCCCCATGAGCTTGCTTCCATTACCATTAACGTGGAATTATTTTGATGCGATACCATGAAACTCGGAAGTGTCACCACCCTGGGAAAATCGTATATGCCGCCCGCAGGCGGCAAAAATTTGGCGCGCCGCCTCAACGGGGCGGTAGTGGGCCGGTTCATCACCGGAGCAAATCTCGGGAATTTTTTTGTTCTGTATTTCTTTTTTCAGTTTTTTTATTCAAATTGTTTTTTTACAATTTTTTTGTTTTCTTTTTTGGTTTTTTCTGTGTTCCTTTCTGTTTATTTTTTGTTGATTTTTTTTTAATTTGAATTTGTTTGTGTTCAATTTTGTTTTCAGATTTTTTTTTCTGAAAAGGGAGGAAACCAGTTAAATGGGTCGGAACAGACTCCCACCGCGTGCGGGCGGCAAAAAGGAGGTCCCCCATCCTGCGCTACAACATCGAGTGGACTCTCACCGTCTGGGCCAACATTCTCTACGACGAGCCCAAGACGCCGCTTCTCACGTGCATGCAGGACACCACGGTACCTACAAGCATGCCACCTTCCGATTGTTGTGTATTTATAATAGAGGGGCTGGCGGCTCAAGACACGGTGAGGCTGCCATGCTCTCACTCCTTCCACCGTGAGGCCTTGTTTACTTCTAGTGTATTCTAGGGGAATGTAGTATATTTTACTGAATCCCGAAAAATCTCCATTAGTTCGTTTACTGCTCCGGGTTTGGAAGGGTTAATCCCCATAAATCCCCTGATGACCCACAAGTCTCCGGGATCGCAACAGTCTTTGAGGGAAGTAAAACCCAAATTTATTGATTTGTTACAAGGGGAGTCAAAGAATATTTATATGCCTTAACAACTAAGTTGTCAATTCAGCTGCACCTGAAAGTAGACTTGCTCGCAACAATTTATCAGTGGTAACAGTTTTATGGCAGCAGTAGTAATAAAATAACAGTAGTATTAAAATAGTAACAACGGTAGCAATCGCGGAAAACATCAGGATGGGAACTACCGTAGGCATAGAGGGAATGGATGAACGGGTGTTGCATGGATGACAAGGGTCATTTAATAATAATAACATGGTCATTGCAGATAATAATAATAAAGTATCAAGCATTTAGGCAAGCCGTAGGCATGTGTTCCAATATAGTCATACGTGCTCGCAATGAGAAACTTGCACAACGTCTTTTCCCTACCAGCCTGTGGCAGCGGGGCCTCTAGGGAAACTACTGGTAATTAATGTGCTTCTTTTAATAAAGCACCGGAGCAAATCCTTAACACTCCATGAACACATGTGATCCTCACATCACAGCCATCCCCTCCGTTTGTCCCAATTTCTGTCACTTGGGGCCTTGGGTTCCGGACAATGATATGTGTAAACAACTTGCAGATATGATCAAGAAACGTAATTATACTCATGAAACAATAACAAGTTGAGATTTGAAATCATGGCACTCGGGCCCTAGTAACAAGCATTAAGCATAACAAGTTGCAACAACAGTAGAAAACACTAACAATGGATACTAGGCACTATGCCCTAACAATCTGGCGTTATTACATGATCAATCTCATTCAATCTCTTCCATGCCTCTCAGCCTACATCGGGGTTTACTCACACATGGACGAGGAAATCATGGATGATTGATGGAGAAGGAGTGGCAGTGTTGATGACGATGATCTCCTTCGAATCCCCGTCCTAGTAGGGTGCTAGAACATGAATTTCTAATCCCCAAATCGAGTTTCGGGGTGGCTGCGGCGCTCTGTTCTGTTATTGTGGAATATGACAAACCCCCCTCGGTTTTCAGGTTACGAGGAATTAGTAGTCGGAAGGGGATCCCGAGGGGTGCCTGGGTGGCCCGCACCACCTGGCGGTGCGCCAGGGATGGTGTGGCCCCCTCCTGGCCCCTCTCGTGACCTCCTTCTGTCTTCCGGGGTCTTCTGGTGGTTTAGGACCAATGGGGTCTTTTCTAGGCAATTTCCCAAAAGTTTATTTTTCTGCACAAAAACCAGACACCAAGATAATTTTGCTGAAAACAACGTTAGTCCGTGTTAGTGGTATCCAAAACTCACAAGTTTAGAGGAAAACAATAAGAAAAATGTTCGGAAAAAGAGATACATTTTGGACGTATCAAGTCCCCCAAACTTAGCTTATTGCTTGTCCTATGGAAATTCAGTGATAACTGAGTGCGATAAAAGACTTTTACGAACACATTTGTTTCATATAATGTAAATATACTCACTACATGATCAAGTGCTGAGGCAATTCATAATAAGATGTATGGAAAATAAACGCCACCTAGCAGTTATGCAAAGCATGAAAAGATGCCAACAAACTAATAATAGACAACATGAAGTATATCAATCTGGAGGATTCAAATGCTCATAATAGGGTATGTAAAGTGTACTCGCTTTCCCTTAATAATGGAGCAAAACATAAAGCCAGGGCACCTCTGAAGTTCAAATGAAGACTAAAAATAATGATATCAAAGATACAAGCATCAAAGTTATACCACTACCAACCGTGTTCTGGGATAAGCACATTACACTAAGAATAACAGTCATTGCTCTCAAGAAGGTGCATAAAGTGAGAAGGTCAAGACTCAAAATAAAAGTAAAAAGAAAGGCCCTTCGTAGAGGGAAGCATGGAACACTCATGTGCTAGAGCTTTTATTTTATTAAACAGAGGTATAATTTTTTTTAGAGAGGTGTATCCTTATGTCAACGAATGGTAAACAGAAAATACAGTACGTCACAAGCCAACTAGACTTCACAAGAGCGGCTCCCATTTGAAGGATGCAGCTGGTGTAGAAGGTCATCCCTGTTTCTCTTTTGTTTACACAATTATGCTTTGCCTGATAAATCAGAGGCAAAAATAATGAACATAATTTGTTGTATTAATTTGGGGCTGGGCACCCCGCTGCCAACTCTTCTATCGGTTGGATAAGCGGATGAAGCCACTTGTCCAGGGTGTGAAATCCAATCAACTTGTGAGATAAAGATTCTCTATTTACGTGCTCATGAGCTAAAACAGAGGCACGAAACAGGAACAATTTTTAGAAGGTTTTAAAGGTAGAACATGAGCAATTTATTTGGACTGGAGGTTAATTACCACATATATAGGTAGGTATGGTGGATACATTTGGCATTCTTTGGTTTTTGGGAGTTGGATTGCACGAGTAGAGCTCATACTCACTACAGGTGAAGGTTAGCAATAGATGGGGAGCGGCAATCAAGAGAGCAACAACTGTCATAATCATGCTTGCGACAAAACAAAATTAACAGGGGCATAAAAGTGATACAAATACTCTGAGGCAAAATAAATCATCGAGGCTTAAGTGAATTTTGTTTTCAGTCATAGCATGCGTGAGCATGTGCCAAGTCGATTCAAACGAAACAAATAGAGGAATATACCACAATGTCATACCCTTCTATGAATAAGACAATGCAAGCAAACATTCATACGACATGTTATCTTATATTAATAAGTTGGAACTACCACATGAGATCATGAACTACTAAGCATCAATTAAATAACATACACCTTACATGAACAGACTAAGCATGTTCACACGATGAGTATATGTCCAAAAATAAAACAAATAGAGTTCATACCAGCCTCTCACCACAACTTGGATTGTCGTAAATCATCATTACTGCTCTTCACTTGTGTGGATTGAATAATATAGAATGACAATCAAGCTCCAATGGAGACACGGAAGTCCGGTGAACTCTACAACAAACTTTACAAAACCACAAACATTTTTTGGTTTTCGATTAAAAACAAGAACAAAAAGAAACAAGCAATTTTTTTTTGGATTTTTGAATACTTAACCGAAACGAGAAAGGAAAGAAAACCAACAAAAGAAACTAAAGAAGAAAACAAAGAGAAACAACAGAAATATTTTTGGTCTTTTTGTGTTTTGGAAAACAAGAACAAAGAGATACGAAAGAAGCGAAAGAAAATGAAAACAAACGAAAGAAACAAAAACATGACAAATAACCGATCGAACATGATATATAAATGAGTGTGATGTTGGTATACCTCCCCCCAAGCTTAGGCTTTTGTCCTAAGTGGAGATCAATCACCAAGGGGACCATGGGGCGGCGCCCCCGTAGTATGCTGAAGAGGAAACGTCCTCCTGATATGTGCTGAGGATCCCCCGGCGTACTGCGTGGTGTAGTCCTCGAAGGGCGCATCTCGCCTCTCCTGCTGCCTGTAAAACTCCATCGTGCTCAGATGCTCGACTATCTCCTCCTTGGAGCGCGACCATGGTGACCTATCAACTTTGAACAAAACAGGATGCGGCAAAATAACTTTCTGCTCATCTCCTTCCATAAATAAAACTATATATACTAAATGATCAGCAGTAGAGTTATTTCACTCAAATCAAGCATGCCAACTCACATAGACTGTCACCTGCAATACAAAAATACTCAAGAAATACTTCAGTAAACAAAATTCTACTTGGATCATTGCAGGAGTCACATACCGAAGATCAAACACACCAAATCTCAGCACAAATGATGGGCTGAAGAAGGAGATCGAAAATCCAGAGGAAGAACAGCAATAATAGCAAGATTACGGGTTCCAGGAAATGTTTTCAGTTTGGGAGGTGAGAGAGAGCACTTTGGCAGTGGAGAGAGTAAGTAGAGGGCCAATGGGCCCCACACCATGTGCTGGCCCCACCAGGGGCAGGCCGCGCCACCCCATGGTGTGCCTGACTGGTGGGTCTCCCAGGTGGCTTTCTGCCTCATTTTTAACGTAAAAAAATATTTTTTTTTCTAGAATTTTTCGAGAAACTTTATTTTTGAGGTTTTCAGAATTTAATAATTAATTATAAACATGGAAAACAATTATGAAAAGGTGGAAAACAAAACCAAAACCAGAACAACAGAGGTTCCAAAACATTCTAATGTGTAAATACCCAATGAAATCAAAGGTGAAAGTGGTGAAAACAAAATTATGGTTGGTGAAAACAAACATAACATGGTGAAAACAAAAGAAATCCTTGTGAAAACAAAAGTATGGATGGTGAAAACAAGGGTATGGATGATGGAAACATGATTGTACTAAATTAATAAGGTGATAACAGAAGTAAACATGGTGAAAACGAAATGGGGAAGGTGCAAACATAGTGAAAACATTGTCCTATTCATTCAAAATCATTTTGTTAACAAGGGTGAGCAAGACTTGTTATGAGAACAATTTTCATATGAAGCAAAACTTTGCTATACACTAAATAATTATGTTACCTCAACCTTGATAGACATAGTATCCATCATAATAATTTCATATTCTTTTGGTGGTACTGGAATGGGACAATGAAATTATCCAACCTTTGATGGTCTCAATATTTTTAGTTGAATTTAAACCATATCTTCTATCAATATTCTTGGGAAAATAAACAGTGTGCTCTTTATCAATAACATTAATACTTTTCCTTGATTGCAATCAATAACAACCCCTACAGTATTAAGAAAAGGTCTCCCAAGAATAATAGACATATTATCATCTTTAGGAATTTCCAACACAACAAAGTCAGTTAATATTAAACAATTAGTAGCAACTTGAACAGGAACATTCTCACATATACCAAGAGGAATAGCAGTAGTTTTATCAGCCATTTGCAACGAAATATCAATGTGTATCAATTTTTCAAGAGAGAGTCTCTTATAAAGAGAGAAATGCATAACACTAACTCCATCTCCCAAGTCACATAAAGCAGTTCTAACATAATTGTTTTTAATGGATCAAGGAATACTAGGAATACCACGATCTCCAAGCTTCTTTGGAACCATTCCATTAAAAGAGTAATTAGCAAGCATAGTAGAAATTTCCTCATTAGGAATTTTACTTTTGTTGGAGATAATATCTTTCATATATTTAGAATAAGGAGGCAGTTTAATAGCATGAGTCAAAGGAATTTGCAAAAAACAAAGGTTTCATCCACTGATAGAATTTATTATAATATTCTTCTTCCTTATATTTGTGGTTCTTATTAGGAAAAGGCATTGCTTTTTGTACCCAAGGCTCTCTTTCTTTACCATGTTTATTGGCAATGAAATCCTCCTTAGCATACTTCACAGTTTTAGTTTGCTTTTTCAGTTCAGCTGCTGTTTCCTCTTAATCAGAAGCATCACTTTTATCATTACCACTTTCAGTTTCAGCATCAGAAATAGATATACTATTAGTATCTTTTAGCAGGTTCAGGAGATTCTCCAACATTTTTATGTCTCTTCTTCTTTTTCTTAGAAGGAGAACTATTGTTTTTAGGTTGCTGAGAATCTTTTTCAATTCTTTTAGGATGTCCTTCAGGATACAAGGGGTCCTGAGTAAAAACACCATTTCTAATAATTATTTCACAAACATGTTTCTCTCTAGAAGCATTAGCTAGCATATCGTTTTGCCCTTTAGTAAGTTGATCAATTTGAGTTTGAACCATTTGAAAATGATTAACAAGCATTTTAACATCACTAGAGGTTCTTTCAATAATACCATGCAAATTATCAATAGCTCTAGAGTTTTCCATAAGATGATTTTGCACTCTCATATTAAAATTATCTTCCTTAACAACATAATTATCAAATTTATCTAAGCATTGATCAGGTGGTTTAGAGTAGGGAATATCTCTGTTACCAAAGTATTGGAGAGAGTGTACCTCAACTGTTGATGGATGAGGAATAGGCTTACATAATTCTTCTATGGGAGGGAAATTCTCCACATCTTCAGATTTAATACCCCTCTCTTTAAGATATTTCTTGGCTTCCTTCATTACTTCATCATTTAATTCAATCATCCCTACCTTCTTTGGTGTTCGCAATCGTGTTGGCTCTGGTGTAGGTGTAGGATCAGGTATATTCCTATCCTCATTATTTTTGGCTATTTTATCCATTAATTCCTCAGCTTCTTCTGGATTTCCTTTCCTGAAAACACAGCCAGCACAACTATACAGGTATGTCCTAGATTCAATAGTTAGTCCATTATAAAATATATCTAGGAGATCATTTTTAGGTAATGGATAACCAACGCAAGCTCTTATTAAAGAACAAAACCTTGTCCAAGATTCAGGTAATTTTGCTCCTTTAATTTGCTCAAAGTTAAAGCTCTCTTGCACATCAGCATGTTGAGCACTAGCAGGAAAATATTTTTGAAAGAAAACATTAATGAAATCCATAGGATTAGTAATAGATCCAGGTGCCAGATTGTTAAACCAAGTTTTAGCTTAATCTTTTAATGAAAAAGGAAAAATCCTTGTAACAAAATAAGTACGCAGCTTAGTATCATCAGAAAATAAACTACTCATAGATGAAAGCTCATTTATGTGTTTCGTAGCACTTTTACTTTTAGTTCCACAAAAAGGTTCCTTCTCAACAATAGATATATAATATAAATCTAAAGAGAAATCATAAGCCTTGTCTATAATGTGTATGGGAGATGTGGAAAACTTAGCATCAAGAGAGGATTTATATTTCACAGCATGTCTTGCAAGAAGACTCTTAAGAGCACTTGCACCAGTAGTAGCTTGAGCCTCTTCAATAAAGTCATCATTACGTTCAATATAGGTTTCATCAAGATCATCAATAAACTCAGTTGAATTAACAAGTGTACCAATATTTTCAACAGAAAATTCAGCATTTTTAATTTGTTTGGATTTAGCAATAGTAGCATCTAGGAAAGGACCTAGAGAACCAGTATCATCAAACACAGTAGAAGCATCATCAAAAGTATCAGAAACATTCCCGGACTCAGCAGAAGGAATAGTACCATGTGGTGGGGTAAGAAGCTTACTCATAACAGATGGCGAATCAAGAGCAAGAGAGGTGTTCAGAGTTGTACCTCTTCTTGTAGTGGATGGTAATATAGGAATATTTCCATCACGAGTCTTTCCCATGATGAATGGCTTGCAACAAAAAATATCACGATCAAGTGAGCAAATAAATAAAGCTATACTCCCCGACAACGACGCCAGAAAATAGTCTTGACGACCCACAAGTATAGGGGATCCCAACAGTCTTCTAGGAAAGTAAAACCCAAATTTATTGATTCGTGTAGCGTTCCCACATTTAAATAATGTAAGGACACCTGTGTTATTGTGCTAGTCCCTGGATCAATTGCTAGCACCACAATACAAAATGAAATATCATGAAAATGCATCAATTTCTATTACATCACATGATCCAGTCTTTACGAAATAGTATTACAACTTGCATAGTCTTAGAAGACTAGCAGTAAACAAAGATATACTACGGAAGACATAGTACAACATTGAGCCCATCTTCTTCATGTGCCACAGGAAAAACATGTTGGCAATAGTCTCGAGATCCTAAACGAAAATCCTCACTCGTCTTTAGAAACATCTGCAATATGGAATATGCAGCCACAAGGGAGTCAATACAATTTAATGTATTGGCAAGTAACACTATGGTGGATATAAATGGCAAGACTAATACAACATGCTTATTTGGCTGAGTGGAGTTTAGGCTAAGTTTGCATAAAGCCTGTTTTGTCCTATATTTGATAAATCATTAAAAAATCTTTGAAAACCAACATGGGTAGACACACCATGTAGTTTGGTAAAGGCATCATCGGTAGACACACCATGAAGTTTGAAAATCATCATGGGTAGACACACCATGAGTTTGAAAAGGTAGCACAGAGGGGTAGCCACACCATGTGCTCTAGGAAAAGGTTTCTACCATGTTTTAATTCATTCAGAAAAGATGAGGAAATCCTTCTATCCATCCTTGTCGAGCTGCTCGAAGTCGTCCATTACCGGGAACATGGCTATGATCATAGTTTCTAACTCTACAGAGGTTGTGCACTTTCACCCTTTGTCTCCAATTAGCCCAAACATCCTATACACCCGGAGTGCATCATGGAAAGGAGATAATTGAGACGAGATCTTTCAGAAGAAGAAGTCCAAACCCACCGGCGAGACCGTTCCACCTATAATTTTGCTACATCTGCTAGTCAAGCCTGGGCTGAACTCTCACAACTTAGTTTATCAAGACAGAGCCCATATGTCAAAGGGCTGCACGGGAAGCTACTAAACTTAGAGGGACTTAGGAATCTCTTTGTTCCTGGGTGGCCATCCACAAGTGACAACCTCAAGTGGAATAACCCTTAGACAAGGGCCCTGAGGAAACACTCAACATAACCCAATCACATCCAAATTCCACCCAGGTGTTTCATTGATTAGTTATACTTAGAATTTTTCCTCAGCATCTAGTAAAGAAATTTTTGACATTGCATAGCATCTACTAAGTTCTAAGGCTATCAAAATAACAAGGTAAAAGGGATGGCTACACACTACTAGGATAATAGCATAGCATAATATAACTTAGTAAAATTCCTATCATGCATACTACTCAAAAATCAACTAATGCATATAGAAAATAATGGGTAGTTGATGGTGTGTTACTTGCCTTGTTGAAGTTGGTGAAGATATTCACACTCTATTCACAAAAGATCGTTGCTCTCCGTACAATCTATTCATTGAAAACACAATAACAAAATAAACAAGCATCCTAGCAATCAAACACATTAGTGGAGAAAGCAAACAGAGAAAATAACATAACAAAGGAGTTGGACCAAGTTGGCTAGGACAAGGTTCATCTAACTTCATAACAAAGTATATAACAAGTTAAAGTGTTGGTATTTGGATCAAGGGCTGGACAAAAACAGCTTGTTATTCTTCAACTAGTGTGGATGGCTCCAAATCTTGACAGGCTTGTCTTCTTGAAGATTATCTTCATGCTTCTATTGTAGTCTTTTCCTTGGATGGATTCTTCTCTTGATCTTAATAGACTTGTTCATGGATTTCACTTCACTAATTTGGTTTGGGTATGGGATGGGCACAAAATACCACTAAGTTAAGAGAAATAAAATAGGAAGAAAGATAAGAATAGAGAGGGAGATGTTTTCTTCTGGATTTCTTCACACTTGTACTTACTTGAGTTGCTTCTAGTGGTGGAGTCGTTTCTTCAAAATTTCATCATTGGTCCTCCTTGTAGCTCTTAATGTAGCCACCAAATTGAAAGTGAAGAGCCTTCTATTGCTTGAGTCTTGTTTTCCATTTGCTAACTTGATGGATTCTTGAAGCAAGAATAGGGTATGGAGGAGTAGATAGAAAACTATGGTAGTGTTTGAGGTTCACTACTTGGTCTCTTATATGGTTTACATACTAGGGACTTGGTCTTGGATTCAAAATGGCCACAACAAATAATGGTAGAAAGAAATAGAAACAAAATCTAAGGCATGATCAACTAGTGGTTCACTAAGATGGATTTTTGGTCCAACTTACAAGTAAATGATTCAAGTTTGTCCAAAAGGTTTAGGTACTGATGTCTCTGGTTCAAGGTTACCAAAAGGAGCAATTTTTCTTAAGGGGACATATTCTAATTATTTATAGAATTAATTCTATGCCAAAAATACTTAAATATACTACTTAATTCTAATTTCTAAACTAACTTGTTCAAAAATTATTTTGGAACATAGTATATGAAAGTACACATCTTAAGGTTTCCAAATATATTTTATTTGCAATTTTTGGATTTGTAGAATTTGAATTATGCCACAATTCATCAAACAAGCATATTTAAATTTGAACCCATGTAAGTTTGTCAGATTTGAATTTTAACAGTGCTACAAGATACTACAGATCCAGGGGATTTCAAAAAGTCCAAGTTTGCTAAATTTGGGATTATGGTTAGAAAGATATGATGTTTCTAAGTTCTAGGGACTATTCTGCAATTTTACAATTTTAATTTTATTCGGAATTTAAATCCAGAGGCAGGCTGGGCCAAAAACTTCTTATCTGTCGTGCAAGGTGATGGACAGTAACTGGGCCTGGGCTGGTTTCACGCTGCGCCGAGCGGTGGATAAGCAATCGGCGCGCGGCTGACTGGGCTGCTGACGTGGATAAGTGACTTGATCTGGATCGTTAGATCCAGATCTAACGGTTGCATACCCCTTCTCTTAAGTGATTAGATCTCGTGCGTAGGTCCTAGATCTAACGGCCAGAAATAAAAGAGAGAGAGGAGGGGGTTTCTCACCGGACCTAGGTCGCCGGAAATGGTGGCTGCCGTGGCGCTGCTCACCGGAAAACGACGATGGCGGTGCTCCGTTTGTCCCCGGGCTCAACAGAGGCAACGAGGAGACACTGCGTGACACGGCGAAGAAGATGGTGGCGGTGGTTTTCTCTCTCACTTCGCGGGTTGGTGGCGCGGTGCGGAAGGACGTGCTCGGGCTCTGGTGACCTCACAGATGAACACGGCGACGTCTATTCTCTCCACCAAAAAAAAGTCTAAGCACATCAGCACATGCGCCCAGAAGATATGATTCGAAAGAGACGAAATAGGGTGGTGGAGACGAGATACAGTGGCCGGGATCGACGATGCACGGCGGCGGGCAGATGGTCTCCGACGAGGGATTTCTTGAGCCTCGGGGCATCTATTTGGGGGAATAGGGAGGGGAAACGGGGATGCAGGAGAGGGCTATATGGTGCTGGTCTCGGGTAGCAATTACCACACTTAATCGCGTGGAATCAAAGGAATTAAAATGATGAAGAAACGGTAGAGAGAGGGAAACGCCAGGGTTGATGACGATGACGTCATGCTGACGTCATCAGCCTTTTTCTTTTTATTTCTGTTTTAAATATCTTTGATATACAAGTCCAAATGACCCCATTTAAATTTCTCAAAATTTGTAAAATTAATATATTTCTATTTAGAACATTTTCATAAACTTTTAAACACGTTTCACTTTTCATATTTTTGAAAATCTTATATTTACTAATTGGAGACTCCCTACGGGACACCACGTTAATCCTAGAAAACTATCTAAAAATAACCGTGGGATTTTAATTGCATGGTTAAGATTGAACAAGCGTTAGCCAAGAGTTTTATCCACGCACGTTTGGAGCTTTAATGCATCGTGGTATGTTTGGAGTCCTCATGCATCGTCCCTTGCTACTACTACTGAATAATGGTCCCAAACGTTACCTGAAAACAAAAAACAAACAAAAGTTTGTACCTGAAAAGATAAAACAAACAAAAGTCAAAACCAAGCTTTTGTTTGTTTTTTCTTTTCAGGTAACGTTTGGGACCATTATTCAGTAATAGTAGCAAGGGACGATGCATGAGGACTCCAAATAGGTCGATCTGATGCATGTCAGCAATTAGCCTCCTATTTTCTTAAAGTATGATGCTAGCGGCAACGTTTGAGCAGTCAGAGCCATGACGCCGGTGCCGCGAGGCCGTCCAGCCGATGGCCATGCTTGCTGAACCAGATTGATGCTGCTAATTCCGGAGTTGTCTGGAGGGCTATAACATAAGAATTCGATTTCGTAAACTGTGCTGCCGGCAGCGACGTTTGAGGAGCCAGCCACCGTTGCCGGAGGCCGTCCGGCCAATGGGTTTCCTGAGCAGGATTGATACTTCTGATTCCGGAGGTGGCCAGAGGGCTATGAAGAACAATTAGATCTCCTAAACTATGTCGCGGGAGGCGACGTTTGACGAGCCACAGCCAGAGCTATGACACCGGTGCCGCGAGGCCGTCCGGCCGATGTCCATGTTTGCTGAACCAGATTGATGCTGCTAATTCTGGAGTTGTCCGGAGGGCTATAGAGAAGAATTCGATTTCATAAATTGTCCTGCCGATGGGTTTCCTATGCAAGATTAATACTTCTGATTCCGGAGGTGGCCGGAGGCCTATGCAGAAGAATTCGACCTCCTAAACTATGCTGCCGGAGGTGACGTTTGAGGAGCCATAGCCATGCCATTCATGCCAGAGGGCGTCCGGCCGGCGGCCATGTTTACTTGAACCAGATTAATGCCGCTTATTCCGGAGGTAGCAGGAGCGCTATACAAAATAATTAAATTTTCATGTCAAGAAGAAATCTAATTAGGGAGAAAACTTTATCCCAGGTGCACGACACAAGAGACAATAATAATTTCAGCATCGTCGGCGACCAGTACCGCTGCTCTTCCTCATCGTGTGCGCTTGCCCATGTCTCCTCTCCATGCCTCCCTAATCCGATGCAGCAGCTCCATGTTTTCAGTTTCAATAAAAAGGTAGAAACAGGTCCAGCAGCTCCGTGACTCCCTATCCCCTTTCTATTTTAACTCCACAGCTCATGTTACGATCAAGCCGCAGTTCACTTCAGCTTATAGCCTTACATATGAACCTCCCCATAATTGTACTACAGTTGCAGTAGATGAGGAATTGTGTACTGCCTGATGCTGATGCGGATTCAGTCGCCGCTGTCTGCGTGACGCCGCGAAGCTACTACGGCAACTGACAGATATGTGTGTACCACACGTGATGCACATCTTTCTGCACCGAGCAAGAGGTGGCCAACATCAAAAGTGCATCCGATCATGGCGTTAATCAGAATCAATTATTCGAAAAATCAGAATGAAAAGAACGCCGCAGTATGGGTCGTGGATTGACAAACCATCTTTTCGACAAGATTCGGTAAATCTCAGTTCTTGAAGTATTGTTCTCAAATTAGCATCCATGACACAAGAAGGCAATCTGATCAAGAATTTTCTATGAAGCGGTACAGTACTTTGGCAAAAATTATTGCACCGGAACTTACAGAGAAAGGTTGTATATCTATGCATATTTATGTATTTAATAACCACTTGAAACAACGGTCCAAGTGTTAATACCAATGGAAATGCATCTGATGTTGTTCATTCAACTCGAGCTTGCACCTATTTGCAAATATAGTTGGACAATTGGAGCAGAGATCCAATTTTCTGAAGGATAGTTTGGAAGTCATGTATTGTTTGCAGAAGAGTATTAATGCAATTGTGAAATTAATATTTTCTTGACATATATATGTGCCGCAATAATCATTAAGTATAGTAAAAATAGTATGCACAAATTTACAAAATTGTTTGTTTATCTGAATGAATTAGTTTTGTTGCTGGATCAGTGGTTTGCATAACTGAAATAATCTATAGCCATGTTTTCTCTCATATTTAAGAATAATTTTTTTATTTTTCCTCGGTTATTCTTATTGAGATGTTTTGACATAATTTATTACTAATTTTTCACTGGCCCAGTGTAGTTCATACTGCTTCATGGTCATGTGTCCTGTTTTTGCCAAGTTTACACTTTGAATACAGTTTCTACAGCTATACATAGATGTCAATGTGGTCAGGCAGCAGAATACCTGAAACCTTGGTGGTCACTCGGACAGGTAGCATTCAGGGCAATAGTTGAAGTTGCTGCAACACCTGTGGGTGGTGGGGCTATGAGAGGGAGGGAAAGATATACAAAACGTCCGGCGACATGCGCGTAGAGGGGGTATGGTGGCATACAAAATTGATGGTTTGTGAGAGCTTATTATTCGTTGGCAAAAAAATCATATTAGAAAAGTTTATGAAAATTGGGATGCAGTGTCATAGGTAAGATGCTCTGCATGAGGGCTTAATGCATGAAAGACAAGCTATCACAAATATGATTAGCTCAATGTAATAGCACGCCTCCCTGATAGAAATAGAATATTGTCTGTCTCATATTTTGCTATGATGGCACAATGACTACTTTTGCATTACACGTGTGCTGCTTGTAAATTTATACTGTACGATCATCATGTTGTACACCTATTCACGTTGAGTTCTTACAGAATATTGAATTTTTGCATTCTATGTATAAATAATCTATGCCATATAATGTGGTCAGCTTTATGATCTACCGTTAAGGTATCATGATCATTCTTTTATCTTCCATATTGTTTTCATGTTGACATTTGGCAATTATATCTGCGCTGGGATTTAGTTCAAATACTTATGTCAGGTAGTATGTGTGTCTGCCTTCCATTGTACTTTATCTATTTCAACTAAATTAACACCCTTATTTGAAGGAATGCTTACTGATTATTTAGCATGAAATTTAAAAAGAATTTTGAATTCCTATGTTACTGTATATATATAGGGTTATATTTTTTTTTGTTCATTTACTCTTCATACGTACAGGTTATATGATTGCAATACACAAAATTGTTTCAAAATTTAGTTAGACTTAAGAATAAAAGTACAAATAGGTAAATGTCTACATTTTTTTGTACCTTTGTTTGCACAATTATGTTCAAGGACTGTGGGGGAAATAAATAAGGATGTGGAAAATATTCAACTATCTTAGCATTCCAAAAGTTCTCAAGTGGTAATCTAAACAAAATTCTATATTTTCCTTCCACTAGAAATGAAACCGCCGGCTTTAGCCTTTTTTTTTTTGATAATCTATGGAGTTAAGCATAAATATAATTAATATTGTCAATGTGTTGCATTAAATTAAGAAAATAGATCATTGAAGTTTAAATTTCACATCGCAAATTCTTAAACACAATATGAATGAAAAACTATACAACCTCTATTATTCTTCTATATGTAATATTTCAGGTATAAAGTATACCAAAATGTATAAGACTATCATTATTTATGTAATAATGCAAAAATAAGTATAGATATATCTAGCCCGTGCATGTGCACGGGTTGACGACTAGTATAAATAATTACTAATAGTACTTTGATGTATATTTTTAAATTAGAAAAATAATAAAATGAGGTTTTGATTAAATAAAATTTTAGAGAAAATAAACATGTCAAATACTATTATTGAAATTCATTTTACCTCACTTTCATATTTTTATAAACGTAACATTTCAGTGATTTACTAATAGTAACTTAATTCCATTTTTAAAATAGAAAATTAAATAAATAGAAAAATGGCTTAAATAAAATTTAGAAAACTCCTCAAGCTTTAATATTGTTTTCAAGACCTATTTTATGTTATTTTCAAACCAAAACATTTTATGAATACCACTTTATGTTTAAAACTTGGAATATCATTTCGATATATATATAAATAGTTGTTATCCTCATAAAATAATTTTGAGGCATAGGAACTGTTAGAGGTAATAATTCTATGGTTTCAAAGTCTATAAAACATTATTCAAAGTAATATTTGATTTTAAAACATGTTATAAAATAATGTTTTCTAAGAGATAATAATTTCTTTGAATAGGCTTTTAGGGTTTATGGAATAGAGGTATAATGGATTCTTAATTTCAATTTTCATTGAGTTATGTATTGTTTCCTTTTTATTTATTGCATCTCATTGGTTTTTGGTGACTTGCATAACATGCAAACAAAAAGTTTCAATTTTTAGTGATTTTTGGACTTTCCAAAAATCAGGGATGTTATAGACTACCACCCTTAAAAGAAATCTCGTCCCGAGATTTGGGAAGGCTAGAAAGAATGATTAGGTTTGGGAAACTGGGTTACAGAACAACTGGGTGGGCTACCACCCTTAAAAGAAACTTTTGTGGGTAGTATTTTTTCATTAGAGTTGGAGCGTAGATTGATTTGAGATTGGCTTGAGTAGAACTTTCCCTCATGGTAGAGTTACAAACCAACAGAATTCTGTTGAACTACCTTTGACATTGAGGGGTCACTCATTGGGTCAATCAAAATTCTTTAGGTTCCTCTCAACTTGGTCTTTTGATGTTCTTGGAAAATCTTCCATCTTGTTGTTGTCATCCTTGAAGGCAAACATCATGCTATTTCTAACGAAACTCTCATGGCAGGCAAAAAATTTCATTTGTTTGATACCTCCAAGGTTGGCTTGATCCTCACCGAAAATAGTATGTTTTCAGCAACACTAACATAGGGTCATTATTGTATTCTACCATTCTATGGTTCAGGTTTAACATCGTCGTCTCTCTAATAGGTATTTCACTCAGATTTACCATTCCTCATAACAAAAGTGAATAATGTGAGTAGTCATCATGGGGGCCAATCCATGTTGCACTCAATCATTACCTTGTACCTAGATTGGTGAATCTCGTATAATAACACTAGGTCACCTTACTTGTCTAACAGAAAGCTTCCAATCTGTAAGACAAACTTGAGCTAACTATCATTTCTCAACTAGTGGGTTGCGTAAAACTCCTATGTAACACAAACTGGATAGTTGTGTTTCTTCATTATTTTTTCTCTTGGTGCAGTTGGCTCTGAAATCTTCATAGCTCATGAAACTTGCAGTTCACTTGTCTTTCTTCACTTGTTGATTTTCTTGCTGCTCCTTATGATGTAGTTGGAATTGATCATGGACGTGATTGTTCCTTCACACAAAAGGATCTTGAAATATGTGACGTTCCTCAATTGTATGGCTTGTGTCTCTATAAAGAACTGGTCATGACATTCTTGGGTGAACGTTTTGTTGTTGCACTTCATGTGGTAGCTCTATATGGTTGGTAAATGGGTACGGGATTTTGTTTGGCTTAGCATGGATGAGTAGAGATTAAGAAGAGACTAAAGAAAAGCCATGTCCTAACATAGCAGATCAAGGAAATTCATCTTACAAACAACACATAGCAAATATATAGCAATACATTCATCACACCAAACAACATGGTTTTTAGAAAACAACTAATATTGGCATACCACACTCATTGGCATGATCAATACACTAACACGTTAACGTTGTTCTAACAAAGGAACTAGACTGGTGCTCTCATCTATAACTTCTTGAGTTTTTCTTCAAATTTTTCTTTCTATGTCTTGAGGTGTTCTTGATTATTGTGAAGTATTGGTGTATCTCCAAGTTTTCTTCAATTGTCTTGAGTGTAGGTCTTCATGTGGTGAAAATACTTCTTGCACTTCATGGTATGGTCATCAACATTCTTGTCTTGATGGTATTGAAGAGATAGGTCATCTAAAAAGTTTTGAAGGTGAATAATAGATGATATGATATGAGAAGAATTGAGATGATTGGTTTGTTTCTAGAAAGTTTGAACATAGAAAGTTTTCAATCCTAGGGTGATCAATGGGTTATTAACAACTTGTTGCAAATTGGATATTCACTATAGTGAGAAGGACAATGCACCCGCAAGCCAATCAGGGAACGGTCTCGTGTCCGTGGACACGTAAAGTTGTCCGGGCCGCTTCATCTCACTATGCCGCTAGGATTCAAAATACTCTAAGGAGATAATAACATGATCAAAAATGGCTTCCAAACCTAAGGGTCTCGAATCCTACAGGAAACACAATGATCTGATACCATTTTGTAGCGTTCCCACATTTAAATAATGTAAGGACACCTGTGTTATTGTGCTAGTCCCTGGATCAATTGCTAGCACCCCAGTACAAAATGAAATATCATGCAAATGCATCAATTTCTATTACATCGCATGATCCAGTCTTTACAAAATAGTATTACAACTTCCATAGTCTTAGAAGACTAGCAGTAAACAAAGATATACTACGGAAGACATAGTACAACATTGAGCCCATCTTCTTCATGTGCCACAGGCAAAACATGTTGGCGATAGTCTCGAGATCCTAAACAAAAATCCTCACTCGTCTTTAGAAACATCTACAATATGGAATATGCAGCCACAAGGGAGTCAATACAATTTAATGTATTGGCAAGTAACACTATGGTGGATATAAATGGCAATACTAATACTACATGCTTATTTGGCTGAGTGGAGTTTAGGCTAAGTTTGCATAAAGCCAGTTTTCTCCTATATTTGATAAATCATTGAAAAATCTTTGAAAACCAACATGGGTAGACACACCATGTAGTTTGGTAAAGACATCATGGGTAGACACACCATGAAGTTTGAAACTCATCATGGGTAGACACACCATGAGTTTGAAAAGGTAGCACAGAGGGGTAGACACACCATGTGCTCTAGGAAAAGGTTTCTACACGGTTTTAATTCATTCAGAAAAGATGAGGAAATCCTTCTATCCATCCTTGTCGAGCTGCTCGAAGTCGTCCATTACCGGGAACACGGCTACGATCATAGTTTCTAACTCTACAGAGGTTGTACAGTTTCACCCTTTGTATCCAATTATCCCAAACATCCTATACACCCTGAGTGGATCATGGAAAGGAGAGAATTGAGACGAGTCTTTCAGAAGAAGAAGTCCAAACCCACCGGCGAGACCGTTCCACCTATAATTTTGCTACATTTGCTAGTCAAGCCTTGTCTGAACTCTCACAACTTAGTTGATCAAGACAGAGCCCATATGTCAAAGGGCTGCACGGGAAGCTACTAAACTTAGAGGGACTTAGGAATCTTGTCGTGGGATAATCACGGCAGGTGTTACCAGGGGTAACTGATCTTTGGGCAAGTCGACACAGGCGTTTGGGAGAGGGTTTAGCTCAGAGGAAAACATGATGGGATTCGATCTGGTAGCCAGCGATGAAGTCGCCGGGTCTCCGATCTCAATGTATTAACTCGATCTCTTGTGTACAATGGATACTCGATATTCGGCGATTTGGCTATGACTTAGATCTCTGTAAAACTAGACCTAGGGGTCGGTTTATATAGCACCCGTACCCCCCTTGCTTGCCCTCCAAGGCGCAACTCGAATCCTACCCGAACACCGCTTACAAACCATAATTACCTTACTGCAACCCACAATCCGGGTTACGAGGCCTACAAACTTTGGGCCTTCCAGAATTTTCGTTATCCTTAGCCGGACCTGCACACCATGTTCCTTGGGCCGGGTCACACCTTGAAGTTAGCCTACCGGGTTATTATCCCTCCATCAGTAGTCCCCAGAATAGCTTGGGCTTCACGGATCCTTCCTTGAAGCGCTCGCTATTCCCTGTAAGAACATCAATCAAACAAGCATGCGGAGGCCCGGTTTAGGTGCTTTGATAGATAGCTAGGCCTTACTCCATGGTGGCCATATAGTATCCCGGCCTTTCTCCAGACGTTTTGCTCAAACTTCCAGGTCTAAGCCTTGACAAAATGCCAAAACTGTATATTTCACTCGATAATTGATCCTGATACCACGGAAAGTATCCCTTTCTCTTTTTTGCCAGGATCTCTTGCTCAGCAATCAAGGCACATCCCGCAAACTTTGAATAGGTAGCTGTTACCCCGCAATTTCCGGGTCCCGCCCGTTGGACCTAGTTTTTCCACTCGAACCATTATAAATAGGTCCTTAGAGGTAACCCCAACCCCAACGTCTCACTTTTCCTCGTTCCTCTTCCTCCGTACCGACGTTCACAGAGCGCCATTACGGGACCTTCGCGCACGTCACCGGAGCCCATCTGCCGCCGGCTGCGCTCCGCCACAGCGCGCACCGCCCCGCCGCCAAGATCCGCCGCCAGGCCCCCGACTTGCCCGCCAAGAGTCGCGAAAGGGCACCAGGCCTGCGCTATTTTCCTCCGCAAGGCTTCACTCCAACCTCCTCCAGTAAGTCTCCGTCACTCATTAATCTGCCCTTGCAATTTCATAGTTTTGCCTCAAATTGGATCTAAATCAACCCGCCGGCGATTTCTCGGGGCGCACCGAATTAGGTTGCTAGCACTCATCCTAACCCATCCAATATATAAGATACAGGCTTCAGTTCACTCTTCTACTACCAGTAATCATTAATTTCGCCGTAAATCCAAAAATGGAATTCCCAATCTGGGCTCGGGCCGCCTAAAATTTCCGCCCTTGCTTCTATCACCCGGAAAATCCTCCCTTTCCGGTTCATTTACTCGCAATAGACGCACGGACAACCATCCATCATTCCCAGATACTTACCCATACATTAACCTCCATAATTTTTAAAACAATGCACGATACCCGGACAATTTGTACCGTGCTCCGCAAAACAATACCCGGATAATAGTTAACTTCCAAGTTGCCTTGATACCACTTATCAATACTCGGCCAACTGACAGTTTCCGAGTTTCGTTTCTCATATTCTTCTACCTGATGCTTTACAGGTTAACCCCATGGCACCCAAGAAGCAGGGAAAGCAGCCAGTCAAAGCCAAGACCACAAACTCCATATCCGCCAACTGGGTGCGATCTTCGGTCACCAAGGCCAAATTAGAAGAATTGGTCGAGCTAGGGGTTCTCCCCCCTCAAGAAATTATCCACTGGAGGGTGCCAGGTAACGAAACTCGGCCTACTCCGGCAGAAAACGAGGTAATATGCTTCGTGGAACATGTGACCCGGGGCTTCCGTCCTCCGGGTCATCCTTTTTTCCGCGATGTTTTGAGCCACTATGGCCTTCGCATACTTGACATAGGGCCTAACTCTATGTTAAACATCTCTCATTTCATCGTTCTTTCCGAGTCATGCTTGTGCACTCCGCCAAGTTTGGCTCTCTTTGTTGAACTTTTTCAGTGCAAACCGTGCCGCGAAAGCGGCGACGGTGCACTTCTTGCTTGCGGCGGCGTTTCTATCCAACGCCGCAAGAATTCTTTAATGCCTCCTCTCACCCTTAACTCCCACGTCAAGCACTGGCAGCTTTCGTATTTTTACTGCCGGGACACCTCTCCACCCGGCGAAAAGAGATTGCCGGGTTACTCGGAGGGCCTGCTTGATATCTCCGAAACCTTCAATGCTTTTGCCCCTGACTCGGACAGGGAAGCAATCCTGCCTTTGCTGGCTAAAATCTCCATCCTCTCGGCCCAAGGCCTCATCGGGCTTAACCTGGTGAAGACCTGGGTCAACTTCCGTATCCAACCCAACTCCATTCGCACAAAATTGATGTGCGAATACTCGGGGCAAACCACGGACCCGATCCGATACTCCACCAACAGTTTCGCGCCTAGTGATACCAACAAAACAATCAAGGGCTTTCTGACAGAGAAGCTCGAGGTAATCCGGAATATAGCCGGATTAGAGCCCTTCACTCTCGAGAACCCGGCCCCCGCGGTAAGGATCCGGTTTTCACGATTTCACCCTTATCCTTTCCACTTGATACAGTCATTAACCCTTGTTCTTATGCTTTCACTTCAGGCCGACGATGATTTCTGGAAGATAGACACTCCTCCTAACTCCGGAAACCCGGAGGAGAAAGAAGATGATGTTAACTCGGATGAAGGTACATACTTAGTTCTTTTGAGTTCGTCGCATCCCACTTTTCATTTTCCTACTGTAACCTTGATAACTTTCAGAACAAGAATACCAAAACGAGGAAGAAGAAGCTTACGGCAAGGTGGAGTCCGCCAGCGATGAAGATGAACCAGAGTCGGCAGTTAAGACCGGATCTAAAAGAAAATCCCAAGGGGTCATCTTCAAGGTTCTTTATCAATTTCTTGCATCTAATTCGCGTTCCTGTGATAATATTCATGAGCTGACCATGGCATTACCCCCTTTGGCCATACCTGAAGGAGTCGCCTATGACCAAGCGCAGGGCGACTCGAAACCACCCAGGCAATGACGCACTTAACCCGGGTATTTCATCGCCTCCAACTCGGCACACTGGTACTGACCATACCCTTCTTTAAACATAAAAATCCTTCCAAAACATTCCCTCACAAGGTAACCTCACGTCTCGTTTGGTACCTTTCAGTTTCATCCGGTTCCAGCAGCAAATTCCCTGCGGACCTTACGGTGAATCCCGGGTAAAGTTCTTTTCCTGATGTTGCTCCACACTTTCACCGTCTTTTTCACGATTATGCGCTAACCGTGCCCTTATACTTTCTATAGGGCCACAGTCATTGTTAGTGATCAGGAAGACATGGAAACCGAGGACCCGGGTAAAGAGAGGCCAACTAATGATGCGTTCGCCACAGCTAGCGATGAACAAGCGTCACCAACAGACCCGGCTAGGCAAGAAGCCGGGTATCCAATAGCCTCACACGCAAGCGAGAAATAAGGTGCTACTACTTTGGGCGCGAGAGGAGGTCCAGACCCCGACATTCGGATGACCCGGGTGCCGTCTCCTGCTAAGAGGAAAACTTCTTCTCCGAGTTTCCGCGACCCCGGGTCTTCTAACTCGGGTGACAATAATTTTGATCAGCTGATGAGCGCTCTCCTCACCATGAAGGCTTCAGAGAACAACATCCTAGAGCGCATGTCCGCAGCGCATCAGGTAACAACACTTGACATCTCTTAGTATACACCTAGTCCCCAAGTTCCGGGCATAACTTGCTGAAGTTGTGCTTGGTACTTCATGTAATACTCGGATTTCCATGATACCCGACTGACACTTTTGTTCCTTACTCCTTACAGGCAGAGGTGACCCGGTTCGATGAGACTTTACTGAAGACCGAAGAACTCCTGCTTGCCGAGGTAAAGCATAGAGAGGCCCTTGAGGCTGACGTGAAAAACCTTGAAGAAGGATGTTTCTAAATACAAGAAGAAATGCAATACTGCTCAGACCGCACTGAAGAAACTATCTGACCAGGTCACCGATACATATCAGATCTTGCTTAGTAAGTTTTTTGCTGCCGACTGTCTTCATGCCTTTACCTTATTACATGATACTCGAGATTACTGATACGTCCTTCCTTTGTTTCATCTGCAGGTGCCAACCTTGCGGCCCCAGAAGAAGATGCTGTTGCCAAGGCTAAAACATTGAAGACTGTGCTCCGGACCTTTTTTGCTGGTACAAAGTTTATACTGATGCCGTGAAGTGGCCTACTGAGGTATACCCGGGTGAGGAAAACCTTATTCAAGCCTGCTCCACAGTACCTGGCTGGATTGAGATATGGAAACGGTCAGCTTGCCGGATTGGTATGACCCGGGCCTTTACGCTGGCTAAAGCTTACTTTCCGAAGCTTGACCCGGCAAAGGTAATTTCCGGGTTTCCCGAATATAAAGCTGATGGTTCCAAGTTTGTACCCAAGGACTTCAAGGCCATTCAATCCGCAGTACGCCACTCGGCAACCGCTTTAGCCGATAAAATGGATCTGGGCACGATCATGAGTTCCTATGATGCTGAAGGCAAAATCATACTGGAGGAGGCACCCCCTCCCTTTGATATTCTGGAAAAATGGTCGACTGATTTGGCCAGGAAGAAGGAAGAAACTGCTAAGAGGGAGGCGGAATTAGGATCAGGACCATCTACCTCTACACCAGCTGTCCCCCCGCCTGTCCGTCCTGATGCGGGAAGTCCGGGTAATGCTGCTGGGAAGGCTAAGGAGCAGGTCCAAGACCAAGACCCGGAAGACCGTTCTCAGGAGGCCGAGTAGGGCGATACCGTCATGATACCTTGTATTTGAAAACTAGCACGTTTTTGATGGTGCACCTATGCGCCCTTGATATTGGTACCGTTATTTGTAACGTACTTTTAGCCCGTGACGTACTTGTGCCTTTTCCGGCTTTCGATAATCTTGATACTTGTTCTTGAACTTATTCTCGATACCCGACTAACTTTTTGGTTCCCTTAGCGAGACTCGGTTTGAGTATCACGGGTTTTGATAAGCGGGCTTTTCTTTAAGCCCCCAAGATTCGGATGTTAGGGTCTTTCGAGCTTCGATAGCCAAGCAGTTTGTTTCTGTTTCGAAGTCCCCAGTCCCCATGACCCAAAGTACGAGTCAGGGGGGTGTGGCCTTTCTCAGAGGACAAATTGTTTTTTACCGAGCCGAAAACGTATAGCCGTTCCGCGTAGATAATCATTGAGTTTCCGGCTATTAGCCTTGTACTCTGCATAAACTTGTGGTTTAGATGACCCTTTTGATTATCTTGTACTGTAAGCCGGCTTTCGCGTGGATACCATGTTGTTACATCTATACGAAAAACAGGGTCAGGCAAGTCCCGTTGGGCTGCATGGCTGATTGTAATCGTAAGCGAACAGATCATGCCACTTTAGTGCGAGTCACATCGAGCTTAAGTAAGAATAGTCAAGAAAATTTGGCTCCTTCGTCCGGTTATAAGATTGCAGCCGTACTCGTCTTGCAAGTAATCGGCCCTTATAACTCATAGGCATCGAGGCCGGGTCTTTGGGTTTGTGACTGTTGTTCAAACAACCAGCCCCCCAAGACCTATATATATATGCAACGTACTTGACGATGATGATGTATTGACAGCAATGAATATACTTACTTGTAATCGAAGCAAAGATCGTAATAGGACTTGATAACCATCTCTTTTATTGATATGAAAAAGTTTGGGTCAGCAGGCCGCCTCATTAAAAACCTTCCAGTCCCCTTAGGTACCCTGGGTAGGAAAAGAGCGCGTCTGAAACCTGCTGCCCGTTACACTGCTTAGCTCTTCTCGAGAATCGGTCCCGGGCTGACGCGACCGACGCACATTCCCCATTTGTTGGACCTTTTTATGATGAGTACCGGGTATGTTAGCCAATCCGGGTTAGGTGTTCTCATAGCGCGGCTGGCTGTGAACGGTGGTGTGATTTCTTCTCCTATGCCGGATTGCTTGGATAAATTGCTCTTGATGAAGGCCACCATCTTAGCGCCTTGCTCCGCCCTGGGTTTTTCTTTTTCTCCTTCAGTGCTTGGCCTTTTTGAAGCGGCCCTTTCCTCCGGGTCTGCTTGAGATCGGAAATGCTTGAGTTCCTCTTTTCTACAGGCTTGCTCGGCCATTGCTGCGTCTCCTTCGTCGCACTCAGCTGCTATATCTCGATTTCCGTGTATGGTAATGGTCTTCTTAGGACCCGGGATTTTCAGCTGCAGATACACATAACACGGCCTCGCCATGAATTTAGCATATGCCGGCCTTCCAAACAATGCGTGATAAGGACTGCGCAATTTAACTACTTCAAAGGTAAGCCACTCGACTCGATAATTGTCCTTTGATTCCCCAAAAGCTACCTCCAATGCGATTTTCCCTTCAGGGCACGCTGAGCGACCTGGCACTATCCCATGAAAGACTATCGTACTTTTTTGTAGCTGAGATTCTTTGAGGCCCATGCGCAGAAAGGTTTCCCAGTACAGGATGTTGATGCTACTTCCTCCATCCATCAGGACTTTTTTCAGCTCATAACCATTGACCTGTGGTACCACCACCAATGCTAAGACTCCCGGGTATTCTACTCTTTCCGGGTGATCCCTCCTGCTCCATGTTACCTCCTGTTCTGACCACCTCAAATACCTCGGGATAGCGGAAGAAACTGAATTGACCGCCTGCTTCAGTATCTTTTTGTCCTTGTTGGAGCCTCCTGTAGTGTGTACGTGATATTGACCCAACTGTTTGGGGTTAGCCTGGAAACCTCCAGCTCCCCCTTGACTGTTGACCTGATTTCCGGCTGCCGGGTTACCGGCTGGGGGTGGTCCGTTGCCCAGGTTTCCACCTGGACCCGGGCCTCCTCCCCGACCCGCGCCTCGCATGGCTCTGTTCACTTCCTCATTCTTCCATCTCTACAAGTCGGCGCATTGTTCCAAGGAATGATTAGCCGGCTTCCCGTTCCTGCTGTGCTTTGGGCATGCCATTCTGAAGATGTCCCAACTGTTGTTTGGCCTTGGAGGCCCTTGATAATGTCCTCCATTGTGATTTCCATTACTAAAATTCCCTTCAGATCTGGGTCTCGAAGACCCGGCCTCGGTATTGGCGACAAACTCGGAGCCTCCTTCAAACGGGCGCTTGTTCTGGCTATTTCCATTATTGCTCGGTGCTGATCCATTGCCGGTTCTTCCGCTATTACTTGTGTTTGCTTTTGCCTTCTTGTCATCAACTTCCTCCTCTGTAGTGTCTGTCGCGGCGTGTTTGTTGCACGCATCCATTAATTCTCCCATTGTAACCTCCGACGCATTCCGACTGGACTTCATGCGAGTTAACTTTTGCACTAAAGGTATATACTTGCACGTTTTTGCCATAGCTTGTAGTGCATCTTTGGGCTGAATATCCGTGGATGAGTGAAGTATCTCCATAACCCGGCGTACCCAACTGCGTGCTGACTCCCCCTTCTTCTGAACGCACCGCTCTAGATCATCAATGGTGAACAATTTCCTGCATGTCCCATGAAAGTGCTTGACGAACGCGGTTTTCAATTCTTCCCAGGACTTGATCGACCCTTCCGGCAGATTGGTGAACCATAACTTCGCTGCTCCTTATGACATCATCAAGTACATGAACTTGGCTTGGAGATTCTCGGATGCGTTGCGAATTGACATTGCCATCTCATAACTGCTCAGCCATGTTTCTGGATCCATAGTCGGCTCATAATTCACTACCTTTCCCGGTTCTTTGAACTTTTCCGGGTAAGGTTCAGCCCTGATATTGTCCGAGAGACACTTGGGTCCTGCGAGAATGGTTGATACTGGCCTTGCCCTAGAAACATGTGATCCGGCGAGGGGTGCAGCCGGGCGCGGTACCGCAGGTAATCCATGTGCCGCAGACCCGGCCCCGGCCCTCCGAGCCCTGGAGCTATCCACAACAGCCTTTGCCACTGATGCTGCCTGAACGCGGGGAGGAGGCGGCATTTGCTGCTGATCTTCCCTCCGCCGTGCCGAGACTGTTTGGATATTCCCTTGTTGCTGACTGGCGTATGGCGTTCCATGCATTCCACTTCTGTGGTCCGGGTAATTGGCCTGCTGCGCCACCGCAGTGTGCAGTAGATCGATCGCTTGCCGGGTCTTTTCTGCATGGGCCGACTCTCCTACCGGGATCTGGTTCAACGCGAGTGTTGCTGCATACACGTTGTCCATGGGATTGTTGTAGTGGCCTGCTGGTGTGCGAAACCGTGATGGTGGCGGCGGCGGTAACTCATTGCCGGTTGTAACTCTGGTTCGTGGTGGGGGTAACCCGGCCTGCTCGTTTGCCGCGTGGGCCTCCGCTGTTACCGGTTGAGGTGCAGTTCCCTGGTTTGCCACTGGGATCAGCTGCTCCTGAGGCGTAATAAACAAAGCCGCCGGGTTAATAACCCCACCCGTTGCTGGTAGTCTGGTTTGATGTCTTTGGTGTACTCTAGATGTTTCCTCTCGGAGCCGGGTTTCCAGTGCATCCAGCTCGCGTTGACGTGTAGCCATCCCTTGTTTCTCCGCTTCCACTTGCCTTCTTTGCTGTTCCAACGCGCGGCGGGCCACATCCAGGTCCCTGACACGTTCAGCTGCGTTTTCTGGAGTGATAACCGTAGCAAGGACCGTGGGGTCTAGGATAAGATTATTGTCGAACAAGGCCGGGTGGCGCGGGTTTGAAGGACCCGCCCCCGGTGTCCGGTTTCCCAGGAATCCGAACGTATTTGCGTGCAACTCCTCCTCCGCTGCGCGGCTAGTTACTGATGCCGACTCTCCGTCGACCCGGGCCAGAACCGGGTTTCCGTTAGCCGCACCCTGCCGCTGCGCCAACGCCTGAGCCGCCCCGACCGGAGCCGTGGTCACGTTCCCTTGATTGAGGTTGGCTGCGGGAGCCGTGTAGACCGCAACTCGGCGTATTATGCTTGTCGTAAGTTCGTGCTGTTCTTCTCCGCTGTTATCCTCCTCATACCGGTCTTCCAGCAGGTCCCGGATAGATTCAGTATCATCCTTTCCATCGTCCCGGTCACGCGGGGTCCATGCCGGCTCCTCCGGCTGTTCCCACTGCGCGATGGGTTCTTCTATCTGGTCCGTTGTTCCAACTGACTCTTCTCTATCTGACTGGGCGTAGGTAGCCTCCCCTGACACAGAATCAGTTCCAAAATTGTCAGGAACCGAGCCAGAAGTACATACCATACCGATGAAGACGCTGATCCGGCCGATTGTCACGACAGATCCGGATTCGAGGTGATCCGATTCTGGCCCCCAGCCGGAATCGTCCACCATCTTCTCTCCTTCTTGGTCGTCGTAGATTTCACCGACGACGAGATTCTCCATGCTCTTCTGAGCTTCTCCCGTGATGTAAACACCTTTGGACGCAGGCCCCACGGTGGGCGCCAACTGTCGTGGGATAATCACGGCAGGTGTTACCAGGGGTAACTGATCTTGGGGCAAGTCGACACAGGCGTTTGGGAGAGGGTTTAGCTCAGAGGAAAACATGATGGGATTCGATCTGGTAGCCAGCGATGAAGTCGCCGGGTCTCCGATCTCAATGTATTAACTCGATCTCTTGTGTACAATGGATACTCGATATTCGGCGATTTGGCTATGACTTAGATCTCTGTAAAACTAGACCTAGGGGTCGGTTTATATAGCACCCGTACCCCCCCTTGCTTGCCCTCCAAGGCGCAACTCGAATCCTACCCGAACACCGCTTACAAACCATAATTACCTTACTGCAACCCACAATCCGGGTTACGAGGCCTACAAACTTTGGGCCTTCCAGAAGTTTCGTTATCCTTAGCCGGACCTGCACACCATGTTCCTTGGGCCGGGTCACACCTTGAAGTTAGCCTACCGGGTTATTATCCCTCCATCAAATCTCTTTGTTCCTGGGTGGCCATCTACAAGTGACAAACTCAAGTGGAATAACCCTTAGACAAGGGCCCTGAGGAAACACTCAACATAACCCAATCACATCCAAATTCCACCAAGGTGTTTCATTGATTAGTTATACTTAGAATTTTTCCTCAACATCTAGTAAAGAAATTTTTGACATTGCATAGCATCTACTAAGTTCTAAGGCTATCAAAATAACAAGGTAAAAGGGATGGCTACACACTACTAGGATAATAGCATAGCATAATATAACTTAGTAAAATTCCTATCATGCATACTACTCAAAAATCAACTAATGAATATAGAAAATAATGGGTAGTTGATGGTGTGTTACTTGCCTTGTTGAAGTTGGTGAAGATATTCACACTCTCTTCACGAAAGATCGTTTCTCTCCGTACAATCTATTCATTGAAAACACAATAACAAAATAAACAAGCATCCTAGCAATCAAACACATAAGTTGAGAAAGCAAACAGAGCAAATAACATAACAAAGGAGTTGGACCAAGTTGGCTAGGACAAGGTTCAGCTAACTTAATAACAAAGGATATAACAAGTTACAGTCTTGGTATTTGGATCAAGGGCTGTACAAAAACAACTTGTTATTCTTCAAAGAGTGTGGATGGCTCCAAGTCTTCACAGGCTTGTCTTCTTGAAGATTATCTTAATGCTTCTATTGTAGTCTTTTCCTTGGATGGATTCTTCTCTTGATCTTTATAGATTTGTTCATGGATTTCACTTCACTAATTTGGTTTGGGTATGGGATGGGCACAAAATACCACTAAGTTAAGAGAAAGAAAATAGGAAGAAAGATAGGAATAGAGAGGGAGATGTTTTCTTCTGGATTTCTTCACACTTGTACTTCCTTGAGTTGCTTCTAGTGGTGGAGTCTTTTCTTCAAAATTTCTTCATTGATCCTCCTTGTAGCTCTTCATGTAGCCACCATGTTTAAAGTGAAGAGCCTTCTATTGCTTGAGCCTTGTTTTCCATTTGCTAACTTGATGGATTCTTGAAGCAAGAATATGGTATGGAGGAGTAGATAGAAAACTATGGTAGTGTTTGAGGTTCACTACTTGGTCTCTTATATGGTTTACATACTAGGGACTTGGTCTTGGATTCAAAATGGCCACAACAAATAATGGTAGAAAGAGATAGAAACAAAATCTAAGGCATGATCAACTAGTGGTTCACTAAGATGGATTTTTGGTCCAACTTACAAGTAAATGATTCAAGTTTGTCCAAAAGGTTTAGGTACTGATGTCTCTGGTTCAAGGTTACCAAAAGGAGCAATTTTTCTTAAGGGGACATATTCTAATTATTTATAGAATTAATTCTATGCCAAAAATACTTAAATATACTACTTAATTCTAATTTCTAAACTAACTTGTTCAAAAATTATTTTGGAACATAGTATATGAAAGTACACATCTTAAGGTTTCCAAATATATTTTATTTGCAATTTTTGGATTTGGAGAATTTGAATTATGCCACAATTCATCAAACAAGCATATTTAAATTTGGACCCATGTAAGTTTGTCAGATTTGAATTTTAACAGTGCTACAAGATACTACAGATCCAGGGGATTTCAAAAAGTCCAAGTTTGCTAAATTTGGGATTATGGTTAGAAAGATATGATGTTTCTAAGTTCTAGGGACTATTCTGCAATTTTACAATTTTAATTTTATTCGGAATTTAAATCCAGAGGCAGGCTGGGCCAAAAACTTCTTATCTGTCGCGCAGGGCCATGGACATTAACTGGGCCCGGGCAGGTTTCACGCTGCGCTGAGCGGTGGATAAGCAATCGGCGCGCGGCTGACTGGCCTGCTGACGTGGATAAGTGACCTTATCTGGATCGTTAGATCTAGATCTAACAGTTGCATACCCCTTCTCTTAAGTGATTAGATCTCGTGCATAGGTCCTAGATCTAACAGCCAGAAATAAAAGAGAGAGAGGAGGGGGTTTCTCACCGGACCTAGGTCGCCGGAAATGGTGGCTGTCGTGGCGCTGCTCACCGGAAAACGACGATGGCGGTGCTCCGTTTGTCTCGGGCTCAACAGAGGCAACGAGGAGACGCTGCGTGACACGGCGAAGAAGATGGTGGCGGTGGTTGTCTCTCTCGCTTCGTGGGTTGGTGGCGCGGTGCGGAAGGAGGTGCTCGGGCTCCGGTGACCTCACAGATGAACACGGCGACGTCGATTCTCTCCACCAAAAAAAGTCTAAGCACATCAGTACGTGTGCCCAGAAGATAGGATTCGAAACAGACTAAATAAGGTGGTGGATACGGGATACGGTGGCCGGGATCGACGATGCACGGCGGCGGGCAGATGGTCTCCGATGAGGGATTTCTTGAGCCCCGGGGCATCAATTCGGGGGAATAGGGAGGGGAAACGGGGAGGCAGGAGAGGGCTATATGGTGCTGGTCTCGGGCAGCAATTACCACACTTAATCGCGTGGAATCAAAGGAATTAAAATTATGAAGAAACGGTAGAGAGAGGGAAAGGCCAGGGTTGATGACGATGACATCATGCTGATGTCATCAGCCCTTTTCTTTTTCTTTTTATTTCTCTTTTTAATATCTTTGTTATACAAGTCCAAATGACCCCATTTAAATTTCTCAAAATTTGTAAAATTAATATATTTCTATTTAGAACATTTTCATAAACTTGTAAACACATTTCACTTTTCATATTTTTGAAAATATAAATAATTACTAATAGTACTTTGATGTATATTTTTAAATTAGAAAAATAATAAAATGAGGTTTTGATTAAATAAAATTTCAGAGAAAATAAACATGTCAAATACTATTTTTGAAATTCATTTTACCTCAATTTCATATTTTTATAAACTTATCATTTCAGTGATTTACTAATAGTAACTTAATTCCATTTTTAAAATAAAAAATTAAATAAATATAAAAATGGCTTAAATAAAATTTAGAAAACTCCTGAAGCTTTAATATTGTTTTCAAGACCTATTTTATGTTATTTTCAAATCAAAACATCTTATGAATACCACTTTATGTTTAAAACTTGGAATGCCATTTGGATATCAATATAAATAGTTGTTATCCTCATAAAATAATTTTGAGGCATATGAACTGTTAGAGGTAATAATTATATGGTTTCAAAGGCTATAAAACATTATTCAAAGTAATATTTGACTTTAAAACATGTTATAAAATAATGTTTTCTAAGAGATAACAATTTCTTTGAATAAAGAATATTTATTTGAATAGGCTTTGAGGGTTTATGGAATAGAGGTATAATGGATTCTTAATTTCAATTTTCATTGAGTTATGTATTGTTTCCCTTTTATTTATTGCATCTCATTGGCTTTTGGTGACTTGCATAACATGAAAACAAAAAGTTTCAATTTTTAGTGATTTTTGGACTTTCCAAAAATCAGGGATGTTACAATTCGACACTAGGGGAGCCAAAGAATATTTATATGCCTTAACAACTGAGTTATCAATTCAGCTGCACCTGATATTAGACTTACTCGCAACAATTTATCAGTGGTAACAGTGTTATGGTAGCAGTAGTAATAAAATAACAAAAGTAGTAAAATACTAAGAACGGTAGCAATCGCGAAAAACAACAGGATGGGAAGTACCGTAGGCATAGAGGGAATGGATGAACGGGCGTTGCATGGATAACAAGGATCATGTAATAATAATAATATGGGAATTGCAGATAATAATAATAAAGCATCAAACATTTAGGCAAACCATAGGCATGTGTTCCAATATAGTCATACATGCTCGCAATGAGAAACTTGCACAACGTCTTTTGTCCTACCAGCCCGTGGTAGCGGGGCCTCTAGGGAAACTACTGGTAATTAAGGTGCTCCTTTTAATAAAGCACCGGAGCAAAGGATTAACTCTCCGTGAAGACATGTGATCCTCACATCACACCCATCCTCTCCGGTTGTCGCAATTTCTGTCTCTGTGGGGCCTCTGGTTCCGTACAATGATATATCTAAACAACTTGCAGATATGATCAAGAAACATAATTATATGCATGAAACAATAACATGTTAAGATCTGAAATCATGGCACTCGGATCCCTAGTGACAAGCATTGAGCATAACAAGTTGCAACAACGGTAGAAAACACTAACAATGGATACTAGGCACTATTCCCTAACAATCTGGCATTATTACATGATCAATATCATCAAATCCCTTCCATCCCTCTCAGCCTATAGCGGGCTTTACTCACACATGGACGGGGGAATCATGGATGGTTGATGGAGAAGGAGTGGCAGTGTCGATGGCGATGATCTCCTTCAAATCCCCGCCCCGGCAGGATGCCATAACAGGAACTTGTGATCCCGAAATCGAGTTTCGGGGTGGCGGCAATGCTATTTTGTGTTTTTGTGGAATATGACGACCCCCCCTGGGTTTTTAGGTTACATGGAATAAGTAGTCGAAAGGTGAGCCCGAGGGGGTGCCTGGGTGGCCCACACCACCTGGCGGAGCGGCCTGGGGGCGCCAGGGGGTGGTGTGGCCCCCTCCTGGCCCCTCTCTTGGCCTCCTTCTTTCTTCCGGGGTCTTCTGGTGTTTTAGGACCAATGGGGTCTTTTCTAGCCAATTTACAGAAATTTGATTTTTCTGTAGAAAAACGAGACACGAAGGTAATTCTGCTTAAAACAGCGTTAGTCCGTGTTAGTGGTATCCAAAAGTCACAAGTTTAGAGAAAAACAATAATAAAAGTGTTCGGAAAAGGAGATACGTTTTGGACGTATCATACCCCACCAACCAACTCACTTTTTCCTAATTTAAAACTCTATATTATATTAGTGTATCGTGGGCGAAGAGTATTTTAGGAGATTTGTGGGATTTGGTGATTACCAGATCCCCTCCTAACCCCAATCCCTTAGAGGGTGAAAATACCCTAGTAGTAAACAAGGCCTGACCATACAAGGCCGTGTTCTACAAGGCGGCAACATGACCAATGTGTCGCCACAATATAAGCAAATACCTTGATGTCGTCACCCACACACCAAAGGCAAAGTTTCCAGGTCTCATACCCTGATCATTGGTTGTCGCGGTCAAATCTGTTGCATGCCGGGAACACACCTGTTTCGAGGTCATTGATGCATGTATGTGTTCCAAGTGTCGATAATTGTTATGGTATCTAGAAATTCTATGTATCAAGAATTGAAATGGTATCTATCAATTCTCAGCATGTGGTGTATTTGTAACAGAAATGTCTTCTAGTGACCCTCGAGAAATTTGTGCTCTCTTTTCAATAGTTGCAGACACAGAGTTGGCATGAAACGAAAATAAAAGGTTTTTTTTTGTCAGTCTGACTGAGTTTTACCTGGACCAAACAACACTAGCTTCTGTGTATATTATTGTATGTACCTTAACCTTCTAAGTTGTAACAACATGTATGTAGCAACTTTCTTAACGCAGGTAATCCTACCACTACTAACCTAGCTTGATCATATAGTGAGAATATATATATATATATCATATGAAGCAAATGTGTTTGTAAAAGTTCTTTTATCGCACTCAGTTGTTAACTGAATTGCTTGAGGACAAGCAATAAGCTAATCTTGGGGGAGTTGATACGTCCAAAACATATATACTTTTACGAACACTTTTGCTATTTTTTTCCTCTAAACTTCTGAGTTTTTGGATACAACTAACACAGACAAACGCTGTTTTTAGTAAAATTACCCTAGTGTGTCGTTTTTGTGCAGAAATTCAACTTTCAGGAAAATGCCCGGAAAATATTGCAAAAGTCCCTACTTTACCCAAAGACTTCCGGAGCCAGAAGACGAGACGGCGAGGGGCCACAAGAAGCCCACACCACCTGGCAGTGCCTCTCCCCTAGGCCGCGCTGTGGTGTGGTGTGGCCGCCTCGGCCACCCCCTTGAGCCCCCCTTTCGACTACTTAAGCCCTCTAACCTAAAAACATTGGGGGGTACGTCATATTCTAGAGAAACACACCAGAGCGTCGCCGCCGCCTTGAAACTCAATTCTGGGATCAGAAGTTCCTGTTCTCGCACCCTGACGGGGCGGGGATTCGGAGGATATCATCACCATCGTCGTCGTCACCGCCTCTCCATCAACCATCTATGATTCCCCCATCCATGTGTGAGTAAGCCCCTCTAAAGGCTGAGATGGATGGTACAGATTGGATGATATCGTTTACGTAATAATTTCCAGATTGTTAGGGCATGATGCCTAGTATCCGTTGTTAGTGCTATCTATCGTTGTTGCAACTTGTTATTATTAATGCTTCTCCCTAGAGCCCGAGTGCCATGATTTCAGATATGAACATGTTATTGATTCATGAGGATAATTATTGTTTTTCATCTTACCTGCAATTTGTTTACACATATCGTTGTTGGGAACCTGAGGCCCCAAAGTGACATGAATTGGCATAACCGGAGGGGATGGCTAGGATCACGTGTGTTCATGGAGTGTTAATGCTTTGCTCCGGTGCTTTACTAAAAGAAGCACCTTAATTACCAATAGATTCCCTTGAGGCCCCGCTACAAACGGGCTGGTAGGACAAAAGATGTTGTACAAATTTCTCACTGCGAGCACGTACGACTAAATATGATACACATGCCTATAGTTTACCTAGTACTTGGAAGCTTTATTATTATTATTTATTAGCAATTCCCCGTATTTTGATTATTATATGAATTATCTTATCCATGCAACACCCGTTCATCCGTCCCTATTCCTAAAGTATTTTAATTCTGCTCTCTACTACAATTACTGTTGTTGTTGTCTTTTTTTTTAAACCTGCTATTATTTTTCTACTGCTACTGCTATAAAATTGTTGCTACTGATAAACTGTTATGAGCAAGTATATTTCAAGGTGCAGCTGAACTGACAACTCATATGTTAAAGCTTATAAATATTCCTTGGCTCCCCTTGTGTCGAATCAATAAATTTGGGTTTTACTTCCCTCGAAGACTGTTGCGATCCACTATACTTGTGGTTCATCGCGCCACCACATGGTGTGGGCCCCTCGGGCGCCCACCGACATCACCCTTTCGCCTATATATTGCCCCCGACGCAAAAAACCTAAATCAATCAGCCTCCATCCATGAAAAGTTTCGTAGCTCCTCCGCCATCGAGGACAAGTTTTGGGGGACAAAAATCTCAGTTCCGGCACCCTGCCGGGACAAGGAATCGCCCCCGGAGCCATCTCAATCGACTCCACCTCTTTCTTCACCGCCGTTGTTGACTCCCAGGATTAGGAGGGAGTATTTCTCCCCCGAGGTTGCGGGCTCTACCGGTAGCTATGTGGTTCATCTATCTATCTCCCTCGGTGTGATCTTCATGTGATCATGATCTTTATAATCTAGTTGAATAAGTAGATGTTACTCTACATTTATTATGTAACTCAAGTAGTTTTATTCATGTGATCTCCGGAGACACCTTGTCCCACGGTGTGAAGGTGACAGAGTGCTGGCACCGTGTGTGACTCTTAGACTAAAGTTTATATAATTTGTGTTGGATGTCTCGATGAAATTGTGGTGTTTGCCTTGAATCATCTAGTGTGCTCAAGGTGACAGTGTGGGGTTACCTAGATGCGGAATGGAACTTTAAGGTGTGCTTTTGCAGCCCTACGCATTGGATTGGTGTTCGTTATCCAACCGCAGAGTGGTTCAGAGTAGCATAGTGAAGAGAAGATATGTATTCAATTATGTTATTATTGCTGATAGTGTCCACTAGTGAAAGTATGATCCCTAGGACTTGTTTATAAGCATTGAAATACTGCTTACAACCAGTTCTGCTACATGTTTTCTTGCTTCCATTTTTATTTCAGATTGCAATTACCACTTATAATCATCCATATTACTTGTATTTCATTATCTCTTTGCCAAACTAGTGAACCTATACAACTGACAATTGTATTAGGTGTGTTGAGAACACAAGAGACTTATTGTATCTTAATTGCAGGGTTGCTTGAGAGGGATATCTTTGACCTCTACCTGCCTGAGTTCGATAAACCTTGGGTGATCTACTTAAGGGAAATTTGTTGCTATTCTACAAACCTATGCACTTGGAGACCCAACATTGTCTACAAGAATAGAAGCGTGGGTAGACATCAGGGAATCATGGAGGGTCGATGGAGAGGTGATGGCGATGATGATGGCGACGACCCCCCTTGAATCCCCGTCCCGGCAGGGTGATAGAAGAGGAACTTCTGTCTCCCAAACTAGGGTTTTGGGTCTTGGCGGCACTATAGATCGTTTCTGGAACACACTTCGGCGTCTCAGAGTTTTTGGGGACGAAGGAGTCATATGGCCAAAGGGGATCCTAGGGGTGGTCCCATGCACCCAGGAGCCTCCTAGGGGCGGCCATTGGGTGCCGCGTCCACCAACCTCGTGGGGGCCTCGAGTCCCCCATCTAGTTGCCCTTCTGGCTTCGGGAGTTTTCCGGGGAGAAATAATGTTTCGCATTTTTTCTGAGTAAGTTGATTTTTTTCACAAAAGTAAATAGCAAAGGTAATTCTACGAAAAAAGCTCTAGTCTGTGTTAGTTTGATCCAATTCATGAAAATGTCATTGAAACCGATAAGAAAAGTGCTTGAAAAAGTAGATACGTTTGCGATGTATCAACTCCCCCAAGCTTAGCTTATCAAGCAATTCAGCTCACAAACTAGACGAAATAAAGAAAACTTGAAAAATACTTTTCAGTTCATACGGTGTACATAAAACTACTCCATGATCAGTATTTAACAAGTACATGATAATTTCTCTAAGGATAATAAAGCTTATGAACTCATTCTAGCTCATGAAAAGTGAACAAATAACCAAGAGTAAACAATATGAAATGATAACATCGACTAGGTTGCAATGATCATAATAAAGCATGATAAAATGGTATCTTGCTTGCCCTTAATTGTGTAGCAAAACATAAATGCTAGGGCACCTCTGAAGTTCAGGTGGTGACTAGATATAATAATTTCAGGAGAAACAATATTGTAAACCTGCAGTAGACAATAATATTTTGGGACAATGCACATTATACTCAGGATGAAAATCATGCTCTCCTAACTGGTGCATTAAGTAAGAATATGGATACTCAACATAAAAGTTAAAGAAATTCCCTTCGCAGAGGGAAGCAGGGATTACTCATGTGCTAGAGCTTTTTATTTTATAAAAATAGGTATTGAAAACAATTTTGAGAGAGGTGTATGTCTATGTCAACGAATGGTAATGAAAAACTTATCATAACCCATGTAAAGAGAAGTGTTTAGACTTTTGAGAGCGGTTTTCGTTGTTTATTAATTGGCACTTCCCTCCACCTTCCTTTCGCAAACCAGGGCTAGTCGTGTTCAAGGGTACCCACCAGGTTTCATCAAACCATGGGGAAGTGCCTTTTTTATTATATTAATTGGCACTGGCTCTCTTGCAAATTTAGATGAGCACCGATTCCATACTCATCGGGTGAAATGATATAGAAGAACTTTGCTTGACATGAGACATTATAAACTTTAAACTACTTCCTCATGAGCTAAAACAAGAACACAAAATAGGTTAATAATTTGAAGGTTTTAAAGGTAGATGATACGTCCAAAACGTATCTCCTTTTTCGAACACTTTTCTATTTGTTTTCCTCTAACCTTGTGAGCTCTGGATACCACTAACATGGTCTAACGTTGTTTTCACCAGAATTACCTTGGTGTCTCGTTTTTGTGCAGAAAAATAAACTTTCGGGAAATTGGCCAAAAAAGACCCCATTGAGCTTATATAACCAGAAGACCCCGGGAGCCGGAAGGAAACCTGGAGGGGGGGGGCAGGAGGAGCCCTGACCACCCCTGGGCGCCCCTAGGCCGCGCCGCCAGGTAGTGTGGGGGCCACCTCCACCCCCTTGGGCTCCTCTTTCGACTAAATATGTCCCGTAAACCTAAAACACGAGGCGGTTTCGTCATATTCCACAGAAACACAACAGAGCGCCACCGCCAGCTCGAAACTCAATTCGGGGATCAGAAGTTCCTGTTCTGGCGCCCTGCCGGGATGGGGATTCGAAGGAGATCATCGCCATCGACACCACCAACTCTTTTCCATCAACCATCCATGATTCCCCTGTCCATGTGTGAGTAAACACCGCTGTAAGCTGAGAGGGATGGAAGGGATTGGATGAGATCGATCATGTAATAATGCCAGATTGTTAGGGCATGGTGCCTAGTATCCATTGTTAGTGTTTTCTACCATTGTTGCAACTTGTTATGCTTAATGCTTGTCACTAGGGCCCGAGTGCCATGATCTCATATCTGAACATGTGATTGTTTCATGAGTATAATTATGTTTCTTGATCATATCTGCAAGTTGTTTACATATGTCATTGTCCGGAACCCGAGGCCCCAAAATGATAGAAATTGGGACAACCGGAGGTGATGACCGTGATGTGAGGATCACGTCTGTTCACGGAGTGTTAATGCTTTGCTCCGGTGATTTATTAAAAGGAGCACCTTAATTACCAGTAGTTTCCCTAGAGGCCCCGCTGCCATGGGCTGGTAGGACAAAAGATGTTGTGCAAGTTTCTCATTGCGAGCACATATGACTATATTGGAACACATGCATATGGTTTGCCTAGAAGTTGGATGCTTTATTATTATTATCTAAATTCCCATGTTTATATTACTACATGACCTATGGTATCCATGCAACACCCGTTCATCCATTCCCTCTATGCATATGGTACTTTTCATCCTGCTATTTTCCGCGATTGATACTGCTGTTACTATTTTACCACTGTTGTTATTTTACTATTACTGCAACTATAAAACTGTTACCACTGATAAATTGTTGCGAATTAACAACTCAGTTGTTAAGGCTTATAAATATTCTTTGGGCCCCCTGTGTCGAATTAATAATTTGGGTATTACTTGCCTCGAAGACTGTTGCGATCCCCTATACTTGTGGGTCATCAATACTATTTTCTGGCACCATTCCTGGGGAGCATTGCTTACTTGATTGTCATATTGTTTGCTGCAAGCCATTCATCATGGGCAAGACTCGTGATGGAAAAGTCTCTATATTACCATCCACTACAAGGAGAGTTACAACTCTGAACACCTCTGTTGCTCTTGATTCATCGTCTGTTATGAGTAAGCTTCTTACTCCACCACATGCTACACGTAATGTTACTTCTGCTGAATCTGAAACTTTTTCTGATACTTTTTATGATGCTTCTACTCTGCTTGATGATACTGGTTCTCTAGGTCCTTTCCTAGATGCTACAATTGCTAAATCCAAACAAATTGAAAATGCTGAAATTCTTGTTGAAAATATTGGCACACCAGTTAATTCACCCGATTCTATTGATGAAACTTATATTGAACTTAATGATGACTTTATTGAAGAAGCTCGTGCTACTACTGGTGCAAGTGCTCTTAAGAGTCTTCTTGCAAGACATGTTGTGAAATATAAATCTTCTCTTGATACTAAGTTTGCCACATCTCCCATACACATTAGGGACAAGTATTATGATTTATCTTGAGATTTATCTTATATATCTATTATTGAGAAGGAACCTTTTTGTGGAACTGAAAGTAAAAGTGCTATGGAACACATGAATGAGATTTCATCTTTGAGTAGTTTATTTTATGATGATACTAAATTGCGTACTTATTTTGTTACCAAGATTTTCCCTTTCTCATTGAGAGATGAAGCTAAAACTTGGTTTAACAATCTGTCACGTGGATCTATTACTAGTCCAATGGATTTGGTTAATTCTTTCTTTCAAAAAAAATTCCTGCTAGTGCCCAACATGTTGCTATGCAAGACATCTTTAACTTTGACCAGATTGAAGGAGAAAAATTGCCTGAATCTTGGAAAAGGTTTTGTTCTTTGATAAGAGCTAGCCCTGGATATCCATTACCTAAAAAAGAGCTCATAGATATATTTTATAATGGACTAACTGTTGAATCTAGGACATACCTAGATAATTCTGCTGGTTGTGTTTTCAGGAAAAGAAATCTAGAATAAGCTGAGGAATTAATGACTAAAATAGCCAAAAATAATAATGATGGAATATACCTGAGCCTACACCTACACTAGAGCCAACGCCAACACCAACACCCAAGAAGAGAGGAATGGTTGAATTGAATGATGAAGTGATGAAGGAAGACAATAAATCTATTAAAGAGAGGGGTATTAAATCTGAAGATGTGAAGAATTTACCTTCTATAGAAGAATTATGTAAGCCTATTCGTCATCCATCAACTGTTGAGGTACACACTCTCCAATACTTTGATAATAGAGATATCCCCTATTCTAAACCACCTGATCAATGCTTAGATGAATTTGATAATTATGTTGTTAAGCAAGAAAACTTTAATATGAGAGCGTGATGGCTTTGAAGCCCTCGTTGGTAAACCCCAAGAGAAAGGTTGTGAAGAGTAGAGCGACAAGTTTTCCCTCAGAAAAGAAACCAAGGTTAAATCGACCAGTAGTCGGACAAGCAGTCTCTCAAGGTTGATGCAGCTGAGGTGGCAGGGCGCACTACCGGTTCAGCAGCAACGTGGAACCTGCACAACAAGATGGAACCGGTTAAATGTATGGTGTGGAAAACTGTAGGAAAACAGTAGGAACAATATGAAAGTAGTATGAAAGCAGTTGGTGTTTTATCAGTATGAGGAAAATGGACCGGGGTCCACAGTTCACTAGTGGTGTCTCTCCGTGAAAGATAAATAACATGTGTGGTGAACAAATTACAGCTGGGAAATTGACAGAATGAAGGCTGCACCATAGTGCATATGCAAGACATAAAGATTACTATGTGATTTACGCGGGCATTACAACAAAATACATAGACCGTCATCCAATTTCATCTATGACTAATAATCCACCCTCCTAATATCATCCGAACAAACGTTGGGTATTAAGTTGCAAGCAACATGATAACCGCAGTAAGCAAAGTGTGTAATGTAAACAATAACCTCATCCTTAGACAAAGCATTGTTGTTTTCTCCCTAATGGCAACAACACATCCTCCATCTGTCACGTTTCTGTCACTTGAGCACAGATGCAAAGGAGGCATGAACCCACTACCGAGCATAAATACTCCCATTTGGAGTTACTAGCATATACTTGGCCAGAGCATCTGCTAATAACGGAGAGCATGCAAGATCATAAATAACATAAGCATGAATATAACATGATAGATTGATAGTCAAAAGACATAGCATTCCTCATTCATTAGATCCCAGCAAACACAACATGTAGCATTACATAAAGATGATCTCGATCATGTGAGTCAGCTCACGAGATCTAAACATGAGGATAAAGCGTAGGAGACAACCATCTTGCTACTGCTATGGACCCGTATTCCAGGGATGAACTACTCACGCATCACTTCGGAGGAGGGCAGACCCCTCTGGTGATGAATTCCCTTTCCGACAGGGTGCCGGGGAGAGCTCGAGAACCCTCCCGATCTTGGGATGACGATGACGGCGGCCTCGGGTGTTTTTCAGGATGAAGTGGAATATATTTAGGTTTTACGTCTCGGGGGGAATAAATAGGCGAAAGGGCAAAGGAGGTGAAGGACTGGGGGCCACACCACCCCTTGGCGCGGCCAGGGGCGCGCCTCCCTATGGTGTGGGCACCCTATGGCCCCCCTCCGGGTCTCTTCGGGACTCCGGGGAACCTTCGGGGATTCTAAGACTTCCGGGCTTCAAATTTTCCAATTCCGAGAATATTTCTAGAACAACTTTTCCGAAACTAATAACAACAAAAAAATAGGGAACTGGCTCTATGGTATCTTGTCAATAGGTTAATCCGGAAAATCGATAAAAATGACATAAAGTGTATAACAAACATGTGGGAAACAACATAAAAACAACATGGAACATAAGAAATTAAGGATACGTTTATGACGTATCAGCATCCCCAAGCTTAGTTCCTAGTCTTCCTCGATTAGGTAAATGATAAAACACATAATTTCTGAGGTGACATGCTACCAACATAAACCTGATCATCAATATGTAAAAGCATATGTAAGCTGAGATCATAGAACTTCAACACAAGCATGATACATAGAATTTTAATAATAAAGCATAGCAATCACCTTTCATCATGAGAAGTAACACAAATAAAAGGTCATGAATAACAATGCAACGAAAGATATACGTTTGTTTCAAGTATAGAGAAAGCATGGCAAAGTGATATTTCGCTAGTCCTTAAGAGTGGGGAAAAATATAAATACCAAGACACCTTCAACGTTCATGAGGAAGACTAGAACAAATAATTAGAGAACAAGCAATAAGACATCATGAATCAATTAATAATGTTTCTAGGACAAAGGCACATTAAACTTAGAACAGAAACTATGCTCTCTCAACCGTCCATAAAGTTAGAAGATGGAGACTCAATATAAAAGTAAAAGAAGTCCCTTCGTAGAGAGAAGCATGGATCACTCATGTGCTAGAGCTTTTATTTTATTAACAGAGGTATAAAATGTTTGACACTCCTCCCTTCCATCTTACACAAACCATGGCTAACCGAATCCTTGGGTGGCTGCCAACAATCACATTCCGTGGATGAGTGTCTATATTTAGGGAGGTGTATGCGAATGTCAACGAATGGCAAACAGAAAATACAGTAGGTCACAAGACAACTAGACTTCACAAGAGTGGCTCCCATATGAAGGACGCAACTCGTGTAGAAGATCATCCCTGTTTCTCTTTTTTTACACAATTATGCTTTGACTGATAAATCAGGGGAAAAATAGTGAAGAGAATTTGTGTTATTAATTTAGGGCTAGGCACCCCGCTGCCAGCTCTTCTATCAATTGGATAAGCGGATGAAGCCACTAGTCCAGGGTGTGAAATCCAATCAACAAGTGAGATAAATATTCTCTATTTACGTTCGCATGAGCAAAAACATGAACGCAAAAGAGGAGTTTTAAAGGTTTTAAAGGTAACACGTGAGCAATTTACTTGGAGTGGCTGTTAAATACCACAGGTAGGTAGCTATGGTGGACACAATGGGAAAACTTTGGTTATAAGGAGTTGGATTGCACGAGTAGAGCTCATACTCAGTACAAGTGGAGGCTAGCAAAATACTGGGAGCGACAAATCAAGAGAGCATACGAGCCAAAATCATGCATAGCGACATAAACATCATTAATCAAAGAATAAGTGGTACCACAAGTTCATAAACTAAATGATCATGGAGGCTATTAGGGATTGGTTCTTAGTCATAAAAATGGTGTGAGCATGCGCCAAGTCATCCAAATAAAACATTCAAAGGAGAATACCACAAATTTATGCTTCAATATGACAAGAACAACTCATGATTCTTTCAATGAAATATTAAATACTCTTTGCTATTTGAGGCTAATCATGCTAATCAATAACCACAATTCTTTAGAAGTAAAATAACATCTAGCATGATATGAAAAATTCTAGCCATAGTCTATACAAGCTTCTGCTTGCACTGTTAAAAATTCTACTTCAAGCAGCATTTTCTTTTCCCAACAAGCACCATACAAGACATGCGTTAACAAAAACTCTATAAATTCTACAGAATGAAAACATGAGATTACTCAAATAACACTACTAAAACTAACAGCTTCGAAAAAGAGATGCAATGAAAACAAGAGCTAAACAGGAATTTTTGCAGTAACTAGAAGAAAAACTAAGAATACTAGCATAGCAATTATTCAAACGAAAAAGCTGAGCGTGTCTCTTTCCCAAACAAGGATGCTAGGATCGAATGATATTATTGCAGAAAGGAAAACAAAATAAAACAAAGGAAAGCAAAATAAAACAAAAGAAAAACAAACAGAAACTCCAAGTAAATTTCATATGATGTGACCGAATAAAAATATAGTTTCACTAGAAGTGACCTGATAGATAGTTGATGAAGAAGGGGATGCCTTGGGCATACCCATGCTTAAATGCTTGAGTATTATAAAAATATGGTTGTATGAACCACGGGGGCATCCCCAAGATTTGAACTTGCACTCTTCTTGATCACATATATCACCTCTTCTATTGACCCTTGAAAACTTCCTTCACACCACACTGAAAGAGTAATTCACATTAGATGGTTAGTGCAACAATTAAAAATCCATGGGTTCTGTATGGCACAAGTTTTATTGATACTTTTAAACATAATATTCAGCCACTAATGTTTCGTGAAGCAAAGAAATCCACTTAACATTGCAAAAGAGCAAATTCAAGAAAAATGGCAGAATATGGAAAAACCAGAATAAACTGTAAAGACGAATTTTTTCGAGGCACTTAAGTTGCTCGGACCGAAAAACTTAAAGAACAAAAAAGTTGAGGAATTATCCTAGGAATAAGATCAAGAAATGTTAGGTCATTTAGATTTTTATGTGAATTATACGATTTTTTACGGTGGACAGCAGAAATCTATTTCCTGCGCAGAAATCCGAAAACCAACTCCAACTTTCGACAGATCCCTTACTTGGCACTACTAAACCATGAAAAGAAAGATACAAAAGAGTTGCTACTGAAGCATACAACCCCTTGACTCAAAGAAAACAGAGAAGAAACAAAGCAAAAATAAAACCATGGGTTATCTCCCAAGAAATGCTTTTCTTTAACGCCTTTTAGCTAGGCCCAGAAAAGTGGAATCAAGTGTTTTCAAGTGAAGAAGAATCCAAATTGAGATTTGGCAATTCCTTAATAATTCATTGTATTTTATCTAAATGTGCTTCAGATTTTCCTCTCTTAGAAATTTTAGGCTTACTATTCTCATCAAATGAATTCTCAGGAACAATCCAATAAAAAATATTTTCTTGGGCTTCATGCAATGCCATCAATTTAAAGGGAATTGATATTTTCTCCTCATTTTCATTTTTAGATCAAGATTTTTAGAGAGCACCAACAACATCTACACATGAGCCTAGCATATTAAAACGATCAAAGACTTTTCTAGCTTCTATAGCAACATCTTCAAATTCTTTAAGCGTGGTTTCTTAGATAAAGTTCCTTTTCTCAACATCTTCAATGTTATTCAAGTGGATAAACATATGTTGTAATATGTGATGAAGATTAACAAACCTAGATTCTAACATGTGAACTAAAGCAGCTGCAGCAGTCTAATAATTTGGAGCAAGTTCTGAAGGGAATATGCCCGAGAGGCAATAATAAAGTGGTTATTATCTTATTCCTTATTTATGATAAATGTTTATTTCTCATGCTAGAATTGTATTAACCGGAAACGTTGATACATGTTTGTTTAATAATTAAACAATGGTTCCTAGTAAAGCCTCTATTTTAACTAGCTCGTTGATTAATAGATGATCAAGGTTTCCTAATAATGACCATTGGATGTTGTTAATAACGGGGTCATGTCATTAGAAGAATGATGTAATGAACATAGACCCAAACTGAATATAGCAATGCGATCAAGTCATTAAGTTAAATCGTTATATCACACATACGAAGTAACTCTAATCCTTAGACCATGAGATCATGTCAATCACTAACACCGAAAGAGTGCTTTGATGTCATCAAACGTCACACCGTAACAGGGTGACTATAAAGGTACCGTTGGGTATTCAGAAAGTATTAGTTGAGGCTCATGGATCAAGAGTGGGATTTCTCCATCCAAATGACGGAGAGATATACTCTGGGCCCTCTCTATGATGATATCACATCGACACCGCTTGCAAGCACGTGACTAGGTCACAAGGATGTCATATCACAAAACGAGTAAAAGAGTACTTGTCAGTAACGAGATTGAACTAGGTATGGTTGATACCAATGATCTGATCTCGGACAAGTAAAATATCGTGAGACAAAGGGAATTGGTTACGACGGTTATGGTCCACACGATCACTAGATTCATCGTTGAATGTGTAGGAGTCATTACGGATCTCCAGGTCCCTCTGTTGACTATTGATCGGAGAGGTGTCTCAATCATGTCTACATTATTCATGAATCGTAGGGTTACACACTTAAGGTTCGATGATGCGACTGAGTTGTAACACCTGGGGTGTTTTCCCTAATTTAGAAAATTGGTTGTTTTCTTTTTTTGGCATTGCATCACATGCATCATCTGCACCTTGTTTGCAAACCAATTCAAACACAAAGCAAAAATTCAAATCAATTTAAAATTTTCAAACAATGCACCTGTGTTTCTCAAACTCAAATTGTTTTTCAATAAAAGTTGTTTTGGAATTAATTTTGCTTGGGTATTTCAAAAAACCATTCTTTATTAAAACCCTATTTGAAATTCCAATGACAAATTCAAATCAATGGGCAATTTGAAATTTTTAAAAATAAAGTTCACAAGCCTTGACCTCACTGTTTTGTAATTCAATAAAAATTATTGCATAAAATAAAACCCTAAAAACACATTTCTTTTCTCTCTTATTCTTTCCTACAAAAAAAAGTAAACAGAAAATAAAAATAAAATAAAACAAAGGGGGAGAGGCAGGCCAGCCCGAATGGGCCAGCCCACCTACCATCCCCACCAAACTTTCAGCCCACCTCTTACATTCCCCTACCTCTGTCCGTACAGAGAACAGGTGGAAAGCAACGCACCACCACCCCCTATGTGCACCTGCTCCCTCTCCCTCCCCCCTTATCTACCCACCTCCCTAGATCCAGAGGAAACCCTAGCCACCTACCTCTTTCCTCTCCTTCCTCCTGCGCCGCCGCCCTCCAATCTCCCTCCTTTCTGCTCATTTTTTTCTGTCTCTGAAAAAACTCCACACGAACAGCAGCAGCGGCCGTGGGTTGGCGGTCATGGCGCCGTCGTCCTAGTCATCGCCGGGCCTGGCTCGCTGCGGGAATGGAGTCGGGGAACACCGCTCTTCGCCCTAGCTGCCTCGGTCGGGTCGGAGGGCCGCCAGGGCGGCTGCGCAGTCGCCATTTCCCGCCGCAGTTTCCTCGGTGCTGCTACTGCTCACCGTCAGCAGCGGGGCGTCCCCGAGCCATCCTCCTCTTCCATACTGCGACGAGGCGAACCCCGGTGAGCTCTACGCCCTCGGGCCTCTCCTCCCTTCTCTTCTCCCTCCTGCTCTGCGAGCCTGCCGTCGAGCAGCGCTGCCTTGTTGCCACTGTCGTGCCCTGTCCGTCGTTCCCGTACAGCAGTTGCAATTTCAGTTCGTCAATAAAAATACCGCGCAGCATCTCCCCATCTTGGGCCAGGCCCGTATCCTATCACTAACTACAGCACACCCCAGTGGCCTGGTTCCTTTCCGTGGGCACCCTCGCGCACGGGTTCGAATCCCACCCGTGGCAATCTTTTTTTCGGCCATTTTCCTTTTATTTCTCGAATTCCAGGAAAACAGATCTGATTCATTAATTGTAAAATCAATAACAAATTGAATATTGCTCCAATTGCAATGATTCAAGTTTCTGTGGATTCATAATCTTGTGCTCTTTCTGTTAATGTCAAAGTGGCAACATGTTTCTGTAATAATTTTTTCACTAAATAATTAAATACAGAAAATGCAATAAAAATTGGAAACTTTGGGAATTCATAACTTGAGTTCTGTTCATCCAAATTGAGCAAACTTGAGCTCTACAAATTTGTCTTAACAAACTTTACACATTGGTATTTTATTTGGTCACAATTGAATTAAAATTGAACATGTTTTCTTCTATTTACTAAAAAGGGCAGAATAAAAATGCTTATGAAAAATTGCATAATAAATTCAATAATGATCCAAAAATTATGTTTAATAGCTCAAAATGTTCAGTGAAACATTTGCTACATGTTTTAAACCTTTTCAATACAATTTGTTTACTGTTTTGCCTAATTAAAATTGGAGTAATAATTCAATACTTTAATTAAACCTTTTAAATTGCAAAATTCATAACTTGGGCAATTCAAATCCAATTCCAACATGTAAAATATGTTTTCCATCCCATTTTTCATGAACTTTGCAAATATCAACTTTGCTTTCTGTTTTGACTACATTAAATTTCTGAAAACAACTATTTCTTAATTAATGCATTTAAAATTGTCAATTTAATATCTTGCTCATCTAAAATCCAAATTCAACAAATGAAACATGTATTCCATCTAAAATTTTGTGTTCTTTCCAAATATAAATTGTATTATCTGTTTTGAACAATTAAAATGGGTGAAAACAATAAATGCTTGTGTAACTCATTTAAGAAGCCACATTTCATAACTTAATAAATAAAATTCCAAACTTGGTAAACAACATATCAAATTTAAGCTATTGTTGCTTTCTTATTGTTTTCATCATCCATGCATCATTCTAATCAACTTTCACATGATGGTTATTTGTAGATCATTCAATTCAACATTAATTCATGGGCTTTTCCATATGCAATCCAAATTGCATATGGGCCCATTTAAATATGTTTACCATGTCAACTAGTTTATATTTGATGCATCCTTTAACTTGTCATGCATCCATATCTTGATCATGCTGGATCTTTTGCCGTAGAAGTAATTGTTGCATCCGGTGTTTGTCTAGTTCGTTGCTTCTTCGCGGATAGGACATTGAGATGATGTGAGCAACGACAAGTTCTTCGGATGTACCTCTACTTGCTGGATTCCAGGCAAGTATACTCACTTGCTACCTATGCTTCCTTTCCTCACTTGTTACCGATTCTTTACGTTGTATTTATGCTAGCCTTATGATTCGATGCTTGTGTCTCGATCCTATCATATGTTTACCTTGCAGCCATGATATAGCCTTTCCTTCCACTTCCTATTAACTGTTGCTTGTTTACCTTGTTGGCCCCTGTGTCGTAGTTGCATGCTTAGTGTTGTTTACGCTCGAGTCTTGTTTTCCTTTGTTCTATCACCTGTTTAGTCGATAGTTGGGTTTCAATTCAATCAACAACATGTTAATGTTTGGGGTAATAACAATTTGATGATAAGGCACCGGCAGGAGGCCCGGCGTGGATTTGAGGCCTGCTAGTGTCGAACTTAATTAGGAAAAGGGTCTTGTCTACTGATCCATGATGAGCGCACTAACCGCATCTGGGAAGCGAGTATGGGCGCCCCCCTCAACTTGATTCGATTCGCATCTCGTCCAAATCGCCACACTTAGTTCGGGCTTTCCCACTACTAGGAAAATGCCTATAGGAGTAATGATACCCGTGACGCACTGCAACTTCGGCACGTCACGCCTATTACCCGCGGCGCACGCCCGTTTGGTGCGTCGCGCCTAAAGGCATACCCGCGGCGCACCAAACATACGGCGCGTCGCACCTACGTGTGGGGCCGGGGTGGAGAGCCTACGAGGCGTACCCGCGACGCACCTTTGCAGTGGTGCGTCACGGCTATGTTCGATACCCGCGGCGCACCTTCCATTAGTGCGTCACGGCTATCCTTTCTCCTATACTAGCTACTGGCCCGCATCGTCCTCTGCTTCTTCCTCCGATCGATCCGCATCGTCCTCTCCCTCTCGCCGCCGCCCACCCCAAGCCCTAGCTAGCCTTTGCCCTCCCCTCCCTCTCGCCGCCGCCCACCACCACCCCAAGCCCTAGCCTAGCCTCTGCCCTCCCTCTAGTCGCCGCCACCACCTCGCCTCTGCATCGACCTAGGAGGAGGAGGAGCAGGGCCAGGAAGCCGTCGACCACTGCGACGTCGTCGTCCCGTCTCCATCGACCTCGAAGCCCGACGAACAAAGGTGCGCCGCCCCCCTAGTCCTCTCCCTCCCCTTCTCCTTGATCCCGCCCCTAGGAGCATTCCTCCTGCAAAAACGGTCTGCTCCTGGAGCTTGTTGTTCCTGGTGAAGAGATAGGCCGCAAGTGGCTTAGTCATGGAGTTAATGAGACCGAAGCTCTCATTGATCTTATCAACCTGAAAAAGTACCAAAAATCACTCGGTTGAGATGCACATAATGTATCGCCAAACTCAGATGCATTCTAATATAATCTCTGCTGGGTAAGAAATGAGCTAAAGCTTTGTGAGTCTGAGAGGGTTTAGATCTGACCGTGATGATAGGAAGCAATGGCCCGAATATTTCATCCTTCATCATAGCGGAGTCGAGTGGGACATCGAGACGGCGCCTCTCCGTGCAATAAAATCAACATCGGCTACTGTCATTCACATGTGAGCTTCAGCTCCTTGTACGGTTAGGTTATAATTATGATGCGTGTATGGATTAAAAATCTGCAGGAATAACTTCAGCTTTTGTGGTTCCTGTTAGCTTTGGCCCCAATTTTTTATTTGATGTGATGGTAAATTTATTGGGAAGCCGATTAAGTTTTGGTCATGCTTTGTAGAAATGTAAGTCTCTGCCTTTTATCTTAGGGATGGATTATGATAAGTAAATGATGATGACCCGATGCTTTCTTATTTTAATGATTAATCATGATTTGATTCATACCCAATCATTTAACCTAGGGATGCATGGTACTGCCTGAAATGGCCACTGTTGATCTTGAATAAGCTGTGCTCATTTTTGCACTTAATTATATTGATCTTGAATAAAATAATGAAGATCTAAACCTTGAGTCACCTTGTCACTATGATACAACACTGCATGTTTTCTGGTTCGCTTTTTCTGTAAATTTCCTTATCTTGGAGAATCATATATCATATATGCTATTTGGTTTAGAATTATTCACACATCGTCTCTTAGCTGAATTTTATAAATGTGCTTTCGTGGGTTGCTATGTGTCACCTTCGATGCACATTATTGTTCTTTACATGAATACCATTGTCAATTTAGCCACAAACCTGCATGAATAACATTACCTTTTGTCAATTTAGTTGTTCCTATGAGCTCTAGTTGGTCCCAGTTAAAAAAAAGTTTATCTGTTGTGTTGATAAATGGATTGGCAATAGATTAAGTTCATGCTTTCTCCAAATGTCAAGATTTGCTTCTTTATGTTGTTCAAGTCTGCTACCTTTTATGTTAGTGATGGATTATGATAGAAGATAATGCTGCTATGCTTTTCTTATTTTACTGATTAATTGTGGTTAGATTCATTACCAATCTGTTAGCCTATGGATGCATGCAGTGCCCGAAATGGTAACGTTAGCTAGAAAGTTGTACAATTGTTTATCTTGGATAAGCTGTGCCCATTTTTCACTTAATCATGCTGATCTTGACCCTCTATAAGGAAGACGTCCAGATCTTGAGTCACATGGAGACAGATCTTGAGTCACCTTGTCTCCATGATACAACGTTGCTTTTTCTATAATTTTCCTTATCTTGACCCTCTATTATCGTTCTTTTAATCATCAATAAATAAAATTGTCTCTCTTCTGTACTTGTTTGAACGGTATCAATTGTGTCCTTTTCTTGGCACTAAACTGATCAAGAGGATTAGTTTTAAACAATATCTGTACCAAATGAAATAGGACCGGAGTAGCTTTGTTTTTGGATATTCCATTAAAGTAGATAGCCTTTCTACATTTGTTTTGTGATAGGTAGGTTCTGCCATTTGTCTTTGTTTTGTGATAGCTATGCTCCTCTAACCTCTATGTGTCATTTCTTAATTTAATAGAACATGGCTTGCGAAGTATGTCGGTCCCGATGTGCCGAAGGACGATTCAGTGGGAGTTCTTTTATGCTTCAGCTCCACGACGGTGACGTTGATTCGTTGGTAATTAACAATTCTTTTTATTATAACTTGTTCTTTCGTTTTACTATCTAGCTTGAGACTTGTGTTTATTAACAAAATATTCTTTATATTTCTTTTTTAGATTCTACCATGCAATATTCGCGATGAATTCAACGAGTTAGTTGGCAGTAAGGTGAATTTCAATGTTCACGGGAACACCTACATTCTTCGAGTGAAAAAAGAAAGAACGAAGACCTACTTCTGGGGGCACGAAGTGCAGGCTCTCATCGCCACGTACAATGTAAGCGGAGCTGATTACATTCACTTCTCTATGGAAGGACCGCAACCTCGCATCAAAATTGTGTATATGGGCGGGATTGCGAGCGAGGATGGCGGGAGTGAGGAGGAAACTGAGAACACCGAGGATATGGACACTGAGGATGATATGGACGAGGAGGACCCATGGAAACATGTGGTGGTTGCTCAAAGAGCGAATCTTAGCGAGTTTGAGAAGGACCGTGTCCTTCAGAAACTTGCACAGATAGATAGCTACATCGGGTCCCCTTTCGTGCATCGCATCACCAACACTAACATCTCCAATGGACATGTCATGGTATGTTTCTTAACACTTTCTTATTCGTATAGTTGCTTATGTTCTTAACACTTTCTTATCCGGCATTTGACATTGTGCTTTTATTCTTTCTTGGAATTGTGTGTTGTAGAAAATACCTTTGGCGGTAGCGGACAGTGCTGGCATGGAGCATATGGGTACCATTGGAGTACGCCGTGGAGAATCAGGACCTGTCACCGTAGTTCCGATCACCAGGGATAACGCTGATGGTCGGGTCATCCTCAACTCTCAAGCATGGAGGCAGTTCCATTCCGCAAGAGGTGGTATGGAGGTTGGCCGAGCTATTCTGATCACCATGAGGGATAGTGACATCGCCAACTTGGACATGATGATGGTGATCGACTACATCCGCGCCCGCTAGATAGATTATGTGGTGATGGTCAAAAATATGTAATATGGTTGTTTTCGAGACTAACTCCTGGATTTATTAGTAGTATATATGTTTGTTTTCTAGACTATGTAATATTTCTGCTATGAAAATTTATTCTATCAATTGCATACCTGTGTTTGAGCTATTGATATTCTTCTGTATTTTGTGTACTGACATTATTCTGTATTTGAGCTGTATATACCTGTATAAATACGGTATTGCCTTTTTTAAAAAATACAGCATAGAATAGCCGTGACGCACCTGTATTCGTAGCCGTGGCGCACCTCTGGAGTTAGGCGTGACGCGCCCAGAAGTAGCCGCGGCGCACCTAGCCCGTGCGTCACGGGTATCAATAGGCGCGGCGCACCAGCTCGGTGCGTCACGGCTAAACCCATAGGCGCGGCGTGCTACCCGTGACGCGCCCAGGTGCGTCACGGATAGCCAATATGGTGCGTCACGGGTAAGCTTTTCCTTAGTAGTGTCCATTTGATGCATGCATATGCAGGTGCGAGCCCTTGGCGCCAGGGTGGAACTTTTGTAGTCGGCATTTAGGGCGGCGTGGTCTTCCAGTGCTATGAGGGTCCCCCTTTTTTTCGTGGGGGCTCGATTAGCCTCGCACGCACAGCACGTGGTTCTTTGGGCTTGCTGCGAAGAAGAGTTGGGTTGTGTTGAGTGGCCTGCTTGGTGGGTTTGCTCCCCGCCTGGCGGGTCATTCTTACGTGTACGGCCAAATTGGTGCATCCCTGCAGGGTTAAATCTTCTCGAGAAGCCGTGTTGTCCGCGGTTATGGATGACTTGGTGAAAGTGCTGGCTAACAAGTATTCAGACAACTTACACTTAACGATGATAACTTGACTAGTAATTAAGATTACCTCCACCATAAAAATGAATGTCACCTTAATCAACCGTGTGAGTTTCCTTGGGTTGCTTCCTTAGTAGGGGGTAACATTGGATGGGTATTGTTTGGTCAGTAGTTATAGTTGGTTTCGTCGCTCTATCTTATCCCTTTCTTTTAGCCGGATGTTGTAGCGCGTCTCTGTAGTTAGTTAGTGCAGCCCGCTGCCGCTTATTTGCAACAATCCCTTCCTTCCGTTGTACCCAAAGTATTTGTATCTTGTGATGATTGGTTACGCTGGTATCTTGTGAGTATGACTTGCCAGTACTTAACCGTACTGACCCACGAATCCATTTCGTGGCTGCATATTCAACATTGCAGTCAACAGGTTTGAAGTCTGACGACGTTAGCTTTGGAATCCCTCCGGCTTGGCCTGGGCACGGATTGGACGCCATCGGTTATCTTCAGGACTCTTAGTCCAATTTGTATCTTGTCCATAGTCGGACACTATGTTGCTTCTTCCGCTGTTATTTGGATCTTTGTATTGTATCAGTTGTATCCTTGACTCATTTGAGTCGTCTTGTATATATCTTTTCTGTTGTTGTTGCGGAATATTCGTGAACTGTTGTAATGTTATCACAAGTGGCAACCTGGAATCGGTTATTATGTGGAATTTGGCGGAAATGCTGAAATCTGCATAGTGCCCGATCGCGGGGCGTCACATGAGTGGATACAGAATATCGGACAAAAGTTTGGACAGCACCGAAATTGTTTCGGGAAATACTGAAATAGTTTCGGGGAATATTGAAATAGTTCAGGTGGTATATGTTAATGTTTGATTAACAAATTGTTCAAGGGGGTAAGAGTTAATGTTTGTTAATAAGATTAACAAATATTAAGTAAAGAAATAAAATTGTTTTATTTATTTATTAAAGAAAACCCTCGGAATTTTGAGTGGGAATTGATGAGAGAATGAGTGGGTTGAGTGGAGACTCCACCCACATGATGAGGGGAGAGTTGGAGGCACCAAAATTTTGTGGCTGCCTCCCCCTCCCATACAAAGAGGGGTTGTACCTCTCTGTCCACAAACAACTTGGTGTCGTCTCCATCTCCATCCTCCCGCCGACCCACCTCATGTTTATGCGCTTGGCAAAGCCCTGAACGAAGTTTTCTCCACCACACCACGCCGTCGTGCTGATGGTTTCCGAGGGATCCTATACTTCTGCTGACCCGCTGGATCGAGGGAACGGAGGTCGTCGTCGAGCTATACGTGTAACCGAGGGCGGAAGCGCTGCCGGATTGCAGTGCTCATCTTTGCGATCTTGAGATCGATGTGTGTACAACTACATCACCAACGAGATTTGATCTCGTAATGCTTTGTGTTTTCGAGGGTACTTTCTCCTTAAGACTCTCTTTCTCCCTGTTGCTTACATCTCCTAGATTAGATCTTGGCCTTTGGGTGTCTATCGCGTAGGAAATTTTTTCGTTTTATGTGCAACGAACCCTTCAGTTGTATCAGAGCCGGATCTATGCGTAGATGATTTGTACGGGTAGAACACATAGGTGTATGTGGGCGTTGATGATCATGTTATTGCCTCCTTGAGTATTTTATGATCTTAGTGGCATAGTAGGATGAAGCTGCCCTAGAAAAACTTTACGTGTACTTTGTGGCTGAGGGGGTGTCTATTTCTCTTACTATAGTTTAGATATAATATATGAAGGGTTGTTAAAAATATGTTTATCAACGTTGAGGTTGATGTTCGTAGGTGTGAACGGTTCTATCCTCGAAAGCCATAAGCCACGTAAAACATGAAAAAATAAATTAGAGACGTCTAACTAGTTTTTGCAGGGCATGTGATGTGATATGGTCAATGTTACAAATTTGATTATGAGATGATCTCTTTTGTAAATTAGTGATATACCGTAATGAGCCATATGGTTGTCTTATTATTTATGGCGTGCTGTATATCATATCCATGTTATAGGTTGTAATGGTCAATCAAGATGGAGGTGCCATGGACCTTGGTGCCACGCCGGTGGAATGATGGAGATCATACCGTGATGCACAAGATGGAGATCAAGTGAAAGAAGGACTATATCATATCACATTATCCATACATTTGATGTTAATCCTTTTATGTATCTTATTTTTCTTAGATCGCGACGTTAGCATTATAAGATGATCCCTCTCACTTAATATCAAGATAATAATGTGTTCTAACTTAGTATGCACCATTAAGAAAGTTCATTGTTTCGAGACACCACGTGATGATCGGGTGTGATAGACTCAACATTCACATACAACGGGCGCTGACGAACCTAGCATGTACATACATGGCCTCGGAACACACGCAATACTATGGTTCTAATTGGCGAGCCTAGCATGTACAGACATGGCCTCGGAACACGTAACCGAAAGGTAAAGCGAGAGTCATATAGATGATATGATGAACATGTCGATGTTTGCCTTTGCAGCTACATCATCTCATGTGGTGATCGGTTTCGGTGTAGTGAATTTGGTTCATGTAATCACTAAAATTACTAGAGGGATGTTGTTTTTTAGTGGGAGTTCACGTAGTAATTTTGAATTAACTTGAACTTATTTTATGATGAACAACCTATCAAAATGAATTTGCACAAATTGTAGTATTCATTGCCATCCACAAACTACCTTACACTTAGATTGTTAATTGAGATATATGTCACATCTTCTTTTTGGAGACAAGGTTGTAAGGAGGAAAAAACATGAAATTAGGGACCAACAAAAACTTTTAGTTGATCCTGTTGTTTTTCTGAGATTATGACTCCTTATGTAAACCTAAAGTTTCTTTGGAGAAATAAAGAGTGGAAGGTTGTTGTTTTTATTTCTTTTCATCCTTATCATCTTGTTTAATTCGGTTATGGTTCACCAAAGTATGAAACCAAGATTTGGTTAGAAAATCCTCGAGGAAAAAGTGAATTTTCCTTTTCTGTTTTTTAGCTATCACATCCCTTTTTGAGCATCATTTTTATCCATGAACCCTAATTCTTTTTGGTTATTTCTTTAGATGTCATCCGTGCTAATGTTATGGAATTACTCAACATGTTCAAATAAATACTTTTGAGCCAGTGGAAAACATGTTTTCATGATTGTTTTTCTACCTAGTTGAAAAACAGGAAAATGGAAAAACAGAGAAAACAACAAACCATCCCTGTTTCAGCCCTGTTTTCATCCACCTGGGTATTTCTAAAATCATAGAAAAATATGTTCCTGAAACTAGGTACTGTGCTCTTCAAAACCATACTTCAATATTTCCAATCGGAATTCGTTTGATGTTCCAAACAAGCTCCTACATTCTCTATCTTCTGTCTGTTTTCAGACTTGGAAAAATTCCTGCAAACCTCGTCTGAATTTTCTGAACCTAAACTCGAAACTTGACAGTTTTTGCACCCAAATCTATCTTGCTCAAATTTCGAGTTGTTGATCACTGGGGTGCCTGGCACTCTTGCCAAACCACATTGCCATGTTCTCCTCTTGCGAAACCCGCCCCTGGTTTGGTCTAGAGCCCTTCAGAAGAGAAGGATAGCTCTGGGACAAGGATGGTGTCCACCAGGCCTCCATGTCTACAGAGCACAGGGGAAACCCGTGCCCTAGCTCTCCTCCTCCACGGCCTAGGTCCAGGGCAGGCTCGACATCGATGCCACTAAGCTTTTGCATGCTTGCACACGTGCTGCTTGAGCCCTGGGAGCGACAGCGAGGTGGCGCGGCCATTGTAGCCGTGTCGAGCACCCGAGCACCACCCCCACCCGTGAACCTCTTTGTTAAAGCCCCTCCATCCTCCCTGGTTCGTCACCCACCCCACTCATCCACCGCATCCACCTCCACTTGTTTTCCTCTCTGTTGCTCTCCCTGGGAGAGACAGGGAGCCAAGATCTTGCCGCCCTGCCCAAAGAGAAAGAACAGACGCCCTGCTCGCGTCTCTCCCTTTTTCCTCTCCATTCTCGTTCCTCTGGCTTCCCCTTGCCTAGGCCTACGCGCCTGACATCCTCTCTTGATCACTGGCATACAGGATCGACGCCGCCGTGCTCGTCGTTGCCGGGGACGCCTCGGTGCGCGGGAGCTCTGCGAGCACACCGGGAACCTGCTGCTGCCTCTGGACGTCCACGCTATCCTCGCTGCACCAACTCTCGCTCGAACACCGCTTCCTATCGATCCCAAGGCGAGCCCCTGCCCGTACGGGAATCCGGGAGCTCTCCGGTGTTCTAATCTAGGCATGAGGAGGAAGAAACGAGGGGCGCCGTCCATTTTTGGATCAGCGGCCCCCTTTGAATCGTGCTGGGATGTGTCCTGGCCGTTAGATCGGGATCCAGCGGCCGCGTACCGGTTCGTTCGCGCGCGCGGATGATCTAGGTCGGCCCAGCGCCACGCGCTCAGACGCGCAGAGGCCAGCGGCCCGCTAAGCCTGCGCTGGCCGTTTTTAATTCTTTTTGTTTTTCCAGAAATCTGCCAGATCACTTTAATCCTGGTTAAAATACCTAAACTCCGAATCCGGCAACCCTAATTTTATCAAAGACACCTGCATGTTTGTCCAACTACATGCAAGTGGCAGATCTACATTTGCATCCCTGGTTCACCTATGAAAAATCCCACAAATCAACCTGTCTGAAATTTAAACATGCAATAACTTTTGATTTAGGAATCCAATGGAAGTGAGGTTAAGATCTCTTGATAGATATTGTTGAAACCTAACTAGATCAGTCGGCCTCACATGCACTTGAGTTTCCTATTTTAAATGACATGTAGATTGGTAAACAACCAGAGAGCCACTAAATGATTTTTATGAATTTTTCTAAAATGCTTTTTGAGATGAATCCTTTTTTATGTTCTTCTGTATGATTAGATCTACCGTATCCTAGATTTGTGTGATGTTTTGATCTGTAAAATAGTTTTGGCATGCATTACAAGTTTTATAGTATTCTGCCATGTGTGAATCTCATGTTTATTTATTTTGTTAAATGTATGGATGCCTTGTGTGATCTTACTAGCATGAATAGGAGTTGTTTTCACTGCCATATGATTGTTATATTATGGATCTACCATGTTAGGATGAATCTTGTTCATGAAAGTGCCATGGTTTGTCATGCATGTCAATATCTATGCTTGTTTTCTATTTTTCTCGATTACTAGAGTTGTTTGCCATATGTACCTTCATGCCAAGATTGTTTTCATGCCTTGCATGTTATGATATGCCTCTGTTATATACTTGTTTAGCTTCTGGTTGCATGCTTAGTTATCTTTTACAACTATATTATGACTTGCATATTCATAGAAATACATGTTCTATCCCCTCATGCTTGTTATTTGTTTCCTAATTTTTTCCATGTTGTATACTAATTTTGGTGATTGACTAGAGAGTAATATCACTCTTTATGGACTTGTATGAGAGTGGTACACCCACTGGACTCATGGCATAAGCTTGATGCTTGCTTTGTAGAAGACTATGCCATGTTATGCATGTTTCCGATGTTTGTTTGAGTGTTATAGCATTGGGTAGCAAACTTATTTTGGGTGATTCTTTTTAGATGAATGCTTGCTGTATGTGTGCTGTAATAGCTTTGGCTTGTATTTTTCTTGTTCTGATTGTGTGTTTTTATTTTTACTTTTTACGATGTTAGATAACGAAGAGACTATTGGTCCTGAAGAGGTTTTCTGTAACTCTGGTTTATTTCCAGAGTGTGATCAAGACCAGGGCCAAGGCAAGCCATTCTAAATGCTTGCTGCTGTTTTACTTACCATTCATGTCTACTTATGAAGTTTTACTTAAGTTGCTTTCGAACTAGTTCTTTTTAAAGAAAGACATTACTTTGTCGCTTTTATGAATTGTCGTAGCCACTCCATAATCTTGGTGTTACCAAGCCCTTAGGAATCTTGGAGCCATCACTTAAGTAAATTAATTTCCCTTGTGGACACCTTAACTTGTTGTTTTTGGAAAACTGTGGGCTTTGGAAAAAACCGAGGAAAGGTGGGACCTTGTCCGAGGGAGGTTTTGTGAAGGAGGAAGTGTTTTTCAAATTGTTTTCCAAAAATAACACATAACCTAGTCTTCGCCGAACAACCAAGCCGTACTGCCACATTACCTCAATATGGGAACGGGGTCTAGCTAATTGCTTGTCCGTGTTAGTCCGTGTCTACCTCAAAGTGCTATAGGGGTTAGAGTCCCCCAAACCGAATTGTCCCCAGGAGGGAGAAACGGGACATTCACAGTGTGGGATTAAGTTCACTACCAGTTGCAGCAATTGGGTCTCCTGCCATGGCGGTGTGTTGTGAGGGGAAACCGGATCGATACGGCTGACTCACTCGGTGCCGGGGAGATCAAACCCAGTTGAAGAGGTAGTCATTTACTAGCGTCGACATAGTGGATGGTTAGGACCAGTTATCCGATGTTTGCATACTGTCTCGGACAGTCCGTGGTTTATCACGGCGGATGTACTGGATCTTGTGGAATGTGTACACCTTTGCATAATAGAACTATTTAGAATAACCGCGTCCTCGGATATGGACAGTTGAATGGCCATGTAGCTAGCATTGTGTCAATGTTTTCAAAAAGCTGGAACTTGTTTATGTTGTCGTACCTGGGAGGTACATGAAAGGGAATGATCGTACCTTTGAGGTACCGGAGAAATAATGGTATGGAAAAGTTTTACCAAAAAGGTTTTTCAAAAGAAATAAAACTCTGTTTCAACCAAGATGGGTCTTTCACTCACCATGCGTAGCATAGCCCTAAATTAAATAGCCTCCCTACCATCAAGTTGCCAAACTTGCATTCTTTTCGGGCTTTCATTTAGGGTGACTTGCAGAGTACATTCAAACGTACTCAGATTGGTTTCGTTCCTGGCTATTGTCTTGGTTAGATTTTGAGGAGCCGTCTCAGAAGGACACCTTTGAGGAGGAGTACTTTGACGATCCCGCGTACTAGGCACGTCTCCCGGTCAGCAGCCTGTGGTGCTAAGGCGTTGACATGGGTTCTAGTCGTTGTGTTTGCTTCCGCTAAAATAAAGCAGTTATGCTATGTGTTTGCCACTGTCCTGCACGACAGTTGTCTCAGACTTGGTCGATAGACCATTTGTGTAAGACTATGTTATTCGTGTCATGGATGTGAACTCTGTTGTACCATCTCTAAATATGTTGCTCATGACTGTCGATCTGGGATCATGAGTGTATGCATATTGGCGGTCTCGGACATCTAGTCTGGGGTCCACACAGAGTTGGTATCAGAGCCATCCTGACCATAGGAGACCTTAGTTAGAATGGGCGTTAGTTAGTGCTCCAATAACCACCTTAGTTTCTATACAACCCTCAAGCATGACTATATACCAAAGATATGCCTCGTAACCCTCTTTGCTTGGTTTTTATCTTACTTGGTTAACTACATTAAGTTTCTTTTTTTCCATAAACTAAAACTTTGCATACTGGTCTTTAACTTAAAAACTTGTGTAGATGGACGTCGGCTTCACCGAGTCTCTCCAGCTGGGACTTCCTCGGGACACTCTGTTCCGTTTCGAGAATGAGATCGTGGATACGACCAAGATACTTGGGCGTCCAGTACCTGAGATTAAAGGAGGGGAGATCACCCTCTCTGTTGCGGGGTTATCTTGGCTGGCGGAGTGCACCCTCCGTTTTCCATTAACCGCACCATCTCAGCCTGTGCATGTCTTCCACGCGATTGACCACTCTTGGAAGGACGCGGTTGTTCGTGTGCTCGAGCTGGCTGTTGCACGCATGTCTCACCTCTACGAGACTCGCCTTGTGGATACTCCTTTCCAGCGCCACGGGAGGCGCGACGATGAGGGCTTCCCAGTCCCTTGTCTGTGTCCCCGTGACATTGTGTGCTCCCACATGGAGGACATGGAGTTCTACCTGCACTACACTCATAACAACTTGGATTATCTGCAGATTGTTCACTCCGACCTCACCACCAAGGCAAGGACTCTAGAGAACAGCTGCGGACCACCCGTTTGGCCCGTACTCTTCTCTTCAAGAAGTACGAGTCGCTCGAGAACGCCAACGCCATACTCCGTGGCAGGCTGAAGACAACTAGAGAGGATCTTGCCACCATGGATTCGACCATCGAGGAATTAGAGGAGAAGATCACCGAGCTCTGCTGGGAGAATGAGGATCTTCTTTCTGATGATGATGTACCTTCCGAAGGCATGGATATGAGTGAGCAGAGTGACCAAGAGGACGACGATCACGCCGGAGATGAGGAGGACCCTGAAGAGATCCTTTTCGACGGCGATTATGGAAACGCCTAGGTATTAGGCCGTGTTGTTAGCCTGTGCTATGTAAGCACCTAGTACTAGTTGGCTGCGGTGACCCCATCTTGCTGCTTTTGTAGCGTGGTTCCTCGGAAACCACTTGTTTGCTAGATGTTGATGGTGGTGTGCTATGTATGCTTGAACCTGCATGCGTTGTGTATGATATGTTTGTGCTTTGGCTTCTCTGGAATAAATTACCTAGCATGTCTAGAAAGTTCCATGTTTTCATCTACTTCAATTCTCGTTTGTCGATGTTAGACAAACACATCTATCTGCCTCGTCATCTTACATCTTCTTTCATTCAGCATGCCGCGTGATTGTAATGTCCCAGCGTTTAGGAACTCACGGGGGGTAGAATATAAATTTGTGCATCTGCATGCATGTGTTTGCAAAACCTGAATACATTTTTCGCAAGGTTAAAACCCCGGAGTGAATAAGGTTCTACCCAGTAATTGATGCTTTGATAGAAGTTGTTACTGTTAGTTGGTGGAATTTTGACATGACCTCCGGGTATTATTTGAATTTGAGACATTAGTGTTTGAATTATTTGAATTTAGGACAATTTGAATTTGAGTTTAAATTATAACTAAATTTGAAATCAAATTGAAAGGATAAGGTTATATATTAAGTTTAAATAATTTGATCACAATTGCTATAGCAAACAAGGAAATATTCCTAAATATCAACAAGTATAATAATAGAAAAACACTTATACTTCATTGATAATAATACAAATAATACAATGTTTCTTACAATGGATTAAAAAGAAAGATTAACTTACAATAGCCTTACAATTAAGCTAATACATGGAATTAAACCTAGAACTAAGCCTAACTACTTCATTGCATCCAAATTCTTCAAACCTGCAAAACAAAAACAATAAACCAAAACACAAAGTGTTAGGAGGGGGTTAGTACCCTCAGGTTGTCAGTGAGATGCACTGATGGATCATCACAGGGTGTAAATCAAATAAGGTAGTATCTGTTCTGTTAAATTAGCCTCAGACCAGCATCATAGGCTTAGGCATGGAATTACAACTGGTAACACAAAAATATATCAACAGTCAAGGATAAGATCAACTGGTTGACTAGTGCACGGCAAGGATGAGCTCCAACGTGTACCAGGAAATATCTCCTCACTAGGTGGCAGTTACCTAGCTTACTCATGAAGCAGCAAGCAGCTTAGTCACAAACAAGCACACAACACACTCAGGCACCACCTTTGGTGCTGTCCAAACAGAACCTGGAGTATAAAATCTCCATCAGCCGTAAGGGAGGAGATCACATCCCATATTTCCCTGCTCAAGCACCAAATACCAGGAAAGAATAACACCAAACCAATCAATCCATTAGTTACTGGAGCAAGTGATTGCAATCTTGCAAGCAAGCAAACAAGGCCAAGGTACCAGGGAGCACAAGGAGGAAAGCAAGCATTCCACAAGAACCAAAAGCCACCAACCAATTTGATCTATACGCAAGGTGAAAATCCTGAGTACCCTCTAAGCCATTTTCTGGCTAAGTTGCACACAGGATGGGTTGGGGTGCTAGTACCCTCAGATAGGCATAGAAATGCTATGCTAAACTCATCACTGGGATTTAATTACCAAGTCAAGTAGCTGTTCTTAATTAAAGAAGGGCCTCAGGCTATGCATCATTGGCTTGGGGCAAAGGAAACAAGTGAAAGTATCTATTCTTTATTCATTAGTACCAAAGAAGAAAAAGATGTCATAAGTAGTGCTCTGTTGTTATCAGCTGATACCAAGAATTAAGATAGAGAGGTTTATAGAAAGAATTTTAAGACACAACAATAGCCAGAAGCACTGGTTTATGCCACACACACACACATGGTTGCTGGGCACCAGATCCAAGGATCTGATACCCCAGAACCAAGGGAATCATGAAATGAAAACAAATAGATAGATGCAAGTGTTGAGGGCATATTCTCTGAATAAAATTCAGAGTAACACCTCCAGCCACTTAGCACACCCATAGAACACTAGGAATTATGTACTTAGTAATAGGAAGTGTTATCCAATAACCAGTAACAGGAAACCATCACTGGGAGCAAACCCTAAGTGTATCAGTACACCGAAACAACATGGGAAGTAATCCCAAAATAATTTTCCACTAACAGCAACATATCCACCACCATTATCATCTCACAGCACATAGCAACAGAGGATTAATTTAGGTACACAAGAAAAATTCCTCATCCATCACAAATCATGGCATGATTTCCATGTCTCACACATCAAGTAAATTAAGGGTAAATCCATTGCTGTCAATCAAGTACTAGGGCACATAAAGCATCACAGAGAGGCGCAGCATGAGCTAGATCGATGGCTAGACTCCAGAGCAAGGGGAAAAGAAGAATCCGTGAGAGAGAGAGAGAGAGATTGGAGGGCAGAGAGAGAGGAGATCAACTTACAGGTGGTCACCATCGTGGTGACCACATCTGGATGGAGAGAGGAGCACGGCGGCGAGCCGCGGTTGCCCGAAGACCGTCCCGGCGGCGACGTCCCCGGATACGAAGCCACAGAAGCGCCAGCATCAGCACCTCAACTCCTGGAGTCTCCAGGAGTCACGTCGAGGAGCCACGGCCACCGGAGAGGTGGAGGAGAACCCCGGGTACCTAACCCTAGGGTTAGGGTTTGAGGATCTCCACGGGAGCCACACAGGGGGAGAAGCAGATCGAGGAGGAAGGCGTGGTAGCGGACAGAGAGGAGCTAGGGTGGCGCTAGTCCACGGTGGCGGTGATGTACAGTGGAGGGCAGAGGAAATCGCCGGAGGAGGCGCTGGATCGCGTCGCCCTCTGCGTCGCCTCACGCGGAGAGGGGAGGGGATAAGGACGCGGGGCGGGTGCGAGTGCAGCTGGTCTGGTCCAGCCCGACCAGACCAGGGGGTTAGGTCCAACCCTAACCCCAGGGACCACCTGTCAGCCCTAGGGGCAGACAGGTAATTTTCTAAATTCTAATAAAAGGGTTGGAAAAAATAACAAATAAACTTATAAAAATTTTAATTAAAATATCTATTAAACCAGTACAAGTTTTAATATAAACTATTTATTAAACATAATAACACCAAAATAATTATAGCCTTAATAATTGATTATTTGAGAAGAATTAATTTATAATAATACTTGTTAGAATAAATAATTCAACTAATGGGTATATCCATTTAAATTTCAATAGCTAGTCATTTCAAAAATATGTCATTACTCCTGTTCCTGAGAAAAACAATAAGTGTCCAACCAGTTAAAATTAAATTAATAAGAATATATTAGTTAAAACAAGAATTATTAATTATGAAGAATTGGGTGATTAAGCAAAACAGTTTTTATAAAAGAATTAATATATTAAATAGCCTTTCAAAAATTGCATACATCCCATCATTATGTATAATAGCATCATTTGCTTCTTTAAACATTGTCTTTATCGGACAATGATGGTATTTTGTAGAACAAGGAAGTCAGGATCCACCTCAAGCTTCAGACTTCATTACTTACCCGTATCCAGGCAAGTTCATCACTTGCTCATGTCCTTTGAATTATTTCATAACAACTATTTTCGAAAACCCTATTGTATTACCACCTACTCCAAAAAGAATGCATGATCCTATTTTTATAATAATATGACTAATTGAATGACTACCCGAGTGGTAGTGTTCTGTTTGGTGGGCGGATGGAACCATGGTAAGATGAATAGGTCAAAGGAAGGTTCCATCTGCATGGGAAAGTATTACCTAGGAATTAATCACAAATGCCGTCAGGATTCTAGCGCCGCAAATTCGCGTTGACCATGGATCTTCTGTGGGGGGGAGTAAGTCAGCCGTGATACTTTTCTCGTTCGCATGTCAACGGACTGCCAGAGACGTACGCTGTAGGTATTGCGGGACTACATGCACATGGGTGGGAGCCCTTACGTCCCACGGGCTCTGGGGTCTATGAGTGTCTGCCAGGGGCGCGTAGATCTCCATCGTGAGGGGTGGAATCAGGTGTTCAACCTGCTGGCAGAAATGGGTGGGCATGCGTTGAGCGGAGAAGCACGGTTTGGCTTGGACCAACAACCGGGCCCCACACCTAAGTGGGAGTGGACAGGATCGCGTGCCTGGTTGTGCAACATGGTCTTGGTCGTCCATGGGTAAAGTAACGCACCTCTGCAGAGTGTAAAAGGATGTGGCATGTTACCCCTTGTTCCGGGAAGGAGCTGCGAACGCCGCAGGAAAGGCAACTCCATGAAGTTCTAGCCCTGTGAATATCTGGCGGGCATAGTTTTCAATATTAAAAGCAATCTCTTGAAGAAAGATTTGACAAAACCTTGCATCTGTCTAGACTCCTTAGAGTCAAGGACCGTAGTTAGTGCATCCATTACTTCTGTACTCACAAGAACTTGCTGAGTAACGCTCGTTACTCATTCAATCCCGTTTGACCCCCTGCTTAGGTTATGAGAACTTAGAAGAAGCATCCTTCAACATACTTGGAGGCCAGGAAGATATCTTCTACGAAGAACCGGACCTCTCCGGTGGAGTGGAAGGAGTTGACTATCTCATCTAGTACGGAGCAGACCCCATTGGGGATGAGTCTGACTAGGTTTAGCCTAGTCAAAATAACTACTTATCACGGTTGAATCGAGCAGCCATAGACTCTCTTATTGGATGTTGAGTTCCCGTGTTAGCAACTGTTTACTTTTCAATGAGCGTTCTAACTTCAATAATGGATGACCTCTATGTGAGCTCATTCTTTTGTCAGTACACTATGGTTGTAATATATTTGGTGTATGTCAATCAGACCCGTAATGTTTCTGCTGTACCACCCTGAGGGATGTAATATTTGCGGAACGGTGTTCTGTGAGTGTTATATCAACGACTGGCGTATCAGAGCAATTGCTTTGACCTTAGGTTGGAAACCTAGTAAAGGGATCTACCATGTCGGGTTTTAGAACGTACCAATAAAGAATTCACTTGAAGTATGATAGGTATTCACTTGAGAATACTCTGGTTATATTTCCAGTATGTCGAATCTTTATGAGGATTTAATAATAATATTTATGTTATTTGTGATCAGTGATCATGAACGGCGGAAGTTCCGGAAGAACGGAGTGGGTTAAGCATGAGAGGCTGGATCAATACGATGGGGAGTTGACCGAGCAACTGCGAGCCTTGCTTCGAGCGTTCGGGTTCGACACCAACATTAAAGTCAACACCTACATGTTTAAAGATGGGGAAGTTGTTTTGAAGTATAGGGTATTAATTTTAATACCTAGGGAGTTAACCCCACATATGACCACACCTAGTGGTGAGGGTAGGAGTCAGATGGCAGCCTACCAACAGGCTTTAGTACAAGCCTTAGCCACCATCCGAGAGTTTAAGGCTAATCAGTTGTCAGGCACTAGTCTCACAGCTATACCGCACGACCACTTAAGCACAGAGTTGGCACTCGACCATTCTGTGTTAATGTAACATCCAAGTATGAAAACTCCCTAGTTGTTTGTTCTTTGTTTAATTTAAGCAATGCATCATATCATCATCCTCATTTTATTTTCTGTTTGCATTGTTTTCATAATGAAATTCAAATTTAATCAACCTTTGTCTTCATACTTGTCTGTTACAATCTTTTCAAATAAAGAAATGCAAATCAAAAACCTCTTTTGTTTCCAAATAATTCATTAATGATCACTCATTAAGTTGTTGGTTTTAATCAAACAAGTAATTCAATCAATTAATTATAAATCATTTTCAAATTCAACCAAGTCTTCAAATCAGTACCCGTTTGAATCTATGAAGTTCACCAAACAATTATAATCCTCAGTCACATTAAATCTTAGGGGTAACCCTATTAAAATGTTTTTTTTCAATAAGGTTTATTTAATATTAAAATTCTTTCAAATATTGGTTTAATTAACAAACAGCAATTAAATTTGAAAACCTTGGAAAACAAAAGTTAGTATTGAGTTGCTAATTGAAAAACAAAACTAACCATATTTTTTCCAGAATTTTATTAACTTGAAAACTTTCCTTTTCTTCCATTTTTGTTTTCAGCAAAAAAAATAAAACAAACAAGAAAAAAGGGAAAACAAAACCTTACCTGCGAGGGGGGGGGGTCCAAAGTGGCCCAGCCCACCTCGTTTTCTCTCGCGCGCAAGCCCAGCCCGTTTACCGCGTACCGGTTCGATCTAATCGCTTTCGTCTTCGTGTACGGCACTCCATCGGCCGGTGCCACGGCGGCAGGGCGCGAGCAGACGGTGATCCGTTGCCCCTCTGGCCCTATAAACACCCCCTGGGCCCTCTCTGCTGAACCCTAGACCCTAGGCTACTATTCCCCTTCGCGCCGCCGCCCACCCATCTCTCCCTCGCCGTGGTCTCCTCTCTGAACATCACCGTTAAACCACCGCCGCCGCCATGACTGAACCTACCTAGCTCCTCGCCGTTGCAGCACCCCGTCTACCTCGCTGAGCACGGGAACCAGTCCACCACCGTCCCCTCTCTCCGTCGGACACCGCAGCAGGAACGGGGACGTCTTGAATCGCCTCCGCCATCGTCGACGTCGCCGCCGGCCGCTACCCCGAGCCTCTGCTTCCCACGACAACGGCGGTGAGCCACCGTGCTGCCTACTCCTCCTCTCTCCCTCTGCTTGCGCACGTTTCCGTGCACGCGCCATGCGCGCAGCAGCACCCCCCAGATCGCTTCAGCCGCTAGCACAGCCACGGTGTTCCCCCGCCGGCGAGCAGCGATCAAGTTGTTGTCAGTAGTTTCAGTCAGCGCGCGCGTGTGAGATTCAGATAACAGTTTGACACCTTAACCTGTCCGCGTTCCTTTCTCTGTCGAAACTGACGAAGACAACGCAGTGGTTGCACTGCGCTGTGCCTTGCGCGCGGTCGTGGGATCGATCCCCCGCGGCCGCAGTGGAATAATCCACCTTTTTTCGCCGCGCTGCTGACAGGCGTGGCCCACCAGTCAGTGGCACTGGTGGCCACGCAAGCACTCGCTCAGCGCCACGTTGGCCGTGGCCCACTTGCAGTGGCTGCGGCTAGGGTGTTGTCCCGTAATAAAAGTTTAACACGTTCTGTTTTTATTTTTCCTAATTCCTTTTAAATAACAGATTTAAACCCTAAACTTAAATCTTTAATAACTTTTAATCTATAAGTCCAATAAATAAAAGTTGTATAGGTTTTCTGTTCCAAATTAAATGATATTTCCAAATAATCCATTTGTGTACTATTTTACAAATTCCAAATGCATTTAAAATTCAAACTTGAATAATTCAAATGCTAATTTCTAAATTCAATAACTAATTCATTATTAATCCAATAAATGCAAATAAAATATGTTTTCCATACCTTTTGACCTCACCTTTGCAAATATAATTTTTGTTTCCTGTTTTGAATAATTAAAATTGCCTAAACAATTTAAATCTTGTTTAATTCAATTAATATTGCTAAAATCATAACTTGCTCAAATTTAATGATTTTTTAAACATGCAAAATATGTTTTCCAACCAGAAAAACATAACCTTTTCCAATATCAACTTTGTCTTTTGTTTTGAGCAACTTAACTTGATGAAAACAACAACTACTTGTATAACATCATTAAGTAACCAAAATTTCCAAACTTAATAAATGTTTTCTTAACTTGTTAACTATCATTCCAATTGCATCTAATATTGTTATCTTATTGTTCTTCATCATGCATGCATCATGCTAACTCACCTACACATGATGTTTAGTGGTAGAGCAATTAATTCAACCATAAGGCATGGGCTTTCCATATGCAATCCTTGCATATGGGTCCATTTAATTTGTGTATCATGTCAACTAGTTTACTTTGATGCACCTATTAACATGACATGCATCATCCCATGTTTGTGCACCTATGCCATGTATTGATTGTCCCTCTTCCTTCGTTGTTGTTTTGCTTCTTCTCGCTTTAGACGACGACGTTGGTACCGACGAGACTTACGACACCACTACCCAGGACTTAGCCCAGTACCAGGCTGCTGAGCTTCCAGGCAAGTTATCACTCACATGAATCATCGAGTTCTCTTCCACACTTGTTGTCGATACTATCCTTTTGTCTATTTCTGCTAGCCCTATGAATCGATGCTTGTTCTCCGAACCCATCACATGATACCTTGAGCCATGATATTGCCTCACCTCCATACCTACAGCAGTTGCTTGTGCCTGTTCTTATCTAGCATGCTTAGGTTTGCTTTTGCTCGAGTCTGTTGCCGGTTACTTCGTTTATTATGTTATTATTATTGTTTTGGGGGCTCTAAGTTAATCAATCAATCCTGTTAATGCTATTGGTAATAATAACTTGATGATAAGGCACCGGCAGGAGGCCCTAAGTGGTTTTGAGGCCTGCTAGTGTCGACCCTAATAGGAAAAGGGTCTTGTCTACTGATCCATGATGAGCGCACTACCTGCATGTGGGAAGCGAGTATGGGCGCCCCCCTCAGTTCGACTTGATTCGCATCTCGTCCAAACCGCCGCACTTAGTTCGGGTGTTCCATTTGCTGCACGCATATGCAGGTACGAACCCGAGGCCAGGGTGGAGAATTTTTGTAGTCGGCATTTAGGGCGGCGTGATCTTCCAGTGCTATGAGGGTCCTCCTTTTCTTCGGGGGGCTCGATTAGCCGCGCACGCACAGCACGCGGTGTTTTGGGCTTGATGCGGAGAAAGGTTGGATTGTGTTGAGTGTCTCGTTTGGTGGGTTTGATTCCCATTTGACGGGATATTCTTACGTGTACGACTACATTGGTGCACCCCTGCAGGGATAAATCTTCTCGAGAAGCCGTGTTTTCCGCGGTTATGGATTACTTGGTGAAAGTACTGGCTAACAAGTACTCAGAACAACTTAAACATAATGATTAACCATGTTACACCCAATGATTAATAACTTGACTAGTAATAGGTTATTTACACAATAACTTTACTCATCTTTAATCCAACGGTGTGAGTTATCCTCGGATTGCTTCTTCGGATAAGGGGCGAGATCCAGGATGGGTTTGTTTGAAGTTATCTTTCAGTTGGTTACAATTCCTCGATCTTATCTTCTCTGTTAGCCGGAACTTGTAGTTATCTTCTGTAGTTGGTTAGAGCAGCCCGCTGCAACTTTTATAACACCTATCTCTTCCGTTGATCCCAAGCATCAATGCTTGTGTTGACGGGTAACTCTTTGATGAAGTGTGAGTCTTGCTTGCCAGTACTTGGATGTACTGACCTCGTTGGGGCTGTGGTTTACGCAGACTACGACTACGGCTACGATGATCACCAGGATGGCTACTTCGTGGAGTTTGACGAGACTGCAGACGAGTAGACTAGCTGGACCCCGGGCAGGATCCAGGACCTACGTGGATGGGCTTCGTCTTCTTTATTTTCTCCGGCTTCTTAAGCCTTTTGGATTTGTCTGTACTCAGACCCTTTGTTTGCTTCCGCTGATGTAATGAATGATATGTTGGGACATGTGTCCTCTGGGTGAGTGTATTTGATATTCTCTGCCTTAGTGAAGGCTATTTGCAATCTTATTTCACTCTTTTGTGTCTTAGAGACATTCTGTGTTATCATTCTGTTTAACGCTGTTGACGTACCCTGCGTGGTTGATGTGAAGTACGTCGACAGTAGTGCCTTCGATCTCTAGTAGATAGTTTACATCGACGATGGAATAGTAGGGCTTGTGTTGTCACGCATAAGCGCAGGCCTACCAGGAAGCTGGGACGTGGGAGGAGTTATGCCCCATAATCCAAGCACCTGCTATCCAGTTCGGCCCGATGAGTATCCCCTAGAAGTCAGGGTGCGACAAATGGTATCAGAGCCTGTCTGACCGTAGGATCCCTTTTACTGGTCGTAGTTTGAGTCTAGAAACTATTTTGTAGCTATATAGGAAAAATGAAACGTGAGAGTAGGAACTCTGTTCTTTTTCTTCTTTTCCCCACCCTCCCACCCCTTTTCTGGTAAGGAAGTGCAACGTTGATTTTTTCCCTTCTCACCTAAACTTTCAAGTTAGGATTTCACGTATTTTGGGTTCTCCGTAGTACCTCAGGTTTTTGGTCTCGTTTTCCTGATGTTGCTTCAATATCATGCGTTCTCTCAAAAACCTTTCGTCCATTGAAACTTGTTGTTGTTTCCACTTCCATTGTTTCCACTTCCATTGTTTCTACCGGAGTCTAATCAACTTCCAAAAAATCATCTGCAGATGGGTCTCAGCTACTACCCGCAGGTGGTTCGCATGACCCGTTGCGAGAACACTGCCGGTTATCCGGAGACGTTGAGGGACATGGTCACCTATCTGGGGTTCCATTGGGCACCAGAGTACCAGGTCTACGAGCACCAGCGCGAGTTCGAGCAGACTTTCTACCGAGCCATCGTCTACATTCTGTCGGATGATGGCAGGACCATAGTCCACCGCTACGAGGCAGTAGGTTCCACCGTGGACATGGCAGTGCAGCAGGCAGCGTATGTGGGTTTCACTGTCCTACGTGCTGACTACTGGGGGTTTGATGATTCCATCTATCGTCACATCCCCCGTGGTTACATTACGTCCGCATGAGCTCACTTCACTCACCACGACAACCTGGATACCGATGAGGATGATAGCTCCAGGCTGCACACCACAGCTCAGTTCGTGAGGCATAGTGATGTTGTTGCTTCCACACTTGCTCAGGAGTTGGCTTCAGTCAGGGAGCAGCTCTATCTTGCTCTGACGCGTCTGGCGACGTACACCACAGATTTTTTTGGAGACGAGTGCTTTGCGCGTTTCCAGCAGCCAGCTGGTTTTCCTCTGCCAGATGCGGGAGGTTACGAGCCGATCAGAGGTCCACTTCTCAACCTAGGAGCTGGTTACACGGGTATTCCTCTCTTTGGAGCACAGGGAGAGGACGCTTTCTACTTCACCACACCGAGGGTCCCTCTCAGAGCAGTTCCTATCTACAGGGATCGTCGTGATACTTACTTCCGTGAGCGGACTCCTCCCCGCCGTGCTCTTCGCCGTACCACTCGTCGTACTCCTAGACGCCGTCCTGCGTGATGAGCATTGGAGTACCGTTGTATCCATTACTAGCTGTGTCTAGTTATCCTGTCGTTTTCGAACCATGTATGGTGTGAGATTCTGATGTATTCGAACCTATGATGTACCTGTTGGTTATCTATTCATGCGTCGGAATAATCTCTCTTTCGGTTGCTAAGTTTATCCCTTCCTATTGTTGTGCTAAAATGAATTTCAATTCAGGATGGCTCCAACAAGGAACAGCCCGCCTGAGCCACCGCCGATCGCGGAGCTCTTGACTCAGATGACCCAGGTCATGGCCCAGATGGTCCAGGTTCAGAACAATCAGGACCACCACCAGACTGCTCCAAGGGTCACCATCAAGGACTTCCTCAGTGTGGGTCCTAAGGCTTTCGTGGCAACACGCGAGCCGCTGGATGCTGATGACTGGATCCGTGACATAGCAAGAGCTCTGGAGATTGCTCATGTTGCGGAAGAGGACAAGGTCAACTATGCTTCCTACCTACTGAAGGGTCAGGCAGCCTCGTGGTCGGAAAACTACCAGGCTATGAGAGCTGGCTATCCTATCACTTGGGATTGTTTCAAGGATGCCTTCCTGAAGTACCACATCCCAGATGGTCTCATGGAAAGGATGCGCGAAGAGTTTTGCTCCCTCAAGCAGGGCAAGCTCGACGTCATCGGCTACCAGAAAGAGTTCAATCGCCTCGCTCGATATGCTGGAGACGAGGTGTCTACTGAGACCAAGAAGATGGCAAGGTTCCGCAGAGGTTTTAACCCGGAACTGAAGTCCGCTCTCACAAATGTCAAGTGCAAGGACTTCGTCGAGCTCGTGAACACCGCGCTCAATGAGGAGAATGGGCGCAAGGCGTTCGAGGAGTCCCGGAAGCACTCGCGTGAGGGTGGTTCCTCCTCCAACATGACCACCCCTCCGCAGAAGCGCCGCATCTGGGTGCCAAATGGTGCCGTCACTCGGGCTCCATACGCCCAAGCTTCCCCAGGCTCCGCTCCCCGCCCACCCAACCCAGCTCAGATGCATGGGCAGAGGTTTGCAATGGGGCAGCCAAGGCCAGATCCTCCTCGTGTCGTCACTTGCTTCAAGTGCAAGCATACAGGGCACTATGCTGACAAGTGCACTCAGAGGATGCTACCTCCTCCACCACCTCGCCCCAACAACAACCAGGCGATGGTCCGCGCTCCTCCGCATAAGGCCTTCAACACCAACAACAGGCCTGTTGGGAGGACCGCAAGGGTGAACCACGTCAAGGTTGACACAACTGAGGAAGCTACTGACGTCGTGCTCGGTACATTCCCCATAAACTCTTATACAGCTAAAGTGTTGTTTGATACCGGAGCATCGCATTCCTTTGTGTCAAAGATCTTTGCGACAACAAGTAAACTCCCCTTTGTTGGTTTGGGCTCCCCGCTAGTAGTAAACTCTCCTGGAGCAACTATGCAAACTTCTAAAATCAGTCACAGAAATCAAATTCTAATCGGAGGCCACATATTTCTTGCTTCTCTCATACTACTTGGCAGTTCTGACATTGATGTCATCCTTGGTATGGATTGGTTGAAGGCCAATGAAGCTAAAATTGACTGTGCTCAAAAGTCAATAACTCTCTTCCACCCTGCTGGCCAGATAGTCTATTCTCCAAATGAATCAAGTTCCACTCAGCTATACACACTCGATGCTAAACCTCTACCTCTACTCGAAAATTTTCCGGTGGTTTGTGAATTCCCTGACGTCTTTCCAGAAGAATTGCCAGGGATGCCTCCGGACAGAGCAGTTGAGTTCGTGATCGAGCTTGAATCAGGTACTGCTCCAATCTCTAAGCATCCATACAAGATATCTCCTCCTGAACTGAAGTTGTTGAAGGAGCAAATCGATATGTACATGGAGAAAGGCTACATTCAGCCTAGTTCCTCCGCTTGGGGTTTCCCAACTCTGTTCGTAGCCAAGAAAGATCAAACAAAGAGACTCGTGGTGGACTATCGTCCTCTTAACGAGAAAACCATCAAGAACAAATACCCAATTCCTCGTATCGATGATCTTTTTGATCAACTTGCTGGAGCCTCAATATTCTCAAAGTTGGACTTGAGGATGGGTTACCATCAAATAAAGATCAGAAAGGAAGATATTCCAAAGACAGCCTTCACCACTCGCTACGGTCTATATGAATACACCGTAATGTCCTTTGGTCTCACCAATGCACCGGCGACCTTCTCTCGACTCATGAATTCTGTCTTCCACGAATACCTCGACAAGTTCGTTGTGGTATATCTTGATGATATCCTTGTCTACTCAAAATCCGAGGAAGAGCATGAAGAACATCTTCGTCTCACTCTCATGAAACTACGCGAGCATCGTCTCTATGCCAAATACTCCAAATGTGAGTTCTGGATTTCAGAACTTGCCTACCTTGGTCACATCATCTCTGCCAAGGGCATAGCCATTGACCCAGAAAAGGTTAAGGCAATCGTTGACTGGAAACCTCCTAAGACGGTGAAGCAAGTCAGAAGTTTTCTTGGCTTGGCTAGCTATTGCCGTCGTTTCGTCGAAAACTTCTCCAAGATTGCAAAACCTCTCACTGATCTCACCAAGAAGGACAAGAAGTTCATTTGGTCTCCACAGTGTGATGAAAGTTTCAATCTCCTCAAAACTAAACTCACTTCTACTCCAGTTCTGGTTGGTCCAGATACCACCAAACCTTTCCAGATATTCTGTGATGCTTCTCTCCAAGGCCTAGGTGCAGTTCTTATGCAAGAACGTCAAGTTGTGGCCTATGCTTCACGACAGTTGAACCCACATGAGCAAAACTATCCCACTCATGATCTGGAACTCGCAGCAGTTGTGTTTGCCCTCAAGAAATGGAGACAATACTTGTTGGGTAACCGCACTGAAATCTTTTCCGATCACAAGAGTCTGAAATACATCTTCACTCAACCAGATCTAAACCTCAGGCAAAGGAGATGGATTGAAAAGATCAAAGACTTCGATCTCACCATTTCTTACACTCCAGGCAAGGCTAATGTTATGGCCGATGCTCTCAGTCGCAAGTCCTATTGCAACAATCTCATGATCATGGACAGCCAACCTCCACTTCATGAAGAATTCCAGAAGCTGAACCTTGGTCTTGTTCCTCAAGGCTATCTTGCAAGCTTGACAGCCAGTCCAACTATCGAGGACAAGATTCGTTCTGAACAGTTTCGTGATGCTGAAATAAAGAAGATGGTAGAGCAAATCAAAGAGGGCAGTGATAAATTCAAGTCCTTCTCAATTGATGACAAAGGAGCTGTGTTCTTCGCAGGACGCATTGCAGTTCCTAAGATTCAAAGTCTCAAAGATATCATTCTCAAGGAGGCTCATGAAACTCCTCTATCCATCCACCCTGGAAGTACAAAGATGTACCAGGATCTCAAGACACTCTATTGGTGGCCTAGCATGAAACGTGAAATTGCTCAATACGTTTCTGAATGCGACGTTTGTCAACGTGTCAAGGCAGTTCATCAGAAAACAGTCGGTCTTCTCCAACCTCTCAAAATCCCCGAGTGGAAGTGGGACATGATTGAAATGGACTTCGTTACTGGTTTCCCAAAGTCCAAGAAGGGCAACGATGCAATCTTCGTTGTCATTGATCGTCTCACTAAGGTTGCTCACTTCTTTGCTGTCAAAGAGACTATCTCAGCTAGCCAGTTAGCAGAGCTCTACACAACAAAGATTGTTCCTCTTCATGGTGTTCCATTGGAAATTAGCTCAGACCGTGGAAGCATATTCACTTCTCATTTCTGGAAGAGTTTCCAAGATGCATTGGGCACTAAACTTCTGTTCAGCACAGCTTATCACCCGCAGTCTCAAGGGCAAGTCGAAAGAGTCAATCAGATTCTCGAGGATATGCTTAGAGCATGTGGTCTCTCCTTTGGCATGAAATGGGAGGATTGTCTTCCATATGCTGAATTCTCCTACAACAACAGTTTCCAGGCAAGCCTAGGCATGGCACCGTTTGAGGCACTGTATGGCCGCAGATGCAGGAGTCCAATCAATTGGTCTGGAGCTGGTGAACGTTCACTCTTAGGTCCTGACATTGTTAAAGAGGCCGAAGAGAAAGTTCGCATCATTCATGACAATCTCAAGATTGCTCAGTCTCGTCAGAAGAGTTACTATGACAGCAAGCACAGGGACATGATCTATGCTCCTGGTGACAAAGCATATCTCCGTGTAACTCCCTTCAGAGGCACTCATCGTTTTGGTGTGAAAGGAAAGTTGGCACCAAGATACATTGGTCCTTTCAACATCCTGTCAAGACGTGCGGAAAGTGCCTATCGTATTGAGCTTCCAGAAAAACTATCCAAAGTGCACGATGTGTTTCACGTGTCACAGCTCAAAAAGTGCTTCAAGGATCCAGATCGTGCAGTTGATCATGATGACATTGAACTGCAAGATGATCTCTCTTATGAGGAGCACCGTGTTCGTATTCTCGATGAGACCGTTCGTAAGACTCGCAACAAGAGCACCAAGTTCTTGAAAGTGCAATGGTCGCATCATTCCGATAAAGAGGCAACATGGGAGACCGAAGAGGATCTTCGCAAGAAGTATCCGGACCTTTTCATTTCTCAGTAGGGAATCTCGGGGCGCGATTCCTTCAAGGGGGGCGTTTTGTAACATCCAAGTATGAAAACTCCCTAGTTGTTTGTTCTTTGTTTAATTTAAGCAATGCATCATATCATCATCCTCATTTTATTTTCTGTTTGCATTGTTTTCATAATGAAGTTCAAATTTAATCAACCTTTGTCTTCATACTTGTCTGTTACAATCTTTTCAAATAAAGAAATGCAAATCAAAAACCTCTTTTGTTTCCAAATAATTCATTAATGATCACTCATTAAGTTGTTGGTTTTAATCAAACAAGTAATTCAATCAATTAATTCTAAATCATTTTCAAATTCAACCAAGTCTTCAAATCAGTACCCATTTGAATCTATGAAGTTCACCAAACAATTATAATCCTTAGTCACATTAAATCTTAGGGGTAACCCTATTAAAAATGTTTTGTTTTCAATAAGGTTTATTTAATATTAAAATTCTTTAAAATATTGGTTTAATTAACAAACAACAATTAAATTTGAAAACCTTGGAAAACAAAAGTTAGTTTTGAGTTGCTAATTGAAAAACAAAACTAACCATATTTTTTCCAGAATTTTATTAACTTGAAAACTTTCCTTTTCTTCCATTTTTTTTTCAGCAAAAAAAATAAAAAAAACAAGAAAAAAGGGAAAACAAAACCTTACCTGCGAGGGGGGGGGGTCCAAAGTGGCCCAGCCCACCTCGTTTTCTCTCGCGCGCAAGCCCAGCCCGTTTACCGCGTACCGGTTCGATCTAATCGCTTTCGTCTTCGTGTACGACACTCCATCGGCCGGTGCCACGGCGGCAGGGCGCGAGCAGATGGTGATCCGTTGCCCCTCTGGCCCTATAAACACCCCTGGGCCCTCTCTGCTGAACCCTAGACCCTAGGCTACTATTCCCCTTCGCGCCGCCGCCCACCCATCTCTCCCTCGCCGTGGTCTCCTCTCTGAACATCACCGTTAAACCACCGCCGCCGCCATGACTGAACCTACCTAGCTCCTCGCCGTTGCAGCACCCCGTCTACCTCGCTGAGCACGGGAACCAGTCCACCACCGTCCCCTCTCTCCGTCGGACACCGCAGCAGGAACGGGGACGTCTTGAATCGCCTCCGCCATCGTCGACGTCGCCGCCGGCCGCTACCCCGAGCCTCTGCTTCCCACGACAACGGCGGTGAGCCACCGTGCTACCTACTCCTCCTCTCTCCCTCTGCTTGCGCACGTTTCCGTGCACGCGCCGTGCGCGCAGCAGCACCCCCCAGATCGCTTCAGCCGCTAGCGCGGCCACGGTGTTCCCCCGCCGGCGAGCAGCGATCAAGTTGCTGTCAGTAGTTTCAGTCAGCGCGCGCGTGTGAGATTCAGATAACAGTTTGACACCTTAACCTGTCCGCGTTCCTTTCTCTGTCGAAACTGACGAAGACAACGCAGTGGTTGCACTGCGCTGTGCCTTGCGCGCGGTCGTGGGATCGATCCCCCGCGGCCGCAGTGGAATAATCCACCTTTTTTCGCCGCGCTGCTGACAGGCGTGGCCCACCAGTCAGTGGCACTGGTGTCCACGCAAGCACTCGCTCAGCGCCACGTTGGCCGTGGCCCACTGGCAGTGGCTGCAGCTAGGGTGCTGTCCCGTAATAAAAGTTTAACACGTTCTATTTTTATTATTCCTAATTCCTTTTAAATAACAGATTTAAACCCTAAACTTAAATCTTTAATAACTTTTAATCTATAAGTCCAATAAATAAAAGTTGTATATGTTTTCTGTTCCAAATTAAATTATCTTTCCAAATAATCCATTTGTGTACTGTTTTACAAATTCCAAATGCATTTAAAATTCAAACTTGAATAATTCAAATGCTAATTTCTAAATTCAATAACTAATTCATTATTAATCCAATAAATGCAAATAAAATATGTTTTCCATACCTTTTCACCTCACCTTTGCAAATATAATTTTTGTTTCCTGTTTTGAATAATTAAAATTGCCTAAACAGTTTAAATCTTGTTTAATTCAATTAATATTGCTAAAATCATAACTTGCTCAAATTTAATCATTTTTTAAACATGCAAAATATGTTTTCCAACCAGAAAAACATAACCTTTTCCAATATCAACTTTGTCTTTTGTTTTGAGCAACTTAACTTGATGAAAACAACAACTACCTGTATAACATCATTAAGTAACCAAAATTTCCAAACTTAATAAATGTTTTCTTAACTTGTTAACTATCATTCCAATTGCATCTAATATTGTTATCTTATTGTTCTTCATCATGCATGCATCATGCTAACTCACCTACACATGATGTTTAGTGGTAGAGCAATTAATTCAACCATAAGGCATGGGCTTTCCATATGCAATCCTTGCATATGGGTCCATTTAATTTGTGTATCATGTCAACTAGTTTACTTTGATGCACCTATTAACATGACATGCATCATCCCATGTTTGTGCACCTATGCCATGTATTGATTGCCCCTCTTCCTTCGTTGTTGTTTTGCTTCTTCTCGCTTTAGACGACGACGTTGGTACCGACGAGACTTACGACACCACTACCCAGGACTTAGCCCAGTACCAGGCTGCTGAGCTTCCAGGCAAGTTATCACTCACATGAATCATCGAGTTCTCTTCCACACTTGTTGTCGATACTATCCTTTTGTCTATTTCTGCTAGCCCTATGAATCGATGCTTGTTCTCCGAACCCATCACATGATACCTTGAGCCATGATATTGCCTCACCTCCATACCTACAACCATTGCTTGTGCCTGTTCTTATCTAGCATGCTTAGGTTTGCTTTTGCTCGAGTCTGTTGCCGGTTACTTCGTTTATTATGTTATTATTATTGTTCCGGGGGCTCGAAGTTAATCAATCAATCATGTTAATGCTATTGGTAATAATAACTTGATGATAAGGCACCGGCAGGAGGCCCTAAGTGGTTTTGAGGCCTGCTAGTGTCGACCCTAATAGGAAAAGGGTCTTGTCTACTGATCCATGATGAGCGCACTACCCGCATGTGGGAAGCGAGTATGGGCGCCCCCCTCAGTTCGACTTGATTCGCATCTCGTCCAAACCGCCGCACTTAGTTCGGGTGTTCCATTTGCTGCACGCATATGCAGGTACGAACCCGAGGCCAGGGTGGAGAATTTTTGTAGTCGGCATTTAGGGCGGCGTGATCTTCCAGTGCTATGAGGGTCCTCCTTTTCTTCGGGGGGCTCGATTAGCCGCGCACGCACAACACGCGGTGTTTTGGGCTTGATGCGGAGAAAGGTTGGATTGTGTTGAGTGTCTCGTTTGGTGGGTTTGATTCCCATCTGACGGGATATTCTTACGTGTACGGCTACATTGGTGCACCCCTGCAGGGATAAATCTTCTCGAGAAGCCGTGTTTTCCGTGGTTATGGATTACTTGGTGAAAGTACTGGCTAACAAGTACTCAGGACAACTTAAACATAATGGTTAACCATGTTACACCCAATGATTAATAACTTGACTAGTAATAGGTTATTTACACAATAACTTGACTCATCTTTAATCCAACGGTGTGAGTTATCCTCGGATTGCTTCTTCGGATAAGGAGCGAGATCCAGGATGGGTTTGTTTGAGGTTATCTTTCAGTTGGTTACAATTCCTCGATCTTATCTTCTCTGTTAGCCGGAACTTGTAGTTATCTTCTGTAGTTGGTTAGAGCAGCCCGCTGCAACTTTTATAACACCTATCTCTTCCGTTGATCCCAAGCATCAATGCTTGTGTTGACGGGTAACTCTTTGATGAAGTGTGAGTCTTGCTTGCCAGTACTTGGATGTACTGACCCCGTTGGGGCTGTGGTTTACGCAGACTACTACTACGACTACGATGATCACCAGGATGGCTACTTCGTGGAGTTTGACGAGACTGCAGACGAGTAGACTAGCTGGACCCCGGGCAGGATCCAGGACCTACGTGGATGGGCTTCGTCTTCTTTATTTTCTCCGGCTTCTTAAGCCTTTTGGATTTGTCTGTACTCAGACCCTTTGTTTGCTTCCGCTGATGTAATGAATGATATGTTGGGACATGTGTCCTCTGGGTGAGTGTATTTGATATTCTCTGCCTTAGTGAAGGCTATTTGCAATCTTATTTCACTCTTTTGTGTCTTAGAGACATTCTGTGTTATCATTCTGTTTAACGCTGTTGACGTACCCTGCGTGGTTGATGTGAAGTACGTCGACAGTATTGCCTTCGATCTCTAGTGGATAGTTTACATCGACGATGGAATAGCAGGGCTTGTGTTGTCGCGCATAAGCGCAGGCCTACCAGGAAGCTGGGACGTGGGAGCAGTTATGCCCCATAATCCAAGCACCTGCTATCCAGTTCGGCCCGATGAGTATCCCCTAGAAGTCAGGGTGCGACAGTTAATTAAAACCAAGCCCAAGCTAGCCACAAGCCTTTTAGATCGTTACAGGAAATTGGTGGGATCCTTTTACAAGACACATCAGGTCATTGTTGATGACAAGGATGGAATGTTAAAAGGATTTAACCAAACCACCTAGTCATGAGCAAAAGGGGAAGCAGAAGGCTCAGGAGAGTAGTGAACCTTATTATACCCCAGGACCTGAGGCAGCTAGGAAATCCCATTATGATAGGCCGTCCAGGTATTCTACCACACCAGAACCCATTTACTACCCTGTCATACCACATAGTGAGCCTGAACCATATGATCCGTTTGATATATCGGATACACCCAGAGATGTTAAACCAAACACTTTTGGTGGGGTCCCCGACTCAGATTCTTTTATTAATAATTCTGAGGGCTGGAGGTATGACTGGTATCCTGGTACCAGCCAGCATCCGATTCCTTGTGACAACATGTCAGAGGAGGAGGAGCAGGATAGTGTGGAGATAGTGGCAGCCGAGGAGGCGGAGATAGTCGCCATAAATATCTCATCTGACGAGGACGAGCATGGTCAAACCCAGCCGATGCAGGAGGAATCCCTTGATCATAGCTACTGCGCAAGTAACGTTTATTTCGCAGAAGGGGAAGCCTCGCAGTATACCAGTACCAACGAGTTTGTGTCCTATCTTGACAATTATCTGGACAAGGACTGGCTCTCTTTGAGCGATAACCAGTCTATGGATACATCTGACACGGACTATGTGCCAACTGGGAGGCCATTCTATCCGGAGGCGGTGCGCGGGACTCCACGTTACACCGGGTGGACTCCTGGTATGTACTCGGAGTAGTACAATGTCGTTCAAGGAGAGGATGTAAGGGCTCGAATTACGTAGTAGTTTGGAGTTTCGAGCCGTGTACTTAAATAAGGGTCGGAATGTAAGAGTGACCCAGTGGTGATTCCTACGGTTGTACTTTAAGTATTCACTACGGTGAAGGCTTGTATCAACTTATAAGTATATGTATAATATGTGTAGTATATTGTTTGTATCTAGAGTTGGATTTTTTTCTCTTGTGTGATTAGTGTTGCATGTGAAGTGAGGCTCAGAAAGCATAAGCATGATGTAATTATGAATTTTTCTCTTCATATTGCAGGACTAAGGGTTTATGGAGAGTGGCGAGCCCGGTGTGGCTGACGCTCAGCGTCAGGAGAGAGAGAACAAGGCTAAAGCTGATGAGGATGCCGCAAGAGCTGAGTTACCACCACCACCACCACTCAGGCCACTGGCGGAGCAAAACTTCATGGAGTACATGCGATTTTTACAGGAGAACCAAAACAAGTTCATGCAGGAAATGCTTAACCAGGTGGGACCTGGGCGAGCAGCGGAACCTAGGACCCTCACACTGTCAGATTTCCTTAAGACCAAACCAGCACCATTTGCCACGGCCAAGGATCCCATGGAAGCTGAAGACTGGTTAGTCGATACAGAAAGGAATCTTAAGGCTATCAAGGCTAGTGATGAAGAGAAGGTGCGCTTCGCTACACACCTTCTAAATGGTCCCGCAGCAGCATGGTGGGATAATCAGATTATTATGAAGTCACCAGGAAGGGAATTCACATGGAATGAGTTCAAGGAGAAATTCAGGGAATATCATGTCCCTGACAGCGTTATGGAAATTATGAGGAGGCAATTCGAGGATCTTCAGCAGGGGACACACCAGATGATATGGTACGTCAATGAGTTCAGCAGACTGTCTCGATACGCTGCTGATGAAGTGGATACTAATAAAAAGAGAATCAAGAGGTTCTTGAGAGGGATGGATCCTTATGCAGCCATGCAATTAAGGACCTCCAAACCAGCTAACTTCCAGGAGTTGATGAACTCTGCAGTCACCTGGGATAATGATTACAAGTTGGTTCAGTTAAACCGACAGAAGAAAGCCAAGTTCGAGCCCAAAAAGTTCCAACCCAGTAGACCTACTACAAACTTGAGCTTAAAGCCAAGAATAAGGACGGGAGGAGCCCCGCCCAATCGTGGACCATTCAACCCAAGAAATCAGATAATTTGTCATGGTTGTGGGCTTTCGGGACATATCAAGAGTGAGTGCAAGAAGCCCAGCGTTGTTTGTTTTGGTTGTGGAAAAGAGGGACACTATAAGAAAGAATGCCCTAACAAGACAAACGGAGGAGGGTTCAACAAGGGTGGAGCAAAGCCTGGAGGAGCCAGCGGATTCTCTACTGGAAGTGGTAGCAGCGGGAAGAACAATAATGGCAAAAGAGTGAGAACCTTCGGAAAACTGAACTACACATCTCTAGAGGAGGCTGACAACTCAGATACCGCCGTACTATGTACGCTCAGTCTTCTTACCCAATATGGCAAAGTTTTATTTGATACCGGTGCCACCACATCATTCATCTCTAGTTATTTTTTGGATAAGTATGGGGTAAGGTGTTCACGTTTAGAATGTCCTCTTACCGTTATGACGGCGGGAGGTATGCTCTTAGTTACGCGTGCTAGTCCAGATCAAGTCATCATGATCTGTGGTTGCACATACTACGCGGATCTGTTTGTTATTCCTTTGAAGAACATTGATGCTGTTCTTGGAATGGACTGGATGACGGAGAATGGAGCTTTGATTGATTGTGAGGAGAAGACATTTTCTCTTAGGAGACCGGGAGGAGGAAGAGTTACTTACCAAGCAGATAAACATACTCATGTAGAGGCAGAACTCCAACTCAACTCACTCAATGAAGCTAAGTTAGAAGATATACGAGTAGTCAATGAGTTTCCGGATGTTTTTCCAGCAGAATTGCCGGGAATGCCACCAGATAGGGAGATCGAGTTTACCATTGACTTGATACCAGGTACATCACCCATTGCTCAGGCACCCTACAAGATGGGTCCTAAGGAGTTAAAAGAACTTAAAGAACAGTTAGATGAACTGGAAAGTAAGGGATTCATCAGAGAAAGTGTTTCACCATGGGGATCACCCGTGATATTCGTGGACAAGAGAGATGGAGGTAGAAGAATGTGTGGTGATTTTAGAAACCTGAACAATGTTACTATCAATAATAAGTATCCATTACCAAGAATACAGGATTTGTTTGACCAAGTTTACTGAGCTGGAGTGTTCTCCAAGATTGATCTCAGATCAGGGTACCATCAGATCAAAATTAAACCAGAAGATGTACCCAAGACAACTTTTGTTTCAAGGTACGGACATCATGAATACTTGGTTGTTCCTTTTGGACTGACCAATGCACCTGCTATTTTCATGAACTTGATGAACAAGATTTTCATGCCATACTTGGATAAGTTCGTGATTGTGTTCATCGATGATATCTTGATATATTCAAAGAACAAAGAAGACCATGCCAAGCATTTAAGAATAGCATTACAAGTTCTGAGGGAACATCAACTTTATGCAAAATTCAGCAAGTGTGAGTTCTGGTTATACCAAGTAGAATTTCTTGGACATGTTATCAGCAAAGAAGGTATTGCAGTAAATCCTGACAAAGTACAGTCAGTCTTCGATTGGAAGGCACCAACCACTGTGAAGGAAGTTCGCGGATTCCTTGGAACGGCCGGGTATTATAGAAGATTCATTGAAGGATTCTCTAAAATAGCCGGGCCAATGACCAATTTTCTTAAGAAGAATACTCCTTTCATATGGTCAGATAAGTGTGAAGCCAGTTTTCACGAGTTAAAGAATTGACTAACAACAGCTCCAATCTTAGCAGTACCAGAACCGGGCAAGGACTACAATGTTTATTGTGATGCATCCAAGAATGGATTGGGATGTGTGCTCATGCAAGATCGTAAGGTGATAGCTTATGGTTCAAGACAGCTCAAACCACATGAAGTTAACTACCCAACGCATGATTTGGAATTGGCATCGGTAGTGTTTGCTTTGAAGAGATGGAGGTCATTTCTTTATGGATCAAAGTGTGAGCTTTACACAGATCATAAGAGTCTCAAATATTTCTTCACTCAGAAAGAATTAAATATGAGGCAGAGGAGATGGTTAGAATTGATCAAAGATTACGATCTTACCATCAATTATACACCGGGAAAAGCTAATGTGGTAGCTGATGCTTTACGCCGAAAGAGTACTGAAAGTCAACCAATTCAATATGAATTGCCAAAAGAGCTGCAAAGAGAAATTGAACAAGCAGAGATTGAGATACTAGAGGTACAATCTTTGGGGGGCTTGTATACCATGTAGGTCATGGAAGAAAGAACAAGTGATCTTAGGAACGAGATAATTCGGCGGCAAGACGAAGATCCATTCATAAAAGAAGAACTTCAGAGAATTGGGGAAGGAATACCTTCCGAATTCCACTTAGGAGAACATGGTTCATTATGGTTCAACAAAAGGCTTTGTGTACCTGACATTCCGGAGATCAAGAAATTGATACTTCGGGAGGCACATGAGACGCCGTACTCTATTCATCCTGGAAGTACCAAGATGTACATGGATCTCAGAGATGGAACAATATGAAGAGGGAGATTGCCAAGTATGTTTCTGAATGTCACATCTGCCAAAGAGTAAAAGCTGAACATCAAAGGCCAGCAGGGCCATTACAACCTTTGGAGATTCCTGAATGGAAATGGGAGGAGATTGGCATGGATTTTATCACTGGTTTACCAATGACTAAGAATCAAAAGCATATGATATGGGTTATTGTAGATAGATTGACCAAAAGTGCACATTTTCTACCAGTCAAACAGAAGGATAACGCTGAGAAGTTGGTGGATATATATGTCAAGGAGATAGTCAGTAAACATGGAGTACCAAAAAGAATAGTTTCGGATCGCGGATCTGTGTTTACTTCGGTATTCTGGAGAAAACTCCAGGAAGCCTTGGGATCTCAACTAGATTTCAGTACTGCTTATCATCCTCAGACCGGAGGGAAAACTGAAAGAACTAATCAGATTCTTGAAGACATGCTTCGGGCATGTGTCCTTGATTTTGGAGGATCAAGGGATGAACATTTACCATTAGCAGAATTCTCCTACAACAATAGTTATCAAAGCAGTCTTAAAGCAGCACCCTTTGAAGTACTATATGGGCGAAAGTGTAGATCACCTATTTGTTGGTTCGAGACCGGAGACAAGTCTGAATTTGAACCAGATTACATCAAAGATCAACAACGGGTTGTTGATATCATCAGAGACCGTTTGAAAATAGCTCAGAGTCGTCAAAAGAGTTATGCAGATCAGAAGAGAAGAACATGGGAACCAGAAGTCGGGGATTTGGTATATCTCCGAGTTAGTCCAATGAAAGGGCTTATGAGGTTCGGTGTTAAGGGAAAATTAAGTCCTCGGTATATAGGACCTTACAAGATCCTGGCTCAGAACAGGAATGTAGCTTATACCCTACAACTACCTGATCAGTTAAAACAAGTTCACAATGTTTTCCACGTATCCCAACTCCGAAAGTGTTTGAAGGAGCCGGAAGATTCTGTTAATCAAGAGGAGTTAGAATTGGAATCAGACCTCACATATGTGGAGGAACCAGAAAAGATTCTAGCCGAAGATTGGAAGAGACTCCGAAACAGAGCAATAAAGTACTGTAAGGTACAGTGGAAACATCATCCTGAACGTGAAGCTACCTGGGAGAAGGAAGAGGAATTACGACAAAACTACCCCGAGCTATTCAGGTATTATTGATACAACCTCGGGACGAAGTTCTCGTTAAGGAGGGAAGACTGTAATGTCCCAGCGTTTAGGAACTCACGGGGGGTAGAATATAAATTTGTGCATCTGCATGCATGTGTTTGCAAAACCTGAATAAATTTTTCGCAAAGTTAAAACCCCGGAGTGAATAAGGTTCTACCCAGTAACTGATGCTTTGATAGAAGTTGTTACTGTTAGTTGGTGGAATTTTGACATGACCTCCGGGTATTATTTGAATTTGAGACATTAGTGTTTGAATTATTTGAATTTAGGACAATTTGAATTTGAGTTTAAATTATAATTAAATTTGAAATCAAATTGAAAGGATAAGGTTATATATTAAGTTTAAATAATTTGATCACAATTGCTATAGCAAATAAGGAAATATTCCTAAATATCAACAAGTATAATAATAGAAAAACACTTATACTTTATTGATAATAATACAAATAATACAATGTTTCTTACAATGGATTAAAAAGAAAGATAAATTTACAATAGCCTTGCCATTAAGCTAGTACAAGGAATTAAACCTAGAACTAAGCCTAACTACTTCATTGCATCCAAATTCTTCAAACCTGCAAAACAAAAACAATAAACCAAAACACAAAGTGTTAGGAGGGGGTTAGTACCCTCAGGTTGTCAGTGAGATGCACTGATGGATCATCACATGGTGTAAATCAAATAAGGTAGTATATGTTCTGTTAAATTAGCCTCAGACCAGCATCATAGGCTTAGGCATGGAATTTTACAACTGGCAACACAAAAATATATCAACAGTCAAGGATAAGATCAACTCGGTGACTAGTGCACGGCAAGGATGAGCTCCAACGTGTACCAGGAAATATCTCCTCACTAGGTGGCAGTTACCTAGCTTACTCATGAAGCAGTAAGCAGCTTAGTCACAAACAAGCACACAGCACACTCAGGCACCACCTTTGGTGCTGTCCAAACAGAACCTGCAGTATAAAATCTCCATCAGCCGTAAGGGAGGAGATCACATCCCATATTTCCCTGCTCAAGCACCAAATACCAGGAAAGAATAACACCAAACCAATCAATCCATTGGTTACTGGAGCAAGTGATTGTAATCTTGCAAGCAAGCAAACAAGGCCAAGGTACCAGGGAGCACAAGGAGGAAAGCAAGCATTCCACAAACACCAAAATCCACCAACCAATTTGATCTATACGCAAGGTGAAAATCCTGAGTACCCTCTAAGCCATTTTCTGGCTAAGTTGCACACAGGATGGGTTGGGGTGCTAGTACCCTCAGATAGGCATACAAATGCTATGCTAAACTCAGCACTGGGGTTTAATTACCAAGTCAAGTAGCTGTTTAATTACAAATGCTATGCTAAACTCAGGAAGGGCCTCAGGCTATGCATCATTGGCTTGGGTCAAAGGAAACAAGTGAAAGTATCTGTTCTTAATTCATTAGTACCAAAGAAGGAAAAGATGTCATAAGTAGTGCTCTGTTCTTATCAGCTGATACCAAGAATTAAGATAGAGAGGTTTATAGCAAAGGGATTTTAAGACACAACAATAGCCAGAAGCACTGGTTTATGCCACACACACACACATGGTTGCTGGGCACCAGATCCAAGGATCTGATACCCCAGAACCAAGGGAATCATGAAATGAAAACAAATAGATAGATGCAAGTGTTGAGGGCATATTCTCTGAATAAAATTCAGAGTAACACCTCTCAGCCACTTAGCACACCCATAGAACACTAGGAATTATGTACTTAGTAATAGGAAGTGTTATCCATTAACCAGTAACAGGAAACCATCACTGGGAGCAAACCCTAAGTGTATCGGTACACCGAAACAACATGGGAAGTAATCCCAAAATAATTTTCCACTAACAGCAACATATCCACCACCATTATCATCTCACAACACATAGCAACAGAGGATTAATTTAGGTACACAAGAAAAATTCCTCATCCATCACAAATCATGGCATGATTTCCATGTCTCACACATCAAGTAAATTAAGGGTAAATCCATTGTTGTCAATCAAGTACTAGGGCACAGAAAGCATCACAGAGAGGCGCAGCATGAGCTAGCTCGATGGCTAGACTCCAGAGCAAGGGGAAAAGAAGAATCCGTGAGAGAGAGAGAGATTGGAGGGCAGAGAGAGAGAGGAGATCAACTTACAGGTGGTCACCATCGTGGTGACTACATCCGGATGGAGAGAGGAGCACGGCGGCGAGCCGCAGTTGCCCGAAGACCGTCCCGGCGGCGACGTCCCCGGATACGAAGCCACACAAGCACCAGCATCAGCACCTCAACTCCTGGAGTCTCCAGGAGTCACGTCGAGGAGCCACGGCCACCGGAGAGGTGGAGGAGCACCCCGGGTACCTAACCCTAGGGTTAGGGTTTGAGGATCTCCACGGGAGCCACACGGGGGGAGAAGCAGATCGAGGAGGAAGGCGTGGTAGCGGACAGAGAGGAGCTAGGGTGGCGCTAGTCCACGGTGGCGGTGATGTACGGTGGAGGGCGGAGGAAATCGCGTCGCCCTCTGCGTCGCCTCACGCGGAGAGGGGAGGGGATAAGGACGCGGGGAGGGTGCGAGTGCGGCTGGTCTGGTCCAGCCCGACCAGACCAGGGGGTTAGGTCCAACCCTAACCCCAGGGACGACCTGTCAGCCCTAGGGGCAGACAGGTAATTTTCTAAATTCTAATAAAAGGGTTGGAAAAATAACAAATAAACTTATACAAATTTTAATTAAAATATCTATTAAACCAGTACAAGTTTTTATATAAACTATTTATTAAGCATAATAACACCAAAATAATTATAGCCTTAATAATTGATTATTTGAGAAGAATTAATTTATAATAATACTTGTTAGAATAAATAATTCAACTAATGGGTATATCCATTTAAATTTCAATAGCTAGTCATTTCAAAAATATGTCATTACTCCTGTTCCTGAGAAAAACAATAAGTATCCAACCAGTTAAAATTAAATTAATAAGAATATATTAGTTAAAACAAGAATTATTAATTATGAAGAATTGGGTGATTAAGCAAAACATTTTTTATAAAAGAATTAATATATTAAATAGCCTTTCAAAAATTGCATACATCCCATCATTATGCATAATAGCATCATTTGCTTCTTTAAACATTGTCTTTACCGGACAATGATGGTATTTTGTAGAACAAGGAAGTCAGGATCCACCTCAAGCTACAGACTTCATTACTTATCCGTATCCAGGCAAGTTCATCACTTGCTCATGTCCTTTGAATTATTTCATAACAACTATTTTCGAAAACCCTATTGTATTACCACCTACTCCAAAAAGAATGCATGATCCTATTTTTATAATAATATGACTAATTGAATGACTACCCGAGTGGTAGTGTTCTGTATGGTGGGCGGATGGAACCATGGTAAGATGAATAGGTCAAAGGAAGGTTCCATCTGCATGGGAAAGTATTACCTAGGAATTAATCACAAATGCCGTCAGGATTCTTGCGCCGTAAATTCGCGTTGACCATGGATCTTCTGTGGGGGGAGTAAGTAAGCCGTGATACTTTTCTCGTTCGCATGTCAACGGAGTGCCAGAGACGTACACTGTAGGTCTTGCGGGACACATGGGTGGGAGCCCTTACGTCCCACGGGCTCTGGGTCTATGAGTGTCTGCCAGGGGCACGTAGATCTCCATCGTGAGGGGTGGAATCAGGTGTTCAACCTGCTGGCAGAAATGGGTGGGCATGCGTTGTGCAGAGAAGCACGGTTTGGCTTGGACCAACAACCGGGCCCCACACCTAAGTGGGAGTGGACAGGATCACGCGCCTGGTTGTGCAACATGGTCTTGGTCGTCCATGGGTAAAGTAACGCACCTCTGCAAAGTGTAAAAGGATGTTGCATGTTACACCTTGTTCCGGGAAGGAGTTGTGAACGCCGCAGGAAAGGCAACTCCATGAAGTTCTAGCCCTGTGAATATCTGGCGGGCATAGTTTTCAATATTAAAAGCAATCTCTTGAAGAAAGATTTGACAAAACCTTGCATCTATCTAGACTCCTTAGAGTCAAGGACCGTAGTTAGTGCATCCATTACTTCTGTACTTACAAGACCTTGCTGAGTAACGCTCGTTACTCATTCAATCCCGTTTGACCCCCTGCTTAGGTTATGAGAACTTAGAAGAAGCATCCTTCAACATACTTGGAGGCCAGGAAGATATCTTCTACGAAGAACCGGACCTCTCCGGTGGAGTGGAAGGAGTTGACTATCTCATCCAGTACGGAGCAGACCCCATTGGGGATGAGTCTGACTAGGTTTAGCCTAGTCTAAATAACTACTTATCACGGTTGAATCAAGAAGCCATAGACTCTCTTATTGGCTGTTGAGTTCTCGTGTTAGCAACTGTTTACTTTACAGTGAGCGTTCTAACTTCAATAATGGATGACCTCTATGTGAGCTCATTCTTTTGTCAGTACACTATGGTTGTAATATATTTGGTGTATGTCAATCAGACCCGCAATGTTTCTGTTGTACCACCCTGAGGGATGTAATATTTGCGGAACGGTGTTTTGTGAGTGTTATATCAACGACTGGCGTACTACAACATGCAGTGGTATGCCGGGTCACCACAGTGATCCACCCCCACCACCTGAGCCAACTGCGGCTCAAGTCCTGGCCTTGTACATGGAGGACCGAGAAGCTGCCCGTGCTAGGCGCACCGCAACTCTCCAAACTCTCGCACATTTGGCCACTCTTGGGACTAATGGTGGGAATGGTTCCCGCTCCAAGCTCAAGGAATTCCAGAATACCAACCCACCTGTCTTCTCTCGGGTTGTGGAACCTCTGGACGCTGATCATTGGCTTCGCACCATCGCCAACGATCTGGAAGTTGCTGGTGTCGAGGACAAAGACAAGGTCCTTTTTTCTTCCCACTTTCTCGCTGTGCCTGCAAGGACTTGGTGGGAGACCACTCGTGCCTCCATACCAGTTGATCATGTCACTACCTGGGAGGAGTTCAAGGCCAAGTTTCGCAAGTATCATATTCCTGATGGTGTTATGGGGATCATGTGAGACAAGTTTCTGAAGCTCAAACAAGGTGGTATGATTGTGTCCAAGTATTGGGATGAGTTCACTAGCCTGGCTAGGTATGCTCCCAATGATGTTGACACTGAAGAAAAGAAGAAGGAGAGATTCCTCAGTGGCTTACACGACGAGCTACAGTGTATGCTCGTGGTGATTCCTTTCCAAGACATTGAGTCTCTTGCCAATGCTGCTATCCTTATGGAACATAAGCGTCAGGCAGCCTTTGACAATCGCAAGCGGAAGATGATGCAACAAGGAGGGCCGAGTGTCAATAGGGCTCGCAACTTCCCACCTGCGAGGCCACCCTTAAATAGGGCACCTGGCTATGCTCCTCTTCCAAGTTTTCCATCTTATCCAAGGCCTCCGACTGCTGGAGCTGCTCCTTATGTGCCTCGTCCTGGAGGAGGGAATTCTGGTAATACCTTCACCCGTGCCGCACCAGCTACACCCAAGCCCTCTTGGACATGTTTCTCATGCGGCAAAAGAGGGCATTTCTCTCGGGAGTGTCCCGCAAAGAATCCTGCTCCTACTCGCCCTAATGTGGCCAAGATGATGCATGGACAATCTCACAAAAAGCCTGGGAATATTGCTAAGGGACATCTGAATTGCGTCACCGCAGAAGAAGCTCAGGATAATCCAAGTATGGTGATTGGTACGTTTCCTGTCAACTCCGTACCAGTCCCTGTTATGTTTGACTCTGGTGCTTCGCATTCTTTTGTCACCAAACCATGTGTGAAGAAAAGTGGGTTAAACATCAGTCCGATGAATAGAGTCATGCGAGTGCAAATCCCAGGCGATACAACTAGAGCCACCCACTTCTGCAACAATGTACCTATTATTATCAGTGGGAAGAACTTTCATGGTGATCTAATAGTGCTAGGCGAGAAGGGCATTGAGGTTGTACTTGGTATGAATTGGATGACTAAGTACAAAGGAGTCATTGACTGGCCCACTAAAACTATATCCTTGACCAGTAGCACTGGGAAGAAGTCAAGTATAAGGGAGTCAAACCCACATCCCAAGCTCATTGTCACAAGAGTGTGTCCAAACCCTCACTTGAACAGATTCTTGTGGTATGTGAGTATCCGGATGTCTTTCCAGAAGAGCTACCCGGTATGCCCCCTGTCCGGGACATCGAGTTCATCATTGAGTTAGTTCCTGGAACCGGACCCATAGCTCAAAAACCTTACCGGATGAAGCCGGAGGAACTAGAGGAGTTGAAGAAACAATTGTATGGTATGTTGCAAAAAGGTTTGATTCGCCCAAGCGCTTCGCCTTGGGGATCACCTGTTATCTTTGTGGACAAACGGGACGGTACCTCGCGTCTATGTGTGGACTACCGGAAGTTAAATGATGTTACTATCAAGAACAAATACCCGTTGCCCAAGATTGAAGATTTCTTCGACTAGATGAATGGATCCCGTGTCTTCTCCAAGATAGATCTCCGTACTGGTTATCACCAATTGAAAATACGAGATTCGGATATTACGAAGACTGCTTTCACTACACGTTACGGGCTGTATGAATACACCGTAATGTCCTTTGGTCTAACCAATGCTCCTTCCTATTTCATGAATCTCATGAATAAGGTATTCATGGATTTCTTGGATAAATTCGTCGTGGTGTTCATCGACGACATTCTTATCTATTCTAAAGATGAAGCTGAACACGATGAACATCTGAGATTAGTGCTCGGAGCACTTCGAAAGCATCGATTGTATGCTAAGTTCAGCAAGTGCCAATTCTGGCTTAGAGAAGTGAGATTCCTTGGTCATGTGGTATCTGAAGGTGGAATCTATGTTGATCCCGCCTTGATTCAGTCCGTCATGAAGCGTAATGCTCCAACCAACCCAACCTAAGTGAGATCATTTCTTGGTTTGGCGGGGTATTACCGCAAATTTGTTCAAGGATTTTCCAGTATGGCCAGACCACTCACTCAATTGCTCAAGAAAGACAAGAAGTTTGAGTGAACTGACAAATGTGAGGAAAGTTTTCAAGAGTTGAAGAGAAGATTGGTGACCGCTCCTGTTCTTACTATGCCGGATGTCACAAAAAGTTTTGATTTGTATTGTGATACCTCAAAGCTGGGACTCGGCATTGTTCTTATGCAAGACGGGAAGGTCATCTCTTACATCTCTCGTCAGTTGAAGCCTCATGAACAAAACTATCATACCCATGAACTGGAACTCGCAGCTATTGTTAATGCTCTCAAGGCATGGCGACACTTCCTTACGGGAAATAGATGTGAGATCTATACTGACCACAAGAGCTTGAAGTATATCTTCTCTCAGCGTGAACTCAATATGAGGCAACACCGGTGGATTGAACTCATCAAAGATTATGATCTGAGTATCCACTATCATCATGGCAAGGCAAATGTTGTCGCTGATGCACTCAGTCGAGAACCCGCCTCTTTGAATGCTATTATCAAGGCCAGACAACCTAAGTTATGGAAGGAACTTGATCAACTGGGTATCGAAGTAGTCAGCCATGTGATGTTGAATACTATTGAACTCAAACCTACTCTAATTGATCAAGTGAAACACTCTCAGAAAGGCCATAAGAGTATTGAGGGAATTAAGAATCAAATGAAGAAGGAACTCGTGCCTGGTTTCTCTGTCGATTCTGAAGGAATACTCTGGTACAAAGGTTGCATTTGCATTCCATACGAATCTGAGCTAAAGCAAGTTATACTCACCGAGGCTCATTACACCCCTTATTCCATCCATCCCGGAGAAACAAAGATGTATTAAGACCTTAAGGAAAAATTCTGGTGGCATGGTATGAAGCGAGAGATTGCCTCGTACATAGCCAAGTGTGATATCTGTCAGCGTGTGAAGGCAGAACACCAACGTCCAGCTGGTCTCTTGCAACCACTCCAAATACCCAAGTGGAAATGGTATGAAGTTGGAATGGATTTCAGCACTAGACTTCCCAAGTCAAACCGAGGGCATGATGCCATATGGGTTATTGTGGACAGGCTTACAAAAGTAGCTCACTTTATTCCCGTTCGCACAATTCATCGTGGAGACCAATTGGCTGATCTCTATATATCTCGGATTGTGAGTTTGCATGGTGTACCTGAGAAAATTGTCTGATCGAGGTACTCAATTCACATCTCGGTTCTGGAGAAAATTGCATGAAGCTCTTGGAACCAAATTGTCTTTCAGCACAGCTTATCACCCACAAACCGGAGGACAAACCGAGCGTGTTGACCAAATCCTGGAAGACATGCTTCGTGCTTGTGTGTTGTACTATGGTACTAAGTGGGAGGATTGTCTACCATTTGCGGAATTCTCTTACAACAATAGCTATCAACCTAGCCTGCAAATGGCTCCTTTTGAAGCCTTGTATGGTCGCAAGTGTCGCACACCCTTGAACTGGTCTGAGTCTGGTGACAGTCAGATATTTGGCGTGGATACATTGAGTGTCGCCGAAGAGCAAGTTCAACTTATCCATGATCGTCGCAAAGCTGCTCAATCTCGTCAGAAGAGTTATGCAGACACCAAGCGACGCGAAGTTTCCTTCCGTGTGGGGGATTTCGTGTATCTTAGAGTCGCACCTCTCAAGGGAATGCGTCGTTTTCATGTTAAAGGGAAGATTGCACCATGTTACATTGGGACATTCAAGATCATAGCCCGATGTGGTGAAGTATCTTATCAACTTGAGCTGCCCGCTGATCTCTCGGAATTCCATGATGTCTTTCATGTGTCTCTTCTCCGGAAATGTCTCCAAGTGCCTAATAAGGATCATTCTTATAAGGACATCGATTACCGGACCATTGACATCAATCATGATTTAACTTACCGTGATCGACCACTCCATGTGCTTGCCAAAAATGTTCGTGTAACTAGGAAGCGTGCAATAAAATTCCTCAAGATTCAGTGGACTAATCACTCTGAGGAAGAAGCCACCTGGGAGCGCGAAGATTATATCAACAAGGAGTTTCCTGACTTCCACTATGACTAAACCCCCGAATCTCGGGACGAGATTCTTTTAAGGAGGGGAGGTCTGTCACATCCTATTTTTGGAGACAAGGTTGTAAGGAGAAAAAAAACATGAAATTAGGGACCAACAAAAACTTTTAATTGATCCTGTTGTTTTTCTGAGATTATGACTCCTTATGTAAACCTAAAGTTTCTTTGGAGAAATAAAGAGTGGAAGGTTGTTGTTTTTATTTCTTGTCATCCTTACCATCTTGTTTAATTTGGTTATGGTTCACCAAAGTATGAAAACAAGATTTGGTTAGAAAATCCTCTAGGAAAATGTGAATTTTCCCTTTCTGTTTTTTTAGCTATCACATCCCTTTTTGAGCATCGTTTCTATCCATGAACCCTAATTATTTTAGGTTATTTCTTTAGATATCATCCGTGCTAATGTTATGTACTTGCTCAACATGTTCAAAGAACTACTTTTGAGCCAGTGGAAAACATGTTTTCATGATTGTTTTTCTACCTAGTTGAAAAACAGGAAAATGGAAAAACTGAGAAAACAACAAACCATCCTTGTTTCAGCCCTGTTTTCATCCACCTGGGTATTTTCTAAAATCAAAGAAAAATATGTTCCTGAAACTAGGTACTGTGCTCTTCAAAACCATACTTCAATCTTTCCAATCGTAATTTGTTTGATGTTCCAAACAAGCTCCTACATTCTGCATCTTCTGTCTATTTTTCAGACTTCGAAAAATTCCTGCAAACATCATCTGAATTTTCTGAACCTGAACTCGAGACCTAACAGTTTTTGCACCCGAATCTATCTTGTTCAAATTTCGAGTTGTTGATCATCGGGGTGCCTGGCACTGTTGCCAAACCACATTGCCATGTTCTCCTCTTGCGAAACCCGCCCCTGGTTTGGTCTGGAGCCCTGCAGAAGAGAATGATAGCTGTAGCGTTCCCACATTTAAATAATGTAAGGACACCTGTGTTATTGTGCTAGTCCCTAGATCAATTGCTAGCACCAAAGTACAAAATGAAATATCATGAAAATGCATCAAATTCTATTACATCGCATGATCCAGTCTTTACAATTAGTATTACAACTTGCATAGTCTTAGAAGACTAGCACTAAACAAAGATATACAGTGGAAAACATAGAACAACATTGAGCCCATCTTCTTCATGTGCCACAGGCAAAACATGTTGGCGATAGTCTCGAGATCCTAAACGAAATCCTCACTCATCTTCAGAAAGATCTGCAGTATGGAATATGCAGCCATAAGGAAGTCAATACAATTTAATGTATTGGCAAGAAACACTATGGTGGATATAAATGGCAAGACTAATACTACATGTTCATTTGGCTGAGTGGAGTTTTTGGCTAAGTTTGCATAAAGCAAGTTTTCTCCTATCACTTTTGTAAAACAAACTTTTCTTTTCAAAGGGTGGCAACATTGGATTAAGATCCAAGCACCACAAATACTGTTCACTTGGTCAAATTTTACTTATTGAAATTGATGATGAGATTTCCGTCCATCCTTGTCCAGCTGCTCATAGTTGTCCATAACCGGGGACACGGCTAAGATCTGCAGAGGTTGTGCACTTTCACCCTTTGTCTTCAATTAGCCCAAACATCCTATACACCCGGAGTGCATTATGGAAAGGAGAGAATTGAGATGAGATCTTTCAGAAGAATAATTCAAACCCACCGGCAAGAACCGTTCCACCTATAATTATGCTACATCTGCTTGTCAAGCCTGGGCTGAACTCTCACAACTTAGTTGATCAAGACAGAGCCCATAATGTCAAAAGGCTACACGGGAAGCTACTAGATTTAGAGGGACATAGTAATCTCTTTGTTCCTGGGTGGCCATCCGCAAGTGACAACCTCAAGTGGAATAACCCTTAGATAAGGGCCCTGAGGCAACACTCAACATAAACCAGTCTTACCACTTCCACCCAGGTGGTTTATTTATTAGTTATACTTAGAATTTTTCCTCAACATCTAGTAAAACAATTTGTAACATTGCATAGCATCTACTAAGTTCTAAGGCTATCAAAATAACAAGGGTAAAAGAGATGGCTACACACTACTAGGATAATAGCATAGCATAGTATAACTTAGTAAAATTTCCTAACAATGCACACTACTCAAAAATCAACTAATGCATATAGAAAATAATGGGTAGTTGATGATGTGTTACTTGCCTTGTTGAAGTTGGTGAAGATATCACACTCTCTTCACAAAGGATCGTTGCTCTCCGTACAATCTACTCATTGAAAACACAATAACAAAAATAAACAAACATACTATCAAGCAAACATACAAGTGAAGAGATCATACAAAGCAATAACATAGCCAAAGGAGTTTAACCTAGTGGGCTAGGACAAGGTCTAGGTTTGAGTTGAAAGATTCATTCTCTAATGGTCTCATACTTGTTAAGGAAATTCCAATGGTTTACTTGGGAAGGGCTAGGTTGAGTTGGATGTGATCTAAGTTTATTATAACCATACTTGTCGAGGAAGTTCCAAGAGTTCACTAAGAATAAACATATTACTTCTTCTACTAAAGTAATACATGCAAACACTTGGTCATATTCACCTTCAAAAATATTTGAGTGACTATGTTAGTATTTTCCATTGTGGTTAGGGTAGGTCTACTAACTTCATCATCAAAGGGAAAATATTACTAAGTCTTGGGTTTTCCATTTGGGTCAATGGTTGGACAAAAATAACTTGTTATTCTTCAACTTGTATGGATTGCTTCTAGACCTCATGTGATTTCCTTCTTGAAGATCATCATCATGCCATCTAAGTTGTTTCCTTCCTTGGTGTGGTGCTTCTCTTGGTCTTGATAGTCTACATGGTTTTATCACTAGTTGTTTACCAAGTGGTGTGGTCACAACTAAGTGTTTTATTTAACAAATTTGAAAATATCACTAAGTCAAAATAGAGGAGAAATGAGACAAGAGGATAGAATGGGAGATGTATTCTTCTTCTTCATTTCTTCATGTACTTGCACTTGATGGAGTATGCTTCATATTGTTGTGGAGCCTAAGTCATTTCTTCAATTATCTTCCTAGTTTCTCTTCATGTTGCCATCAAGTTGAAAGGAGAAGAATAGAAAAGGGAAGGAAAAAGACTTAAAGAGAAAAAGGGGTTTAGTCTTCCTGAAGTTTCTCTGCTTTTCTTCTAAGTGCTTCCACTTCTTGGAGATGCTTCTGAAGTTTGTTTTATTTTCTAATTCCTTCATTGGTCTTCTATCTTCATGTTGAAAAATCTCTAGATGGTTAAGTCCTCCATTGCACTTCATGTTTCTCACAAATCCCAACTTGGTGAAATCTTGAAGCAAGCATGGGGAGACAAGAAGTTGATGGAAACATTTGTACTAGTGTTTTTAGGTTCATTTTTTTGGCTAAGTATAAGTTGAAACTTCACTAAGGACTTAGTCTTGGTTTCATATAGCCATACACACATAGAACCACTGAAGCAAAAATATTTCCTAAGTCATTTTTAACATGGTGTGAAGCATGTGTGTGGTAACTTGGTCTAAAATACATGTATATGGTTCATATGTGTCCAAAATTCTATGTCACTGGTTTATATGGACTAAGGTTGCCATATGGAGCAACATTGCTTAAAAAACATATTAAAATTATTTATAGAATTTAAACTAAGTCAAATTTGCTCAAATGGCCATATAATTCTAAAATCAATTTTGATCGGTTCAATTTTTACTTTGGGACAAAGGATGTGAAAGTACACATCCTAAGGTTTCCAAATATATTTTATTTACAATTTTTGAATTTGTAAAATTTGAATTATGCCAAATTTCATCAAACAAGCATATTTGAATTTAAAAAAAATTAAGTTTGTCAAATTTGAATTTGGCCAGTGCCAAAAGTTTCTAGATGTCAAGGGATTTTCAAAAAGTCCAAGTTTGCTAAATTTGGCCTTATGGATCAAAACTTATGATGAATCTAATATGTAGGGTCTTTTCTGCAAAAATATCATTCTAATTTTAATCGAAAATAAATCCAGTGGTGGGCTGGGTTCAGATCTGCTATTCGCCGCGCAGGGCAACGGATAATGGGTGGGCCTAGGCCGGCTACACGCTGCGTGGGCGACAAATAACCAAATCAGCGCAGCTGACTTGGCGCGTTGTGATTGGCTGATACCTCTTCGCGAGGTGGATCTAATCGTCGCCACCGGATCTAGATCCAACGGTGTCGGGACAAGGAGAGCTCACCTGGCGGCGGGGCTGACCAGAATATGGCGCGTGGCGGCGCTGGGCTCGGGTGGTCGACGACGGCGATGCTCTGGTGGCCTTCGAGGCTCGCGAGGGTTTCGAGGAGGGGCAACGCGACTCAACGAACACGATGGTGGTGACGGTGATGCCTCCCGCTTCCCTGGATGCTCGCACGACACGGCAGAGGGGGCTCGGGCGCCGGTGGTGCTCCGGTGAGCACGGTGCGGCCTCCTGGCTGCAATAGAACCCCAAAAAAAAATCAGGAGGGAGCGCCCGAGGGAGAGGAAGAGAATGGGACCGGTACGAGCGTCAGGGACTCACCCTGCTGGCCAAAAACGGCGGTTGACGGCGGTGGACAGCAAAGACTCCGGTGAGGGATTGGGGTGGAATAGGGGCACGATTTATTCGGGAGTGAGAGGGGAAATGGAGAGGAGAGCACGGGCTTTAAAGGGGTGTGCTCGGGCAAGAAATCATGGCATTGATTTGCCCGCAATAAACGAGATTGTAATGGCTTCAATCGGATGCGAAAATCACGGCTAGAGGAAGGAGACGATGACGTCATGGATGACGTCATCAAAAAAATTTCTTTTAATTACTGTTTATTTGATTTAATCATATCTCCTGATTTAATTATCGAAATGACATGAAACAGAATTCTAAATTCTTGAAATTTCAAATACTTTCCAACAATACCATTTTTGTAAACTTTTCAACATATTTTATTTTTATATTTTGAAAATGAAATAATTCCTTAATAGTGATTAAGCTGATTTTTGATTTAGAAAAATTATAAATATGAATATTGGTCAAATGAAATTTCAGTGATAATCTATAAGTGCAATATTATTTTTGAAGATCATTACAACTTATTTTCATATTTTATATTTTTAAGATATGAGTGATTTATTAATATCATCTTAATGCCATTTTTAATAGAAAAGTAATAATTATTAAAGTGGCCTAATAAAATTTAGAATAAAACCAAAAGTCATAATGTTGTTTTCATATCCCTTTTTTTTATGTTATTTTCAAGAAATGCATTTTATTTTCACACCTTTATGCTTAAAAACTTGGAATAACAATTAAAAGTTATTATAGAAATATTTTATTCTTATCAATTGTTTTTTAGGCTTAGAACTTTATTAAGGGTTATAAATATTTGAGTATTGTTGTCATAAAATATCCTCAAAGTAATATTGGAGTTGTAAACATTTTAGGTAAAGGTTTCTTAATGAAAAATATATTCCTTTTATATAATGAAACTTATTTTTAAATAAGGTTTTAGGAGCATGGGCATAACTGGATTGGTTATTTCAATTTCATTGAAATATGAATTGTTTTCTTTTTTTTCTTGCACCTCATTTGCTTTTTGGTGACTTACTAAACATGAAAACAAAAAGTTTCAAATTTTTGTGATTTTTGGGTTTTCCAAAAATCAGGGAGGTTACAGACTACCACCCTTAAAAGAAATCTCGTCCCCGAGATTTGGGAAGGCTAGAAAGAAAGATTAAGTTTGAGTAACTGGGTTCCAGAACAACTGGGTGGGCTACCACCCTTAAAAGAAACTTTTGTGGGTAGTCTATTTCCATTAGATTGGAGTGTAGATTGATTTGAGATTGGCTAGAGTAGAAATCTTCTTCATGGTAGAGTTATAGACCAACATAGATCTGTTGAACTACCTTTGACACTGAGGGGCACTCTTTGGGTTAATCAAAAGTCTTTGGGTTCCTCTCAACTTGGTCTTTTGATGTCTTTAGTAGTCTTCCATCTTCTTATTGTCATCCTTGAAAGCAAAAACCATGCTATTTCTAATGAAACTCTCATGGCAGGAAAAAATCTTCCATTCGTTTCATACCTCCAAAGTTGGCTTGATCCTCACCGAAAATATTATGTTTTCAGCATCACTATCATAGGGTCATTATTGTATTCTACCATTCTATGGTTCAAGCTTAACATCGTCGTCTCTCTAATAGGTATGTCACTCAGATTTAACATTCCTCATAGCAAAAGTAAATAATGTGAGTAGTCACCATGGGGGCCAATCCATGTTGCACTCAATCATTACCTTGTACTTGGATTGATGAATCTTTTTTAATAACACTAGGTCACCTCTAACAGAAAGTTTTCAATCTGTAAGACAAACTTGAGCTAACTATCATTTCTCAACTAGTGGGTTGTGTAAAACTCCTATGTAACACAAACTGGATAGTTGTGTTTCTTCATTGCTTCTTCTCTTGGTGTAGTTGGCCTTGAAATCTGCATAGCTCATGCAAATTGGGGTTCACTTATCTTTCTTCACTTATTGATTTGCTTGCTGATCCTTATGACGTAGTTGGACTTGATAATGGATGTGATTGTTCCTTCACAAAAAAAAGATCTCGAAATCTGTGACATTCCTCAATTGTTTGTCTTGTGTCTCTATAGAAAACTAGTCATGACATTCTTGGGTGAAAAGTTTATTGTTGCACTTCATATGGTAGCCCAATATGGTTGGTAAATGGGTATGGGTTTTGGTTTGTCTTAGCATGAATGAGTAGAGATTAGAAAGAGACTAAAGAAATTCCTGTCCCACACAACATATCAGGGAAACTGATCTTACAAACAACATCTAACAAACAATATCCACACCAAACAACAAGGATTTAGAAAACAAACTAATATTGTCATACCACACTCATTGGTATGATCAACACTGTAACACGTTAACGTTGTTCTAACCATCTTAACTAGATTGGTGGTCTCATCTATATCTTCTTGAGTTTTCTTCAAGTTCTTCTCTCCATGTCTTGAGGTGTTCTTGATTGTTGTGAAGTCTATGTTTTTCTTAAAGTTCTTCAATAATATTGAGTGTAGGTCTTCATGTGGTGAAAATACTTCTTGCACTTCTTGTATGATCATCAACATTCTTGTCTTGATGGTATTGAAGAGGTAGGTCATCTAGAAATTTTGAAAGTGAATAATAGATGAGATGATATGAGAAGAATTAAGATGATTGTTTTGTTTCTAGACAGTTTGAACATAGAAAGTTTTCAATCCTAGGGTGATCAATGGGTTATTAACAACTTGTTGCAAATTGGATATTCACTATAGTGAGAAGGACATGCACCCGCAAGCCAATCAGGGAACGGTCTCGTGTTCGTGGACACGTAAAGTTGTCCGGGCCGCTTCATCTCACTATGCCGCTAGGATCCAAAATACTCTAAGAAGATAATAACATGATCAAAAATGGCTTCCAAACCTAAGGGTCTCGGATCCTACATGCAAAACCTGGCTCTGATACCATTTTGTAGCGTTCCCACATTTAAATAATGTAAGGACACCTGTGTTATTGTGCTAGTCCCTGGATCAATTGCTAGCACCACAGTACAAAATGAAATATCATGCAAATGCATCAAATTCTATTACATCGCATGATCCAGTCTTTACAATTAGTATTACAACTTGCATAGTCTTAGAAGACTAGCAGTAAACAAAGATATACAGCGGAAAACATAGAACCGCATTGAGCCCATCTTCTTCATGTGCCACAGGAAAAACATGTTGGCGATAGTCTCGAGATCCTAAACGAAATCCTCACTCGTCTTTAGAAAGATCTGCAATATGGAATATGCAGCCACAAGGGAGTAAATACAATTTAATGTATTGGCAAGAAACACTATGGTGGATATAAATGGCAAGACTAATACTTAATGCTCATTTGGCTGAGTGGAGTTTTTGGCTAAGTTTGCATAAAGAAAGTTTTCTCCTATCACTTTTGTAAAAAAAAAATTGTTTTCAAAGGGTGGCAACATTGGATTAAGATCCAAGCACCACAAATACTGTTCACTTGGTCAAATTTTACTTATTGAAATTGATGATGAGATTCTTCCGTCCATCCTTGTCCAGCTGCTCATAGTTGTCCATAAACGGGGACACGGCTAAGATCTTAGTTTCTAACTCTGCAGAGGTTGTGCACTTTCACCCTTTGTCTTCAATTAGCCCAAACATCCTATACACCCGGAGTGCATTATGGAAAGGAAAGAATTGAGACGAGATCTTTTAGAAGAATTCAAACCCACCGGCAAGACCCGTTCCACCTATAATTTTGCTACATCTTCTTGTCAAGCCTGGGCTGACCTCTCACAACTTAGTTGATCAAGTCAGAGCCCATAATGTCCAAAGGCTGCATGGGAAGCTACTAGATTTAGAGGGACATAGTAATCTCTTTGTTCCTGGGTGGCCATCCGCAAGTGACAACCTCAAGTGGAATAACCCTTAGATAAGGGCCCTGAGGCAACACTCAACATAAACCAGTCTTACCACTTCCACCCAGGTGGTTTATTTATTAGTTATACTTAGAATTTTTCCTCAACATCTAGTAAAACAATTTGTAACATTGCATAGCATCTACTAAGTTCTAAAGCTATCAAAATAACAAGGTTAAAACAGATGGCTACACACTACTAGGATAATAGCATAGCATAGCATAACTTAGTAAAATTTCCTATCAATGCACACTACTCAAAAATCAACTAATGCATATAGAAAATAATGGGTAGTTGATGATGTGTTACTTGCCTTGTTGAAGTTGGTGAAGATATCACACTCTCTTCACAAAGGATCATTGCTCTCCGTACAATCTACTCATTGAAAACACAATAACAAAAATAAACAAACATACTATCAAGCAAACATACAAGTGAAGAGATCATACAAAGCAATAACATAGCCAAAGGAGTTTAACCTAGTGGGCTAGGACAAGGTCTAGGTTTGAGTTGAAAGATTCATTCTCTAATGGTCTCATACTTGTTAAGGAAATTCCAATGGTTTACTTGGGAAGGGCTAGGTTGAGTTTGATGTGATCTAACTTTATTATAACCATACTTGTCGAGCAAGTTCCAAGAGTTCACTAAGAATAAACATATTACTTATTCTACTAAAGTAATACATGCAAACACTTGGTCATATTCACCTTCAAAAATATTTGAGTGACTATGTTAGTATTTTCCATTGTGGTTAGGGTAGGTCTACTAACTTCATCATCAAAGGGAAAATATTACTAAGTCTTGGGTTTTCCATTTGGGTCAATGGTTGGACAAAAATAACTTGTTATTCTTCAACTTGTATGGATTGCTTCTAGACCTCATGTGATTGCCTTCTTGAAGATCATCATCATGCCATCTAAGTTGTTTCCTTCCTTGGTGTGGTGCTTCTCTTGGTCTTGATAGTCTTCATGGTTTTCTCACTAGTTGTTTCCCAAGTGGTGTGGTCACAACTAAGTGTTTTATTTAACAAATTTGAAAATATCACTAAGTCAAAATAGAGGAGAAATGAGACAAGAGGATAGAATGGGAGATCTAGTCTTCTTCTTCATTTCTTCATGTACTTGCACTTGATGGAGTATGCTTCAGATTGTTGTGGAGCCTAAGTCATTTCTTCAATGATCTTCCTATTTTCTCTTCATGTTGCCATCAAGTTGAAAGGAGAAGAATAGAAAGGGAAGGAAAAATACTTAGAGAGAAAAAGGGGGTTAGTCTTCTCGAAGTTTCTCTGCTTTTCTTCTAAGTGCTTCCACTTCTTGCAGATGCTTCTGAAGTTTGTTTTATTTTCTAAGTCCTTCATTGGTCTTCTATCTTCATGTTGAAAAATCTCTAGATGGTTAAGTCCTCCATTGCACTTCATGGTTCTCACAAATCCCAACTTGGTGAAATCTTGAAGCAAGCATGGGGAGACAAGAAGTTGATGGAAACATTTGTACTAGTGTTTGTAGGTTCATTTTTTTGGCTAAGTATAAGTTTAAACTTCACTAAGGACTTAGTCTTGGTTTCATATAGCCATACACACATAGAACCACTTAAGCAAAAATATTTCCTAAGTCGTTTTTAACATGGTGTGAAACATGTGTGTGGTAACTTGGCCTAAAATACATGGATATGGATCATATGTGTCCAAAATTCTATGTCACTGGTTTATATGGACTAAGGTTGCCATATGGAGCAACATTGCTTAAGAAAACATATTAAAATTATTTATAGAATTTAAACTAAGTCAAATTTGCTCAAATGGCCATATAATTCTAAAATCAATTTTAATCGGTTCAATTTTTACTTTGGGACAGATAATATGAAAGTACACATCCTAAGGTTTCCAAATATATTTTATTTACAATTTTTGGATTTGTAAAATTTGAATTATGCCAAATTTCATCAAACAAGCATATTTGAATTTTAACAAATTTAAGTTTGTCAAATTTGAATTTGGCCAGTGCCAAAAGTTTCTAGATGTCAAGGGATTTTCAAAAAGTCCAAGATTGCTAAATTTGTCCTTATGGATCAAAACTTATGATGAATCTAAGATGTAGGGGCTTTTCTGCAAAAATATCATTCTAATTTTAATCGAAAATAAATCCAGTGGTGGGCTGGGTTCAGATCTGCTATTCGCCGCGAAGGGCAACGGTTAATGGGTGGGCCTGGGCCGGCTACACGCTGGGTGGGAGAAAAATAACCAAATCACCGCAGCTGACTTGGCGCGTTGTGATTAGCTGATACCTCTTCGCGAGGTGGATCTAATCGTCGCCACCGGATCTAGATCCAACGGTGTCGGGACAAGGAGAGCTCACCTGGCGGCGGGGCTGACAGGAATATGGCGCGTGGCGGCGCTGGGCTCGGGTGGTCGACGATGGTGATGCTCCGGTGGCCTTCGAGGCTCGCGAGGGTGTCGAGGAGGCGCAACGCGACTCAACGAACACGATGGTGGTGACGGGGATGCCTCCCGCTTCCCGAGATGCTCGCACAACACGGCAGAGGGGGCTCCGGCGCCGGTGGTGCTCCGGTGAGCACGGTGCGGCCTCTTGGCTGCAATAGAACCCCGGAAAAAAAAATATAGAGAGGGAGCGCCCGAGGGAGAGGAAGAGAATGGGACCGGAACGAGCGTCAGGGACTCACCCTGCTGGCCGGAAACGGCGGTTGATGGCGGCGGACAGCGAAGACTCCGGTGAGGGAATGGGGTGGAATAGGGGCACGATTTATTCGGGAGTGAGAGGGGAAATGGAGAGGAGAGCACGGGCTTTAAAGGGGTGTGCTCGGGCAAGAAATCAGGGCATTGATTTGCCCGCAATCAACGAGATTGTAATGGCTTCAATCGGATGTGAAAATCACGGCTAGAGGAAGGAGACGATGACGTCATGGATGACGTCATAATTTTTTTCTTTTAATTACTGTTTATTTGATTTAATCATATCTCCTGATTGAATTATCCAAATGACATGAAACAAAATTCTAAATTCTTGAAATTTCAAATACTTTCCAACAATACCATTTTTGTAAAATTTTCAACATATTTTATTTTTATATTTTGAAAATGAAATAATTCCTTAATAGTGATTAAGCTGATTTTTGATTTAGAAAAATTATAAAATATGAATATTGGTCAAATGAAATTTCAGTGACAATCTATAAGTGCAATATTATTTTTGAAGATCATTACAACTTATTTTCATATTTTATATTTTTAAGATATGAGTGATTTATTAATAGCATCTTAATGCCATTTTTAATAGAAAAGTAATAATTATTAAAGAGGCCTAATAAAATTTAGAATAAAACCAAAAGTCATAATGTTGTTTTCATATCCCTTTTTTTTATGGTATTTTCAAGAAATGCATTTTATTTTCACATCTTTATGCTTAAAAACTTGGAACTACAATTAAAAGTTATTATAGAAATATTTTATTCTTATCAATTCTTTTTTAGGCTTAGAACTTTATTAAGGGTTATAAATATTTGAGGATTGTTGTCATAAAATATCCTCAAAGAAATATTCGAGTTGTAAAAAATTTAGGTAAAGGTTTCTTAATGAAAAATATATTCCTTTTATATAATGAAACTTATTTTTAAATAAGGTTTTAGGAACATGGGCATAACTGGATTGGTTATTTCAATTTCATTGAAATATGAATTGTTTTCCTTTGTTTCTTGCATCTCATTTGCTTTTTGGTGACTTACTAAACATGAAAACAAAAAGTTTCAAATTTTTGTGATTTTTGAGTTTTCCAAAAATCAGGGATGTTACAATAGCTCCGGGACAAGGATGGTGTCCACCGGGCCTCCATGCCAGCAGAGCACAAGGGCAACCCATGACCTAGCTCTCCTCTTCCACGGCCTAGGGCCAGGGCAGGCTCGACATCAATGCCACTAAGCTTTTGCATTCTTGCACACGTGCCGCTGGAGCCATGGGAGCGAGAGCGAGGTGGCGCGGCCATTGCAGCCGTGTCGAGCACCCGAGCACCACCGCCACCCGTGAACCTCTTTGTTAAAGCCCTTCCATCCTCCCTGCTTCACCACCCACCCCTACTCATCCACCACATCCACCTCCACCTGTTTTCCTCTCTGTTGCTCTCCCTGGGAGAGACAGGGAGCCAAGATCTTGCCGCCCTGCCCGAAGAGAAAGAACAGACGCCCTGCTCGCGTCTATCCCTTTTTCCTCTCCATTCTCGTTTCTCTGGCTTCCCCTTGCCTAGGCCTACACGCCTGCCATCCTATCTTGCTCACTGGCATACAGGATCGACGCCGCCGTGCTCGTCGTTGCCGGGGACGCCTCGGTGCGCGGGAGCTCTGCGAGCACACCGGGAACCTGCTGCTGCCTCTGGACGTCCACGCCATCCTCGTTGCACCAACTTTCCCTCGAACACCGCTTCCTATCAGCCCAAGGTGAGCCCCTGCCTGTACGGGAATCCCGGAGCTCGTCGGTGTTCTAATCTAGGCGCGAGGAGGAAGAAACGAGGGGCGCCGTCCATTTTTGGATCAGCGGCCCCCTTTGAATCGCGTTGGGATTTTTCCTGGCCGTTAGATCGGGATCCAGCGGCCACGTACCGGTTCGTTCACGCCCGCGGATGATCTGGGCCGGCCCAGCGCCACGCGCTCAGACGCGTAGAGGCCAGCGGCCCGCTGAGCCTGCGCTGGCCGTTTTTAATGTTTTTTGTTTTTCCAGAAATCTGCCAGATCACTTTAATCCTGGTTATAATACCTAAACTCCAAATCTGGCCACCCTAGTTTTATCAAAGGCACCTGCTGTTTTTCCAACCACATGCAAGTGGCAGATCTACATTTGCATCCCTAGTTCACCTATGAAAAATCCCACAAATCAACCTGTCTGAAATCTTAAACATGCAATAACTTTTGATTTAGGAATCCAATGGAAGTGAGGTTAAGCTCTCTGGATAGAAATTTGTTGAAAGCTAACTAGAGAAGTTGGCCTCATATCCACTTGAGTTTCCTATTTTAAATGACATGCAGATTGGAAAACAACCAGAGAGCCACTAAATGATTTTTATGAATTTTTCTAAAATGCTTTTTGAGATGAATCCTTTTGGATGTGCTTCTGTATGATTAGATCTACCATATCCTAGATTTTTGTTATGTTTTGATATGTCGAATAGTTTTGGCATGCATTACAAGTTTTATAGTATTCGGCCATGAGTGAATCTCATGTTTATTTATTTTGTTAAAAGTATGGATGCCTTGCGTGATCTTACTAGCATGTATAGGAGTTGTTTTCACTGCCATGTGATTTTTATATTATGGATCTACCATGTTAGAATGAATCTTGTTCATGAAAGTGCCATGGTTTGTCATGCATGTCAATATTTATGCTTGTTTTCTATTTTCCTCGATTACTAGAGTTGTTTGCCATATGTACCTTCATGCCAAGATTGTTTTCATTCCTTGCATGTTATGATATGCCTCAGTTATATACTTGTTTACCTTATGGTTGCATTCTTAGCTATCTTTTACAACTAGATTATGGCTTGCATGTTCATAGAAATGCATGTTTTATCCCCTCATGCTTGTTATTTGTTTCCTAATTTATTTTCCATGTTGTATACTCATTTTGGTGATTGAACAGAGACTCATATCACTCTTTATGGCCTTGTATGAGAGTGGTACACCCATTGGACTCATGCCATAAGCTTGATGCTTGCCTTGTAGAAGACTATGCCATGTTATGCATGTTTCTGATGTTTGTTTGAGTGTTATAGCATTGGGTAGCAATGTTATTTTGGGTGATTCTTTTTAGATGAATGCTTGCTGTATGTGTGCTGTAATAGCTTGTGCTTTTCTTTGTCTTGTTCTGATTGAGTGTTTTTATTTTTACTTTTTACGACGTTAGATAACGAACAGACTATTGCTCCTGAGGAGGTTTTCTGTAACTCTTATTTATTTTAAGAGTGTGATCAAGACCAGGGCCAAGGCAAGCCATTCTAAATGCTTGCTGCTGTTTTACTTACCATGCATGTCTTACTTCTGAAGTTTTACTTAAGTTGCTTTCGAACTACTTATTTTTAAAGAAAGACATTACTTTGTCGCTTTTATGAGTTGTCGTAGCCACTCCATAATCTTGGTGTTACCAAGCCCTTAGGAATCTTGGAGCCATCACCTAAGTAAATTAAGTCCCCTTGTGGACACCTTAACTTGTTGCTTTTGGAAAACTCTGGGCTTTGGAAAAACCCGAGGAAAGGTGGGACCTTGTCCGAGGGAGGTTTTGTGAAGGAGGAAGTGTTTTTCAAATTGTTTTCCAAAAATGACACATAACCTAGTCTTCGCCGGACAACCAAGCCGTACTGCCACATTACCTGAATATGGGAACGGGGTCTAGCTAATTGCTTGTCGGTGTTAGTCCGTGTCTACCTCAAAGTGCTATAGGGGTTAGAGTCCCCCAAACCGAATTGTCGCCAGGAGGGAGAAACGAGACATTCACAGTGTGGGATTAAGTTCACAACCGGTTGCAGCAATTGGGTCTCCTGCCATGGTGGTGTGTTGTTAGGGGAAACTGGATTGATACGGCAGACTCACTCGGTGCCGGGGAGATCAAACCCAGTTGAAGAGGTAGTCATTTACTACCGTCGACATAGTGGATGGTTAGGACCAGTTATCCGATGTTTGCATACTATCTCGGACAGTCCGTGGTTGTTCATGGCGGATGTACTGGATCTTGTGGAATGTGTACACCTCTACAGAGTAAAACTATTTAGAATAGCCGCGTCATCGGATATGGACAGTTGAATGGCCATGTAGCTAGCATTGTGTCAATGTTTTCAAAAAGCTGGAACTTGTTTATGTTGTCGTACCTGGGAGGTACATGAAAGGGAATGATCGTACCTTTGAGGTACCGGAGAAATAATGGTATGGAAAAGGGTGCTTTTACCAAAAAGGTTTTTCAAAAGAAATAAAAATCTGTTTCAACCAAGACGGGTCTTTCACTCACCATGGGTAGCATAGCCCTAAACTAAATAGCCTCCCTACCATCAAGTTGCCAAACTTTCATTCTTTTCGGACATTCATTTAGGGTGACTTGCAGAGTACATTCAAACGTACTCAGATTGGTTTCGTCCCTGGCTATTGTCTTGGTCAGATTTTGAGGAGCCGTCTCAAGAGTACACCTTTGAGGAGGAGTACTTTGACGATCCCGCGTACTAGGCACGTCTCCCGGTCAGCAGCCTGTGGTGCTAAGGCGTTGACATGGGTTCTACTCGTTGTGTTTGCTTCCGCTAAAATAAAGCAGTTATGCTATGTGTTTGCCACTGTACTGCGCGGGAGTTGTCTCAGACTTGGTCGATAGACCATTTGTGTAAGACTATGTTATTCGTGTAATGGACGTGAACTCTGTTGTACCATCGCTAAATATGTTGCTCATGACTATCGATCTGGGATCATGAGTGTATGCATATTGGCGGTCTCGGACATCTAGTCTGGGGTCCCCACAATATAACCATTTAAGATTTGTACCGTATTAGTGAAATTTAAAATTGAGTCCTATTGTAGATTTGAGGTAATTCCTACCTAGATCCATACGATTAATGATTGATTGATCTAGAGAGCAAATAATTCCTACTTAATCTAGAGTCAAGGTTGCTTCCATATTACTTTATCTTCACAAGAATGTTTTGTTGATCAAGGTGATTTAGGAACTAAAAAGAATTATTTTCAGAAACAATCAAGTGAAAGATATATTGATATCTAGAAACTTATGTGTGGCAAGATGACTGAGTATAATTTAGCGTGACAATGTATGCTTATATTATTTGAATATATGCAATGATTGAAGACGTTAGGCGTTTGAATATTCCAAGAAGTTGGGCGATAAAAATTATACTCTAAATTCCTTCCTTTGAGCTATAGTAGCTTAATCATAAATTTTTTATGATGGGATGGATTAAAAGTATGGCTAAAAAGCTTTTACCTTGCTTAGAGAATGCTAAGAGTGGAATCTGGAAGAATGCTATTAATATGGTGATATTACTAGAATAATAAAACTCAAAGTATGACTCAATGGGTGATAGTATATGACTAACACGCCAAGGAAAATGAACTAGTACGACTAGCATTGTTTGATGTTGAATGATTCTTCTGTAAAAGAAAGGGAATATTGAAAATATAATTACAAAAGGTATATAGCAGAAAAGAATATAACTGGAAAGGTCCAGCTGAGGTGTATATGCTTGATATACAAGTTTTAGGTGTATTACTAGTTAAGCAAGTATTTTTGGGTATTTTGATACCACATTGGTTGGTATGAGTTGTCATACAAATCAACACAATTCAAGAAATACAAGGCCCTAAAAGGAAATAGTAGTAGATGTGGAATCGATCATGACAATAATTTAAATAAAGTGTTATTATGTTCATTGTCGTATCGAACCAAACATTCAAGCCTTATTTTAAGAACTTAATATGTTGTTATTTTGTTCCGGTCTTTTGTGCGAACAAATAAGATTGTTCAAACTATGACCATATTCCATAATTAATGGATGTGTTAATATAAATCGTGTTGGTAGAGTAAACATCTATAATATTAAATGCTAACCGTTGCAAGACGTAAAATAATTTCACTTAAATTGTGACACCACCATTTTAGTTCATATCGGTAAGGAAATCATGAAGGAACTCCATGTTAATGGACTTCTGGAGTCATTTTATTTTGACCTCTTCCAAAAGATGACTAAAATTCCGTTTATAGGCCAAAGTAGAATGGGCGATTAATTTAGTGGAAATTATACATATTGATGTATATAGTACATTATGTGTAGTCGTGTGTGGTGGATTAATTTTTCCTTCATAAAATTCCATCGATGATTTAAGTAGATATATGTGTATATCTATTTAAAGAGGATGGAGTTTGACATTTTTGAATTGGTTCAAACTATTGTTAGTATCAAGTAAAAAATCATCGCAACAAGATAATAAAGTATTTATGATTGGATCATAAAGGATAAAGTATGAGTTACAAGTTTAGCAACACATCTGAGGAGTTGCAGAATTTTTCTACAACTTAAACTACTCGAATAACCCCATATTAGTTTGGAGTGTTCTAGAAACCAAATCAAACCTTGTTTGACATGGTAAGATAAGTAAAATGCCATTAAAATTTTGTAGTTTGTACATTAGAGACAACCGCTTTTACACTAAAAAGAGCATCATCATGATCCGTTGAAATTGACACCATATAAGGTATGGTTTGGGTAGTGACCCGAATTGTCTTTTTCTTAAGTTTTGGTATGCATAGCATGTGTAAAATGTTTACAACCAAAATAGGATAAATATATGTTTATAAGGTTATCCCAAAGAATCCATTGGGTATTTCACCCATCACCGAACCAAAGACAAATGTTGTTTGTCAGAAAAGTTTGATTTCTCGAGAAAGTAGTTCTTGCGAAACAAGTGAGTGGGAGGACAATACAAACTCGACAAGATTAGAGAATCTTCGTTACCATGTCAAGAGTAGCGCAGCACTAGAAGTTGTTCCCGGGTTTCCTATTTTGACAAAGTAGAATACACTACATGTGTTGTAGATACTTCGAATGAGTTTGCGAACTGAACCACAAAAGTCCTAAAACTTTGTAATTGACCAACTTGTGGTTTGAGAGTGAAGTGTTTTTATACAACAAAGGACCTGGACCATATAAAGGAAGGAAATGATGGGCCCTGACTTCGTAAAATTGGCTATGAGTCATTATATCCGCGATAGTATCCTTGTATGAATATCAAGTATGTTAATTGGTAGTCCTTTTGATAGGCATGATGCCTAACAATAGCAAATCTATATAGCAACAAAGACATGATTTTTTCAATGTTTGAAAGTTGTTCTTGTCGAAAAGATGTTTTCGACGAAGTTCAAAGAGTTAACTACCGCAAGATTTTGATCTTCCGTAGTGATTCTTTAGTCTTTGCGGATAGTTCTAGCAAAAGTTACATATTATGATATGGCAGTTGAATAACAAAAAGAAACTTTCCTCTCAAGGAAGTCTGATCGAGGATGTGTACTTGACACGGTTTGAGAGTTTTGTAAAATTCAAAAGGTTGTTGGAAAGTTATGTACACTTCAATAGTTAAAGTGAGCATAACGAAGTTGGAATCTTTACCTTAATGAAGCTATCAAAATAGTTTGATTCCATCATGAACGATAAAGCTGCTTGTAGAGTTGTAAGAAATTAAGTGGGATCGCTATGACATATTTCTAATTCTTTATGAAGATGACATATGGTTGATTGGAAAATATGTATTTTAAATTAACACAGTTAAGATTTTCATATTGATGAAAGGCTTAGCAGATATTGGGCATCGATATCTATAAGAGATGGATTGAATCGCCTGATATGGTTGAGCCAAATTGCATAGATGAACTATTCAAGTGAGTCAATATCGAAATGACAAGAAGGAGTTGTAGCCACATGGAAAAGAATTGAGCAAGATTCAAGTGTTTTGACACATGATGAGCATAACTGAAATTAAGATTTCTAAGTCACGTGTTCCATGCTATGTACACAACCAGATGAGTCCTATGATATAAAATATTATAGCAGGATAATTCATATGATGGTTAGACAAAAGTGGGAGAGATCCTTATGCCATTTTAGAAATGCTAAGGATATGTTTTCCTATATAGTAATGACAAACTATTTTTTCTAATATGTTACACTAATAGTCTTGTCATCTATTCAAATAATTTTATCTCAAGTAAAATATGTGATGAAGGGTAGCACAATAGGGTGGAAGAAAGTTCCATGCTGGATTTGAATGAGTTTCAAAATTAAAGTATTGTGAAGGATACTACAACAAATGCTAAGTATATCGTTGTGTTGACAACAAATAATAGGAGTATTTTGTGTCAAGGAGTTCTTTATTTAACTTGGTGAATTTCCAAGAATGCTGACACTATGAAGCTACATTTTTTAGTAACATTAGTTTAAGCTGAGGAATTAAGGTCTCACCGGTTGACCAAATATATATACAAAGCCATCTCATTAGAGAATGAGTGATGCATGTAGACGCAAATAACATGCAAATACAATAGGACCTGAACATGTCAGATCTTTTGATGATGTTTACTACATGTGAAGCATGGTAATAACACTTGAACGCCATATGTGTTAAATGCTTACAGACTAGATTATTGTCTCTAGTGCAAGTGGGAGACTGAAGGGAATATGCCTGAGAGGCAATAATAAAGTGGTTATTATCTTATTCCTTGTTTATGATAAATGTTTATTTCTCATGCTAGAATTGTATTAACCGGAAACGTTGATACATGTGTGTTTAATAAACAAATAATGGTTCCTAGTAAAGCCTCTCTTTTAACTAGCTTGTTGATTAATAGATGAACAAGGTTTCCTTATCATGAACATTGGATGTTGTTAATAACGGGGTCATGTCATTAGAAGAATGATGTGATGAACATAGACCCAAACTGAATATAGCAATGCGATCAAGTCATTAAGTTACATTGTTATATCACACATACGAAGTAACTCTAATCGTTAGACCATGAGATCATGTCAATCACTAACATCGAAAGAGTGCTTTGATGTCATCAAACGTCACACCGTAACAGGGTGACTATAGAGTTGTCGTTGGGTATTCGGAAAGTATTAGTTGAGGCTCATGGATCAATAGTGGGATTTTTCCATCCAAATGACGGAGAGATATACTCTGGGCCCTATCGGTGATATCACATCGACACCGCTTGCAAGCACGTCACTAGGTCACAAGGTTGTCATATCACGGAACAAGTAAAAAAATGTACTTGTCAGTAACGAAATTGAACTAGGTATGGTTGATATCAATGATCCGATCTCGTACAAGTAAAATATTGCGAGACAAAGGGAATTGGTTACAACAATTATGGTTCACACGACCACTAGATTCATCATTGAATGTGTAGGAGCCATTACGGATCTCCAGGTTCTGTTGTTGACTATTGATCGGAGAGTTGTCTCGATCATGTCTACATTATTCACGAACCGTAGGGTGACACACTTAAGGTTCGTTGACGCGATTGAGTGGATACAGAATATCGGAGAAAATTTTGGACAACATCGAAATTGTTTCGAGGAATATTGAAATAGTCATCGGAATAGTTTCGGGGAATATTGAAATAGTTCAAGGTGGTACATGTAAATGTTTGATTAAAAAATAGTTCAAGGGGGGTAAGTGCTAATGTTTGTTAATAGGATTAACAAATATTAAATAAAGAAATAAAATTGTTTTATATATTTATTAAAGAAAACCGTTGGAATTTTGAGTGGGAATTGATGAGAGAATGAGTGGGTTGAGTGGAGACTCCACCCACATGATGAGGGCAGTGGTGGAGGCACCAAAATTTGTGGCTGCCTCCCCCTCCTATATAAAGAGGGGTTGGACCTCTCTCGCTCTCTCCACACACAACTTGTTGTCATCTCCATCTCCATCCCCCCGTCGATCCACCTCATGTTTATGCGCTTGGCGAAGCCCTAAACGAAGTTTTCTCAACCACACCACGTTGTCGTGCTGCTGGTTTCCGAGGGATCCTCTACTTCCTGTGCCCCGCTAGATCGAGCGAACGGAGCTTGTCATCGAGCTGTACGTGTGAACGAGTGCGGAAGCGCTGCTGGATTGCAGCGCTCATCTTCGCGATCTTGAGATCGATGTAAGTACGACTACATCACCAACGATATTTGATCTTGTAACTCTTTGTGTCTTCGAGGGTATGTTCTCCTTAAGACTATATTTCTCCCCGTTTCTTACATCTCCTCGATTAGATCTTGGCCTTTCGGGTGTCTATCACGTAGGAATTTTTTTTGTATTCTATGCAACGAAGCCTTCAAGTTCTACTATGGATTTTTCCTCAAAATTATCATGCTTACTAACAAGACCGAATAATTCTCTAATGGTATCCTTTCCAAGTATAGAACCGCTGCCAACTGGAAGATCTTTAAGGGTAAACCTAGGGAACAAAATGATGAAAAATAACAACAAAATAACGAAGTAACAACTAGAATAAGAACTATTTTTTTGTGTTTTTGATAAAGAGAAGCAAACAAGACAAAATAAAATAAACTAAGAAAAACTAAAACAAAGTAAAGAAATTGGAAGTGAGAGACTCCCCTTGTAGAAATTCTCTTCCTCCCCGGCAATGGCGCCAGAAAACTTGATGGCTTTGAATCCCTCGTTGGTAAACCCCAAGAGAAAGGTTTTGAAGAGTGCAGCGGCAAGTTTTCGCTCTGAAAAGAAACCAAGGTTGAATCGACCAGTAGGAGGACAAGCAATATCTCAAGGTTGATGCAGCTGAGTTGGCAGGATGCACTACCGGTTCAGCAGCAACGTGGAACCTACACAACACAATCAAATCACTTTGCCCCAACGAAGTAGTGAGGTTGTCAATCTCACTGGTTTTACTGAACACAAATAGGTTGAACATATGGTGTGGAAAATAGTAGGAACAATATGAAGGAAGTATGAAAGCAGTAGGTGTTTTATCAGTATGAGGAAAATGGACAGTTCACTAGTGGTGTCTCTCCGTGAAAGATAAATAACATGTGGGGCAACTGAAAGAAATGAAGGTTGCATCGTAGTGCATATGCAAGACATAAAGATTACTTTGTGTTTCATGTGGGCATTATAACAAAATACATAGAACGTCATCCAACTGCATCTATGAATAATAATCCACCCTCTGAATATCATCCGAACAAACGTTTGGTATTAAGTTCCAAGCAAGAGATAATCACAGTAAGCAAAGTGTGTAATGTAAACAATAACATCATCCTTAGAAAAAGTATTGTTGTTTTATCCCTAATGGAAACATCACATCCTCCAACCGTCACGTTTCTGTCACTCGAGCAAAGATGCAAAGGAGGCATGAACCCACTATCAAGCATAAATACTTCATCTTGGAGTTACTATCATCTACCTGGCCAGAGCATCTACTAATAACGGAGAGCATGCAAGATCATAAATAACATAAGCATGAAGATAACATGATAGATTGATAACCAAATGACATAGCATTCCTCATTCATCAGATCCTAGCAAACACAACATGTAGCATTACATAAAGATGATCTCGATCATGTGAGGTAGCTCACGAGATCTAAACATGAGGCATAAAGTGGAGCATACAACCATCTAGCTATTGCTATGGACCTGTAGTCCAGGGATGAACTACTCACACATCACTTTGGAGGAGGGCATGGTGGTGTAGACCCCTCCCGTTATGAATTTCCCTCCCGGTAGGGTGCCGGGGAGAGCTCCAGAACCCTCCCGATCTCTGGATGATGATGACGGCGGCCTCGGGTGTTTTTCGGGACGAAGTGGAATATATTTAGGTTTTACGTCTCGGGGGGAATAAATAGGCGAAAGGGGCGGTGGAGGCCTGGGCGGCCCACACCACCCCATGGCGCGGCCATGGGGCGCACCACCCTCTTGTGTGGGCCCCCCTGTGTCACCCCTCTGGGTCTCTTCGGGGCTCCGTTGAATCTTTGTCAATTCTAAGACTTCCGGGCTTCAACTTTTCCAATTCTGAGAATATTTCCAGAACAACTTTTCTGAAACTAAAAACAGCAAAAAAAATAGGGAACTAGCACTATGGCATCTTGTCAATAGGTTAGTCCAGAAAATCGATAAAAATGGCATAAAGTTTATAGCAAACATGTGGGAAACAACATGGAACATCAGAAATTAAGGATACGTTTATGACGTATTAGAGTGCAAAACCATCTTATGGAAAACTCTAGAGATATTGATAATTTTCATGGTATTATATAGAGAATCTCTAATGATGTTAAAATTCTTGTTAAACATTTTCATGTGGTTCAAACTCAAATTGATCAACACACTAAAGTGCAAACAGATATGCTAGCTAATGCTTCTGGAGATAAACATCTTTGTGAAATAATTACTAGAAGTGGTGTTTCTACTCAGGACCCCTTGTATCCTGAAGGACATCCTAAAAGAATTGAACAAGATTCTCAGCAACCTAAAAACAATAGCTCTCCATATAATAATAAAAAGAGACATAAAAATGTTGTAGAATCTCCTGAGACCGCTAAATATATCTATTTCTGATGCTGAAACTGAAAGTGGTAATGATAAAAGTGATGCTTCTGATAAAGAAGAAATTGTAGCCGAACCTGGAAAGCAACCTAAAACTGTGAAGTATACTAAGTAGGATTTCATTGCTAATAAACATGGTAATGAAAGAGAGCCTTTGGTACAAAAAGCAATGTCTTTTCCTAATAAGAAACACAAATCAAAGGAAGAACATTATAACAAGTTTTTTGAGTGGATGAAACCTCTGTTTGTTGCAAATTCCTTTGATTGATGTTATTAAATTTCCTCCTTATTCTAAATATTTGAAAGATATTGTCTCTAACAAAAGGAAAAATTCCTAATGAGGAGATTTCCACTATTCTTGCTAATTACTCTTTCAATGGAAAGGTTCCAAAGAAGCTCGGAGATTCCGTTATTCCTACTATCCCTTGTTCTATTAAAAATAATTATGTTAGAACTGCTTTATGTGACTTGGGAGCTGGAGTTAGTGTTACGCCTTTCTCTCTTTATAAGCGACTCTCTCTTGAAAAATTGATACACACTGATATATCTTTGCAAATGGCTGATAAATCTACTGCTATTCCACTTGGTATATGTGAGAATGTTCATGTTCAAGTTGCTACTAATTGTTTGATATTAATGGACTTTGGTGTGTTGGAAATGCCTGAAGATGATAATATGTCTATTATTCTTCAGAGACCTTTTCTTAAGACAGCAGGGGGTGTTATTGATTGCAATCAAGGAAAAGTAACTTTTAATGTTAATGATAAAGAGAATATTGTTTATTTTCCCAAAAATATTGATAGAATATATGGTTTAAATTCACTTGAAAATGTTGAGACCATCAAGATTGGAGAATTTTATTGTCCCATTCCAATACCACCAAAATAATATAAATTATTATGATTGGGACTATGCCTATCAAGGTTGAGGAACATAATTATTTAGCGATATGCAAAGTTTTGCTTCATATAAAAATTGATCTGGTAACAAGACTTGATCACCCTTGTTAACAAAATGATTTTGAATGAAGAGGACAATAGTTTCACTATGTTTTCACCTTCCCATTATTTTTCACCATTTTTAATTCTCTTATAACCTTGCTACTTTAGTATAATCATGTTTTCCATCATCCATAGTCATGTTTTCACCCTGATTACTATGGTTATGCATGTTTTAACTATCCATAATTTTGCTTTCACCACTTCCACCTTTGTTTTATTTGGTTATTTTCCTTTTGGAATGTCTTAGAACCTCTGTAGTTTTGGTTTTGTTTTTCACCTTCCCATAATTGTTTCTAGCGAAAGTTGGAGTTGGTTTTTGATTTCTGCACAGAAAACAGATTTCTGCTGTCCACCGTAAAAAAAACGTATAATTCACAGAAAGATCAAAATGACCTGAAACTTTTTGTCCTTATTCCTTAGCTAATTCCGATTTTTTTGTTCGTTATGTTTTTTGATCTGATCAACTTAAGATCCCCAAAAAATTCCTCATTACAGACTGTTCTGGTTTTGGCGGATTCTGCCATTTTTCTTGCATTTGCTCTTTTACTATGTCGAGTGGATTTCTTTGCTTCACAAAACATAGTGGATGTAGCTAATGTTTAAAAGTATCAATATCACTTGTGACCTTGCAGAACCCATGAGTTTTTTTATTGTGCTCTAACCTTCTAATGCGAATTACTTTGAGTATGGTGTGAAGGAAGTTTTCAAGGGTCAAAAGAAGAGGGTGATATAATGTGATCAAGACGAGGCCAAAAGCCTAAGCTTGGGGGGAGGTATACCGAAATCACACTCATTTATATATCATGTTCATTGGGTTATTTGTATATCCATGTTTTCGTTTCTTTCGTTTGTTTTTGTTTTCTGTCGCTTCTTTCGTTTCTTCTTGTTTTATTGTTTTGTTCTTGCTTTCCAAAACACAAAAAGACCAAAAATATCTCTGTTGTTTCTCTTTATTTGCTTCTTTAGTTGGTTTGCTTTCTTTTCTCGTTTCGGTTTAGTATTCAAAAATCCAAAAATATTTTGCTTTGTTTGCTTGTTTCTTTCTGTTCTTGTTTTAATTCAAAAACCCCCAAAAAATTGTTGTTCTTCTTTGGTTTTGTAAAGTTCTTGCAGAGTTCACCGGACTTCCATTTCTACATTGGAGCTTGATTATAATTCTATATTATTCGATCAACACAAGTGAAGAGCGATAATGACGATTTACGACAATCCAAGTAGTGGTGAGAGGCTGGTATGAACTCTATTTGTTTTATTTTTGTACATATACTCATCCATGTGAACATGCTTAGTTCTTTCATGTAAGGTGTATGTTACTTAATTGCTGTTTAGTAGTTTGTGCTCTCACGTGTTTAGTTCCAACTTATTAATATAAGATAGCATGTCATATGAATGTTTGCTTGCAATTTTTTATTGATAGAAGGGTATGACATCGTGGTATCTCCCTCTGATTGTTTCACTTGAATCTACTTGGCACATGCTCAGGCATGCTATGACTGAAAACAAAAAGTCAATTAAGCCTCGATGATTTATTTTTCCTGAGAGTATTTGTATCATTTTTATGCCCTGTTAATTTTGATTTGTCGCAAGCATGATTATGACAGTTTTTGCTCTCTTGATTGTCGCTCCCCGTCTATTGCTAGCATTCACATGTACTGAGTATGAGCTCTACTCGTGCATCCAACTCTCAGAAACCAAAGTTTTCCAAATGTGTCCACCATACCTACCTACATATGTGGTATTTAACCGCCACTCGAAGTAAATTTCTCTCGTGCTACCTTTAAAACCTTCGAAAAATTATTCCTGTTTTGTGCCCCTATTTTAGGTCATGAGGACGTAAATAGAGAATCTTTATCTCACTTTTTCATTGGATTTCACACCTTGTACTAGTGGCTTCATCTTCTTATACAAATTATAGAAGAGACGACAACGGGGTGCCTAGCCCCAAATTAATACGACAATTTCTCTTCACTATTTTTGCCCCTTATTTATCAGTCAAAGCATAATTGTGTAAACAAAAGAGAAAGAGGAATGACCTTCTACACAAATGTGTCCTTCTATGGGAGCCTCTCTTGTCAAGTCTAGTTGGATTTTGATGTACTGTTTTGTATGTTTACCATTCGTTGACATAAGCATACACATCTTCTAAAAATGTTTTCAATACCTCTTGTTAATAAAAAAAATCTAGCACATGAGTTAATCCATGCTTCCCTCTGTGAAGGGCATTTCTTATATTTTTATGTTGATTATTCACCTTCTGACTTTATGCACCTTCTTGAGAGCATGGTTGTCATTTTAGAGTAATGTGCTTGTCCCAAAACACGGTTGATTGTGGTATACCTTTGATGCTTGTATCTTTGATATCTTTATTTCTAGTCTTCATTTGAACTTCAGAGGTGCCCTAGCATTTATGTTTTTCTCCATTATTAAGGGAAAGCGAATACACTTTATCATACCCTATTTTGAGCATTGCAATCCTGCAGATTGATTTACCTCATGTTGTTTATTACTAGTTTGTTGGCATCTCTTCATGGTTTGCCTAACTGCTAGGTGACTTTTACCTTGCATACATCTTATTATGAATTGCCTCAGGACTTGATCATATAGTGAGTATATTTACATAATATGAAACAAATGTGTTCGTAAAGGTCTTTTATCGCACTCGGTTGTCACTGCATTGCTTGAGGACAAGCAATAAGCTAAGCGTGGGGGGAGTTGATACATCCAAAAAGTATCTCCTTTTCCGAACACTTTTCTCATTGTTTTCCTCTAAACTTGTGAGTTTTTGATACCACTAACATGGACTAACGCTGTTTTCGGTAGAATTACCTTGGTGTCTCGTTTTTGTGCAGAAAAATCAACTTTCGGGAAATTTCCCAGAAAAGACCCCATTGAGCTTATATTACCAGAAGACGTCGGGAGCTAGAAGGAAACCTGGAGAGGGGCAGGAGGGGCCCAGACCACCCCTGGGCGCCCCCTAGGTGTAACATCCCAAGTATGAAAATACCCCTAGAATGTTTTGTTCCTTGTTTTATTTCAAGCAATGCATCATGTCATCATGTTTACTTATTGTTTGCATTTGTTTTCCATCTGTTTTATTCTGTTTTCACAACTCAAATTCAAACCTTTTTCAAACATGGTTTCATACTTGCTCTGTTACAACCTTTGGAACCAAAATAACAAACAAAAACAACCCTTTTATTCCTTGTTTTCACTTATGAAATTGTTCCCTCAAATTATTCCTTTTAATTCCACCAATTAAATTCAAACCATTTCCAAATTCCCAAATCAGTACCTTTTGGGAAACCATAAAAATCACCAAACTTTTCTACCCTCTAAATCATTCTAAAACCCTAGGGGTAACCCTATTTTTTTTTATTCATGATTTATTAAGGTTTTATTAAACTCAAAATCCCTCTATTTTGAATTCAAACACAAACCCTAATTTTAAATTTCACTTTTTGAAATCCAAGTTTACAAAGTGGTTTCTAATTGTTTAAAAAGCTTAACTTAATTTTTCTATAATTTTTCTCAAATAAATCCTTAACAGATTTCTTCCAAAAGCAAAAGTACAAAAAAAAAATAAAACAGAAAAGAAAGACGCAGCTAACCTAGCGCGCGCGCAGCAGCTAACCCGAGCCCAACCCATCTAAGCCCACCTAATCCCTAGCGCGCGCAGCCCAGCCCCTCTCTCCGCAGGAAAACGCTTCGCGATTCGTGCTGGGTTCTAATCCAGCTTCGTCGCGCAGTACGGCGCGAATCGGAGCGGTGCCACCGCGGCCACCTGCGACTCCGGCGGCAGCGCGTCGACGACTGCGCCTATAAGTAGCCCCTAGGGCCTCCCTGGCCTGCCCTAACCCTAGGCTACCACTTCCCCCTCGCGCCGCCGCTGTTTCTCTCTCTCTCCCGGCGCAATTTCTCTCTCGGGACCTCACCGCTGCAACCATGTCGCCGCCGTGTCTGAATCCCTTCAAGCCCCCGTCGCAGTAGCCACCTTCCCCCTTATCTGAGCACGGGAATCAGTAGCCCGCACCTCCCTCTACACCTCGAACACCGGAGCGTCCTCGGAGGGTCACCAGAGCTGCGCCGCCGTCCTCGTCTACTCCGCGGCGGCCGTCGTCATCGCGCGTCATCAACCCGCTGCCACGCCTTCAACGGTGGTGAGCGCCACCTTCCCCTCCTCTCTGTTGCTCCTTGCACGCCTCTGCATCCTCACGGCTTTTCCCAGATCGCAACACGGCACGGTAGCACGGCGATCGCCGCCGGTACCTTTCCCTGACGGAGCACGGAAGGGTGTGGTCGTCAGGTTCAGTTAGGCGCGGTTCTGAACAATATCCTGTCCGCGCGTGGCTTACTGACAACGAAACGCATCTCACCGTATTGGTTCAGTAGTGCGCGTGCGAACGAGAGGGTCCAGGTTCGAGTCCTGGCCTCGCAAGGGAGAAATCCCATCTTTTTTGCGTCCAGGTGCTGACAGGGAGGGCCCCCTGTCAGCCTCTCCCGTGCCACGTGGGCGCACAGCGGCCATGGCCCCCCCTGGCAGCGTCTGTGTACGCCCCCAGTGGGTACAAAAAGTTCACCCACGATTCTGTTTGATTCAAAATGAATTTAAATGACAGAATTAATTCAAAACTTTAAAATTCAATATCTCTCATTTTATAAATCCAATAAATATAAACTTGATGTCTATTCTGATCCAAATTTCATAAACTTTCCAAATATGCAATTTGTGTTCTGTTTTGAATTTTCAAAATGCAATCTAAATTCAAATTCAAATAATTCAAATGCAAATTGAAATAATTCATAACTAATTCATACTGTTTTCAAATAATTCAAAAAAAATATGTTTTTCACACCTTTTTGAATGCTCTATTCAAATATAAATTTTGTTTTCTGGTTTGGATAATTTAAATTGCCTAAACTATTTAATTCTTGTTTAATTCAATTAAAAAATTGTTTAACATTGTTTAATTCATAATTAATTAATCCAAAGTCCAATTTCAAATTGTGAAACATGTAATCCAACTAAAATTTGATAAACTTTTCAAATATAAAATTTGTAATTTGTTTTGCACACTTTAAATTGATGATAACAACTTTTAATTGTGTGCCATGTTTAAGTAACAACATTCCAAATTTGATAAATGCCTTTCTAAATTGTTAACTATCATTCCAATTGCATTTAACTTGTTATGTTATTGTTATTCATCATGCATGCATCATACTAATTCAACTACACCTAATGCTTAGTGATAGAACAATTAATTCAACTCCAAGCATGGGCTTCCATATGCATCCTTTTGCATATGTAGTCCATTTAAATTTGTGTTCCATGTCAAGCAAGTTATTTTGGTGCATCTATTAACCATGACATGCATCATCCAATGTTGTGCACCTATGCCATGTATTGATTGCCCGTCCTCCTTCGTTGTTGTTTTGCTTCTTCTCGGTTAGACGACGACGTTGGTACCGACGAGCCTTACGACACCACTACTCAGGACCCAGCCCAGTACGAGGCTGAGCTGCCAGGCAAGTTATCACTCACATGAATCATTGAGTTCCTTTCCACACTTGTTGTCGATACTATCTTTTGTCTACTATTGCTAGCCCTATGTATCGTTGCTTGTTCTCCGAACCCATCACATGATACCTTGAGCCATGATATTGCCACCACCTCCATACCTACAGCCATTGCTTGAGCCTGTTATTATCTAGCATGCTTAGGGTTGCTTTTACTCGAGTCTGTTGTCAGTTACTACTGTTGCTATCTTATTATCTTGTACCGGGGGCTCGATGTTAATCAATCAATCCTGTTAATTGCTAATGGTAATAATAATTTGATGATAAGGCACCGGCAGGAGGCCCATGAGTGGTTTTGGAGCCTGCTAGTGTCGACCCTAATAGGAAAAGGGTCTTGTCTACTGATCCATGATGAGCGCACTACCCGCATTTGGGAAGCGAGTATGGGCGCCCCCCTCAACTTGACCTGATTCGCATCTCGTCCAAATCGCCTCATTTAGTTCGTGTTTTCCATTTGCCGCATGCATGTTTTTGCGAGCCCAGCGCAGGGTGGAACTTTCGTAGTCGGCATATAGGGGGACACGTTCTTAGAGTGCTATGAGGGTCCATTTTCTTCTGGGCTCGATTAGCCGTGCGCCCAAGGTGCTTTGGGCTTGATGCGGAGAATGGTTGGTTGTGTAGAGTACCCCGCTTGGTGGGTTAGCTTCCCATCTGGCGGGTTATTCTTGAGTGTACGGCCAAATTGGTGCAACCCTGCAGGGATAATCTTCTCGAGAAGCCGTGTTTTCCGCGGTTATGGATTACTTGGTGAAAGTACTGGCTAACAAGTACTCAGGACAACTTCAACATAACTATCAATCATGTTTCACCCAATGATTAATAACCTGACTAGTAATAGGTTATTCACACAATAACTTGATTCACCTTATTTACAACTGTGTGAGTTATCCTCGGATTGCTTCTTTGGATAAGGGGCGAGATCCAGGATGGGTTTTGGTTGAAGTTATCTTTCAGTTGGTTACAATCCTCGATCTTATATTTTCTGTTAGCCGGAACTTGTAGCTATATTCTGTAGTTGGTTAGAGCAGCCAGCAGCAACTTTCTTATCACCCTTTTCTTCCGTTGATCCCAAGCATCTATTCTTGTGTTGACGGGTAACTCCTTGAAGAACTGTGAGTCTTGCTTGCCAGTACTTGGATGTACTGACCCCGTTGGGGCTGTGGTTTACGCAGAGTACTACTACGACTACGATGCTTCCCAGGATGGCTACTTTGTGGAGTTCGATGACGCTGCAGACGAGTAGTTAGCTGGACCAGGGCAGGATCCAGACCTTCGTGGATGGGCTCCGTTTTCCTTTATGATCTCAGGCTTCTTAAGCCATGGATTTGTCTGTACTCAGACCCTTTGATTGCTTCCGCTGTTGTAATGGATGATATGTTGGGACATGTGTCCTCTGGATGACTGTATTCGATATTTTTCTGCCTTAGTGAAGGCCAGTTGCCCTTATTTCATTCTTTTGTGTCTTAGAGACATTCTGTGCTACCATTCGTACCAAACTGTTGACGTACCGTGCGTGTTTGATTATGAAGTACGTCGACAGTAGTGCCTTTAGGTTCCTAGCGGATAGTTTACCTCGACGGTGGAAGCAGGGCTTGTGTTGTCGCGCATAAGCGCAGGCCTACCAGGAAGCTGGGACGTGGGAGCAGTTATGCCCCATAATCCAAGCACCTGACTTCCAGTTCGTGCGAGGAGTATCCTCTAGAAACCCAGGGTGCGACAAATGGTATCAGAGCCTGTCTGCCTGTAGGATCCCTTTTTACTGGTCGCAGTTGAGTCTAGAAACTATTTTGTAGCTATACAGGAAAAATGAAACGTGAGAGTAGGAATTCTGCCATTTTTCTTCTTTCCCCACCCACCCACCCTTTTCTGGTAAGGAAGTGCAACGTTGTTTTCTGTTCTCACCTAAACTTTCAAGTTAGGATTTCACGTGTTTTGGGTTCTCTGTAGTACCTCAGGATTTTTTTTTGGTCTCGTTTTCCCGATGTTGCTTCGATATCATGTTCTTTTCAACATCCTTTTCGTCCGTTCAACCTTGTTGTTGCTTTCCACATCCTTTTTTTCGTCTACCGGAGTCTAATCAAAACCTTCCAAATAATCTGCAGATGGGTCTCAACTACTATCCGCAGGTGGTTCGCATGACTCGCTGTGAGAGCACCGCCGGTTTCCCGGAGTTGCTGAGAGACATGGTTACCTTTCTGGGGTTCCATTGGGCACCAGAGTACCAGGTCTACGAGCACCAGCGAGAGTGTGACCAGACTTGCTACCGGGCTATCGTCTACATTCTGTCGGATGATGGCAGGAGCATTGCACACCAGTACGAGGCAGTAGGGTCCACAGTGGATATGGCAGTGCAGCAGGCAGCGTACGTGAGTGTCACCGTTCTCCGTGCTGACTACTGGGGGTTTGATAAGTCCAGCTTTCGTCACATCCCCCGTGGTTACATCACGGCAGCAGGAGCTCACTTCACTATCCACCGTGACATGGATACCTACGAGACTGATAGCTCCAGGCTCCAGGTCACTGCCCAGTTCGCTAGTCACAGTGATGCTGTTGCTTCCGCACTTTCTCAGGAGTTAGCCTCAGTCAGGGAGCAGCTCCGCCTTGCTCTCACTCGTCTGGCGACGTACACCACAGACTTTGTTGGAGACGAGCGCTTCGCACGTGTCGTTCAGCCAGCTGGTCTTCCGTTGCCAGATGCTGGAGGTTACGAGCCGATCAGAGGTCC